>WACJ01000524.1:0-1200000 GCA_008973525.1 Stenopsyche tienmushanensis
TCAAGTGCGCCGCGAAAAAAATGATAAAAACGAAAAATTCTGCAAAACAGTGAAAACCGAAAAAGTCGTTGGCGAAATTATGAAAGTCAACGAAAGAGTTAATGTAATTTTGAATTAGCCAAATCGTCTTTGAAATCCAGCACCATCACGTTCTCGCCTACGTTACAATGGATAAATTTATTACCAAACGAAATCGTGAATCAGACCAAAATATTAATAACACAGGGAGTACAAGTGAAAGAAGTAGTGACGATATTACTAGACATCATACGTCTCATACAAAAGAAAATGTATCCAGTAAAATCAGAAAAAATAATCGACAATATTCTGAAGAATATTTATGTTTCGGTTTTACGTTTTTTTACGCATTATGTATTTAACTCAAAGTATGAGTATATTTGAAACTTCGGTATTTCGGATTGATATTGCGCTATTCGAAAGACTTACCTAAAACAAAGAATTTAAACATCCATTAGACCAAATATTTTGTGTGTATATTTTAGATGACAAATTAAATGATAGCTCAAATTTATCTTGTAAATCTTATTATCCTTACCTGAGAGCTCTTACTGCATGAATTTTGAAGTCCTGGACACCTTTGGAATTTGGCTCACCAGCAGTTTTTTTGAACCACACTGTACAATTTTTCACAACGTCCATCTAAACTTAGACTATTGATTGATCAAGGCTGGTCGATTTCGTAATCAAACAATTGCGGATTGCTTTTATATTAAACACGATTTCATACCTGAAATTAAATATTTGACACATTTTAGTCCAATTATTTAGCTGATGATATATTTTTAAAATGATATATGATGTGTTTTCTTTAATCTAAGGAAAAATTGATACTTAATGAAGCTTTTAGCCATGAAATGCTAAATGAATCACTTCCGAATATTGTATTTTACATATACATTTGAATGTTAGTCGTGACTTTAAAAAAATGATACAAAAATCGGACCTAAATCCTACATCTTAAAATAGACATCTTGATTTTCCAATCCACTATGAGTATTATTTCCGATCTGTGTTCTTGAAATCTCAATGCAATTGTTCAACATTAAACATTTCGATAATAAGCCTAATAATCGTATTACAATATACTTAAAAACTATGACTACTTGCCTCAATATTTTAGCTGCATGACGATCAGAATACAGTCTGGAACACGGATCACATTCCGGAACAGCACAACACTCTGTGTTTTAAAAAATATCACTTAACATACGCACATGCACATCCTAACCTGTGAAAATAAAATATAGCTCTGCACCGAATATTGTTGCATAACATAAACTCGACGCCTAAACTGGACGGACAAATTGAAACGCATTTATGACAAATTATTAATATTTATAAGAAAAACAATTTTTTAAAAATCATGGGATTAAATAAGCTGCTGCGATATATTCCCAAAAATATTATTTTTCAAAAAAAATCACCATCCTTTTCGTTGCATAAATATATTATTTTTTAATGAATTTCAAATTTGATAAAAATATTTTTGGGAATATATCAAATAAGCTCATCTCAGAGGGAATCTCATGCATTCTTTCAATAGTTTTTCATAATAATTTACATTTAGTATTAATACATTTATATTCGTACGCTCAGTTGAGCCGTCGAATTCTAGGCGACAATCAGTGCGTGTCCGGTTCTTAGGTCATACGGTTTGGCTTAATCGTCAGAGGGATATATCTTAATAAATAAAGTGCAGTGTTGTTCCAGAATGCGTCCCGTACTCCAGGATTTATCCTGAACGTCATGCAGCGTCGATACTCAGGCAAGTGTTCTTAGTTTTTTAAGTGTTTTGTACTGCGACTTATAGTAAATTGGAGGTCCTTGATGTCTATTTTAAGATGTAAGATTTAAAGCCGATAAATTATGTTTTTTTTAAAGCCACGATAAACTTTTGATTTTATTGTCACAATAGACTCTTATATAGAGTGCGGAATAAGATGTCGATGGTTGAATACAGTAGGATGGTTTCAATGGGTATCTGATGACCTGTGCGCCTGGTCGTGGCGGAATCTTCAAATCGTCATGCAGTCTGACCGCTGAGGAAAGATTCATAATCATCATCATCATCATCAGTCTGTGTTCGTCCACCGTTGAACGCATGAGTCTTCATCCCTCTCGATCCTCCGCTTTCCGCATCCAGCTTCATCCTGCTATTTAATCAGTCTTACAGGGGTCTCCACTCCAACACTTTTCTTCCCCATAGATCATCGTTTCTTCGACAGATTTGTCTCCCCCATTGCCACTTAAGTGTGTCAATTCTTTTAGCAGCGTCTACTACTCGAGTTCTTCTTCGGATATCCTCGTTTCTGATTCTATATTATAAAGACACTCCGAGCATAGATCTCTCTATGGCACGCTGGAAAAACTTTATTCTGTGTAAAATGCCTGATATTAGATTCCACGTCTTCGTGGGTTAACACTGGGATGATGCATTGGTTAAATGCTGCCATCCCAGTGGTATTCGTCTGTCAATTTCTGTTGAGAAATTCTGTCGTCCTAGTTGTATTACTTGTCCCAGATAAGTGTATTCATTTCCAACCTCAATTTGTGTTCCCCAATGAATATCGCCCCGAAGGTCTGAGATTTGTGACTATTTATCATGGCTTCGATTTTATCCATGTTCATTTTCAGACAAATTTTACTTGACACTTCGTTTAGGCCTTGGAGCATGTCTTGAAGCTTTTCAGACGACGCATGACCTCAGAGTTTCATTTAGAACGCTCACTCAGTGAACTACCTGGATGAATGTGTTGAAGAGCGCTTTCACGACCGTCTTGATAAGGAGTGTAGGAGATAGTAAAAAGCTACTCTAGACGACCTTGTTGATTTTACTGAAAAGAGCTCTCTAGAGTACAAAGAGGTCAGTCCCCTTTTCTTCGCGGGAGCGCTTTAGGGCTAGGTTGAAGTCCTACGCGACGCTAAAATCTCGGATATGTTACTTTATAAAATCATAAATATCAATATCTCCAACAAATCATTAAAAAAAAAAAATACAATTTCCTAATATTTTATCAAGTCCATTACATTAGCATGTGCAGTGGACTGTTTGTGGCTGCACTGTGATGACGATAACGTTGATATTACATCATTACATCAAATTTTATTAAGTTCTTATAGCTAGTTACTCAAGTTTTATTTTGATATTACATTTATAAAAATATATTTGCTTAGTTTTTAAACACTGAAGTCTGTAGTCCACTCAAGATTGGCGTAGATATAGTACGTATAATACTTAGCTACTCTTACTTAAGGGATGTTTTATGCTTTATGGATTATAAATAAAATAATAGAAAGCTTTGTTTATAGTCTTTATATATATTTGACTTTTAGGTAGATTCAAAACCTTCATTGTATTTAATTATCGACGCAAACAATATAGACTGTAATGTGTTAAAATGATTTTATGGATTTATTTTTCTTCTTGAGTCATTAAATAGCACTAAAAATTAAGAGAATTTAAACAAAAAAAATGATCAACAAAATATTGTCTTCAGAAGCAATAAGGTTTTTTTTATAATTTGTATACTTTGCCATCAGAGAAGATTCATTTTCGATACTTTGCCATTCGAGAAGAAACATTTTGTTGTTTTTGGGATTTAATTTTTCAAGCAAACAAACATTTCTTGGTCAAAATAGATTTTCTTATAATGTTTTCTGTAAATAATTTCACGAAAATATCTTGTTTAAGTATAGGTAAATGTTTCTTATATTTTCACGGATCCCCGTTAATGGCCTCCCTGACCCCAATGGTTTCACGGACCCCAGTTTAAGAACAACTGACCTAACCTATTATCGACACTTGATATTTATTTATTTTGGGGTTGATTTAATCGTAGCTGAAAATGTGCTTTGGGCCATATCTTTAAACTTTTGGTTGCATGATGACAATATGAGCGTTAGCATTGGTAGTATAGCAACACATTGATCTTCTTTTAGAATCAGTAGGTGAATATAGAAGATGACAACATTTTGACTCCAGCCAGGGTCAAAACGATATAAAAAAAATTGACAAAAAATCAACACGACGTTCGATAATGAGCTCATCTACCATAAAAGAGAATGGTGACAATGTCATGTGTTACTATGCGGTGGTATATTTACGATTGTTCACATCTTTAGTTCTACAACATAAAGTTTTCTCGGCTGAAGGATAAAGTCATAGGTAAAACGCTTGGTCCTAAAACTATTTTCAAGCGTTTAAAGAAAATTAATGACCATATGAAATCCGGCGCGTGTTTGCTTTGCTTAGTTTTCTTTGAAATATTCAGCTCGATTTCCATTGGAAATGCCGATTCTGCCGCCAGGTGGACGCGCTCGGCTTCCAACTGAGCTCAAAATAAAATGTTTGGGACATAAATTAGGTTCAGTTTACAACTAGAGAGACTGGCTTTGGTCGGATGTCAGCTGGCGTCGAATTATGTATGTAGGTGACAACACCGACGCCTGGCCCACACAAGAAGGCGTCCTGTCGACGCGGACGCACACCAATTTTCATCATCAAAAGAAACCATAACACTAACAAGCTATCTCAAGTAAATATTTCATTTATTATAAATTCCTAAATTATCGACCATAATCTATTAATGGTCAATGCCATTAGTCTTTCTGATGTTGGAATGTAGAAACTTTTTGAAATAGCGCAGGATACAACAATGCAATGTCATCAACAATGAGCTCTATTATTCTTACTCGGCCTTCATATAACACGACAATATATTTCCACGAAAACATCGTGTAATATGAATCCTTATTATACAAGATATTTTGGCAATGATGCAATCTATCTACGAACTTTTATACTATGCAGTATGAATTAATACTTGAAATTTTCAAACTATCCTATATTAATAAATTAAACGTGAAATTATCGTTGTTTGAAATATGACGATTGATCAACACTTAGTTGGTATTCATTATTTTTTAGTGATTTTTTGCGTAATTATGTTTCAATTAATTGTCTTTGCAATCTTGTATCCAGATAATGAACGTAGTACTAACTTATATCCATATTTTCTTTTAGACCTATAAATACCATGGAGGTGTGTGCGTTTTAGCATTTCAACTTTATGCACAAAAACACGTTAAACTTTAATTTTACTCAAATGCATTTATTTAAAATGTTGTATATAGAAGTCACAAATACTATATTTAAATAAAATATCATTAAAACAATAATCATTGACTAGTTTTAATAGTTCGCTTATAGTTTGTACACACAATTTCTATACAAATATTTTTTTTGCATCATGTGTATCAAATGTCAGCCTTTTTACTTAGTGGCCCTTGTTTATTAACAATTATTCTAAATGGTTTTTTACCATCTATCAACTTTCGCATATATATTCATAATTCCTCAAGACTTTCTGAAGTTTTGCCACAAAAGTCGGTGGGTACAATCGATCTAAAATAAACAAGCAAAAATGATAATTTACAGTTAGTGTTTTGAATCATACAATATTGTTGTTGTAAATGTATCTTTTATTATTGAAAATAAATATTTACTGACGGCAAAGTATTAGTTTTTATAACAAAGACTGTACTGTTACTAAAAATATTATTTTATGGAAAATTTGTATTGTTTTAATTTGATAAAAATGTATATTCGGTTCATCTAAGCACATTTCTATTTTTTTTAATAGTATGCAAGCCACATTTAGATTTTCATTAATTTTACCGTCATAAAGTTTTGAAACAAACTATTCAAAGTTATATTCCAATTTTGATTTTAATGCATTTACGTGTCAACTATTTTTTAAACAATTTTCTCAGCTTGCTTCATATTGCTTCAAATTGTAATATTTTTGCCTTTTTATTAAAGTTCATATGCTTCAACTATCGAATTTATACTTGCGAGCCAAACATATAACATACTAATTAAAATACAATATATCAATCTACTTTATTCTAAATTTCTTTCTTTAAAACAATATTTCTTTATCAGATGAACTGATATATATCAATAAGAAGAATAATTCTTTTGAACTATTTTTTTGCCATTATTTTAGAAACTTAGTATTCGAGCTGAAAATAACAAAGTATAACAAAAATAACAACCAGTATTATAAAAGGTAAAAAAACAAAGCAATACCGTCAAATATATTAGACATGTCTTACATTCTAATCACATTTATCTCGCGTATAACAAGGGGTCAATTGACTCCAACATAATTTTTCTCCCTTTCAACGTAATTAATGGATCACATATGCAAACATGTGGGGTCACGTCAACTCACCAGGAATACAAATGTATTATTAAACGGGAGGGACGTGTGGCAACCGGGAATATAAACAGTCCATTTGTCTCCGGGCGTCGCGGCGCCCGTCGTCGGTCCTGCTAAACGGTCGCTGACTAATCGCCTGTCAAATGGGCCCATTCATGTCGCAGCACCCCACAACCTATGCTCGTACAACATTTATGCAGATGACGAGTGACATCTTTTATTGCTACTACGCGAACATCGCGTTAACACTCTGTCATTCAGTGATTTCATCATTACACACGCCAACATATGCAAGAATCCAACGAATCGTTTTTTTTCCTTCGCATAATTCTCGACTACACAATCACCGATGTTCTTAAAAAGCTCGTTTCAAATGCGTATAAGACATTTATTTAACAGTAAATTGGATCATGATTGTGTGCCGTATGTGTATCACATCATCGTTTACGCAAGACTTAATCTCACACTGCGATTTCCTTGTATTTACAATAGATTCAATGTGAAATCAGCATACAACACTCGATGCATTTGCATAATTTAAAGAATCATGCAATGCATTCCAAAACATTCAGAATAACAAAATTATCTAATAAAAGCGACTACATTTTAAGCGTTGATCACTAGTCATAAATTATATAGATTCGCTTTCAAATGTACACTCTGGCATAAAAATCACTAAAACATTAAATTAGGAAGCTCATATATATTAAAACTATTGATCAATCATCTTAAAACAGTTCTGAAAAATTAAATTCTGAGACAAAAATTAAATAATGTTGAATATAGTCGCTTATGAGTGGCATACATGCAAATAATTATAAAATTGTCATTTATTCATAATTGGTTTTTACTTTTAAATTATTTTTTATAATAGTTATTTTAAATTTAATAATAGATGAAAATGGATAATCATCACACAAAGTTTACTATCCTCAGGAAAATTCTATGAAGATTGCCTACTTCCAATCATGGCTTGGTACGATAAAAAGAAAAATTGTATTTGAAAGATAGTTTTAGTGCGGAGAAAAAAATCTAAATAATAAAAAAAAACATTACCGAAGAAATTATGATCAGGAGAAAATGTTCATAAAAATCCTTTTATGTATGAATATCTAAAAAATAGTTATTTTTTAAGTTTTGATCTTAACGGGAGAAAGCGATTTAGGAGGCAGATTTCTTAGTGTTTTTCGTATTTTTTAACAGAAAATGAGAAATTTAAGGTAGTAATAAATGGTATAAACTACCTAGTGGTTAGTGAGCTATTTCCAGTATCATATAGCAACCTTTCTTCTTTATCAAGCAAACGTTTCCAGTATTTCCAAGTATTTCCTTTTCCATAACAAAAAATCGGGGATAATTCAGTATAAGACAATCGACTTAATTTTAATTTATACATAGAAATCACATAACTGAGGTTTACATTGAACCATTGTAGACTATTCATAAGATTCCAAGAAAATATTTGCCGTGATTACTGTATTTTTAGCGGGAAAGAAATCGGCATTTTTATGACCTATATGATAAATACATGACATCCCTAATAGTAATTGCCAAAATTTTATACGGTACATCATACTTGGTTGATACAAATTAATTTCATACTGAGATGTTATTATAAACTTTATTGCTCTTTTCCCAATTTAAGAAAAAAGTTATATATTTAAATTAAATATCCTTTTATACTATGTTGTCTTCAAAATACTTGCGCAAAAGATTATGCTGTTATTTGAGAATGTAAATTTATAGCCATAAGCAAAATAAATATTACTTGTATAAACATTTTGATACTAATTATCTCGCACATTAAATTCAATAGTTAGAGAAAATGTAACGTGAAACATTCTTAAGACCTATTTGTAGAATTTATCAAAGTAAACTTTTCTTCGATTCGAGAATAAAAATGTATTTAATATCCAATGTCTTCATTCAAATTCAATTTCAATTAATATTCAATCATTCTACCCTTTGGATCTGGATTTCAATTAGTATTTATAAACATCCTGCCGTTAATTACTTTTTTGTAAACAAAACGAGGATAGAATGCATCATCAGAGTCAATAAAATTTGGTAGTGATCAAATTCTTCCAAGCTATCAGTTTCGGCGATCAACCTATATAAATTTATCATGATAACAAACAAAAAGAGGAAAATATAAATTTAAGTTTTGTTGTCATTTAAAGACAGTGTTATGGACATTTGATATAAAGCAGATCGCAGCCGAATAATGAATGCCCTTATCATGACGTGAATTAAGATTTAACGCTCTTTGGCAGATGCTCAAATTCCATTTCCAATGATTTTACGGCTATCGTTTGGCACACGAGGTCGGTAAACACTATTGAGGCAGTCGTATTTCAATCTCAAACGAAAACCAAAAAAATAAAGGGGAGATCATATTATTAGCGTTGTACTGTGGAGTTCGTAATTAAGCGTCGTAAACTCAATTACGACTTTCCGAATTGTTTTCGTTCGGTTCTCATACTAAAAAAGGCACTAATATGAAAACGAGAAAAATATGGAACCAGTTAATTATTATCATAAATAACATGGCTTCATTGTTTTGTCACCAAAATTTAATTACCACGGTAGGAATAATGCGTAGCGTAAAAAACAGCGCCCCGGGCATTTCTTATGATACTAATAAAATAGGTTTATGGTCATCGGACCACAACTCTCATAGATGAACCCGGGCCTCACATGTCAGTCAAATCTACACCGTGATTAATAACTTACTGTCTTGTAGATACGCACTAAAAAATCCAATGCGTTATTTCAATACCTGAGGAGACTTTCAATTACATTCGACTAATATGTACGCCTTTCTATAATCATAATATAATTAAATTATAATGCAAGCGTCGAATTGAAATATAATTATAGCAATCGATTAAAAAAAACGTTGAGACTTGGTGAGTGTCCTTATCAATTTAAGATATGCCGAGAACCCAAAAAAAAAAATGTTTGACAACCTTTTTAATATGTCTGACTGATTGATGTATTTTTTTGAAACCAGAATGTAATTGATCGGCGTGGATAATTCATTTTTTGTTAACCACCGTTTAATTATACATTTTTAAGTACCTACTAATCGACTTTTTTAGTCAGAAATCATTGGGGTCAATCCTTCAAGCTAGCAGAAGTTGAATCTTCTCGAAATTTCACTTAATGCGTAATGATTATGATTATAAAATGACAATCAATATCACACAAAACATCTTTTTTAAAATATCATTTAAGTGGTAAAAAATATTCTAGTCGTCTTCGATGATCATTATTTACACATTTTAATCAGAATTTTCAAACTCAATTCAAGAAAACCGAAAAAAGTATATGATATTAAAAATGGATTATTTTATACATTCTCAGAAGCTAATTGTTATTATCATCCTTTTTGTTAAAAAATATACATTCAAATTTATATTATGCTATAATCGTTATTATATGTAAACAATTTCCATTGGAGATTGTTATGCGGTGATGCAAATATTATTTGAATGTGCTTTTTTCACGAAGAAATATCAATAAGTGGTGCATTTAACACATCACCTAATTAATTTGTAGAATTATATCCTACGAACTTATTGAGTTATGTTGTTATAGTTTTAAAATGATATCATAATTTTTATTGCAAATCAGTCAGTCATAAGTAGCCTAGCCTCTTTTATTATTTACTTTTACGAAATCAAGAATTGAGATAATCGACCAAGAATATTAATACATTAGACTCCTGATTATCCGGGCTAACGCTGGGGAGGAAGAACACGAATAACTAGAAAACACAGATAATCCAAATCATCAAATTTCTACTTGGTTTCGAACATAATATCATATTTACTATAGCTTTTGAGAATTTTTAAACAAATTTCTAATATCACTTCCAACTCTTCTTAATGCTATTTATTCAGCGTAATCTAACAATGCTTCAACATAATTATTTTAACGCCGTTTTATGAACAATGTAATTACTGGTATCTTCTTCTCTTATAATATATTTCTCATTTTCTTCTGCATCATCCATGCATATAAAACCTGGATTATTTAAATCATGATCGAGTCATTCTTCAATGTTTTCCCTATCCACATTTTCAAAACATTTTAATTTTTCTAATAATCCACATATTTCAGATATATCATTTGCTTCATTCTCTTCAGATTGCATTAAATGTTTCCATGTCAGGAAGAATATATCTCCACTGATCAAATTTTCATCTTCAAATTCAAATTGTAGTGAGGGTCGTCGGATAGCCTTGGCAGCGAGAAGACGTGCTTCCCGTGGTTGGATCGCATGGTATCTCTCATGATTAATAAAGAAGTTATCTAAGACAAGAGTCTTTATTTAGACACGGGGACTCGCGAATGCCCCTGCTCAACGTTATCCAACGCTGCATTGATGTTATAACCCCTTGGTCAAAAATGTCACATTTGATGTCACAGATTAAAGGTAAAAACAAAGATGTCATCATAAGTCCATCGCTTGTTTTCAATATACTTTCGTTCAACTGCTTTCTGACTACTTTCGTTCTTTCGTCAACTGCTTTCTGAGGCAATCCCTTATTTAAAAAAAAACCTTGCACCTTTGGAACCCATTTCTTTTTGAACCAATCTTCAAAAATTTTCCTATCATTCCATGTCCCTTTCTGGTTATAATAATTGACAGGAAGATTTTTCATTTCAATTCCCTTAAAATTTCGAGGTTTCTTTGCTTTCCAAATTATCAAACGTTTCATTTTATTCAATTAAGACACGAAAACAGGAATTTATTTTGATAGTAAAATCATTCTTATCGCTTTAAAGAGTTTTGTTTCTTTAATCTTGACCTGTGTATATAATACCTCATGTACTATTAGGGAGTTGCCTCATTATCCTCCAATCCAAATTCGAAGACGGTTACATATTTCTGTGTAAAAATTGAATACGAGTAAATAGTTGTAATGTTGAAAAATATATTTTGATCTGGGAATTTAAAAAAATCTTTGATTGATATCCTCTGAACTATTTTAGATTATTAAATAAAAATAGTTTTATTCCTCTTTCTGATTAATACTTCTATGAAATTCAGTCTCCATCTATAAATATTGTAGTTAGAATTTTATTTATTTGATATAAGTGCATATTTGTAATAAAAAACCTAAAATATTATCAACAAATAAGTTGTTTATGTAATCATTATAATAACTTAATTATTTAGCGAACTTTTATTGGCAAGTTTTGTAAACACCCGTCAACCACTGCGAGATAATTGTCATGGACACTAATTGCCCGCGGCCAGCTCTGATAATTTGATTTCTTTCCACAGATTTTCTGTTATTTACTTTAATAAAAGCCAACGATCAAGATATGGTGTCCAGTTAGCGTTCATTAAAAAAATGAGTGCACCGAAAAAAAGTCATCACCAGATTACGATCTGGTCACTTCTTAATGCCATTGTCTCGAGTGTGACGTCCAAGCGGAACCAGTTATTTATTCATGGTCCCTTCAAATTGTCCACTCCGTGAATAATGTTAATTATAACACAAATGTTCACAGCGTATATTACTGTGATTAAAGCGTGATTGCAGTTTATATTAGGTCGGTTTTCGAGCTTAGAATCTCGGGTGTATGGCTGGTTGCAGAGGAGCAGGTGATTTGGGTAATTAGATTGCGTAAAGGTAATTGCGGGCCGTAAAGGCACGAGTAATTTATTCGTTTATGTCGCTGTAAATTTAAATTAAGATTTGTCCAGACTATATGGCCTGCCGTGAGGGACATTGACCAGGCATCAAGATGATTTATATGAGATTAGGCAATGGGAAATCGACTAATTTCACATACACCTTGCAACCAAGGCTGCACGACAATCGAACTTTGCGCAAGGCTGTTAAATATATCTTATTGTCAACGAAAACGATTTATTAATTCGAGGATATGAGCTTTTTTCTTGCAATTTCTTTAGAATTAAGCAGGCGTTAGTTCCAGAGATATTCATTATTCAAGGAAGAAAATCAGCGATGTAATTCTCAACTTTTTTTTTAAGGGATTTCAAATAACAGCCCCAAATGAAAAAGAAAGTCAACTTATTGAGTGATGTTACATATAAAATTATCCGTAAAATAAATTTCTACCATTAATGTGTTCCAATTAAAAATTCAAATATTAAGTAAATCTTATTCCCCAACCAAATAATAGTTTTGCTTGAAGCCTAAAGAAGGATCAAAATATAATAATAACTCACATAATATAATCTTAATTTCAGTTTTTTTTATAAATAAATGGAAGTTTTTATATTAAAACTTATCAGTTGAGATATGAATCTAGATCGAAATAATATTATAAAGTATGTTGCCATATATATTTCACACTTTCTATCTATTTTAAATGCAAAATTGACAAGAATTTTTGATCAAAAAGGCAATGGCGTACTCCATGAAAAAACATTGCACAATCAACTAGAAAAATTGTGTTGAGATAATTTAATGACTGTGATCATGATTGTGATCAATGAGAGCAATTTGAGATAATTTTATGCATTTACATGCAAATATTCACTGTGCAGGAAAGTTGTTCCCGGTTTATTTAATAAATAAAGTACTTGTATTCTAAGACTAATCAAATCAGTTAATAATTTTCAATAACTGTTAAATTGTTAAGTTAAATGACAAATTATAACAGACATTCTTCATACAGATGAATAGCTCGTTGATAATGTTTTCATTATATTTTAACACCACATTTAGAGAAATATTCAAAGGAAAATATTTATAGAATAATATCGACTTTTATTAAACTTTTTAGAAGATTCGAGACGAGTTTTGAATGATTCACATTATATTATTATTAATACATCTAAAATTAGTATTTCAACGTTGATAATATGATAAACTAATATTTTATAGACATGTTTTAAACAGATTTTTTTAAAATTAAATCAATGTTTGACAGTTTTCAAAAACTCTGTAAACTTCTTTGAACTTTTACTTAATTGCAAATAACATTGCTTAATATGGATAGTCATATAATTCCGGATTTGCGTTGAAAATCATAGATAAATATCCAGATATATCAATTTATATCTTGCTATTCAGAATTTTTGCCTGCTGATTCAACTGGCATAATTATAAAATTATAGCTCAATAATCTAAAGAATAAATCTACCAATCGGTGATATAAAGGCAATTATCATTTTCTTTTGAAATTATCTGTTGAATGCCTTTAAACGAACTTTATATAAAAACAATTTTAACTAAAATTAATTTCCGTGGTCATATGTCATTGTGGAGTCCATGCACGTAATGAAAAATAACACGTGTGATGTGGGGCGTGAAAATTAATGTAATGCGGAAAAATTAACAACACTGCAAAATTCAAATTTAGTTTAATGACAATTCTCTTTGCATCCGCGTTTAGTCCATTAAGACGAAAAAAATATTAATTACCATCCAAACTAAGGATGAATGCTCAAGTATGGGAAATAGCATTGTCTGTGTCAAAAGACCTTGGCAGAAGTATGCAGAAGGTGATTGGAAGCATCTGATTTACATCGAATTTGCTTTTACAAAGTAACTGCATCATCAATCAAGACACCGGATCGCCAATCAGCAGATTTGATCTTGGACAGTAAAAAACCGTTGAAAATTCGACTTGAAGCGTACGTAGTGTGCCGATTTGATGAACGGCGATAAACAGTTAAAATTTACAATTAGATAGAAATCTACAAAAAATTGTATAAAATTAGAAAATTGTACGATATTTGAAATCTAGTACTGAACAATCATCACCTTTCTAGCGATTGTGGTCATTTTAAAAACGGGAATTGATTGTGAGCATATTGATGCGCGGGAGTAACGTATGTAGAATCGCTGATATTTATGCCATTCTAAATGGCGCAATAAATTTACAATATTATAAAATTATGAATGCATATTAGATGTTCGAAATTGATATCAATATGCATCTTGTGCGAAAGCGAATTAATTATCAATAAATGGCACCTTCATAGATCCCATATGCCTATAATGGTGGGAATGTGAGTTTCGTGTAACTTTTGTATCCAATTTTAAATTGATGAAAAGTGATAATTATATCATAATTTCAAGCAAAAATTTTTTTTTTCAAACTATGTTTAAACTTGACACATCGCACAAAAATATAAATAATTTTCACTATATAAATTCGCACCAAATGTGGCTCAATTTTCCATGTCGATTTTCAAATAGATATTTGGGAAATATCATTTAAAATCATGAAATTATATTATTTATTTTATAATTTAAGATAACGTTAAGTTTATACTTTCAAATGATATATAATATTCAACCCTGATTATGAAACTCACTATTGTGTTGATATTAAATACCACCCCCCTAATCTTCACTTGTCGAGTTACTACTATTAAAGCTTTCCTGTTCTTGGTTTGAATTTGCTAATTTTTTTTTTTTTAAATCAAGATGATTCACATAGTATTTTCTAATAATAGCGTTCGATAACGTTTGCTGATAATCGTTTCTACGTCCTAGTCTAAAACCATGAGCGTAGATAATCATTCTACGGTCCTTGTAATACAAAATTCGAATTAAACAAATTATCATATTTTCATTCCTACTATTGTTAGTTGACAATCTGTTGAATTATGAAAATCTTCTCACCTCAAATTAAAATATTCGAAAGAATCCGTACTGACATATAATTGCTTCAGCAAATTGTTGCACAAATAAAACGTATCTTAGACGATGATCTTTCCGATAAATTGAGATGATTTTCCAATTTTATTGATACAAATATAAATCATTATTGTTACCCATATGCAGTGCTTCTTGAAGACCCAAATGAATTGTTACTGTATATATTTTGTAGCTTAACGTAAGTTTATTGTCTCTCAAAGACATATACATCGTTGGATCCGACTTCTTAATTAGAAACAGTGTCCAGACTACAAGATATATCTTCGAACGGTGTCTTTTTTGTTTGGACTTCATCTTGGCATAGTATATCATCCCAAATATGAATATTCATTGTGTTTTCGCAGCGCGACGTAATTGTATTATATGAATATAATAACTCTTCCGTGCATTCTAATTGAAAAATCTGTTCCGTAAATCAATGTCCAAACGATGCCTTGGGGACCATAGCGCAAATGCGACTTTTTATAATGAAATTGATTAAAATATCATTTTGTATCCAGAAAGCGTGATATGTCGCCATTAATTAGGGTTAGGGCCCACACATCGGGCGCTGGATTCGCGGGTGCCTTTACATAAAGGCCTTCAATTAGTGTCCGCGGACGGAGCTACGTCATCCGACATCGTCACTCAGTAATGACCACCGTAATAAATGACTGTAATCACGGTCATGATAATTACAAAGCCAGAACGCTGAAGCGACACTTAACGACATCATGAATATCATTACCTTATAATTTAGTGCTCGCGGTGATTATGATCAAGAGGAGCGGCGACGAAAGCGCGAACTTCGCAAGCAAAAAGTGCCCCAAATGGTTGCCATCGGCCATCCTGCAGTGTAAGCCCACGCGCGACAACAAGAAACACTAAGCTTGAACATGCAATTATTTGAACATGATCATAAAAATATTTGACCTGAAATATCGCACTATTGAACGATTAGCCTGAAACGGACCAAGACTGTGTGAAACAGCTTTTTTTGATGCAGTCTCCTTACAAAATGTTTTTGCACTCATCGCCTTCCAAATATGATTATATATGTAATTTCTCAATACTTCTTATTTTATTCTTAAAATGTAAATTATTAAAAAAAACACAAAGAAATTCATTATGAAACATAACAAATATCACAGGTAGAGCTTTATAAATTTTAATAAGCTTATAACATCTAACATTCATGAACATAGGGATCTTCATAGGCGATTTTTTCAAGGATGGAGAATTTTTATATGATGATTTTCCTTAAATTTCCAGATATGTTTAACGATATCTTCAGCCATATTATAATTATGTTTGTATTATTTTTATACATATTTATTAGTAATTCACAAGTGATCCTCTCAATATTTATTTTGTCGCCGAATCAAGAATTGATGGTTAACCTGCTTTGAGATTATCAATTGAATACATTAACACCTTAAATCCCTCAAACCTATTTATATTTTTGAATTCTATGAATTTGATTTTTTGATTGCATAATTAGTCCTGGATAATTTGTTTTTAAGCTCTTACTTCGCTTTAAGAAAGACAGGAGAACTTATCAGAAAATAATATCCTAAATAAATTTTAATGGGAATGTCACTCTAAAGCTATAAAATTTCAAATTAAAAAAATATGTAAGAATAAGTTATCTACATTAATATCCCTGAATCATAAACAAATTGAAATTATATAAAGTATATGTCTATATTTGATCTAAATCTATTTAAGTGAAATGGCCAAAACTTTAAGTAATTATTTTTAAGTATTTTCAATCATACTATTTGTCAAAATTCGTCATTTGTGCTTAATTAAAAATCATATAAAAAATCCCATCCACATTAAATTATGTTTATATTATCATTATTTGTGCATTTATCCGAGATATTTTTATACGTCATTATGATTAAATTTAATGATGTTCATATGATTAATTATTTGTCCATAATATTTGATGTTCTTGTTTTTCTGCAACATGCGGCTACATCATAAATATATTGATAATTATAAATCTCATCATCATCAGTAGGATCCAAGGATCGGCGTGCCTTCTTATCGCTGATATCTTCTATTCGAATAATTACACATTAAGTTTTATGGCTAATTAGCAGTTTATCAGGCTGAACATGAGGTGCGTTTCTTATCCGTATTTTAGTCGAATGACGCATTTGTCGGATTTGTAGAGCGTCCGCAATTCCCAATCACAGCAAACTATGTCTCTAACTGCGTCCAATTTTTTGTCGCGTCAAAACTTTCAAAATGAGTCTCTTTTGTAGCGACGGATAATAATGAGTAGATTTTCATATATAGTAGTACAATATTTACCGTTGGAAAGCCCCCGAGGGCCATCAGTAATGTGGCAAGAGTGTGACAGCCGAAATCATATTTCTCTCGTAATTGAAGTGGGTGTCTTCGAGAATGTCACATTCACGGTTAGCACTATTTCTTTCTATTCACTGCATGTCAGCATCGAGTGAAGAAAAAGCGTACTTAATTATTTCCCTGGAGCATTGTTTACGACGAGTGCCGGATTAATATTTACAATGCGGCTAACGTTATCACGGAACTGTCATATTTTATACCGTGACCAACAACAGGTCTTATGGGGCCCCACTAAAAAAACCACGACCGATGCTTCACATGCCAGTCTCATATTTTACTTCAGAAACAGCGACATGGGCTAATGCATACAGGCTGCTATCGAAGTTTGACCTGAAACGTCTAAATTCGTTTATCAAACTTTTAGATTGTTTATGACGACTGCTTTTAATGGCAGCGACACACGCCAATGGTAGAGGGTTGTCTTTTCAGAAGTAAATTAAAAATGATTTTGTATTCATGTTTTACATACCCAATTCCAGAAAGTAGATACTAATTCAATTCGTTTTATGGTTAACGTGATTTGTAACCAAAATTTCATTCAATTCATTATTTTAGAAAGTTTTCCTAAGCTTGGGACTTTTACGAGCTCTAATAACAACATACTGGTATTAAGATTATTTTTATTCTCTACCTATTTAAATAAAATAACTACGAAACATTGCCAAATTATTATTTTTTTCAACATAAATGCATTTAACTATTCTCCTTAATGTGGCATATCCGTTATCAATTGTAGGCGATCTCCATAAGAGACTTTTCATTGAAAAGTATTTTTCATGTGATGATTTCCCGTTCGCCTTTCACATGTAGTAAAGTTAGAATATGGTTATTTAAATAAGAATTTTACGTAAGAGTAAGTAGCAAAATAATAATTACTATTGTATAATATTTAATTATTATTGCAAATTTAGTCACTTAAAGACATTTTTATACAACTTTGATTATCGTCTCGGTGTTTACTTTTTTATATCGACGAAATTAAAAAAAAAATTCTGAATCGAGACGATTGAAGTTTCAATCTTGAATTGGTTGAAATATTAATATTTCCAATCTTCAAACTCTTTTGATATGGTTATATATTTTTTCACAATCTGGATTTGATCTCGAATCATTATAACAAGTGTCCAAGATCAAAACCACTATACCAACACTTTATGACTTACTTAGTATTAAGGAATTAACAACAGCTATGCCTATTGAACGTTGTTTGCCAATACATAGCATAAAGGACAAAAAACGTAATGTAATTTTTAAAAATATTTCCGTGGAAATGATCGTTAAATAAATTTTAATAAGTCATAATATAATCCTCGTTTAGAAAACTTATTGTCAAATATCTCGTTGGTTAGTCATATCATTCGATATTTTTAATAATTTCCCAAATATGTACATTTGGGGTAACCAGAAAATCAGTTTCTTAAATTGAAAGATAAGTTAAAAGGTAAGTTAAAAGAGTGGATCGTAATGAAAGCTTGAATTTATACAATATAATACAATTTTATTGATGCAAAATGTTAATCAAAAATACGTCAAAGCAAAGCTACATGACAAGTAAGCTTTTTGCTGATCATGATAATAACAAATTTAAAACTTGTTGACTCAAGCAGAACTATTTAGAAGATAATATCTTATTTGAGGTTTGTTGCAGCCAAAGAATAGGTCACGATGATAAGCGCCCATTGTACACAGAAGCTTACTTTTGTCTTATCATGATTTTGCGAAAGCATTAGTGGTCGCTTCTCAAACTTATCCAAAAATACCATAATACTTTTATATTTTTCTAAACATGAAAATAAACGATTTTTTGTAAGTCCCGGTAAACGATTTTTAATTGTCTTCTCATACTGTGTACGAACTGATCCAATCGAGCCGCGTTTATTCTACCGTCTCCTCGTTTATGTTAATAATTCAATTGAAATCGGATCGTCGAAGAAAAGCGGAAGTCCGATACAATGGTCGGTATTATTATTAGGAGAAGATAGTATCTTCTGATCGATCTATCTCAAAGACAGCTGGACGTCTCTCGTCGCCGAAGTCACGAGGAACGAGGCTCACGTTCCATTCACAATTTGATATCTGACTATCAGTGCACGGATCAAACCCGGACCCAGGTGACATTTTTCATCTCCTTTGGCGGCATATCACCTGTGAGGGCTTATTTATTTTGGCGGCGACCCTCCTTTGATCATCCGCCATGTGAAACAGACAATTACACAGCCAACTTAATGCCCCTGGTTGGCGACCCTCGAAACGTCGGTAAAAAATCGCGATCGATTCCCTCCAACTGATGGGACAAATTCCTCAGAGGAATGCCAGTCATGATAATCAGCTAATGGTCGAAGTGCTGCCAAAAAAACTTGCTCCATATGGGGATGGACAAACATTTTTTGGATCTTTTGAAGTACTCTTGAAAGGATTTAAGCTTATCACAATCATTTGAGATTTTTCCATATCTAAGATATTTTTCGGGCCTATGTTTACATCATTTTTTTCTATGCCCGATATTTCTAATTATTGTTTTATATTCGTCAGATGAAAAGAAACTCCATAAGAATTTTATTTTTAAGGAAAGGTTTTATATAGTGATTTGCCGTCAACTTTCAAATATGGTTATAGCTGGTCTAAGTTCATTAAATATATGAATACAGATGAAGTATAATTCATAAGAGAGATGCAATTTTATTTATAATTTTAAAACCTATCATAATTTGACAACGGTTAAAAATCAGATACATACTATGAAAAATTTTTAAACAAAACTTTTAACAATAAAATTTGCTTTCACCATATTAATTTAAACCCGGATTATTGCAAAAAGAGTCCAAATACTACTCCACTTTTCAACGCATTGCCTTTCAATATTTGAGAGGAATTTAAATTTGAAGGTGCTTTTGTTAATTCATTTTTATTAGAAGGATACAAATAAAAAAATATCCTCCCCCAAATCTAATTCTTCCTGAAAAACCTGCAAAAAATATTGTTATGTTCCTAGAAACAAAGCTTGATGTAGATTTTCAATGAAATTTAATTGGAATGTTTGCAAAAATTACAATACTGATTGATTTATTCCACAATTATTCATTACAAATAATTGATTTCGGATGCTTAGCTACATGTTCATCTTCAGAATATATTTAAACAAACCAAATATAAATATGATTATATACATCAACATAGAAATTATAATTTATAAACATCCAGCAATTCAACATATTAATCATTTTGCCTGTTAATCTCAAAGGTTTTTTAACAGACTTTAAGAATTTTTCAGCCATAATATTAATCATTTAAATGTAACTTTTACCAAATAAATTCATATTTTTCATTTAATTGATGATTTGAAAATATTTTCAAATAATGTCAACTAAGATTGTTCTATCTTATCATAATAGGACATTTGAAATAAACTTTATATAAAATGAGAATATGTGTATATAAATATAAAGGATATAATTTTATAATATAAATTTAACCATAAATAGGTCAAATGTTACCAGAAAAAAGCTATTAATGCATTTAATGATATTTTTTTCATGGAAAGTAAAAATTTCGTTTCCGAATCGATCCACATATGAAGACTCATCTTCAATCACGTGGCGATCCTTAAATTATATGTTTTGTTGTTTCTGACATTCGACCACATTATACGACACCACAAAAATTCATTCAATCTTCTTTCAAGTCAATAAAAATAAATTTCGATCAAATAGCTCTGGGCTATAAACGATAGAAAATAGCATAAATAAATTATATTATTGCTAGCTATCTATTTTTTATTATTTGAAATGTTAATTGAAATAGGACATTAATTTCTCGGTTCTGTTTAATTGAATAAATTGAGAATCTCTGGTGCTCTAAGATATAAGTTTGTTCTCACCAATATGAGCCTGCTGATGACTATATCGTAGGAAAAACAATCCAAACATTCAATTAACCGTTCTTGTAAATGTCAAATTATTTGATCACGATCGATATTCAATAGCCCAATAATTAATATCGCAGTTACATCGAACAACCTTCACTTGCACCTAATAAATCTCGCGTGCACTTGTGAACACAAACAAGCATTATTCACATAAGTCCGTCGTTAATACTATCGTGGGCGTTACATGTGTTTCTGCACACAATACGAATTTCACTCAATGGAATATTATGTATGGTCGTAGTAAAAAAATTCCAAATAGCCTCCGGGTGTTTCGTGAAAAGAAAAAATCTTGAAAACGTTATTGATTGCGAAAAAATAGAATGGCCGAAAGAGCAGAGCCCAATAAACAGAGGAGACTGTCCATTTTTTTGCCATCGTGTGAATTGGATTAACACACTTCCTAGTTTTGTTAGTACGGCAACACACTAAGGTTTCATTATATTCAAATTTATTTATTTCATTTTTAAGCCACTATTGATCGTGATGACCGAATGCAGGCAGAGTCATCGACAACCTTTTGTCGGCTAATTAAATTCATTGCCTACAAAGAGCTTTTAATATAAATACACACATGATCATTGATCATATTTAAATTTGCAAACTAAAACATTAGGCTAGTTAGGATTGTAAATTTCTATCACAATATTCTATGAATAATTCAATTTTTTAAAGACCCTCCAACCACAAATGAGCACTTCTGAATCATCACGACTTGATGATATATTAAGAACCGAATAATATATCATAAACAACACATTCAGATCAACTAACTGCATAACATAGAACGTATCTAATACGCAAATAATCACATTTTTTAAATGCACAAATTTACAAAACTATTTAACATATTTATAAACAATTTGATAGTGAAAGTATGATTATACCTAATTTTATACAATATTTCCTGTTTATTGTAAATACGGATTGTTAATGATATCAATTTATAATAAGTTATTTTCAAAAATATCAGATATCATTAATAATTTCCTAAAACCAATATTTGGGCAATATTCAAAAAAATAAGAGCAATCAACATCATCCGTGTGTTTGAAAATATTAAAAATAATTATAAATTCGAATTGCTAAAGATGATTTATACATTTCTCCATTAATCACATAAATTAAACGAATAAATCAGTTTATTTTGATAAATTATTATATCAGGGAGGCTTAGAACAGTTCATGCCACCATAGACACAATATATTATTCATTATGTAAATATTTAAAAGTAAGAGCACCAGTTAAAAATATATCAAATCTACATTTATAATTCCGTAAGCTATGTGTGCCATAAATTAAAATTATATATTTTAGATTATGCAAGCAAGATGGATACTATATCTGTCGGCACTAGCGTTAAAATATGGAAAAAAGTAAAATAATATCAAATCTAAATGTTGGTTTGGTTTGATCCTCCCTGTGATTCTTTAAATGATTTTTAATTTTTTTAAATGAATGGTTACCCTTATTAATATTTTAATATTGCAAAGTGCATTTTCTTTTAAATCATACAATGATTAATTTAGTCGCTATAAATTTAGCAATACATATTTTAAAAATTCTAGTGTTACAAAAATCTCTCTACTTTATACTTTACACTCCCAAGTAACATTCTTTACTTACTTTATTCACCCAAGTAACATTTGTAGGATTTTTTCGGAAAAAATAGCAAAATTTTATAGTATAAATATATAGATCTTATCAAATCTCTCTGAGTTCGTCCTTTCACGAGTTTCACAGAAAAAATTACAAATTTACAAAAAAAATATATTTATCATATTTCTTACGTTGACCTGCATTTTTACCTGTGTCGTAAGTAAACCTTTTTGCATTGTATGTCTGGAAAATTCTATATTTTTCTTTTATCTGTGCTACAGAAAATATTTTCGAACCACGTCTGTAAAAACCAGATTAGTACGATAGTTCGTTTACCTGTTTCATTGACAGGAGAACATTAAACATGTTATTGACAGAAGGGTTAAACATGTTAACCAACTTAAATAAATTTAAAAAAATCTGATATTTTTTCCAATATTTTATCATATAGTTTTAGTAACATATTTTATCAAATGTATTACATATTAATAGTAGGAAAAATAGTGATTAACTTTATATATCGATTAATTTTTTTTTATATAACTAACACTACTATTTTATATTTTTTTATAAAAATATTAATCATGTATGTTTTATCCAATGCATTTTTGCAAATGATTTGCATTGCAAATTTATTGCATGTTACAGCATGGTTTTGTTGAAATATTATTATAGGAAATAGTCAAATTCCTCAACCCCAAGAGACTATAATGGTATCAATAAAATTGTCTTATTACCATAGTGTTAATTTTAAAAGTGCTTATCAAGCTCTTTTGAATGAAGGCAATATAAAAATTTGGCAGCTATATGAATCAATCACAAACATATCAATTAAGATTTGGAGTATAAGTAGCTTTAGAAAAGCAACCATTTTATTTTCTTCTATATATATATATATATATCTTCTTTATAATTTAATACCAATGTAGAACTCAAAAACTTCGTATCATATAATATAAAATTAATTTAAATTTATATTGGAATTGTATATTTCACTATAATTTAAGAATTTGTATTTTTATTTTCATATCAAATATCTGTCAAAAATTTGATTCAGCAAATATGCATATTTTTTTGAGTAAATATGGATATTTGGTTGTATCGTATCTGATGATAGATGTGCATGTTTTTTGAATAACGACTGTATTCTCTCAATGCCTTTGTTTAGTTCTCTTAACATCATTTCAATTTTTTACATCGGAGATGTCATTTATAAACTTAGATCCATTTTTTTGGTCCACGCCAGAAGTTGACATTACTCCATAAGGAAATTGTCGATTCAGCAACTACGCTCAAAGAGATGAATGCGCCCACTTCAATAAGATGCATCACTAATGATTAACGCCTAGTACTAAAAGCACTAAGAGCGACAGATGTAAAAAACGTGATTCCGCGGCTCAGATTCGGTTCTTCGAATTGTCACTTACGACAACGTCGAAAATAGTCGAATGCCTTAATGATTGTTATTATGAATCGGCCGCAGCTCGAATCGAATATAGCTATATGACATCACCCGTTATTCACTCTGTTTTCCCAAGCACGTCTCCAATATTTTACACTCAATTATGATTTAGCGTCCCCAGTCACCTAGGTCCCATCTCGGGTCTGTTTGTGTTGGCCGAATTGCCTTGGGCGCAAAGAGAATGTCAAATGTCTTTATGGCCATCCAATTATAGTATAAAAAAACTATATAATTACATACATAGCGGTTGACTGTCGTATGTATCTGGCCAAAAACGGCTCGTGAAATAAAAGATGTGCCGGGGGAAAAAAATAAATATATATGTGTCGATCTGGCCGGTCGTCTTTAGCTTTGTTTTATACGTATGTGCATAACTGCAAGTCACGTCGGGTGGCCATTTTGCGTGACCATTTTGAGTTTGATCCATGTCTCTATATTTTACGATTTCATTAACAATTTAAATTAATTATAGGCACCAACAGTCGACAATCAGGACAGAATCTCCGTTGTTCACTTTTTTTTGAGCGTCAATAAAACGACGATGGCAAAGACAAGACAGATTTTTTAATTATTCAAGGTGGACGACAATAAAAGCGGCAATTAAGAGGCATAAAATGTCAGAGCTCTTTTGGAAATAGGTGACATGCTGCCAAACATAAAATAAATCATTTTAATTCTATACTCGATGTTGAGTCAAATGACGAAAGCTCAAGAAATTTTCATCAGCAATTTTGAAAAGCAGTTTGCAGGTCATATAACGAAACGAATAATTTAAATACATTCAGAGTTCATTAAATTTATTGAGACGCATTAACAGTGAATTAAAATCAGTATTTAATAAAAACAGTGGATCCTTAATCTTCCTTTTCTGATGCTAGAAAGTAATTTTAAAAAACTGACGGAAATTATTTAATGATGCTTGAAAACATTTGTCTTAAACTTATTTATATAAACAAAAAATGTACCCATAAAGATTTTCTTTTTTTAAATGAAAGATTTGAATGCTCTCATTTTTTACAAAATGTAATATCTATCGTTAGATATAACCTCTCTCTACCTATCTGGAAAATAAAGAGGATGTCGAATTATCTTCCATCCAAGTCTGTTTATTTTTTCCCGCGTTATTTTTGCCGTATGGGGAAAGTTCATTCTCGTTATTTCACTTGTCTTCGATGCACGAAAGAGGGTCGTTTTTTTGTATTTCCGCCACTAAATGGTATAATTGTTTACAATAAAGTATTGTTTTTACAGGTTTAAGTGTTTCAAAATTAATGATATCCTTACAGTCCCACCCAAAAGACAAAAATAAATTATTTTATTGTCAGGCTGGGCTTAGTGATCAGTTTTACTACCTGATCCTTCGATAGCCATTGATTTTTGCGTTCATAATTAGAGTAAAGAACTCATTTCTCATCTCCAGCTATTAAGTCGCCTAAAAACGGCGTTTCCATTTTTACAAGGTGTTCACATGCATTAATGCAGTCACCCAGGTTCTCTTCGCTTAGTTCGTGCGGCACCCATCTTCCTTGTCTCCACACCTTCTCGACATTTTTCAGAATTTTTTGAACAATCGACCATGAGTATCCGAGATTGGCCAATATTTTTTTAATAGTTGCTGTTGGATTACTTTCGATTTCAGCAGTCAGTGTGGCGGCATTACGCAGTCTTCCACTTTCAGAGCAATTTTTTAAATCAAAATTTCTAGAACAAATATTGACATTTACGAACACTTAAAATATCACCCAGTACCTCGCAAAAAATTTTAGTGGCGCGCGTTAATGTCTCTTTTTTTAGAAAATGATAAAGCATTAAATTTCAAATAAATTCTTCACTCGGTGAAAATCGATCCATTATAAATTGGGTTGTTGAATTTGAATTTTAAAAATCAAAATTTATTCTTGATAAGTATAGTCACTAAAAGAGAACACGACTTGAAAATGCAGTAGTCTAAGTACAACTAATCCCCAAAAAATGAAGTTAAAATCGATATTAGACTATCTTTATGTAAATAAACAGATTTGGCAGCGTTTATTTCCTGAACACACAAGAAAATCAGGTTTCTTGAACGAGCTGATTATTGTAAAAATATTTAATTATCACGACACCACAGCTTTTTATAAATCGAATAATTCTTACTTTTATGCCAAAACAACTAGGCTAAAAAAATATTGCAATATTACTAGTAAAACTGTAAAAAAAATGTACTATGATGCTATTTTATAAAATTACACACCATATTTTTAATTAGAATATTTAAAATCATACAATTGTATTATTATTATGGATAGCGTATTTTATGACATTATATTGCTTGATGGATGAATTTCACTTTTCTTTGACGACCTTTTTAAATTCGCCGTCAATTCAATTTTTTTACGAAAAAATTCTGTATTTTTGCAACTAATCTAACATCAAATTATTACAATTTAAAAATATATTTATATTAAAAAATACTATAGGGAAGGAAAGGATCCAAAATAAATGTAGGTTTTACTACATTTTTTTTCTTCAAATATATCAATATAAAAGAAGTTTGCGTGTGATTTTGCCTGATTGATGGTTGATGAAATTTCTTGAGATTAATAAAAACAAGTAGTACATCACATTATCATCTTAATTGTTTCATTATTTTTTTCTAATCGACGTGTTGGATAGTTGTTGTTCAACTAGCTTAACACACTATATGACAGGATCGTCAAACGTTCATGTCACTCATGATCGCTTCTCATAGTTAATCTGGAAGAATATTTAATCCCGCAACAATCATCAACAATCTGGTTAGAATGTTCGCGTAATTTGTTTTATTGTTCTTTTTTCAATGACTGTTCCATTATATACGGACACTTAATTGATTCATGGTAATTTTTTGTTCGACATCTTGCTCATTTATCTCAGGAATGATGATTCAATATGTCGAGCATACGAGCGTGATGAAAATCGTGTGAATGGCAAGACGCACTACCACTGTATCGATCGTTAATAATAAAACGTGGAGAAGCAGTTATCTCCAAGAACAAAATGACAAACAAATATTTGAATCGTCTTCCATGTGAGGCTGTGGGAGACCTCAAGTCTTGGGCCTCAATTTACGTAAACTTGCGGATGTGGTCTTGTCACGATTTACAACTACTTTTTTTAAAGCACACATACACACACCTCTTATCCGACATGTCTCCTCTTATTATTGCCCACCAAAGAAATGATACATAATCACACCAATAAATTATACACTCCAATAAATTTCGTAATGAGGAACATCCGTCACGCGGGGGAATATAAGCGTGATGAAATAAAATTGTAATTTTTACGCGCACCCATTTTGATGCTCGGACAAATGCCTATGCGAACTATTGAAATTTCTATATGAACTTGAGGAAGTTTTCTTAGAAAATTAACGGCCGCTGACTTTTCAATTTCAATCTGTAATATTGTAAAGTTTTCAAAACTATCAGGAAGGGATTGGCAGTCATGAAGACTGTTTTCATTTTGGATAAACAGAAACTACTCTGAAGATTGAATTTATACAGCTATAAAGTCTTAAAAGTTTCCCTTCTGCAAAATGCATGCTTTTAAATCGTGTGTTTATAGTGCTTCAATATTCCACATTGGAATGGAGTTAAAATTTCATTCTAACCTTTTTTGCTATTATTCAGGCCATTTATGATACATTTATGATACTGAAACCAAGTGTAATTAAAGCCATTTATTTTTTTTTTCAAATTTTAATATCTGAAAATGGTAATGTTCATATAAAACAACTACATTGAATATAATTACTAAAATTATTTACTAAATTAATTTATATATAGATTATTCATATCAATTAATCGTGTGGTAAATCAAATTATTTCACAGCATTATGAAATAAACATTAACATTTTCTTAATACTTAAAAATTTGGAATTATTTTTTAATACCTTTTTAAATACATTTTCAGCTATGAATACATGTTTAAAACACTAACCTACACTCCTCGGATGTATACAAAAATAACGTGAAAATCAATCAATAAATATGATATAATATTATTCATAGCTTTAGTTGTTTGTAAACAAAATAAAAATATTTTTATTATTTATATAGTCAAAAATTACTATCAATATATGATTATTTGGCTAAATTTGTCCAATCGTACCCTAAGTTCATGTTGAAACTTAAAAGCTCGTTCCATCTGTAAACATGGCTATGGAAAATATATTTTTTGCTAAACAAATAAATAAATCTATAATTAAAATTTAAGTTAAGTTTTTCTAACAGAATGTCATACATTGATTCGTAAATAAATTTTAATTGACATTATAATAAACCCGTCTTCTTGTTTTAGCAAAGCTGTGTATATCATTAGCATTTCATTAGCTTAATTAATAGTACGTTTTTCATAGTCATATTGAATGTCGTTAAAAATAGGCTCGAAAATTGATAATTTTCAATCCCTACATTAATCATTTCCTTGGGCTGTACATTTTCACCACAAAAAAATCTCATAAATTCCATTTTCAATGCGATCTTATCGGTAAAAAAAAATATTTTAATTGGTTGACACGAAGTCATTAGACTATCAAAGTGCGACTCCTTTGTTATTTCAATAATAAAACAACAATGGCTTTGCCCTCTTTAAATCGGGCTTTTATATTGAAAATCACTCGCGAGGATGAACACAATGGACAGTGAGGTGTCAATAACTCACTGACGATGGATTTACAGTGAAAGCCACTGACCCTGCAAGTGGCTCCGACTTTATAACCTGATGGTGACAAATAGTGCGATGCTTCTATAACTTTTGCGAACAATTATGCCTTTCATTCATGCAAATGAAAAATATTAAAGCTTGCTAAAAAGAAATGTCACTTTGAAAATATTTAAATATGCTGATGTTGAGAGCAATCCTTAAATTCACATTATTTTTTTTACTAAAATCAAATTGATTAATCAGCATTTATAAATTTGTTTGGTATGGTTTTTGCCATAAATATTTTTGGATTTATCAAATTTTATTTATTTAGATTACATGTTTTGGGAACACCTCGAAATGACTGTCGCCACGACTGTCACGCATCCTTGCGGCGGTAATGGAATTACCTGGTCCAGATAAGATGCTGGGTGATAAGTCAGGCCCTGGTCGACTTGATCGACACTGCTGTAAGGACGATGGTCTTCTTAAGAATCTACGAAAGTCCTAAGGCTATTAAATGAAATCAAGATTGCACGGATTAATCATGGATGACATCCGACTACCAAATATGAATACTAATTTCATATTCCTGGAATATCTAGCGTAAGCGTTTTTATTTGTCTCTAAATGATCTAAAAATAAATATTCTTTGTAATTATTAGAGTAGAACAATTTGTGATGTTTGATATGGTGTTAGCCGTATTCAAAAAAATGTTTGGATCGACAAATATCTTCACGCTAACGCTTTCCATTCTAGACTGGTACAGATTGAGTTATCAACCGCGAACGCCACAAAAAAGTAACAAATGTCCATTTTGAAGATTTTCTTTCAAATTGAGTTATGTTTATCCAAAATCCTGGTTTTTTTAACCCCATCGCAGCGGATCACGAGCCTAAGCTGACCGTACAAGAAACGGTTAGAAAAAAACAAATTGATTCGGCGGACATCAAAGCGTGCGACTAACGGCAGAGAATTAATTCTATCCGGTGTTTAAGAATCACAAATCCAACACTGATAATTCAGATTTAAAGAAGCATCATCAGGTTTTCGACGGCGTATCTTGCATGCCTTGGGAGAATGTAGAAACTACAATCAATCTTTATGGCGACTATTTTATAACACATGCGGATAGTTCTCTATACGACACTGAATTTGAAGTGGGCCCGAAGCTTTATGATGGCATATACACGCTGAGGTATTTATGTCCGAAGATAATTTGTTGAACCCTCCCCCGAGGTCATAAACCAGGATCACCTTGAAAATCAGGTGAGCTGAAGATCAAATTTGATACGGAGTCTGTCGTTTGATTTTATGCGACTTACGGCAGCTCAATGACAAGCGACAGGAAAAATAAAACAAGGACAATTGTCACTTTTTTTCGCTAAAAACCTCTCTCGAGTCCAGGAATTTTCTCGTCATGGAGGCTGAAAGAAGCTCGTTGGACGTTTCATTGTTGACGATTTACGTCCTCAACAAGAAATGTTGCTTGTAAAAATAACGTGCTGAACATTCCTGAGATGACTCTTCAATCACATTGAACTGTTGAATCCTTTATATTATAATTCATCAAATCACAAACATGTCTCTTTTACCGTGTGAATAAATAATCAATTTTGTTATGATGAAATATGAATGTTTTAGTGAACAGCCCCATTTCATAAAATTTTACAAATGAAATATTTGAAAAAAATATGAGGACTGGATTTGATGGTCCAGAAACAGATATTTTACTATTTTAATTTTTTATTTACACTACATAAAAAAAACATTATCTCTACTTCTATCAACCAACGCTAATAACTCCGATTAAACGTCTAATTCATGCATATAATGATTGTCATCATTTTAATCAACACTTTTTCACAACTTTTGCATAAAAAGTATTACGAGTATAAAATTACAAAAAAATATCAAAAGTGAAATTAAGCCGTTCTCAAGTGCGCGCGGTGACAATTTCAATTTGTCATGTGCAAATATGGCCAATAACCTCCTCTTCCTTGTTATTTCTAGAAGACAGACTAGATATTGTGAAGGATCATATAAACACCCCTATCTGAACACAAGAAGTTAAAAAAATAATTTCCACCGAAAGTGCGACGTGGCAATACATAAATATCAAACTATAGTCAGAAATTGTAGACTTGATGTGGTAGCACTTTTTGCGTTGTGTCTGCATATATTTTATTTTGAATGTGAATAGTGTATACATGTACAAATACAATACATGAAAAAATACATGTAAAATACATGAAATCGATGTATTATTCATAAAATTTTCTTTCATTTTATGCGTTACTAAATTTGTCCGTCATTTTATGCATTGTATTTTTGGTAAGAATTTGCGAAATATAGCGTACTACTCAAGCGGTTAAAATCTATGATACATATAAAAATCAACTCATACTCAGCATAGAAACAACATCGGAAAAATCTATATCTCAACCCTGTGAGACATAGAATTTGAAAGAGTTAATAGGATTCGAACAAAAAATTATATATTAGTAATAGTATAAGCTTGTTTTTGGCTGATAACTCCCAATCAGTTTCCTCAGCTTTAAACTCTTAAATAGACTAAAATGTTTGTGTATCCTAACAATAATAATATTATCACAAATCGTAATAATAGCTTGAAACGAACAACTTTTTTTGGGGCTGGTTCGGTAGATAAAAGCCAAAATTGAGCGCTAACATATTATCAATTTCTTTAAAATATGCTAGTTTTATTAGCCACGTACTGAAAAATGAACATTATTTCCAAAAAAATCATAATTATATTTAGAAGCAAAAGATAGTACATCTTTAAAGTAAAAATACACCGAAGTACTTCCATAAAGCATGACGATATTTTTCAAACATTGCCCACTGAAAAAACTTCGAGGAAAAACGGACATCTTTAATTGAAAAGAAGTCTCTCACAAATTTGAAGTGGCGAGTGAGCTTAGGAATACTCAGATCATTATTTTGATCAAAGTAATGTATAATAGTCACATTCCATGGCAGAAAAATTAATATCCAAATAACAATTTAGATGGATCAAAAATTTCTATGGTATTCAAATAAAGTCCTTATCGTAATCGTAAAATCGTATTTTTTTCCAAAGTTCTCTTTTATCCATCGTGCATAGAATTGCCATCTGTGTGACATCTCAACCATCTTGATTTTTCATATTTCACGATAGCCAGATGTTACAATGCTATAAAGTATGATTTTTTTTAAAGTATGAAATCGTCCTGATAAATGTATATTTTGACTCGATGACAAATATTCCTAGAAATTATTTCACACATAAGGATAATCTAACAACATAAATGCTAATATTAAAACACTTTTTTTTTAAATAAAAAAATAGTATATTAGTTTTGCAATAAGGAAGCCCATATTTATAATAAATTCGCAAAATATTGTCAAATTCAATATTGAAATTTTTTTGCAATCGATCGATCGACTGCAATCAATTAAATACTTATGTGACAAAACATTAAAATGGATAAGGGTTGCATATTTTTTCATGTATTAATTTGTTCTGACAAAAATACAGATACGTTCTTAATAGTTGTGTTTTTTCGGAATTTTATCAAAATTGAAAGTAGATATATTTTGAATTAATTTGTCAATCTTATTAAATAAATTAAAAATCTTAACAGCGATTTAAAAACACATAAAGAATAGGTATTTTTACAGACATGAAATTGTCTCGCCACATGTTAGATATTATCATTATTGCTGTTTTTTCTAACAGTTTTGTCATTTTTGAGAATAAACAGATTTTGAAACATTTAAACATTAATCGTTGATAACCGTTGAAATAATTTAAGTATGATTTTTTGAAGAGAAATTTACTTGGAACATATTTCAATTGTAACTATTCATATATAGAAAAAAAATAATTCATTCAGACATGTTTTTTTTTTAATTTACGTCACATATGAACAAGAAGAGTAAAACATTGCCTCTCGTTTAAAATTTAAATTCTGAAGTTTACTTTAATTGGCGTTTTTCGACCATTATTGTTTCTCAATCAAAATCGTCTTGATTCAAAAATTTCGATAGAAATTAACATATAAATATGTCAAATATCCCAAATGCATTCTAATAATCCAAGAATTTACTGTGCTAATACTTGGTAATTCAATGTCGTATTTTCAATCAATCAAAATTATTTCGCATTTAATCTCGCCTTGATCCATTTATAAATATTTTGAAGATCATGAAGCGTTATAACTAGTTTTCGTCATTTATTAAATATTCAATAAAATTCCTCATACCGGCATTAATTATAGGTCATGCAGTAACTTCTTGCAATTAATTGGTATTAATCCATTTACGGCCTCACTGTCACAAAACCAGTATTTATCATTTATGACTCGTCATTAAAAAATAATTGAAAATGATCGCTTAATAAAATCACGTCGTATATAAAAGTTTGGCTTCAATAAAAAATCTCATTTTTGCTAAATAGTTAAGCTATGCAATGCAAAAATTTAAATAATTTTATTATTTTAAAAAGTATTTAAGTGGATATTACCTACTGAAAAATTAAATTAATGTAGGCGAGTCCCTTCTGGGAAGAAAAATTAAATGGAAACATTAAAGTATGAAAATATTTGAGAATAAATATAAGGGTGGATTTAAACATGTATTTTAATGATATTTATTCAACATGTATATAAATACATATTTTGTTGATGTTTTATCTACAGCTTCTCAGCGTACGAATTAAAATTAATTAAAATTGGTTTTTGAGATACCTAATCAATATTTAAATATATGAGGTCGCTCCACACTTATTAATCGAATTTTTGGAGCGTTCAAGGAATGCAATCAAATTATATTTTTCGCAAAATTTATAGCTCCGTACATTTTAAGCAACAAGGAGATTTATTGTGGAAATTCGAAATCTGTCATAACAAATGTACCGTTCCAAAAACTAATCTAAGTCTTGGGTTATTTGTGTCACGATATTCACGTTAACGCAAACGTATGTATATTTCTAGTTTTTTTCTTACTAAAAAAATCGATTCGATACAAACACGGTATGGGAGGTTCTTTGAAAAAAATACTACAAGCCAGCTTTTGTATGTATTTTCATGCGATGACCACTTTTTGGCCTTTCGACACGACAAACATCAAAATGTTCTGGAGCCGCAAACGTGGCCTTTTAAGCGAATATTTTTTATTTAATCGATTAATCAGCTGTCGTTTAAAGCCAAGTATTTTATTAAAAATAAACATGTTCATTAAATCGATGTTGTGTCGAGATACTCGGATATCTAAGCTGAATTGATAGATTGTAAAACAAGTAAGTGCCAATAAACCTACTTGAATGTGATTGCTCATTATAATTTATTATAGACTGCACTTGTGATTGTTGCTTATTACTGAAAAACAAACACATATAATAATGTGTGCTAAGTGTTCTTATTAACATACGTGCTAAGCGTGTGGAGCTTTTCGCTTGTTAACATTAACATATTAAAATTTGTTTATAATAAATTACATTATATGAGACAAGTGAAAGTATCGTATAATAAAACCGAACCTGTCATTGCTTATAGATCATTTAAAACATTATAACATCAAAGTGCTATATATTCATGAAAATAGGTTATTGATATGATCGTAATATCGACCAAGACAATATAATCTTCAATTGAGTTTAAATCATTCTAAAAATACCTTTTTCTTAGATCAACAAGCTATATAATACTCGTATAGGGAAAATACATGAGGATGTTTTTGTATCAAATCATAATATGTACTTATTTTACCGATCAATCATTTTATGCTGCATATAATTATATACAGTAGAACTTCGATTATCCGGACTTATTGGGGATGAAAATAGTCCAGAAAATGAAAACCCGGATAATTGAAAATATTCATAATTGGCAGGCAAAATATGAATAATTTTTATTTGTCTGGATTTACATACACATATGATACATTACTTTTTATTAAAAGAATCACTGATTTTGACTTTTAACTAGCTCTTCTTTTAAAAGCTGCCAAATCGCGAATACTCGAATAAGATACATAAGTTTTTCTGAATTACACTCTTCTCGGTTCTCAAACCATTTCATGGCGACATCTAAACACTGAAAAGATTTAGAATATTTAGAACCAATATCTCCCCGAATCCATGATCGTTTGCAGCGCAATTTAACCACTTGGTTACATCGTTTCCGCAATGTTTCCTATATCAGGTTCTTCCGCGTTACAGGAACTTACTAAGTCTTTTCAAAATGTATTTTCTTGTGGAAGCTTATAAATGTTCCCTCATTATTTTCATCTGCTAGCAATAATCGTAGTAGCATTTGATTTCTATGTAAACATTTGAAAATTTCTATTACACCTCGATCCATCGGTTGTATTATCGACGTGCCATTTGGTGGAAATTTTTGTACCGTAAACATTTCATTGATTTGGTTTAAGCTTTCATTCGTTGAAGTGCATTATCTAGTAATATTATTATTTTCCTTCTTTTATCTATGGAGTTTTGATATTTTTTCACTTCTGGTATAAACTGTTTTTCATACCATCGTTTAAAAACTTCAACATTCATCCAGACATTTTTCCTGATGATCATTTTAAAGTATTTAGGGTTCTTTGATTTTTCAAAGATAAGCAGTAGCATTCTGTGTCTGCCTGCTGCAATATCACTCACCATTATAGTGAAACGTTCTTTAGTAGTTTTGTACCTTAGTAAAGTATTTTCACGTCTTGATGCTAAAGAATTGTTGGGTAGTTTTTTTTTCCAATTTAAGCCGGTCTTCTCGGCATTATATATAAGCTCTTCGTCGAATCCTTCCTTCTTCACAAATAGCTTCAATGTTTTTACTGAAGGTAAGTCAGCACAAAGCTTTTCCCCATTAATTTAAATTTCCCTGATACCATATCGTCCTTTAATTTTTTAAGCCAGCCCGAATTGCTTTGAAGGTGGAATCCTCATTTAATTTTGTATCAAAAAATATTTCTTTTTCACACATTAATGGACCAGATATTGACTGTTCAGGTGATTGTCTTTGTATGAACCACATAAAAATACAGTCTTCAACTTCGATATTTCCTTATTTTTTCATAACTTTTTGCTATGAGCTTCCATCTTCTGATATTAAACAATTAGTAAACTTCGTAATTTACAATCCATCACGTACGTGAACAAAAGTGGCCACAACTCTCAACGTGCAAATCCGCAATTTTTTTATTTTTTTTATTTAGAACAATCCGGATAATTGAAAATCTACATAATAGAGATTTTACTGTATTCCAATAAGCCAATTTATTTCCTTCTATGTGTATTTTTGACATATGTGTATTTGTCTTGTTTTAATACTTCATAAATAATTTCAGAAACATCATTTTCTTTCCTGGTAAGATGAAAATGATCATACAATAGTTAATATGAACTTTGACGGTTCCAGACCTGGATATTTTACTCCAAGCGATGGAATAAGATTTATTGGAAAAACAATTTTGAGCAATGGCGCTAAAGATAAAATAAATATATAATAGATACATACGATAGATTTTATTGCCCATTATGATAATTTAAAAAAAAATGGAAAACCGTTAAAAAAAGAAATAGATCTTTTAATTTATAGTTTTCTTATTTTTTAACAATACTGGTTTAGAACGCAAATCTCACAGTTTCACAATATATGAATTTATCCATAATTGTTACTACATCCAGGCATCAAAGTATTTTTCAAGTAAAAGACAATAATCGTAGGTCATTGAAAGTGAAAAAATAGCAATGGAGCCAATGCAACATTTTATAATATAATTAAATCAATTTAATAACAATGATGAGCAAACACGTTAAATCGTATCTCGATTTAATCTCTTCTCGCTAATCATATACCAGTTACCAACAACTTTTGAAGGCTCGTGAGCACTTAGCTAATGATTACAATAATTTGTAGTCGTTTTTATTTTATCGGTTTTCGTAAAATTGATCAATCGATATTAAAAAAATCTTAGAATATTACCACTTTATCAGTGGAATGATGCTCGATCGTGATGTTCATTCATTGAATGCGAAGGCTGTCCAGCACAATGCCAACATGGTCACGAAGTGTCACTCAGATGCGGCCTCCTGCTGCAGAAGACTCTACCTCGACGTCCTTCGTCGTCGTCGTCATCATCAGACCACTAGTTGACTAACAACGTCGGGTTCATCCACGTGGATGACCATCTGAAAGAAGATTCTGCAACGTGATAACTGAAAGAATTTACTGATTAAAAAATGCCAATTTACTAACATTTATAATAAAAAATAATTGAAGAGTCGATATAAAGAGTGTTAAAATGACGTATTAGGTATTGATACAAGAATTTCCAACAGGTATGACACAACTAATTCTTTGTTTCTTTTATAAGACGATCATACAGAACGTTCACATATCATAAAAGCACCTCTGATCGTATCTTGTCCGGACAGAAAGGCATTCAAAAGGCAAAGGTGAGATTTGATTGAAAGAAAATGAAAAAAAAACGTTTATGTCAAATGTCCAAGTAGATGTCGCACTCGGAATATATTACAAAACGACCACAGTTGACACAGCCGATATTAAATTTATTACACTCAAAAGAGCCGTATATATATTTTTCTCGTGCCGACCTATTGACATTAAATACTCGTGTAATTAAAGTCAGATTATTAGTCAAATTAAATACTGGTATTTGGCCATGTGTGCACCAAGATCACGAGCATGACACTAATGTATAAATTATATAATGGATGTCCACAAACTGGCATCATCAATTTTATTTTTTGTCGTCCCAAATTGACATACAAAATTATGCAAATGCGCGCGTATAAATTAAGTTGTGACTGTGCTAAATATATCAATGTTTATTTTTTTAGTTTCGAGCTTGGAAACCCCTTCAACGTCAACTCAAATGACAGAAAAACACACGTAGGTGACATACGACGTATGACATGTGCAACACGAGAATGTGTGTAGAAAAAAGGAACGAGACATCGCAGCAGGTAGCCTTTTTACTCGAAGGGCAGGGGTCACCATTGAGGTCTGCGGCCCCAGCGTGTTCCGGTCTGTGAACGCGGCCCTCAACATTCACCTCTGACAAGGACGTCAAACGAAGAATCGTCTCTTGTAACTTTTTTGGGCCATAGAATTACAACAAAAAAATATATTATATATTTGATATAACATAGTATTTTTTCATGCTTCAGAGGCTTTAATTTTTTTTTCTTATCTAAAAGTATAATTTAAACGATTCAAACGTGAATATATTAGGTCTTCCCAAAAGAAATCCATTATTTTCATACGCTCTAGTTTGAGATCAGTTTTTGCCATACAAAACCATCTCTGTATTTTTCCTTGTAGCGTGACTTGTCAGCTTTATTTTTTGTGTTGTAAATCTTATTTTATTATAAAGGGTAAATATGGCGAAGCCTGAAACCAACAAAGGACATATTCGACATATTTTGGTATCAGGACTGGAACGTAACCTGTGTCATAAATACACTCAATGAAATTTATGCATCAATCTTGACAATAAAAATATGTGAATTTTGAATGACACTTTAAATCGATTGATAAAAAATATAATATACTTCTAAATCATGACGACCCTCAAATTTTGATGTAAATATGTTACCATCTTTTATTTAAACAAGTTCTTGTCACTCAACAGCAGAATTATCACAGAAACTCATCTCCATCACCAATTGTATACGTTCATTTAAAACGCATTGGTAATGGATGCCGCACGAACTGTTCATATACAGCGTCATAACACATGCAAGAAGAGCAGTGTAAAAAATGAAAAATATGCCAAAAGACTGCGATATTACCATTGCGTTTTTATGAAAATATGTTTATGGCAATAACACTAATCAGAAATATTATATATTAATATTACATACGAGTTACTTTATCAACGCTACTAATCATCATTAAATGCGAACATTTTCTTATTGGCCAATTATTATAATTTTCGAAGCATTCTTCAGCAGTATCTTAAGTGTTTAGCTTTATTTTTTGTTAGTTATTCCATTGTATTTTCCAACAATTCTTTTAGATAAGTTAAATAATTCTCTTTATAAATTATAACTCTAAATGTTTAGCTAAATCTAGACCTTTCTTTGATGTGCTAGTCATAGTTTTCTTGGGAATTTAGTGCAGTGGTCTCCCGTTGCCTTCTGCACCGCAGTACTCTGGATGGAATTTTTACTGACAGTGCTGCTGCCCATTATCAGGGATTTTTAAAAGTTTCCTTTTCTCTGGGATAAGATGTTGCAGTACCTTCCAAAACTGGGCTGTGCCTTTGGTAAGCGGCGTGTGTATAGGGCAGGGCGATTTGCATATAGGGCAAAATTGCCAGTCTCTTAATATGAAACTGGCAATTTTGGATTACTTGACGAATGGACAAAATCCTAACTAGATAAGCAAATCCCTCAGCCTGGGGGAATCGACCATAACAGCATTCAAGAAAAATAAGGCCGCCATCAGAAAATCAGTCATCAATGGCACAAAATTAAGCTCAAAATTTACATCGTATTCAAGAGATCTTTTGTTAGAAAAAAAATAACAGAAAAAGCACTTGTAATTTAAATTGAAGATTTATCTCAAAAACGATTTCCCATATGTGGATATTTAAAAAAAAAGGCTCTTCTGTTTCATTAAGTCATAAAGGAGCAATCAGAATTCAAATTTCAACACGAGCTTAACTTTTCCCTTACCTTACTAAAAAAAAACCCCGCGTGCTACCATGATACGTTTTTGGTACACCATATAAAATTCTGAACCTATCTATTATATTTCATATCGATATTCCCATTATTAGAGTTGAGTTGTAGTAAATATATCATAGTAAAGGAAAGGCTAAGAATTACATGTCACCATATCACGAACTGCGTATAAAAATAGTTTCAACACAGAAGGATGACGAAATTGTCTCAACTATCCCTCAGTTTTCTATGTCGTTCCAGTCTTTTTTATGTGATTTTTTTTATATGCTCAATTGGCATATGATCTAACGCATTTTTTTAATAATATATTTAGTAAAATTAATTTTATATATTTGATTCTAAAATTGATAGTACTGGTAATATATTTTATATTCGTTTTATAAAAAAATGACAATTGAATTTGTAGTATAAATCTGTAAGAATACAAGGTTATTTTCTACGTATAAACTGCATATTCTCAACATAATAATATATATGGTAGATGTTTAATAAAAAAATAACATATAAGATAGCAAGTGCTGTTTTATCATTTAAAAAAACTCGTTTTCAGTGCTTTGCATGATATTTGATTTGCATGATTCATATTTTAAATATTATTTTATGCGTGAAAATATAAAATATTTATTTAGTGAATAATATGATATTGACAAAAATTTACATGAACAATGGCATTTCATCATTCACAAAATTAATTGCAACACTTTTGTTTCGCAAAACTACATGACATTTGCATAAAAACTAGGATTTGCGATGCAAAAGCGATTATTTTCTTTGATTTACCGACGAAGCAAGAATTCGTTTGTAAACAATCGCAATATGGTATTTTGGCAGAAATTTTAAAATTAACACGAAACCCCGCAGAATGATAAACGTCGCCTTTTACCGGTTCACGTCTAATGAAGCAATATATCAAAAAAATTACAAATCGCCACGCCGAAAAAAATCGCATTTCCAATAGAATCCACTACTGATTCACACGCCATAAACGTAATAAAACCCATTTTAAATGAATACACGCACATTTAATTAATTTATTATTATAAATTTTGACCGTGTATTTATATGCGTTAAATGCCAAAGCAATAAATTGCTTATTCATAGTTTCTCCGCTGATGCCGTATACTTGTAAGAGATCATTCGTGTTAATTTCGTGTTTATACGGAAGCTAAATATTTACGATTTTTGTTTTATAACCATGATATACGGGCCGGTCTTTTTTATAGGTACAAATTCAAATTGAAGATGGAAGTTGGAAGAGGTTAAGCTGTGGCTTGCTCCCTGTTGCCCAATTAATTTAATTTACAGCGCAAATTCGACCAAAGACGCGATGAACCCGACAGCTTTTCAATGTGCGACCGTCGCACTGACTGTGAAATTGATGCTGGTTATTTTAAAAATAAAATCGTACATAAATACTATGAGACCATGGCCGTGTAAAATTTTGATGGTCCTCAATGAAAAACTGAACTGGAATAGTGATGACGTCACAAGGCCGTCTCTCTGAGATGAGACAAAAAGTATGAATGAATGAATCATCTTATTAGCATAAAACAAGCCATATTGTAACCAAATATTTAATAAGATGGATATTTTTCGACAGCGGCGACGATATATTGCAGAAATATTGACCAAAAAATATTTTTAGACCATGAGTTTAATCATCTGATCCATTTTTTCCTTTTATTTACTACTCATGTGACGATTTTTATAGTTTAGGATGAAATAATCGCCTTTCAAAATGTATGCATTTCCTTTTATTTTAATCAATTTTATTTGAAAAACTCCACATTTTCTTGTTTTTACATTATAAATAATTAATATAACATATTTATATATCTATATTCACAATGATAAAACATAGGTAACTTTTATGTTCCACGGAAATAGACATGGACATCGAAATTTTATTCTCAAAATGTTATTCGTAACAAAAAATTTATATCCACATCAAACTGTACGGATTGAGCCCGAAATCATCAAGGAGTTATTCAATCATTTTTAGATAATTAATGTATTTTTTGTCTTCCATGTTTCTCAACATTCCTCAACGTTTGCTCACTTTCAACCATTTCTGACACCAGTGTAACATCAGTCCGCTTGTGTGTCGAACCATCAACGTGTCATTAATGAGAAAGAATAAATTAAAGTCAAATATTTAAACATCCAAGATGGCAAAGTGATATATTCCAATTAATGAATTAACATAAGTAAGATATTAAACATCGGAAAAACATCATAATGAGTGTAAAAATTAACTCGCATACGTTTACTTGGGTTCACATGGATTACCTAGGTTGAGCGTTTAGAAATTACTCGATTGTTAGAAATGATTATATTGAACTAATATTGATTAACATCAACTTCTTGTATCAACAAAATTATAATCCCATATGAAAATAATCAAAATTATAATATTGATCATTTTCTTTAATAAAGCAATTCGAGCTTGGAATAGAATTGTGTCAACCACATATGACCAAGTCTTACTTATAAATTTTGCATTTTCACTCTTTAATTTTAAATTTGTGGAGTTTTATTATAAACTATCAAATAAATTGCTGAACAATAAGCTTGAATATTGATTTTCTTTCATAAATCATTCGACATTGTCTCTCAACTCTAATTGCTGCCGTTGATGATGCGATTGAATAATGCTTTTTAAAATACGTTTTGACAATTGAATACAGTGACGCAGTCTGCATAATCGACGATGTCACAAGAATTTAATACAACATCTATTCACAAAGATAAGGCACGATCTCAAAGGCGGATATCTCTCGTGGATGTCAGCATCATGAAATAATAGTCATATCTTAATAGGATACTCCATTATAAGGCATCAAGGTCGTTAATCCCTATGAAACTGGTAATTATTGTGCAGACAATACTATCAGTGGGTAAAACGTATCACGACATTTTAACAATGAGCATATTTTTCATTGATATTCGCTTAAAAAATCAACCTATTGCACTATTGTTGCTCGAAGCCTTAGGCACCTGATGATTTAATCATGTTCCACCTGTAACTGTGTTATATATTGTATATAATACAATCAGATGCATAATATATCATTTTTATTAAATGCGCCTCGGCTGACTCGGATCGTTGTCTTGAATCTGTTTTAGTATTTATATTTTTTTCTACGGCAATAAAGGTCAATCTTTGGATATAGATCCGTCCCTTATCAGCAGGAAGCTTCAGTTGACAATAAAATTAATGCCCAACTTTTCTTCTCACCCGAACAGTTTTCGTAACCGATCATTTGCTACCAACATATCTGAAGCTGACAAATCGCCACACAAATGGCAATTCGAAAACGGGTTTTTTTCTTCGTAGATTTTGAGATTTTTTCTGCAAAAACTACGTAAAAGTCTGTCGCGATAGTACAGCATCAATCAATCTTGGATAAAGACAAGCACAAAGCGGCCGCTTCGCACTGGCGATTTTTTTGAATGTTGTCGATGTCAAATATCTAAAAGAAGAAGGCGATTAGTGAAGTGAAATTAATTATAACGTCTTATTCACCGCCTAATTTATATGATGTCACCGGTCGTATTTTTATGTTTTGTGTCGAAAACCGGCATGTAGTTTGAGGAAATTGCATAAATGACAAGTTTTTTGTATGCACATCGTGAGCTCATAGAGGATAAGCCGGTATTTATTTTTGGGTATTTTTTGCGCTTAGGACATGTTGCTGTAATAGAAAATTTATTTCATTTTAATTCGTTGTCTGAATCAACTGTATCTAATTCTAAGCAAGTATATGATTTACTTCATCAATTTAATGATTTGTGCAACAGCCTTATGTACGTCATCACTGGGCAATTAAAGAAAAAAACGACATCCCGATCAATTGTCCAAATAGTATGATTACTCTTAAATCTCTCATGCATTTTAACTCTTACGTTTTATACTTGAAGATGCATTTATTAAAATTAATTTGTGCATTAAATGTGCAGGCTGTACAGGCAAATGCTATAAGAAAACCAGTTCCTTTATGTTATAAATATAAATGTTGTGCAAGTTCTTCCTAGTTTAACGTCTCTGAAAACGACGATGATTCGTCATAATTTTCATAATCTAAGCCTTCTCCGCTTCAATTTTTTTTTTATTATTTATCAACTGTCATCAATAGATAATGACATAGTCCTTATTTTGCATATTTTTATTTGTGTTTGTCAATTTGTGTATTAGTGATATAAAATTACGAAAAAAATATTAACATACCTAATTTGTGTTGTAGAAATGTACCTAGTTATCTTATCTAATTTACATGTATATACAGCAATGAATGTCATCCAATTTCTATAACAAAACACACAAAATGATCTATGCCATCATGAACATTATTTCGTAAAGGAATTCACCATCTCTTCATCTGGGATTATTTATCGAAGCAAGTCCTTAAGTCTTTATTTAGTTTGTTAATTTAATCAGACTTAATACTTTAGATACAATCAAATTATTTAAAATTACGTTCATTTACTAATAAAATACGGTAGCTATTATATTTAAAACTACATTATCTATGATTCCCAAAGCAAATTCACTGAAAGCATGTTTCGTTTATTTATAATTATCTAATAGTATCAACGCCAAATACATATGTATTGCTGCTATTACTTTAATGTCTTGAAACTCTAGAAGAAAAGCACACTTAATAGAAAATTTCATCAATTGCATTGGGGAAAAAATACAATTTTATTCAACTGAAATTCACCCAGATCAAATTTAAAAAACAACACACAATAATGCAAAATTTCAAAAAAATAAATAATATTACGTTGCTGATAGGATGATCAATTACTTGGACGTTTTAAACATAAAATTCATTGTAAAAATAATGAATAGCTTAAAATTCTTTTAGGACCTAAAAGTCACTTTAAAAAAAATAATGATATTTACAAAATTCAAACAGGATATTGTTATATTAGCAACATACTTTCTAGTATACTTATTTTCTGAATAATTATATATATATATATTATTATTATACATATAATCATTATTGTCATTTAATCATCATATAATCTAATTCCTCATATTTGTCCACCCTCGTAAATCATTAATTCGATATCATTACATGACAGATCAATCTAAACAAATTATCAGGTCAGTCCAAAAGTTCGTGCGTAGTTTTGAGAATATTGTAAATAATGTAAATAATACACAATTTAACATTAGATTTTGAACCTATCGAAATTTGTCGTCGCTTGACTAATATATTGGTCAGCCTGTCACCAATTTTCGTAAACATCGGATGCATATTAGTACCTATAGAAAATGAATATCAATACAAACGTGCTAAGTTATATTTTTTATTTTCCTGTTTATTTTGATAACAATGATCTTAAAAGTCTTGTGAAGTTAGAACCACATGGATTGATCTCATGGAACAGTTTTTCGTCATTTAAAGGAAATTGAGAAAGCATCCAAACTTGGAATGCGGGTACCGCATGAATTATCCAAATCCAATTGCCAACAACGAATAAATATCTGCACTTCTCTTTTATCGCGTTTCAAAAGAGAGCCAATTTTTGACCGTTTGGTAACAGGTGACGAAAAATGGATTATTTATCATAACGTCACAAGAAAAAAACAGTGGACAGTGGACAGATAACGCTTGATCGCATACGGCTCGAACAACGCTGCAAAAAAATAGTGAATATAATTGGGAGCTTTCGCCACATCTTGCTTACACCCCGGATATTGTCCCAAGCGATTTTCACTTATTTCGTACCTTACAATTTTTTTACCAGGGAAAAGGTAAATTCTAAACAATATGTACAAAGTGGACTTTTAAGTTTTTTTGTATCAAAACTATTGTCTTTCTACTGCAATGGAATTAAAAATCTACTTGTGAGATGACGAGAAATTGTAAATGGTGGCGGAAAATATATAATTGATTTAAATATTAAATTGTGTTTTATTTGCACTGTTTAAAAAATTCACAAAAATGCGCATGAACTTATAGACTGACCTGATAGCTTGCATTTATATTTTGATTGTCAAATAAAATTTAGGAGAATATGTCATGAATAAGCTCAGGATATAAAAGCATGAAAGCTAGATTTAGAGTCCTTCGCCCTGTAACTTATTCAACTAGACCGATAATGATGATGATGCGATGTGAATGTAGATTTTTATACCGTCGGTGATGCCATACCAGTTTCGGTCCCATGAAGGACATATGCCATGGAGCAAGATTTTTTGCGGCACCCATCATCTACATATGTTGTGTGCGTGTGATATGATACGATGCTAATATAGTTTAATTATGGGTTTAAAGTGTAATTTAAAGTGTACAGATATGTTCGTCGGTAAGTGGAACGAATCACATTTCGTGCGACTTACGTAAAAGTGATCTCCTCACTTGGCCACTCTCTTTCGGTGGATATGAACCAATAAATGTGTGATCAGTCGTCGGTTGTCTTAATGGTTTAATTTATGGTCACGATTAGAACGCGGAACACCTTTCTAAAATGTGACCGGAGCAACGTGGGGCCAAGCCTGGTCTGCTGGACATGGCTCCACTTTCCCACGGTGCTGGAGCCACTTCGGCACTCGTACGTGACCCGAAGGTTGCACCTGCGGATTGTTAAATATATCATATGTGGTGATTATTGCGGACCGCACAACAAGTGCGGGACCGGAGACGCGCTCGTGAGGACCGGTGATGGTTCTGGACCGGCCATGATCACTTGCCTCATCCACTACCGATCGTGTCCATTGCAGCATCGACAGCAGCGACCAGCACCACATTAGAAGCCTTACACTATAAATCAAAGCTCGGTGTGGCTGGACGGTGCTTCATCATATTAAGTAATTTGAATATGACACAAATGAGTTTTTCAACTGATGGTCTGTAGTGCGGGAGATTTAACTGAAAGACTTATTAAGGCTGTGCTGCAATTTTACTTCATAAATTGTGTCGATATGTTTACCAGATTTCTCTTATTGCCAATGAAAACTACGTATAAAAAATTATCAATTATTACTTATTTGTATTTTTTTGATATTAGAGCAAAATTATTTAGATTGTTATTTCTACAAATTTTTCTCCATGGCATTGCGTTTGGAAAAAAGATCAACCCCACTTCTTGGACAAATATGTTTCTCAAATACGACATTCATCTCGAAAATTTTCCTTTTTAATATATGAAGATTCCTCGATCTTTCATTTTCAGATTCAGGAATTTTATTTCATCCTTGCTTTAACTAAAATAAGTTAATTAAAATATTACAATTTACTTATTTTTCTTAAATACAATATAGAGTAGCCTCGTTGATAATAACGGGAGCAATTTATTCATTAAATCGAATTTTTTTTCAATGAACGTATCAGAATACTTAAAATAACATCAGTTTGTTAAGTTCTTCTAATAAAATATGTGCTTTTGCTCTAATATCTGATGTAAAAATTGAAGATAACCCAATGAAATAATTGGAAAATATTAATTAGGATTGTTTTTAAGACAATATATTAGCCCCTTATTATATTCCAACATTAATGCTCAATAACAAAATCACCAGTAAACTCAGAAAAAATTGACTTATTTCGTGAAATGCCAACTAAAATGATTTTTGCTAATGATTTTAGAATAATGAGAATTCAAACCATAGGTCGTTTTTTGAAAATGTGTTCTCCAAACCTTTCCCAAAATAAAATACAATAAAAATAGAAAACTCTTGAAGGTTTGACTATATTATCTTTAATTCATCTTATTCTTTAATTACATTTTATTTGATTATGATTGGAGTTATTATTATTAAATGAAATATTTTTTAAAAATTATAGTTTTTATTTAATCACTGAATAAACTTTTTGCTTTTATTTAACTGCAGGGACTGAATTACAATTTTTAGATCATCCCTGTCGATATGTATAAACAAAGCCTCATGAATAAAAACAGCAAATATTTTTACTCGGTAAACTTCCGCCAGTGCAAATATTTTTTTTCAATCAATGTAAAATTAATTTCAGGGAAAACATGCTTAATTAAATCGCTCAAAATAATAAATTGTATGTTAAGCATGGAATATTTTGTATGAATATGAATTTAAATACTTAAAAAATCAAGCATGAAATTGAGCTTTCTTATAAATCATGTGATTTCTCACGAACAACATACCATTGTTTTGTATAAATAATGCAAGTAAAACTAATAGCGAAACGCCGTTTTTCGTATGATATATAGGCTGATTGTGGTTATAAATACGATAACATAAATGGATGACACAGCCAAGGACGACAATGTATCCTACTTCGCGTCAGAATTTAATTTATTATCGTCACTAATATCAAATAATTATTATAACAGCTCCCCGTTCACATGACATTATGGCGAAACGTTGAAAATAGTGTAATAAATGTCATTCCGCTTTAATACGACGACATTTTGCAATGAGGAGTCACCTTCTTGAGAAATCCAACGAGTGTTTCATAAGCTACTTATTTTTTTTAAAATTACTATATTTTGCTATAATGCAGCACTTAATTAAATATAGCCTAGGATGATGTTGTTTTTGTGGTGGGTGGAGGTGTTGTCATTAATCAAAGAAGTAAAATACCACATCGTTCGACAATCACATAGTTATTCAGTACGTAAAAGGTCAAAGATCATAAATTAATTGCATAGCGTTTATTCGTAATTATATGATATCTCCATTTAAAAATTAGAACACGGAGTACATGTTACTCCTCTGTACTTTTTCATTTAGTCGAGGCAGTGATTCTCAATTTAATTTTATTTACTTTTTGTCATACTGCTCCTTGAGCTTCGTTATTGGACCTAAGGGATCTCCATAGAAGATTATAAGAGGAACTTTTATGTATTGTCCGACTTTATTAACCAACATTTATTTTTCTGAGCAGAAATATCAGGGATCATCCAAGTAAACATTTCTTGCACAAAGGAACTAGATCAAACTTTTTGATAATACCCCAAAAAAATCGAATATATCTTTATTTTCTTATTCGAATTTTTCCCCATAAAAAATAAGCAGATTGGATTGAAATCAAAAAATGTATCTACTAAAAATTATGAAATTTAATTAAAATAGAACATGAAAATAAACAATAAGACTACGCTAATCCCATAACGGTATGAATATATATATATATAGCTTAACTGGTTTCCATTTGAATGCTTTCTTTTAGACATTAACTTTAGTAAACAATTTAATTTTACTCAAAATATTTAGCTTAGAAAGGATTTTATTATGAAATACTTTGGCATATCTTACAAGAATTCGAATGGCAATAATAAAAATAAACAGGAAACTTTATATCATCTATGTAAGCCGCCCACACTGTCTATAGGAGGAGCAGTGTTGGTATATTTTTGTATTTATAATTATTAATCAAGATCAATATGTTGATTATAAATGGTTTATGTTTTAATGAATGATTCAATCAATAAGATTTGAATTTTGTAATTGAGAAAATATCTCAATTGGTGTAGGATTCTCTCGAATTGGATACAATGTGAGTTGATTGTCAACGTAATGAATGCGCTAGTAATAAATAAGAAATATCTTTCCTCGAAGCAAACTTCGTTGACCTGTCCCCATTTTCCATTAATTCTCTTCTGTCATCCATATTTTTGTGTCATAAATGGCTTTTAAAAAAACGAAGAACATCAAGAAACTCGTTTTAAATCGATTTAGAGGTCTCCCGTTGAGTCACCAAAATAATGTCAACATGGTCGATGTTATTTATTATGTCGAATTCGCAACGGTGTCAATCGAACCATGACTTTTTGGATGAAAAGTCGTGCTGTTTTAATTATTCCCATACGCCAAAAAAATGGCGATAAATCACAAAAAGACTTACGAGATCGTTCTTAAAGCCATGTGAACATATGGGACATTCGTGGATGGAAAAAACTATGAATTTCAATATATGAATTATGTTTGAAAATACATATGGCGCTTATGATATATAATAATAAAAATGTTGTAATCTGATTGAAAATAATTAACCGTACTTTTTGTTATCAAAAAACTGCATTTCTTGAGTATTCTGCAAAAAACGACTTTCATGTCTGCAAAATTTCCATTGGAAAGAACAAAACAATTAAATTGTAAATCAAAACTCAGCTATTCTTTACTTAAAGAGTCAACTTTACAATTGTTTAACCTACGTTTGAAAGATACCCCTTTCTAGAAAACCCTTAAATTTGGTGATGACATTTTGAGAGCCATAATGGAAACAAATCCTCGATTAAGTATCGAAGAATTATCGCAGAGTGGTCGTATTTATTTACCGTGGTCGACAGTTTAGGAGCATTGAAAACGTATCGGGAAAACTAATCGAATGGGGGTTTGGATACCCCACGAACTGTCCTACGATAACAAAAAAGAGCGACGAACGTGAAAAGTTTTGTTTTCAAGACAAAAATTCGTCCTTTTTTGAACCGAATTATGACTGGAGATGAAAAATTAGTTTATGATGACATAAGTCATAAGCGTCAATGGCTTTTGCTGAGACAAAAACCATTTCCGACTCCGAAGCCTAGATTGACGACCCGCAAGATGATTTTGTGCATTTGGTGTGATATTCAAGGAATTATACATTATGAATTTATGAAGCCTGGTAAAACAATAACTGCAGATTTGTATTGTTAGCAATTGGAAATGGTGAACAAAAACATGAGAGTCAAACGTCGAGAATTAATCAAGAACAATTTTGTGATTCTGCAATACGGCAATGGACTTTTCGATAGCCACTATTTTGCCGTATAGCAAATCTGCTTCAAACTAAAATTTTATATATCTATATAGTATTTAATTTATCTTAATAATCATACAATAATAATTTTCTTCCAAAAATATTCAGAATCATAATAACTTACTTCTGTGAAACGTGCTAATTTATCATTATATCGCTTAGATATCACTCTACACCTACAAGTTTTTTTTTTATTTACGACTTTTACAGCTCTACGATAGAGCTTACAAAATATTATTTTAGCTTTGTGTGCTTTTATGATATGATTGCTACCCATGTTTTCTAAACATTTACGCTCAAGGCTACTAAGCTACATTAAAGAAAATCCAATTTTTTATTGTTAATTTTCTATACTTGCAACAATCTCATAAGGTATATTATTTATATGATTAATTAATTCCTTGGAACAAATTATTAAGCTAAAAACCTCAATTATAATATTTGAATCGATATATTCAAGAAATCGATTTTCTTATTCTCAAATGCAAATACTCAGACAATTATTGATTTTTAGATCATCTTTCTAGATCATATTAAAAGTACAGACTTTTTTATAATCTTACTCGAGCTTATAAGGAAAAGACCTTATAGGAAAACTTCACACGATGGAAAATCAACTATGGAGACCGTTCAAACCTGATCAACCAAATTTAACAAAATAAGAAAACTTATCATGATATGCAGATTTTATATTGATTTTGTATTATTTCAATGCATGACAAAAATAACTTTTGCTTACATCTATCAAAAACTGGGATGATAAAACAAATATCACGTTAATCGTGATATTTTTCAAACAAATCTTTATACTATTTTATGTAATTTGTTTACAAATACATGGAAGTGGAGCATCAAACTGATTTTGTTTTAAAACAATCAATCAAATCGCAATGAGTGGATCACTTCCGATATGTTGGATCGGAATGTAGGTCCATATGTACACATCCACAAGACAACTGACGTTAATAAATACACTGGTTCATACTGACGGATGTAAAACACGTAAAGTTTCACCGACAAAAATATGAGATGCTCGGCCGATAGAAGAGTGCAATTGGTAGGCAAAAACTAATTAGTCTGAACGATAATAAATTGCGCTTCGTAATGTAATCACGCGATCGCTCTTTAAGTGATACGTCGCAATCTATCAATAAACCGGCACATCCACCACTCACTTTTACTTTTCCATGTCGATTATTTCCGACCATATTCCGTGTTTTACGTGGACAGAATGCCTAATGTTGCATTTTTTCCATGAAAAAAAAGTTGAAGCGTGTAATTGGCATTTGCATAGCCGGATCACAGTTTGAAGTTGCCGGCGATTATGCATGCGGCTATCGAGACAAGTGCATATCGCTCAGTCCTTATGTTCTGATTCAATTAAAATCTATGACGACGCACTATGGAGACCTAAATCAATCGAGATCCGTTTGCATAATATATTCCATCCATCCATCTCAATAAGTCTGCGATTGTGATTCAAGGTCTTGGAGCTTTCGGAAGCACTTCAATACATCGCGAAAACCACGCAAAATATTTCTCAAAGACGGAACTTAAAATACTGAAATTACGCATCACTAAAAAGACTTGAAATTGGTTCAAATATTTTTAGTATGTGTTTATTCAAAAACTCTTTCATTTTAATCAGTGAGTTAACTGATTTCTCATATGCAAAAATATCTTCATTAAGAGTCGCGTGGCCCCTCAACTACACTCAAAACTCTTTTTGTGCGACTTTTTTGTACGATTTCGAAGTTATGCAGTTATTTTTTCTTTTTTTTAATTTCATAAAGAGTACGTATCGAGATATTTTGGATAAAATAGGAAATGAATCATCAAAACTAACCGAAATTTGGAAAAAAATTATAATTTGGGACTGTGTAAATCATATTGCATTTGCTATTTGCTATAGCTGAATTACGACCACGCCCTTTATTCTAGTTTAGATTTTTGAAAAAAATAATTTCGTTTTTTTTTGCATTTTTCCAATGTTTCGACTTTTAAAAATACATTCTCTAATTGTTATTTAATGAATTATATTGTTAAAAAGAGAAAATCTACACAAAACAATGATGACATTTTGAGTAATATCGAAAATCGCAACGAAAATTATCATACAGAGATGATAGTTTTTAATTAAAATAATTAATATTTCTCTAGTAGATATCTAGAATTTTGAGATGCCAGATGTCAAACATCCTTAAAATTTTAACAATGATGCAAGACGTCCTTTAAATTATACCAAAAATGTTATTTTTTAATTGCCTTATTGTTTTCCTGTTTTTTTATTAATTTTTTTTTATGCAATTTTGGATATATTTTATACAGATGTTTCAAAGTTATGCGGTTTTTAAAATCCATCGAACGCATCTTCACTTTTTCTATGTATGTCATAGCTTTTTTGTGCGATTTTTTTTGTGCGTATTCACGAAAAATATTTAAAATACTTAATCAAAGTATTTAATACTTATGATAATCCAGTACTTTATCTACATTTAAGTCAATAACTTCGTATCAATTCGTCACTCAACTTTTCTTATTAGACATGGGATAAATACGAACATCGCAGTTAAGAAATATGCTTTCTGCTTTTAATTTATGTCATTTGATAAGCTAACATTCTGGCGACTGCCAAGCTGTTTCAATTTACATAGAACTATATCATAATGATTATAATGTGTGTTGGAGTATATTTATTGAAGACAAATTGCAAATATGCTTTTTTCCAATACCTATTGAATGTAAGAAATAAATTTATATAAAAAAAAAATCGACTTTTTTGAAATAACTTTTTGGCTAACCCTCACACGCTTCACGATTTCTGAATCAATTATAGCTCTTTGAGTGATATTATTTTCACTTTCGTTATTTATATGCTGTAGGAGCCAAACCTGCCAAATCAAAAATGTTAACACAAAGATATATTTTATTGCACGTAAATATAGAGAAATTTGTATTCATAGCGTTGTTTCTATGAAATGTGACTTTAGAAGATATTTTTGAGAATCGATAGACTGCTGTTTAGTTTATGGCCTATCTTGATCGTATATTGTTGGTCGAAATGAAACTTAAGTAGCTTCTATTGAGACAGTGTTATTTTTCATTTAAAAAATGCATCCTTACAAAAATATCAAGTCAATGAATGAATTGATTAGTCTACTTATACAAATGACTGCTCTAAAATTCCAAATACAAGACGATTATCCTGATGATTTCAGCGTGTCCTTTGAAGAACTACATGGGATTTTAAATAGAACAGGCTTAATATCCTCAGTGGATGTCAGCGTAATTAAAGTGTGTTCCATTCGCATCTGTCCTAATTTTATAGCCGAGCATTAAAGCTGGATTAAAATATGGTGTTAGCATTGATTTATCTATAAACTGATTCCGAATTGACCACACCATTAAAAATTTAATGGTTTAGAATGTTTTGTTAATAGTGTTTATGTAAAAATCAAGGCCGGGTGAATTTTTATTATCCATTGAGACATAAAATCTAATGATACGCGAAAGACGTTTAATTCATCATTCCTCTGTCGCTGAAGAATCCAGTTTTTAAGACAATTTTTATGGCTGTGCTGACACGAGATGGAGCGAAATTGGGGCAAAGACAGTCACAAATTTAATTGATTTCGAAAATATAGTAAATCATTATTTTTTACGAGGAAATCAAATGATTTATGCTATTGGATTCTTTGAGCTGCTGCAATGCTTCTTGACGACTTTTTTTCTCATATATAAAGGTCATAATCCTTAACACTCGTGGCATCCAAATTTGAGTCCTTCGGTCTAAAACAAATTATTAAAGGCTATAAGTGAATGGTAATTGTTTTCGTTTGATTGATTACTATAAAAACACATCTTTAAACGGATAAAATCAGGATTAATGGCATATTTTTCTAATCCAATCCAAACAGTTTAATTGTATTCATTTTATGATTACACTTTCGTAACATGTTCTATTATTTTAATTAATCTTAGGTGGCAACTATTGATCATTATTACTAATTAAACTTAACCAATACTTATAATAAAATTAAAGGCAAAAGTATGATGAAAATTATATGGTCCGTCGTTTACAATAAAACACATCGTCTGGGAAACGCTCAAACAACAGACGTTCTCAATATAGCAAAATAAGTAATAAATAAGATTTACATAAAGAAAAATACTTCTGTGTGAACAATTTTATTGCCCAAATGACACAATTGATAAGCTTACAGGTCAATCTAGATCCGCAGGCAATACACGATACATCCTGAGTGTCATTCAAATAAAACCTTAGAAGGATCGGTCGTAAATGATTAAAGATTTACATAGAAGCTTTCTAAGATGTGTTGATTGATTAAGATTTATAATGAGAAAGCTATTTTAAGTTAGACATGGGCCCGTTCCGGTGATGCGATGAATTATTTTATATCACAATTCATCCGGCCATGCCATTTGTAACTGTTAGCGATTTTAACAATCTTGTTATGCGTTATATTTGATGACTGTATACTCAATCATCTCTTTGACTACTAGGAAATGGCTCCTGTGGCAAAAAATATTCAATTGATCATCTGTTTTTAATTAAGTGAAGCAATTTCACACATCTTTCCAATGCGGAGCTACTACCAATGGTTCATCTTCAAGTGTGGTAACGATAGGGTTATTAAACGAAATTGACCAAAATTTCTTCTTACGTTTTTTCCATCTTATCATTTACTCTTGGCATTAATTTTTATTTTTCATTTAAGTACTATAATATACCACAAAATGTATTACGAATTTAGTATATATTCCAATAATATTTTTATAAGTTATACAACGTTATTTAAAAATAAGTATGATTTTGCTTCTAAATAAATGAAAGGCAAATATGTAAAATTCATTACAGATTTATTTGAATTCTAGTTAAGAGTGGTTCCATATATTTATTTCATCAGACAGTTTTATAAATCATCAAATAATTTGGAATAAAGCTAAAGGTGATTTGAAGAAATCAGTTCTAGATCATTAATGGTAAACACGTAGTTTAATATTGGTTAATTAGTTATATTTAAATTAAATTTGTGAATTTGAATTTTTAAACTGTATCGTTAAAAAATATTTCTTCGGCATTTTTAGCTGTATTTTTCGATATTGAGTCGAAATTGTGTCGATATTGTTTCTGCATTCGTTAAAGAAATAAAACAATCCACTTTAAATTCTTGCTGAAAAAAGCTGTGGCCAGAAATAGTCTTTGGAGAAAATGTTTTACCATGAATAGAAAATGAATACTAGGACAATAAACATTTGTCGTGATATTGGTGGAGAAGATTTTGATGACATGTATATTCCATGAAATATTGGAGGATCGTACGTTGAACGAAGACGAATTAATCGAAATATTAAATGAATCTATCACAATCAATGACTCAGAAACCTGATGATAAAAAATGGCAAAAATGATGATACAAATGACTTTTATTCAGGAAAAAAGGAAAATTACCATTTTAATATCACCACATAATACACTGTATGGTGTTTTCTATTTATAATGGTAAAGGATCCTTCTTTGTTTCATACATTTTTTAATATGTCCGTATGTTTCATATCCATTAACTGAAAAGAAAATTTCATTTCAGGATTCACAAAGATTTTATTTTCCCATAGAAATATTTCTATGGGACTACTGAAAGCTTCATTGGCTTTCGACGATTTTATTCAAAATGGAAATCGAAATTCTTGTTTATTAAAACAGGTCATAATCTCTTGTTTTTTCTATTGTCCTCGAATAATGGTTTCATTATCTTCAGTCTGAGGAAAGATCTAATTTCATTTTCAACAGTTCTTTATAACTCAATCTTCGCCATTCACTAATCTATATTAAACATATTTTCAAAATAATGAGATATTGATATATGTGCGACAATATTTCATTTTTTATATCAAATTTGAAGAATATTCAGATGAGCGAATTTCGCAAAAATAATGTTTTCTAAGCTTGATATCTGATTATTTAGAGAAAATATAATTCTGTCACATACATTTGGATTCAGTTTATAGAAAGATAATAACCGTATATCTCAATTTAAAAAAATCATTTAAATAATATTTTAGCATGTTGTGCTTCAATTAAAATCCCCAATTAAAAGCTACCTTCAAAAGACTGCAGCGCGCTTGAAAAAATAAAGATGTTGCTAAATTTAACACCGATTGCCAATACATCCGACGAAGATCTCGCCATAAAAAAGTCCAATACGATTTATATCTTCTTATCTCCACCTTTGTCCAACTTCTATCCCCAAATCCTTGTGATCGAGGTGCCATCTGTATGGCGGGTAGACTGGCGGGCTTTTACAGTTGTGGCACGATTTGTAATAGCCGATCGTAAAGTCGGTCCATGTCATCCTACATTACGGCCTTTTTGGGCAACGCGTGGGTATTTATTGGCACTGAGATCAAACTTTAGAACTTAATATATCTCCTTTGGCCGTAATAAAATCGTTATCCGGCCATTCGAAAGTGACATAAACTCTTCGTTTGGAGCCGCCGTTTTATCAGCGCGTAATTAATACCTGTCCCCGATCCACTCGGACGTGTCGCTTGTGAAATAAGTCGTGATGATGCGATTGACGCTCCAGCCGATTCGTAGATGGATAGACCGACATGCTCCTCTCATTATTCATAGCAGTTTTGTTTTATTGATGTAATGAGTCAAATTGAATTGATCGGATTTTTAATGAGTTCGATTGTGAATTTTACGCAATGGGATGTAACTTAATTCTCTATAAAAGACATTTCCTGTTACCAATGTGTTAAAATGAATTAAACATTATGAAGTTGAAAAATATCACCATTTTCTATATTTTGAAGAAATGTGTTATTATTTCGATTACATACGCGCATCGTTAAATTTACGTTGAAAGTTTGGTGAAACGTATCATCATCATCATAGTGCAGCCACTAACAGTCCACTGCAGAACTATGGGCCTCTTCAATATCCATTCACAGGAAGGGGTTACATCCATTTCGTCTGTATCATACATTCACCTCCTCGTTCGCTCGATATTGAAGGTAGCATTACCACCGAGTTTTGTTTCGAACGTTCACCCAACGGGTATCCTGAGTAAACGTATTGACGAACGCTTTCGCAATCGTCTCGATAAGGAATGTGGAAGGTTTGTAAAGACTGAGTAGTTTTCATAGGAGATTGTGGAAAACTACTCTAGACGACCTTTTTGACTCTACTGAAAAGGGCTTTCTGGAGTACAAGGAGTCCAGTCCCCCCTTTCCTCGCTAGGGCGTTGCCGGGGTAGGGTGAAGACAGACGTGACGCTTGAGTGCATCTCGGATTCGCTCCTACACCAACTGAGGGTGTCTCCCCGTCACCGTACAACTTACCCGAGCGAATTCGAAACTGAGTGGTTTCACCATCATTTCAGGTTGCCCCTCTCAGTTCGGCGATTACAAAACGATATAGAAGTCAACGGAAGACAATTTTGTTTACGTTGCAAAGTGAAGTTCCTCATATTCATCTCTTCGAGGCCGTCTCTTTGATGTTCTTCTTGTCCTTGTTCTGTTCCTAAAAATTCTTGGTTCCGAACCGATACGGTTCATCATGCTCCATATTTTTGGGTAGGGTCGACTATGTAACGGATAGCGAGTGATAAGCAAGTCTTGATTTGTAAAAGTAGCAATGAATAGTAGTTAAACTAAGTATTAGCTTGCTGTTAAAAGAGTATTTAAGTATTTACTCTGTAAATATGTATAAGTAAAGTGGCCAATAGTTAAAATACATAAAATCGTGTAAGCATAGTAGTTAGGAGTAGTCAGATGTGGTTAGGCCGCAAAGAAGTATTAGTCAAATTGTATTAGCAAAGGGTAATTATGTCGCATCAAAGTATTCGAACTTCGGCGTTTAGTGTCAACTGGGCACAATCAAACAATATTTAATTGGTCAGACTGGGAGCAAACTGGAAAAAAATAGACAGAGCTGGAACAAACAAATAGGTTAAAGTAACGTATCAAGTAATATCAACTAGTCAGGTCCACATTAACAAAATCAAATGGCTCCACAGTCAAGACTGTATTATGGGAGCGGTCGAAACAGCACTTTGGCGGTCGAAACGCGAGTCTAGTTGTGCAGGTTTGTCTTCTGATCCCAGTGTTCCCACGTTTATGTGACAATAGAAAGCTGATGTGTGCGAGTATTTGTTAATTCACTTACCTTGAAAGCTTGGATTTTTATGTCTTACTTGCGTTATTGTCAGTTCATCTCAAGTAATGCGGATGAGATGTTCCATTTTTTTTGTGCAGATGTAATATGCACAAAAACAATGTTTTTCGGTGTCACTCGCGAATTTTACATATAAGTGTAGTCGGCGTTTCGTCAGAACGTATGAATCAATTATAATAATATAAAAGTAAATTAATAAATTAAAATTATACGATTTTCGATTTTTTTTCAAAATTCAAATAAATAAAAACAAAAGCCAACTTGGTACGATACAAATGTACATCGATAATGTTGCCGAAAAGGCTATTAATTATCCGTTTTTTTTTACTGCGATTACACACTGTTGGGACACTGACAATACAACCGACTGCGAGGAGTACTCGCACAAGCCCTAATAGTATATTTACCGTGTACAACTCGTGGAATTCGATTTTTCAAAAATTCAAATAATTAAAAACAAAAGCCAACTTGATAAGATGCAAATGTACATCGATAATATTGCCGAAAAGGCTATTAATAATCGGTTTCAGGCGTCGCGCTTTCACAGGGTGGCACAAAAAACGGTTGCCGACACAGTCCGATATAGATATTGACGCGAAAATCACTATTTACTCAAAAACAGAGCAGATGAGCGGAGCACACAAAATCACGACCGATAACAACGGTTGCCAACCGGCCAATCATCTGGTGAAACGTATAAAAGTAAATATGTATCTGAGAGAGACATATCTAACGACATGTAATTAATACATAATATTTTTATATAATCTAATTAATTATCAATGAAATCCACTTCTAACTGATAATTATTTATATATCTGTATAATTAAATTTAAAATCCTTCATCAAAAAAATGTAAACACCCAACTTGAGGATATAACAGAAACGGTTAATTTTAAGACTCTAATAAAAGCTTACTATAAAAATTATTATTTACCCAGTCATACATAATTAGGGGGACGTACATTATTAGCGTATTTTGAGAACTTATGTTTGAACTCAGTTTGTGTCCAGACACAGGGACGGAAAAATCTTTTTTAAAGTCTTTTTTTGTAAAACTTTTTGTTATGCATTATTTTTATGCAACAGTTATTTTATTGTTAGGTGTAAAATGTCCAGACCCGAAACTAATTAAGTCCACATTTAGCATTGTATGCTGCTTTTTTATGATTTGGACTGGAATTTGTATTTATAATGCCACAAAAGCCAGTAAAACACTCAAAAAAAATTATAGTGAAGTGGTAACAGTCAGCAGATGCCAAAATTGGTTCCAGAAATTTAAATCAACTAATAGAAGCTTAAAGAATGAGTCTGATAATAAAGTCTGATCCACGGAAACAATCGAAGAGTTATAGCAAAGGCTGAGATTTAATAATTCTATGCTCATTAGCTACACAGAAATTCCCAATGAAATCTAAGTTTTCTGACTTTTTTGTCGCTAAATACAAATATATCCACCTTCATTACAATACGCCTTTAAATATAAATCCTCCTACGTTTTGAACACCATTATAAACGCCAATGTTACAAGTTTTGTCCTCCATTGTCATCAAGCAATCGATGTTACCACAAATCGTGAACCAAGATGCAATTAGAGGCGTCATTCATTTTAAGTACATGTATAATATATGTCGTGACTATTAATAATGAGATAAAAAACCAAATGATATTCTGTTGATTGATCGGTCTGGCTTACTTGACTTCATCAAACGACCTAATAACAGGTGATCACATACGCAGAACTCCATATCAGAATGATATAAGCAACGCCCGATAAAAAAACAATCATGTCCTCAAATATTTCATATAATAATGCTTTTATTGCAGTATATCCTCATATCGTCCAATGGGTTGACATCCAAGATTTGAACAACAATTTCGAGTGATAGATTGACGCTTTGATATTCGTTCAGCTAACCTGATCCTTGTTAGCTGACAGCGAAAATATTTACTTTCAATGGGACACTTCAGATAATCCGTGTATGAATATTAGATAGCGAAAACATGTTATTTTTAATAGTTCGAATATAGATTTTGAACAACGCCACTGTGAAGTAATTGTTATAAAATCTTACAATGGAAAGACATTAACGTCGCATGACTTTCAACAGTAATATAATTACAAATCTAAATCTAAAATCACCAGCAATGTCGTATGACAGCTGTTGTGTCTGATTTTAAGTACAAAAAATAATCGCATATCCACACGACTCTACATGCTTCTGCTACTTTTTATATTATATGAAAGAAATTAGCGTCCGAACACTGAAATATATCATTTTTTGAAAATATACACCGATAATAGTTCCAATTACTAAGAAAGCAGTTTTTGCAGTTTAAACTATGTGAAACACTTTTTAAATTATTTCATTATTTTTTTCTTCGAATTAAAAAAAATACATACGTATCAAAACTGAAGAAAGTTTCATTTAGAATTATATGATAAATGCGTTTTCAACATTATCATTTTAAATAAGCATCCGGAGATGGAATGCCTAAAATCATCCCCCCTCATATTTTTTTTTTTTTTGAGATGGCATTTAGCAATTCCTTTTATGGCATGGTTTTTCATGGCGTATTTATGTTTTTTAAAAACGTAGTAGCTAATCACAAATTCTATAAATTTGAATCCAAGATGATTAAGTTACGACTCCATCGCTTAAACGCGGAATTACAATTTTACAAAAAAAAATACAATTTTAAAATTTTCATATGGTGTTAAATTTACCACAAAAATTTAAAATATTTTCGTCATGCAATTGTATATGTTTTTCAGCATAGAATTCAGCACTATGGCTAAATAAATATGGCTATGATTTGTAAAAATTTAAATTATTAACCTAATTCTATTCTAGAAAAATATTACAAAATTATTAACATCATCATATTAAATTTTCATCAGTAAATAATATAAATTCCAAATTGAACGTTATCATAGAGATGAGTCATAGAGTTTCATATATATGGATAACTATTCCAAATTGACATGTATCTGATTGCTCATTATTTATGCAGGATCTTTAAATTACGAAAAATGCACATCTTGACATCTCAAAAAGGACGCAACACTACCAGATACAATGGGCTGCATACGGTGCATTCTTCGACAGAACTCCTCCGGTATATTGACAGAGATGATTTACACATCCCTTTGTTGGTGCACCGCGTACAATCTATCCTGTTCCAGCTCGGGGCATATCCATGACAACGTTTGATTTATCTCCAACTATCAGCGTCAGGATGCTCCACGTGTACATACATCACACCCGTGAATAATTATTTTTATAGAAACCAAGGACCCGTGTTTGTGTTGCTAAGATTGCGATTGATTGACACTCTTCTTTAGACTAATCGAAGAGTATGAGCCATAGGAGCTCTTCTGACAAAACTGATAAATTGATCATCATTTACGAGCCGAAGGATACCAGTCTTCAATCATTGTCTGATTACACTGTTGCATTGAAGGCTTAAATTTATAGGCATTTCTGCAAAAATACAGGAGCCATTCAAGGATCGCATAAAGAAAATGCATAAATCATTTTAAAGAATACAATTTTAAGAAATAAGAGTCGGAGAAAACTATACACTATTGAAACATCATAAACATTACTGGCAGTATTGTTTTTTTTTTATACCAAGCTAGAATTTATTTCACCTTTTGTTGTTTAAGCATGCATAACAAAATAATTACATGTTAGTCAATAGTTCTAATCCATAGCCATAGTTACCTCAAAGGATCTGTTGCTTGAGAGATAATTTCGTACTGATGATCAGTTGAGGTTGTTGGCCCTCTAGACTTGAAAGCTCTCTGCATATTTACATATGACTTAAAAATATCAATAAACATTGCTCAGGTTACCAGATTCTGAAAAAAATGCCTTGGACAAAAAGTTTGTACGCGGTAGAGCAATGGCTAAGTCCAATCATTTCTGCGGTGGCGGTACAGGTCCTCAAAGAACCCAACATGAACGACCATAGACCGCAACAGTGTAAGTAAAATTGTCAATGTCAAGGTTTCGTCACAGTCACAATGGACTGTAAATAATAACAAGCGAATAAACCAATAATGGCTTCGAATGCCGCACTGAGTAATTTTAGATTTATGTCTTTGACGTACATTGTGTCTTTGCCGTCCGAAGAGTCGTCTATTTTCGCCACAAAGCTTGCTTGCAGCAATATCTATATATAATATTGACATAGACCTCGATGCATGCTAATAAATATGGTCTATCTATGTTGACTTTGTCTTCAGAGATTTTCAGCCGGCTTACAAGAGCTTCAGACCGTTAAAGCTTGTTCTTTGTCAGATTATTAGCAAGAACTTTCAAAACTGTTTTAATTATGCCTTGACTTTCAGCATATAGAATATTATATAACGCACTTCATTAGACTTGAAAACTAAAAGCACCCTCTCAAATATACCGATATTTTATAAACATTTCTATGTGAAAATGTAATGATGTCTATTTTGATACAATTATTTTAGAGACGCTTTAATCCTAAGTCCTAGAGGAGCTGTCCTAATGTATTTAATATATCATATAGTTGGCACACCAAAAGAAGTAAGCAGGGATTTTCAATACATCATGTAACCTTTAATTAAAATCTCAGAATAATATTTCATCACGCTTAGTATATGTTAAAAATTTAATATGCATTCTAACACATCACTCAATAAATTCGTAGGACTTTTTTACTTCACACTTTCTTCTTCTTTATTTGGGATTGTTATTCGCATATTTTTCCATGAAACGCACCTATAACGCTAGATAGTATTTTCTGTTGGTCTTTTTTTTCTCTCAAAATAAACGATGAATAAAATACCGTGCATATCCCAAAATAAGGAGACCAAAACCTTACCAGTTAACATTTGCGTTTTCGGTCGCTTTGAGCGGATTTCCTCGGTTGTTGTTCATTAAAGCTGACTAAGTTAACATTGAAGAATGTTTTTCTTTATTTCATTCATTAATTATCAACCAGCCACAATGATTGCACTTGAAAGCAAATCTTATGACACATTTCAAAGGTCTTAGTTTCTCCCTTAGTTCGATATTTTTGTTCATTTAAAATAACTATTATCAAATTCAAAGATATTTCATAATCGAATATTTAATGCAAAAATATTCCCAAATTTGAAAGAAAATTAGATGCTATTAAATAAATACTGTATGAAAGTCGTAGCAAACGAGTGATAATATTTATTTTCTTTAAATTTCATAGTCGCAAGTCGAGCTTATTATTTCCATAATAGTGAAATTTCATTGAATTAACACCCACATAACAAGGAATCAGTATATTTAACTTTGGCATTCTTTCAGGCAGAATAAGCAACATTGTAATCAAAAGGTTATTGCTAATAATATACTATATAACATTTTGAATCCTTATTATCAGTATTGAATACATGTATTTGATCCAAATTTCAGTCTTTATTCAATTTAATTGGTGCACCAGAAATATTTTCTTTTTTGGCAACAATTAAAATCCTTCCAAAGTTTACTTAAACTATCATTTCCGTTCAAATAAAGAAAAAGAAAATTGGCGAAGAGTATTTGTGTTTTTTATAAGTGCCATAAATTGCATCATAGTCTCACTCGAAATGAACTGTCGACATAAATTACAAGAATCGAACCCGCAGAGAGAGACATTTCTCTACACGGCATAGTCATAAAAGACAATAAAAAGCCACCACCATTAAAATGTTTTTGTTTCACACACGAAAGTATATTGGTCTTATAAAGCTGGCTAATGTCATTTGATTGTTATTGATTGTTCACCAGCAGATCCGTTATCCAAAAAAATACATATAGATGTTGCACTTTTCTATAACGGAACCTTATCTCGAAATGCCCCTTTATAAGGTGTCATTTAATTTTGGCTCCCCCAATTCTTTGATTGAAACTCGCAAGGCCGATAATGAATGTATTGTGTCCATTACGGCCCCTGATGTACGCTTAAGAGGCCGAGGGTCGTTAATTACGCCCTTATTACGTGGCAAACTGTCAAATGTCACTTTGGAGAGGTCAGAGTCATGAAACCGGCAATTAGGGGCGGAATATCTTGACAAGTGATTAAAGTAATATTTATTCCTCTATTGTTTCACTTATGGAGACTGACATATCAGATGGTAATTTATTGGATGAAAAAAATGATTTATGTCGTATCATAATTGCATTATTTGAATATGCCATCCGAAGAAATGATATAATTGATTGCTATTAATGATGATATCAAATTGAAAATCATTGCTATACCATTATTAAAGTAGTGGTTATATTCATTTCGTCGCAGTTGTAATCGATTTTATCGTTTAATTTACAATAAAATAAGGGTGATGTTTTTATCATACTTAATTAATAAATTGAACGACATTTTCATAAGGGTGAATATTACTGGTCAATATAGCTTCCTGTATTTTAGTTGTGTAAACGTATTGAATCCCAGTCACGTAAATATATATATTTTGTATTTTTGAAGTTACTTAACCATTTTTTCAGACTTTTCAAACACATTTTGTAAAACAACAGTTAGAAAGATTTATAATCGAGCTCTAAAATCAAATACGACATTTACTTTTACTTATTATAGTATAACCTAATCATTTATATTACTAACACTGAAATCTTCCCAATTTTGAAATATCAAAAAAAACAATAGATAGACATAATTTTAATATTTTTTTTAATAATTGTCGATGTCATATCCGTCATCAGAAGCAGACAATCTTTATAGGAAACATTCCTCTAGGGGTATTGAATTTTAATGTGGTAATTTCCAACTGTATAAAATAATTAGAAAAGGAGTCAAGTAGAATTTGTGAAATTATCCTGAAAACTATTCGACTTTTATTTATTTATTTATTTATTTATTTATTTATTTGTGGAAACCCAACAGCTTTACATATATAATTAGCTGTAGATTAGAAATATTACAAGCCAATAATAGGATTTCACATATAGAATTAGTTAAAATTAAAGGTAAAATTATAACATGTACTCAAATTTAAAATTTAAAAGTTCGTAACCTTGTAGTTATTTCGTTGTTTTTATTTTTTTTTTTTTAATTTTAATTTTTATTTTTTTATTATTTTTATTATTGCTGTTATTACTACTGATTTACTTTATTCATCAATTAAAAGATTGATTAGCTGACGTTTGACATCGATTAGATTACAATTGAAAATATCCAACTCAAGATCCCTTAGCACATCATTAAGGTTTATTATGGCTCTACTCAAGAAGGCATTCTTTCTATAGTTGGTAGAGGCCAACGGAACCGCGATTGGTTGGTAAAATCTCATAGATCTACTAGGTATATTGAAGTTAATACTACTCAGCAGTTCAGGACAGTCAATTATGCCGTTTGTAATTTTGAGTAAGTATATAATGTCTGCTATTGTACGGCGCTTATTAAGGGCTACTAAGTGTTGATCTGAGCAGATACGCTCATATTCTGACGAATTATACGCTTTCCCCATTTTGAAGCATAGGAATTTTATAAACTTCATTTGAACTCTTTCAATTCGATCCACATATTTTTGATACCTGGGGTTCCAGATTTGAGACGCATATTCAAGCTTGCTTCTAACATAGGCACAGTAGAGAATTTTTAATGTCTTAGGTCGTTTAAAAAAGCTTGAGTTACGCATTATGAATCCCAATGACCTTGTAGCTTTTGTAACTATATCATTAATGTGGGGATCAAAGGTCAGCTTAGAGTCATGAACAACACCAAGATCTGATATGTCATTCTTTTTTAGTAATGTGTAATTTTTTAAGTTGTATGTCGTTTGTATAAAATTACGTTTACGGGTAAACGTGACAGAAAAGCATTTTTTTGGGTTGAGGTCCAATTTATTGTTTATGCAGTATTCATCAAGGCATTCTAAGTCAGCTTGTAGGGCATTGGCATCCTCGATTGAGGTGATATTGGCGAAAATCTTCATATCATCAGCAAAAATTAAAATATTAGAATTTCTGAAGCAGTCAACAATATCATTTACAAAAATGTTAAATAAAAGAGGCCCTAGATTCGATCCCTGGGGGACACCACTGGGTATGGCGACCCAGGTGGATATGTAATTATCAATGACAACAGCTTGGGATCTGTTTGTTATGTATGAGAAGAACCACCTATGTAGATCTCCTCTAATTCCTGCATTGTATAATTTGGTCATGAGAATGTTGTGGTCGATCCTGTCAAACGCTTTACTGTAGTCAGTGTAGATAACATCAACTTGTTGATCGTTATCCATAGCCTCTGTTATAAATTCATTCAATAGTACAAGATTGGAAACAGTAGATCTGTTTTTCATAAATCCATGTTGAGCTTGATTGAGATAATTTTTTAGAGCCAACTGTACCTGCATATGAACAATTTTCTCTAGTATTTTTGCTAGAATACACAGTTTAGAGATCGGTCTGTAGTTAGATACTTCGGTCTTATTTCCCTTTTTATGAACTGGTGTTATGAAGGCAGATTTCCAAATGTTAGGGACATAGCAGTCGGTAAAAGAGCGTTGAAATAGAAGCAAAATCGGCTTGGATAAGGTCCTAGCACAATTAACCAGGAATAAGGCAGGCAGATAATCAGGACCAGCTGATTTAGATGTGTCAATTTTGAGTAACATTTTAGTGATTAGGTCAGAATCAATCATGATGGTGGTTATGTCCGAAACTGATTCAACTGTAGTATTTGATTCAAGTAAGATGTCCAAGTTATCTGGGCTTAGAAAAGTTGATCTAAAGAATTCTGAGAAGACATTACATATGTCAGTACCAGTGTTAGCCACACAATTGCCGTATTGAATAGTACTAGGGATGCCAGATGACTTAGCACGTGACTTAATAAATGTCCAAAATTGTTTGGGCTGTTTCTCAATATTGTTTTCTACTGATTGACTATAGTTAAGGAAACATTGAGTTTCCAACATTTTCACTCTTTTACGCTGAAATCTGAATGAATTTAAGTCGCATTTATTACCGTACAGTTTAAATTTACGATGATATTTATTTTTTTCCTTAATAGCTGATTTCAATGATGTCGAATACCATCTGGGATATGTGCCAGGTCCAATAAAGTTGCTAGGAACATAACGATCTCTAAGGTCATAGAATTTAGAATAGAAAAAAGTAACACATTGTTCTAACGTACGACTTGAAAATTCACTACTCCAATCAATTTTATCAATCTCGGAGTTTATGAGTCCATAGTTCGCTTTGTTGTAGAAGTACTTTGTAATTTTTGCTGATTTCAAGGATGATAGTGATGCAAATTTAATATGTATAACCAATGGTTCATGAAATGGGTCTATTGTTACAAGTGGATCGATGCATTTTGATACTATTAATGAGTCATTGGATAATACAAGATCAAGGATCTTATCATATCGGTTAGTTATTCCATTATATTGATTTAGGTTATGAGTATTTAAATCATCTACTAAGGAACATTCATCGTATGTCTTGTAATTTGTAGGTATAAAATATTGATTGTTCGACACCCATAAGATATTACTCAAGTTAAAGTCACCTACAACTAAGAATTTGTCATTTGAGTTATTCAAGACGTTTTCCCCCAATCGACAGAGGAAATTGTTGAGTTGCTGTGAATAAGAATTACCATTTTTTTGCTTGCATAAATATAAGACACATAGATGAATTTTCACATTTAAGTTATAAGAATTTTTTAGTAGTATAGTTAACCACAAGTCCTCTGCCGACGATTGAAAAGTTGATTGCGGTGCGACGTTTAAATCTTTTCGAGTTGCAATAATAACACCACCACCCCGTTTTTGCCCGGTCAGTGTCCAATTGCGATCCCTTCGCCAAACTGTATATCTGCTATCAAAGAGTTCCGAGTCTACAAATCCATCCATGAGCCACGTCTCTGTCAGTAAAATAATATCATAGGACGCCATGAGTAGGTTGCGATTGAATTCAAAAGTCTTAGTACGCAGGCCTCTAGCGTTTTGGTAGTATATTGTAGGAAAGTGTGAATTAATATTGTTATTAGCCATTTACAAACGGAGACTGTATGCTTGAGTAGTCAAAATATATTGCTTTGCGTACAAAAATTATAATAAAGAAATAAATTTTGACATATAGTAGGTCATTTTTTATAAGTATTGATATAAAAATATGTGAAATAAACGTAGTTGTATTTTGATGAGATTGCGAATAATGCTGTGCTAAGGTAACCGATGTCACACAAACCAACAAATTATGTAATGATAAGCACATTCGAAATATTCGAATGTCATTAGCATAGGTAGCAGTAAATTCAGCAATGTGACAACAATAATGCGATATATAATATTGATTAATCAACACAGAGATTACAATTTTTTTGCGGTAATCGACCAAAATAAAACGTACACAAATAAAATAGTAAAGTACAATGGATACGAACCCTTTACAACAATCGAACAAATTTGATTTGAAACATATTATAAGAACTTTTTTAAATCGTCTTGATCGTAAATAATTGAAATTTTTGACGAGTCATTTTTTCTCACATGAATTTTTCCAAACTTAACCCAAATATACTGATATCCTTTTTCCTTTAGTGATAGTTTAACCGATGATAATAGTTTTTTAGTATCCGGAGTAAGGTGGTCGTTTATAAATACATGGTTAGGGTTTCCGTCGAAGCCAATTTCACTCGTCAACAATTTTTTCTTTGCTCGATATGACGCTATGAGTTCTTCTTTTATGTATCGGTTGATGAAGCTCACCAACACCAATTTTTCATTAGAGTTATACATTGGTACTCTAGCTATATAATTAATGTTCGACCTTATAACAGTGTATCCAACCGCTTTGGAAATTTGATCCAAAATCTTGAACAAGTCTTCGTTTTTTTGCATTGGAACCCCTTTGATTTCAATGTTTGACAGCCTCTGTCGTTGATCACTACTGACCAAATGCTTCTTCAGTAAGGCATTTTCATTGACGAGGGTTCCCAATTTGTTTTGTAGCTCGTTGACCTCCGAGATCTTGTTCTCTACAATCAGGAGTCTATTGTTTTGGTCTTCAAGTTTGGAACTATTGAATTCACATGACTTTTTTAACTCTTCAATATCATTTTTAATTAGTTTGATATCCTGTACCAATGTCGGCAGAACTGAGAGGTGCGACTGCATCAATCGCAATTCCGTCATAATAGTGTCAAGCGTTGTCGGCGGTGCGAGAGTGGGAAGTTGGGAAGACGGCTCATTCCTGCATGTTGGACATTTCCATACAGTACGCCGATCTACCCCGAGCTTCCGAAATCCTATTTCAGAAATTCCCGCACAGCAAAATCCATATAGTTTTTTGCACACACAACATTGTGCATTTTCGTTGGAGGTGGCATAACACCTAGCACACTGCATATTTATTTGTTTATGTAGCAGTTTTTGTTGTTGTATATTTAGAATTTATTATTTAATCAAGAGCACACGAAATGCGTTCACTAATGACAACAGGTGATGAACGACTGAAGCATCTTTGTTTTACATTTCAAATTCAGAAAATGGCGATAAATTTGAATCAAGGCAATCAATACTAACATTAATTCTTCTGATTTATATGATAATTTTTTCCCAGCTAATCTAGATTAGAACTGGTGCCTTTTAAATTATGAATCTACGAACCAAACCCAAATACCCACAGTTGGAAGTCTATTTCTAAATATTATTAATTAAATAGTACTATCCGGCTTAGATAAAGTTTTCACCTCGTTTATGAGTATTTGATTACCAAAAGACTTAATTGAAATATAATAGAATATTTGTTACCATTTTAAAACGACACAAAAAATACACTTTTAAACTAAATTATAGTATTTAAATCTCAAACTATTTAATATTACCATCTTGGATTAGAATATAGTAGAACTTCGATTATGTGTATTTTCAGAATTATCCAGATTTTTAAAAATCAAACAAAAATATGTAATTTGCTGATTTGCACGTGGAAAATTGTGTTCACTTTTACTCAGGTATGTGATGGATTGTATATTACAAAGTTTACTAATTGTTTAATATCAGAAGATGGAAGATCAGAGCGAAATGTTATGAAAAAAATCAGGAAATACAGAAATTGAAGAGTGTATTTTTATGTGGTTCATACAAAGACGATCAACTGACAGCCAATATCTGGTCCATTTTTGTATGAAAAAGCAATATTTTTCAATACAAAATTAAATGGTGAAAATACTTCACCGGGATACAAAACTAATAAGGACGTGCCACTATAATGGTGTGGGAAAATACAGGCAGACACAGACTGTCACTGCTTATTATTGAAAATCAAATAGCCCCAGATGCTTTAATAATATCAAAAGTCTTTCGGTTGGATATGATCATCAGATAAATGCCTAGAAGAACGGTGAGGTTTTTAAATGACAGTATGAAAAATAGTTCTTACCAGAAGTGAAAAAATATCAAAACTCTATAGATAAAAGAGGAAAAACATTATTATTACTAGACAATGTTTTACGGTAAAAAATTTTCCACCAACTGATTTGATGGAAAAAATTGATCCACAAATTGATATATGAGATATTGCTGAAGCAATAGTACAAATTTCTATATGCGCTGAATGCAACAAAGAAGATTTAACTGAGTGGTTAAATTGCGATGCAAACGATCCTGGACTGCAAATTTTGAATGATGAAGAAACAGTTAAAGACATATGGGAATTTTTAGCACGAAGGTATTATAAGGCTTCCGAAGAGATGGAGAAAGGTAATGGAACAGAATGGATCATATATTATTCAATAAATTTTAATGTAACACAAATTATTGTTTATTTTATTCTTAGTATGAAAACGAAAGAAACTTATGGGACACCCTAATAAATCTATACAAATAAAAATTATTCACACTTTCCCTATCAATAATGATTATTTTTGATTATCCGGATTTTCATTATCCGGACTACTTTCATTCCCTATTAGTCCAGATTATTGAAGATCTACTGTAATACTAAATGCAATCTGCATGATTTGCAAATATTTTTTCAACATCCACAGCAAAAGCGCATCGTATATTATGTGTGACAATATATTTCTATATGTCTTAATTCAAAGACATGAGCATTTAGTGATTTTTGGCAATACATGTATAATTACAACCTGAATAATTTATGATTTTCTCATGATCATTTTCTACCTCGAATTATTGGTGTATTGTTGGTTGAAAAGACAATGTTCAAATCATTATTTAATATATGCAGGTCACTAGTACCACTAGTAAGTGCTTTAGTACCTTTATTATTTCAGATGTTATTTTCTGCTATTTGTACGGGAGATTTGATATTTATTAGATTATGTAAGATGTCAATTGAAATCCATTTTTTAGTGGAAAGCTCTGCTCTGCTTTAAATTTTGCTTTTTTCGAATTATTGTCACTTTAAGCTTTTTCATGGAATTTGTGTACTATTGTAGACTCTAAAATCTTACAATAAATTGATAATTCATATCGATAAATCGTCTTTTACGTAAGTTGTCAAATAACCTTTCTTATATGATAGTATATGTGAAATACTGATATAGTTAGTGTTAAATTTAAACATATTTAAATATATTTATCTCAATACCCATATTCTAATGGTACTTAATGTTTTCCTTCCGGGTTTGTAAAACTTAAGCATTGACTTTATAAATGAAAATGCTACAACAAAAAGAGATATTGGACAAAACACGATGGTGGTTATAATGGTAAGCTAGTCATCCTCCTATGCTGTCTGCCCTAGTGGTCCATCTCGGAAGCATATATATAGGTATAACCAGTCAAGGAGTGGGTAAGAGCTTGACGTTTCTATTTCCACTACGTCCCAGCGTCGGGACGCCACTCGAATGACTGTGATTGCCGGCGGAAGGATCGATAAGCTGGTAGAGTGGTTCCATTGCCGTGGCCAGGCGTTGCTGTCCATTAGCCAGAGTCAATTAAATCTCAAGTGGCCCGTGCGGGACTCGAACCACAGCCGGCCGCTTGGCACGCGGACATGCTGCCGAGTGATGTTACCAATTGCAGTGACGGCACGGGATTCACCCCCATCATAACTGAAAAATAATGAAAAAAAAATCCAGTCTAATGACGTGATTTTACTGTAAAAAACATAGAATGATCTGTCTAAACAAAAGTGTACGAGTATAAGTAATCGGTGTTGTGAAGAATCGCGATTGAAATTAAGATGCGCGCGCATGCATCTCTTTGTATGACTAATGGAATCAATGGGCCCACCAATCGATCAGATTATACTTCAATTAAGCTCAGATGAAATGAAATTTATCAAATTTTATTTATAATATTGCTTATTAAGCTATGATCATCATAATTTGTATTGAAGCATTGAAACCCTCTGCTGGCATTAGTAAAATATTCGAATATTAAAATAATCAATCGAAAACAGAAAGCGAAATTCATTCATTCGTTTATTGTGATAAAAATATATATATATATTACAACATGATACTCCATTATGGCGTTTTTACTACAGGGTTTAAAATAAATTGTCTTAGTAAATTACAAAAGAATAATAAAAGTTTTATATTTTACAATGATTAGAGAGCAGCACATCATCAGTGGTTGCGGAGTGATACGATGAAGGAATACAGACGTCAAGTAGAATAGAGTCATTTATTCAAATAATACCGACCGCAGTCTAATCCGGCGCCCCTTGTAATCCGACATCCCAATATAAGTATAGTGCATATGTACGGTAAAGCTTCGTCAATGTAAAAAATGCAAAGTGTGATTCTAGACCGCCTAAATCGTAATGAATAATTTTGTAAGCTGGCAAGTATTTACGGCGTAGGACGATCCATAGTTTATGATACAAAAATGAACCGCAAAAATATTCAAAAATACATCTTCACCATTGATTGTGGACCAGACAAAAGGCAAACTTTTAAGAAAGCTCAACGTCCAGGGACGGAGGAAGCTTTGTGTATGTGATTTTTTCAGGGAAAAAAACAGGCATACACCTATTTCTGGGCCCATATTGACCATAAAAGCAAAGTTGTTTTATAAGGCGATAACACAAAAGAAGACTTTGTAGCTAGCAAAGGATAGGTAACACCTTAAGGACCGATCCCATGCTAGTGCGGATTTGTATATCGTATTACATAGCGGTTTCTCTCGATAAAACTATGACACGTAAAATGTTTGTTTCTTTGATATATGTATGTCGATAACAGACACACCTGGATCACATTTTAACAATTTTATGACAAAGAAACTTTTTCGTCAAAACATTGATCTCAATTTCTGGCGATCCTTTGTTCAATATATTTGGGTTTTGTGCTGTGATCTCTGTACCATCATGTCTATATTCGTAATATTGTTAATATAATAAACAGTTCGTAGACCAAATTTGTGATTAAACCTTTGAATCATAAAATATAATTTTAAAAAACTGTTGCAGATGCAGAATCACTAAATAATAAATGCAATTTGATAGAAAACCTATGAAAAAAAATTGCGATTTTTTTATAAAACATGCGGTCCAAGTGGAATTTTTACTGTTTTTTTTTGTGGTCTATAAGGTGTTAAAGCGCTTCAAAATTCGTCATGAAATACGTTTGATGACGGTAACAGGTTTTTATTTTTTTTATAACTGCTATGGCCATTGTGTTTATGACGTTAATTCTATAATATGAAACTTTATGTTTTTTATCACCATTTTATATTTTTTCGGATCACAAATACTCCTTTCCAAAAAAAATTCGACTACAAGGAGTCGGAGGCAGTACTCAATAGTCTAATAAATTAGAAAAACCCAACACCAACGACATTATACTTTATATGTAAAAAGTCTAATTACTATGTATACGCAAAGAGCAGTCGTAAAGAAAGAAAAAAACAGTTGGATATAATATGTTTATATGAATGATGCAATTGTTTGGTCGACGACAGAATACATAGGTTTTTTTTAAATTACTTTTTATTGATCCTGCTATTGAAAAAACTCTTCCAGTTGTCGTTCATCAATATTTAACAATCACAAACAGTTCTCTGTTCATAAGATATTATGGAAAAAAGTAATTTAAGTTAAACTTTCAACATATATAATTTTATTAATAGTACTATTTTATAAATCGGCCAGGTGGTTTAACCATATTCATGAATTAAATATCAATGATGATTTCCTAAAGCATGTCTTAATATATTGACTAAAAACATGTATTCTTATTAAAAAGTTCGAATTCATACATAGATGATAGAAAAATTTATTTTATTGCCTTATTATCAACAAAAATAATATTGGTGATTGCTTGTTAAAAAAAAAATCGACTTTTCGTTAAAAAAAGACAAATTTTCACAGTCTATTTATGATAATTCTATTAACACGAAGTTAACTATTTCAGAGTGTCTATAGATGGTTCACTTTTCAAATGGAAATGATTCACTTCTTTTTATGTAATGCACTATAATAAGATCATAAAATCTAAAACTTATAATAAAACACGTCTAAAAAAATATATACTCACTCCAAAAATATTTTCATCCATTAAGTTTTATCCATTGAGCATGTTATTAATAAACATATTATTTCTTAATGAAATATTTGCTTTCGCTGCCACTCAGTAAAATAATAATAGACGTTTTATATTGCTTTCCATTTATATATTTATTGTACGGCTAACGCGCCGCTACTGAACTAACATATTCTTCAAAGAAAATTTAGCTCGTTGAATCATTACATTTATTTACAGTATTGATTGCTGGGAGAACATTACGGTCAATATAGTTCAAAAAGAAATTTCAGCTCTTTGACTGATAATCCTCATATAAATATTGTCAGAACTGTTGATCGCCATCCAAAAATACAACCCGTTATTTTAGTTTTGGGCAACTTTCGTGGCCCAAAACTAAAAGAAGTGACAGAAAGCCGACAAATCGTTAATTTCGCATTAGTGGCTACGATCTTCTGTCGCAGGTACTGATCAAACATATTTTTGTTCACATGTGCCGACATGAATTATTGTATAATATTTAAATTCGAGATTCAGGATGTTCTATCCCACACGCTCCTTGTCGCGAAATCTTGATTAATTTCCCACACCTACGTATCTTCAATGACAAATTTGACATGTTCGTCCGATTAATTTGGTCTCTATCGCAATTATCCGGTTTTTACGTCAGCCAATTTATAAGTGTCTATTTTGCTTAATAGAGGTCATCGTATGGACCCGTAGATTATATTCAAATTTTCAACTATCTTGATTCAATATACACACATCCCATTTCGAGCAATTTACCAATGGGAAAATTACCTCTCAGATAAAATCGATGTGTATCAATAAATTGGATACTTTTTGAGTGCCGAATCTGATAAATAGATTCATGACCGTCATTATTCTTTTTCCTGCTTTCGTCATTCGTGGAGAAAAAAAAATGCTAAACACACTATTTCCCTGTATTCGATAAGGATAAATTTGGCACTGATTTTTTCAACCACAAATAAGATTATGTTCCAACATTTGACCTTCAGTCTTAAGTTTGGCATTATTTTTTTTACTAATGAGATGTCATATGATAATAAATACTGTGCCTCAAGTTTGTTTTCCAAACACGATAAATTGAAGAGCATTTAACCTCTTTCACAAAGGGTCAACTCATTACGACTATTCATACAAATCCACGAGATTTATTTATTTATTTAAGTTCGTATATCAAAATTATTAATGAAATATTATAGTTAATATATTTGAAATCTATACAATAACATCCATGATTGTTGTATATACAATTTAATAACATTAAAATATTTAGTTTAGATATTGTAACGTGGTAGCAACCCCTCAGCCGAAATCGGGGCCCAGTTATCTTCGTCGCGCCGGTTCTGCACTCCTTTCTTTCAAGCAGCAGCAACAACCCCTCTGTTAAGCGACGGTAATCTTAAGAACGCGAGTTCCTGTTGACCCACTACTGCCCCAATACACTCATAACGTCGGCGAGAAGGACTCCAGAAGATGGTGAATTCGAAAGACGAGATCTTTTCAGCATGTTTATTTGATCTCCACGGATTGGCTGCGGTTACGAGACATGAACGACTCTCATGGTGGATGATGTTTCCACATTAATTAGATGTGAAAACTTACGATGAACTCCGATTGATCTCGGAGGAAAAACCAAGACTACCGGCTTGAATTAAGGCCAACTCCCCACTGGTCGTCGTTTGATTCGAAGAATGACGTGAGCCAAATCATATTTGTTGATGTTATTAGAAAAATATGATTCGACTTGAATCAAAGACCGGCATCGGCAATATTTGAATCGATTTAATCATAATAAATCGAGCGGTTTAAAATCAAAGCTAAGTATTTTACAGATGTGACGAAATCGAGTTGGTGTAAATAAAATGGATTAAGATATGCGTATTGCTAACGAATTACGCTTTAACCTTGATCTGAACGTTCTAGAGTGTGCCATTGGTTGAAAATCATCACTCCCTTTTACCGTAATTTTCTCATAATTTTCCCCCACGTTACACTCCCCCCGACTTAAAATTGAATCGTCCCGATCAATTCACACGTGTACCTCGCAACCGTGCCTTCCGTATTCCAATACAATAACTTTGACAAAATACAATGCAATTGACATAACATGGAGACAATATAACTGTTTTATAATCAGCATTACTTAATTCCTCGCAAAATACTGCGAATTACAAAAGACTCTCGTAGGTTACACAATCCTATTCTAATTTCTTATTATCAATTCGGTTAGCTTATCAATATTCTTAATATTAATCGAAAAAAAAATATTCCTGGGCCCAGTACTAGCATAATAAAATTTCTTATTCTTACACAATGTTAGTTAAATCTTACTGTCTACATTATTCTTAACGTTAATCGACCTTCATTTCAACCTCTTAACCTAGTACCGCTAAACAAATGCCATTGCCACTGATGTCACGTGATTTTATTAACGCTTCCCTTATTTGAATTATAATTCTCTCGTCGTCAGTGCATCCCCGTTTTACCCGCGAGTACGTTTCCCTATAATTTTCTCTGAGGTCTCACTCGAACCTCCCTCGACACGGAATCACCGGTCCGGTCGCTTGAAGTCATCTTCTCCACCAAGACGTCGAACTTCCTGTTCGTCGTCTGCGCGAATAACCAACCCCACCGTAGCAGTTACAGGTTAAGAATTAGTACTCTTTCGAGTATCGCGAATGACTCTACACAATTTACACTTTTAACACAATATTCTCCCCAAAATGAAGTCATCATCTCCATCAAGACGTCGAACTTCCGGTTCGTCGTCTGCGCGATTAAACCAACCCAACCGCAGCAATTGCAGGTTAAGAGCTAGTACTCCTTCGAGTGTCGCGGATGACTCTACACAATTAACACTTTTAACACAATATTTCCAAAAGTACACGTACTTTAATTACAACACACTCGGGTCTCCAAAATAGTCTCAAACTAATCAAAAATAAAAAAAATCGAATGCACGACAATAACTCCCCCAACGAAAGCGGTGGCAAAAGCATAAGTATACGTATGGTATTTACATCTTATTTTCTAGACACGTACATCAACACGATGCATATAACTTCATAACAACTAAATTGACGAAAACATAAACATTACACATGACAACTTATTTTCTATACAACGAGTTTCCAACACAAAGCTTATCTTCTATATGACGACTTTTAAACACAAAATCTTTTCACTTGTTCGATATAACTCAACTGCTTGTTTATTTGATTTTTCTCTTATTTACTCTACACTCACATTATTGCCCTTAATTACATTTGCACTTTACGTTTTAGGCCCGCCAGCACTTTTGCACGGCGGCTGCAGCTGAAACCCTTTGAAAGGCTCGTGTCGTATCCTCGGTGACAGCGTCTTCGTCGTTTTAATCTGATTCGTCAAAGAAGCTTTCCAAATCGAGATCCTCTTCCTCTGACAGCTCGTTATCCTCGATGGTCGGTTTCGTATATTTGGCTAGCCGATCTAAGTGAGTAACGATAAATCGGCCAGTGTCGTTGGCTTTCCGTATTCTATATACGACACTACTTATCATTTTTATGATCTTATATGGACCCGTCCAGGGAGGTGATAGTTTCGGGCACCCTCGCCCAGCCCTCTGTGGATTATAGTACCACACAAGGTCGTCTGCATTGTATTTCGGCTCTAGCTTCTTGGTGTCGTATCGGGCTTTCATCCTATCACTTGTCATCTTTAAATTCTTTCGAGCAAACCGATGTATTTCGGCTAATTTCCGTCGAAGCTGCTCCGTGTACTCGCAGCTAGCAATTGGGCTTCGCCCTCCCGAAGGGGGTGCCCCGAACAGTAGATCCGCCGGAAGCCGCAACTGGCGCCCGTACATTAGAACAGCGGGCGACTGGCCCGTCGCGTCTTGCACAGACGACCGATACGCCATTAAAAATATCGGGATATATTCATCCCACCGATCTTGTTTATTCCCGACAATTTTTTTTAAGTAGTTGAGTAGCGTTCTATTCATTCGCTCCACTAATCCGTCCGATTGGGGACGGAAAGGAGTCGTCCTGGTTTTAGCGACTCCCAACTGCGTCAGGACATTCCGGAACATGGTGGCCTCAAAATTCCGCCCTTGATCCGAATGTAATTCCATGGGGACGCCTATTCTGGTGAAGACCTCTATCAGCGCGGTAGTGATGGTTTCTGCTTGTTGGTTGGGTACGGGGATGGCTTCCGCCCATTTGGTGAAATAGTCCATCATGACTATAATGTATTTATTTCCGCACCTCGTGACTGGTAGAGGTCCTAACACATCGACAGCCATGCGTTCGATGGGCGCTCCTGAAATGTATTTGCCCATTTCCCCACGGTTTCTTCGCGCTGGTCCATTGACGGAGGCGCAAATGGTGCATCGACGGCAGTAGGCCTCTACGTCTTGACGGCAGGTTGGCCAGTAGTAACGCTCCCGAACTTTCTTCAAGGTTTTGTTAATTCCAAAATGCCCTCCGGTGAGAGAACCATGCATTTCCCGTAGCACTTCCGGTACTCTATTTTCCCCCACAACTAGCTGAAGAACTGTTCTTGTTCCATCCGAGTTTTCCCACCGTTTATAAAGAAGGCCGTCCTTGACCTCCAAGGCGTCCCACTGTGCACAGAGAACCTTGAACGCGGGTTCTTCCGCTGAAACCTCTTCCCATGATGGTTTGTGTGCAGTCTCTTTCCAATGGATAATTTGTTCTAACATCTCGTCTCGGTCCTCCGGCTGTTCTGTTCGCTGTAATCGTATGAGGTTGATTCTCTTCCCGTCGAGCTCTTCCATTCTTCGACATTTGGCGCATTCTTCCGCACACGGACGGCGTGACAGCGCGTCCGCATTTCCATGCTCACTTCCGGCCCGATGGACGATCTTCATGTTATATTGACCAAGCAGCTCTAGCCATCGAGCCACTTGACCTTCCGGGTTCCGGAAGTTCATTAACCACTTCAAGGCGGAATGATCCGTCCGCACCTCGAACTGCACCCCGAAGAGGTAGTGATGAAAATGCTGCGTCGCCGCCACAACCGCGAGCAACTCTTTGCGCGTAACGCAGTAATTCTCTTCTGGCCCGCGTAGCGTTCGGCTGAAGTATCCTATTACTCGGTCTACTCCGTCTTGTCGCTGTGAGAGTACTGCACCGATACTGTGTTGGCTGGCATCAGTGTCCAGCGTGAAAGAATCGTTTGGCGTAGGATATGCCATAATGTCAGTTTCTGTAAGGGCATCCTTCAATCGATCAAAGGCGTCTTGACAATGCTTAGACCATACAAATGGCACACCCTTGCCTGTCAAATAATGCAGTGGTTTGGCAATTTCAGCGAAACCTTGCACAAATCTCCGATAGTAGGTGCAGAGACCTAAGAAGCTCCGCAGCGCCGTCCGGGTGGTCGGAACTGGCCACACCTTTACAGCTTCAATCTTTCGGGGATCCGTCGATACTCCTTCTGCTGTTACTCGGTGGCCCAAAAATTCTACGCTGCTTCGAATGAGTTGGCATTTGTTTGGATTTAATTTCAGGCCAGCAGCTCGCAGTCGCTCGAACGTTAACTGTAACCGCGCCAAATGTTCGTCGAAGCTTCTTCCAAATACAATAACGTCATCCAAATAGACGTGTGCTGTCGTTGATAAATCGCCGAGGACCGTCTCCATTAATCGAGAGAAGGTTGCCGGGGCGTTGCAGAGCCCAAAAGGCATCACTTTAAATTGGAACGTTCCGAACTCGGTCGTGAACGCAGTCTTATCGCGATCTTCTTGGGCGACAGGAACCTGCCAATATCCACTCTGAAGATCAAGTGTGGAAAACCACTTGCTTCCAGCAAAGCGATCTAGTACGTCGTTAATCCGCGGAAGTGGGAAGGTGTCCTTTACGGTGACATTGTTCAATTTCCGATAGTCGACGCACATCCGCATTGATCCGTCTTTTTTTGGCACTAACACTATCGGCGATGCCCACGGACTCCGGGCTGGTTCAATTAAATCGCTCGCGAGCATTTCGTCTATAAGTTTACGCACTTCCATTTTCTTCGCGAGGGGCACACGCCTCGGGGCTATTTTTACAGGCTTTGCATTGTCCACCTCAATACAATGTTCAACTACGTCTGTATGTCCATGGTCATTATCACTCGCGGAAAACACGTCACTATTGTTCATAATAAATTTTCGAAATTTTGTTTGATTTCCTTCATCTAAGTCCTTAACACTATCGTCGATTAACTTATCTAATCTATATACCGACAACTGTCCAACGGTTACAGTCTGCGGAAACGCGATCTTCATTCCGTTCGGCGAGAAGTCAATTCGCGCGCAAAGGTGAGTTAAGAGGTCCGTTCCGATTATCACTTCCTCATTAATATCCCCAATAGCAAACGTCCACTTTACGGCGGCCGTGTCCAACTTTATATCTACTTCTCGCCACTCTTTCACTTTTATTCTTTGTCCGTTCACCGCTATTAACTCTATTTCATCTTTACTGACTACTCTACACTTGTCCAATTTTAAGCTTTGAAAAATCTTACTACTAATCATACTTAAAGTAGCACCCGTGTCTATTAATACTGTCCGCACGTAATTGTTTATACACGCACTCACTCGAAATTCTCCCGATCGGCTCACGAGTGCGCCAATCCTCCAATTCTTCTTCCCGAGCCGACGGTCTCTTTTTCATTGAACTCCCCCACCAAATCGTGGTGGGTTGTTTTCCGGCCGATATCCAAAGCGATTCGACGGTGCTCTGCATCTCGCGGCGATGTGACCATCCTTTCCGCACCGGAAGCATTTCATTGGCCCCCGATGGTAATCAGCCCTCCTCTCCTTCTGGTAAGTGTCCGTTATCGGGTGAGTGATGCACTGATAACATCCTGTCGGTAACATGGGTGCTGATGGTGCCGGTTGAAAAGCCAACATTTTCTTCTTAGACTCCGCCTCATCTTCCCTCGCTCTGTCTGCCCGATCGACGACATCATCATATTTGTATGGGAGTTCATCCAATCTCCCCAACCAAGAAGTATCTCTTACGGCGGCCGCCAGCAGCAAGCTCTTAACAACCTCCGATGACACCACTCTTTCCGGAAAAGCTCGGTCTACTGCGTCTCCAATCCTCTCCACATATTGCCGGAAGTTGTCATTTGCCTCTTTGAATATACTCTGCGCCTGCCGCATCACGTCTCCAAGTGCGGATCCTCTCCCTCCGAACCGCTTCCGTAGCCGTTCCATTGCTGCATTGAAGTCGCTGCCTCTACTCTCTGGCTGATTGGCCATGAATAGAAGCGCGTCTCCGCTCAACGAGGCTTTGAGACGCTCCATCCTCCGTGTTTCATTATTGGATTCGAGTGCCCATTCGAAACCCGCTGCGAAACCCGCAAAGTCTCCTGTCCCATCAAATTTTGGGTATTCCATTATGTTCTTTACAGGCACCGCTTGCAACTGCATTCGCAGCCCCTCCACTTCCCGTTGCCACTTCATTCTTTCTTCAATTTCACGCTGAACATTCGTTTGCAGCTCTTCAATTTTTTGTAGTTGTTCCGATGTTGATGCAACTCCCTCCATAGTAACTGTTCTTCTCTTCGGCATTGCCGACGTTCAGCAGTGGATCCCACTTCTGACACCAGTGTAACGTGGTAGCAACCCCTCAGCCGAAATCGGGGCCCAGTTATCTTCGTCGCGCCGGTTCTGCACTCCTTTCTTTCAAGCAGCAGCAACAACCCCTCTGTTAAGCGACGGTAATCTTAAGAACGCGAGTTCCTGTTGACCCACTACTGCCCCAATACACTCATAACGTCGGCGAGAAGGACTCCAGAAGATGGTGAATTCGAAAGACGAGATCTTTTCAGCATGTTTATTTGATCTCCACGGATTGGCTGCGGTTACGAGACATGAACGACTCTCATGGTGGATGATGTTTCCACATTAATTAGATGTGAAAACTTACGATGAACTCCGATTGATCTCGGAGGAAAAACCAAGACTACCGGCTTGAATTAAGGCCAACTCCCCACTGGTCGTCGTTTGATTCGAAGAATGACGTGAGCCAAATCATATTTGTTGATGTTATTAGAAAAATATGATTCGACTTGAATCAAAGACCGGCATCGGCAATATTTGAATCGATTTAATCATAATAAATCGAGCGGTTTAAAATCAAAGCTAAGTATTTTACAGATGTGACGAAATCGAGTTGGTGTAAATAAAATGGATTAAGATATGCGTATTGCTAACGAATTACGCTTTAACCTTGATCTGAACGTTCTAGAGTGTGCCATTGGTTGAAAATCATCACTCCCTTTTACCGTAATTTTCTCATAATTTTCCCCCACGTTACAATATATTTTAATATATGTTTGTGAAAAGCTTAAAAATTATACAAGAACTTTAATTGTGCTAAAACTATAGATTATATTTGAAAAACAAGGTACTTAGACGTTTTCAATTTTTAATCCATAATAAAACATATTTCAGTACAATTTTCATCCAACATCATCAGTTAATATCATGATTTTATTAAGAAAAAATAAGCGATTTATGACTAAGGAATAAGGACATGATATCGACCTTTTTAGTTTTTATAAAACATTAAATTTTCACACTATCAATTCTTCGCCAAAACTTGCTAATGTCTTGCTCTGCTATTCAATATCTCTTAATTTCTTTATAGTTTAAAGACCTTACTTTTACATGACAACTTAAAATATTTACTGATTACGCTGATAAACAAATTTATTTTTGTCACCATAGAAAGAAAATAGGTGTAAAATTGGTATTTATAATTCGTCTCCACTGATCATCCATCGTTTTTCTTGGTTTTAATAAAAATGTAATTCTCTTTGTTGAGTATAATACATCGAAGTTTGAAATGTGTTTTTGTTTGTTTACACATGAAATAAAATGTAAATATTGAAGGCAATTACTATGAAATATAAAACAAATATAGGATCGATTTTGATTGTTCAATATATAAATTTCATTAAAAAAACATATATTTACCCACATTTTAAAAATTTCTTTCAAAACTGCTACCAAAAACCTCTTCCTGGAGGTTTTAGGAGTCAAAAAAAGCTACAAATCCATTTTATACATCCTGCTTAAAAAAATTTTTTCTCTGGTTAAACAAATTGTAAGGCACTAAATAAGTAAAAATCACTTGAGGCGATATCCGGGGAGTAAGCAAGATGTGGCAAAAGCTCCCAATTAAATTCACTAATTTTTGCAGCGTTGTTTGATCCGTATGCGATCTAGCGTTATCATTATAAAACAACACTTTCTTCATATTCAGCAATCGTGGGTGTTTTTTAATCAGTTCTAAGTTTAAACGACACTGTAAACATCTGCATTAATAATTTGATTTGGTTCTAATAGTCTCATAATAAATCACACCATACATATCCCACCAAACACTTAAAAGTTTATTTTTACGATGTAAAGACACCTTTGCTGTTGGAATTAGCTGCTTATCTTTATCTGTCCACTGTCTTTTTCTTGTGACGTTATGATAAATAATCCATTTTTCGTCACCTGTTACCAAACGCTCAAAAAATGGCTCTCTTTCGAAGCACAATAAAAGGGAAGTGTAGATATTTTTTCGTTGCTGGCAATTAGATTCAAATAGCTCATGCGATGCCCACTTTCCAAGCTTCGATACATTCTCAATCTCCTTTAAATTACTAAAAACTCGACAGGTTCGAAATCTAATGTTAAATTGTGTTTTATTTACACTATTTAAAAAAATTCTAAAAATGAGCGCTAACTTTTTGGACGGGCCTGATATAAATAATGAAATGAGTTTAGAAGAATCTGTTATTGATAACTGTCGAACATCCTTTATTGTCCGTAATTTTCCACTTCTTTCTGTTATTTAATTCAACTGCATAAGGTAGAAATTGTTTGTATTTCATTTCTATTCAAATATATTTAACATTGAGAAAAAATATAAATCTATGAAAAAATCTGAATATTTTCCGAGGAAAAGGTAAATTGTTCGATTTTTATTTATTAACCCCTTTGAAGCTTTGAGAATCTCTGCGCATTTTTCAATGAGTTACACTTTGGTGTACATACGTAATTTCTTCTTGTTTTAAATTGTTCTTTGGTGCTTGGTCATGATAATATCACCTTCGTCGTCGGTTCCAGCCTACTCTCTTTGGGTCCCATTAAAAGGCGTCATTAGTGCAAAGAAGACATCATACGCTTCGCATTTGTGCACACCAATCACAGTGCTTTAAGACACATATGTAACGGGTTAACTTGTACATTACACGCGTATGTAACGTGTACAAAAAGGACGACAAAGTAACAAACACACGATTATTATTAATGTATGTACGCTGTGACCGTGAAGTAGGAATCTGCGGCGAGTTCTTCTCCTGTGGTTCTCATACTTTTTTGCCGCCGCCACTTACGGCCGCGAGACACGTGAACGCGCAATAACGAAAAATAAATTAATTGTCTTTTAATTATATCGTGTCACGGTCCCGACAATTCCGATTCTCACATACATTTGCCGTGGCGACACAGAACCGCTCTCCTCGCCAGATCTTATCGGGGACGAATTTAAAATTCACCCGTGGGTTTGTGGTCTGGGCTGGCGTCGCGAGCTGATGGCTCTATAAATATTCATGGAATAGACGTATTAAAGAAGAAGAAATATAAAAAATGTACACAGGAAATGTATTCTGATGACTTATACCGGCAGACTGTCACGGTCTCTTGTCGCTGAGATGTAACGCTCGGGGTGATCGCAGCAAAGGAGGAGACTCTTCAGGCGCTTCCGTGACCGCCCGCTAAAGGTGAACATGGACGACCTGGACAAATTTATCAAATGTGTTCAACCAAAAAAATGATAATTAAGATCCGAGACTGAGTTTTCAAATACGCTCAGTCCATATCCGGTTTGGGGTTCAAGGGTGAAGCTAACAAAAATTCAAGAAATTACACATTCTAGCTGTCGCCGGAAGGCAGTAATCACCACGATCTCAAACAAATGTTTCTTGCAGCACTAATTTCTGACGATTCGAAATAAATTTGAATCTATTCAAGCATTTTAGAAAAGAAGAAAGCGCAATGCACATTATGATACAAAAAAATGTTATTGAATCGTTATTAACCCCCTAGATCCTCAAATTTTAGTATCCGCTGTCGGCGTATGTTTAGAATAAGTTGAAAAGAAAGTCTTAAAACTTATCTACAGGTAAAAATGCTGTTGTTCTTCCTGGTTATATCCGAGATGTTTTAACTAGTTTCAAACTCGTGATACAGTGTATCTCGGAAAACACTTCTAAAAAGTGCCGATACTTGTATTAATAAACCGCAAATTCTTCAAGAAATATGAGTAGCTATCACCACCAGTACTTTAAAGAGCGTTCATGTTATTATCTTCATTAGCAAAGAACGATATATCGATAAACAACACGAAGCATGGATCATTTTTTATTCGATCTAAAAATTATTACATAAATTCATACTTGTATTTTTAATGCCCTGTAAAATTTAAAGCTGTATTATTGTATTGTAATATTACACGTTAATTTTATATCACATCTGTTACCATCAGATTCTGACATTTGTAAATCCATTTTAAATTATTGTTATGTTAATTATAAAAAAATATCAATCTAATAAGAAATAGAAAAGAACATGTATGTATTGGTATGGAAAGAAATTTTGACAGCTTCATCATATATGAAGAAAAAACTTCTAAAAATAAAATTAAAAATGGCAATAGAATCTTCAGAGCCATTCCCAAAATAAAAAAGTTTCATAAATATATATTTTTTTAGGAAGGAATTAGATTCCATTCAAATAATTGGAAAATTGTCAACTATGCTTAATTATTCATGTTCAGGATTTTAGAAGCACCTTTATCGTATATAAAAATCGAATACACTCATCCCTCGATTTACGCGGTAGATACGTTCCGAGAGAAAACGTGTAAATCGAGACTTAGAGTTCATATAAAGAAGGGATATAGGTCCCAGAATTCCGTGTAAAACGAGTACATTGTATATGCACATAAATAGATTTAATAGCTTGACATAAATCATATAATTAAAAGCATAATTATATAATGATAATTTTATTATTGCACCTCCTCACTGCTGTATTCTAATTCAACCATTTTTTTCTTTTTGGTTGGCTCGAAATTACTACTATCATCGGATTCAAATCCAGCAGCAGGATCTTCTTCTCGTCTTATCAAATAGTCCGTAACTAATTTTTGTATTGTGTTTTTTTAAGTCTTTGTAAATTTCCCTGTATTCAATAACAGGATCAGTGACCAAAACTTATTTTCTAAGTGATTGGTCAATTGTAAAATTTCTGAAATATCATGCCACAAAACATTTTTGATTTTTTTTAAAAATGTATTTTTTTTCTGACCGCGTAAAATGGGTATCGCGTAAATCGAGGGATGAGTGTATGCTAGAAATTCCAGTTTTCCATAGATTGTCGCTAAACATATCAAAACATCAGATTCACGCATTTTTCTTTTCAAGATATGAAAACTGAAGAGAAGTTTCTATCCCTAAACCATAATTAACAATGAAGAGGTTATTTTCTTTGTGAATATCACTGAGATATTTCACAGCAGTAATTTATATCAATAATTAGATTTTAAATAACCTCGACCCAAGCTTTACCTACCGCATGATATATTAATTTCCCACTCACTGTCTTCTGGTTCAACATTCTTCTTTGAATAAATTTCCTCAAGTAGTGTTCATAATACTTATGCAAATTTCCATAATAAAGAATTCAAAATTTTACTTAGGATCGAAATAATCAATAACTATTAAGGTGCTGAAATATAATTAAATGATTATAAATAGGCGGAATCATTGGAAACTTCGTATGATGACTTATTTCCATGATAAAAATCAAACAATTTTTTCTCAATTTTCTATCCAAATTACAAATTGTGAACAAATTATTTCGATACCTTTATATTTGATAGATAAAATTTTAAGAATGATGAATGTTGTTTGGAAATAATATATAGCCGCAGCATTTTGAACTTTTCAGTGACATTCAACAAGCTATATTGTATCATTCGTATGAAATATTTGATACAATCATTTTTGCTATCTAGTAATGACCACAAATATAAAATGTCAAGGCATTAATAATATGAAAATTATATAGAGGTAAAAATACCACATATATAAACTATTTGTAGAAAAAGTATATAACAATACGACGATAACTCAATGATTCAACATTTAAATAACCGGAAATCGCCACAAATTGCCTCTATATAACATTCGTCTTTTGATTAGGTAAATTTTCTACAAATTTCGGCTTATAGTAAGTAAATTATGATACGCTAAACTGGATATATTAATCAGTTGACAAATGTACATATTTTATCTATGAATCATACCTTGTTTGAGAAAAAATATTTTATGGGGAATTATCGTATAAATTTCTTTTACAATGCTTTTATGATGATTTTTTTGGTTCACTGACATAGTTTTGCTTTGAAATATTTTTTTACAATGCCTGAATATATCGTTTACCTATTTCTTCATATCACTGTGCCTGATGATGCCGAAAGGCAGTTTAGTCTGCATTGAACTTGAGGCAAGCAAAAAATACACACGTGTCTAGTGTAATTGAATAATGGCTTTTAGAAGAGTATCGTTCTGGCTTCGTTCTAAGAAGTCAAAATATGACCACGTATCTCGGATAAACTGAAAGTAACAATTTAGGGCCTATATATCGTAGACGAAACTAATTCTAGAAAACGAGCTTGCAACCAATTTCTGGCATATCAATTAAATGTTCTTTACTGCTTCATATTTCTCCGCAACTCAGTATGCCATTATCAGACTTGACTAGCAGTTTTCCATTTGACTTATATTTTTCTTGTGATCTGACACACCTTAACAACAATTATCGCTTGATTTCCTATTGAAATTTATTATTTCACGTGTCGTCACTGGCAAGAGACCATTGTCTGGCAGACATAACTGTCCAGCGCACCTGATACAGAAAAAACTTCGTAATAGATGTGTAAAATGGTCGATATGTAATTTGCTTCTATATATCACACGCACAAAAGTGTGTTGTAATTAAGACCTAGGTCTAAACAAAATTTATAATGTCGTAATCACAGTTTTCTCTTTTTACGACAAAGTTGTTGGGAAACGCTCCGTTGGAAACAATAGAGTCGCATCTATTTTACATTTCGGCGTCTATTTTACATTTTACATTGAACATAGACCTCGATTTGTTTAATATTGATATTGCTCTTAATGAACCATCGATATTCTTGGGATTATTGAAATATAACCATAATCGTTTGTTGTATAAAAATATATAATGGTTACACAACTGACCTCAACCACAATTAAAAAAATTAAAGCACCTTTCTAGTGAGCTCAAATATTCCCATCAGAAAACGCAATAAACTTTTGAAATTTTGCCGATTTTTTATTTATTTTTAAAAATAGAAGATTAATTAAAATAAGATTCATCCTCGATTAGAAACGTAATCTCATAAATTACATACTATAGTTGCATTCCTTAACACGATAGATTATACTAGATAGAACAATTTAGCCATGAATTCCTTCAAACAAATATCACTTCTTGTTTCATCATCGATAATCACTACTGCACAATGACCTCTCCTTGAAGCATCCAAAAACTACAAACCCATTTTGTATACATCAATTTATCACTGTTTTAAAATTATTTTAGCATTTTTCGATAGCATAATATTTTTGAAAGCTTCCTTTAATTAAACAGTTAAAGTATATTTTCAATACATCAGAATATTTTAGCTGTCCATTATTTATCAAAGATAATATTAAAATGAAATGTACAAAGAAAATATTGAGAAAATAAAATTCGTTTCCGATTCATTACCCTAATTACATGTAACGAATGCCATGTAGGTCAACATATACACATTAAATTGCTTATTTCAAATACAATTTTATTGAATTTGAAACAACATGATAATAAACACTACAGCCATAAAAAATAAATGCTTTATAATAGCAAATAAAGGGCCATATCACTTTCATATAGTTCTCAAGGCATTTATGCGTTTTTAACAGTAGCTATTTAGTATTTTGAAATTGAGTTTTATTTATCTCACGTTTTTCTCTTTAATAAAGTACTTAGACGAATGCTCAAAATATCAAGAAGCAGATTTTTAAATAATTAATAAGTGTATTAATTTAATCATAAACTTTACTTTAAAGCATGAAGTTAACCACTGTTTATTACAACCTCGAATAGTGCGAATTTATTATAGTACGTTATTTTTCGTTTTTTTTTTTTTCTTTCAGAACTTCTGTTACGTTTATGTACAAATCATCAGAAATTAAATATACGATGCCATGTGGATTTGGCGGAAACATTTTAATATTTTGAAAACAATTAGAAACATCGACGAAGTGTGGAATAAAGTTAATTTTACGATATTCGAAATACCATCGAAGAAGTTAATTTTCAAGCCATTTCCGACGTTGAAGATGTTAATGTAAATGATTAAGCTATACTTAAAAAACATAGCGAATCCCTAAGCCATAACCAGAATTTTGTGAGCAATTTTTCATTAAACATGTTACGTGCCAAGGAATCATTCCGCAAATCCAAGAAGTCATCTTGTAATTCATCGGGATCTATGGTTAATTCAAGGGTAGCAGAAAATGGATTTCGTATCAATGTAGTTTCTTTTTCTTTCAGCTCAGGGTAGTAACTCTGAAGTTCATTTTCAAGGGATTCGAGATGCCCAGAAATCACGCCCTTAAAATTTTCATCAATTTCGCCTACAGATTCATCATTCATAGGAACTCTTCTTTGATATCATCTGAATTAATATATTTTACGAATCTTGAAAAGAAGACAATGGTGAAACCTTGATTTCATTCAAAATCTACCCTTTGATGTCTAGGTTTTTTTTGTTTAGCAATTTCCAATGAGACTTCATATGATGCTTGCACTGATGCTGTGAACCATTGCTGAAAACATCTGCTCAAAAGGGGGTCCGCGGACTATATAAGTTTAAGAAGCGCTGCCCTGAGCGATGAATGACAGCAAAAATTGGAGTGTCATATCATATCTCAAGAAAATCACGTCTTAGAAGCTGTTTCATCGAATAAAAATCATTTAAAAAGCTCATTCTCCCCATAATCAGTACATGAAATATTTTGAAAAGCATTACAAGCAAATAAGTTGAGGAAAAGTGTTTAAAATGGATTACTTTCTAATCACTGAAAATCATCAATCTACCGACCAAAAGGGCTTTAACAAAGGAATTAAATAATTAATTACAATCAATCAAAATTATGTGCTATTAAATTTAAGTTACAATTGAAACCTAATTGAATATTGCATTTTTAAATAGAATTACAACAGTTTTATCTGTTCATGAAACAATAATATCTTCATTCGAACCCTTATTATTTGTTGTTTTTTTTTTTTTGTGAATTATACGAATATGGATTCATAATATATTCTTCCTCTAACAATTTGTATAACATTTTGACAGTATTTCGCATATAAAGATTCCCGAAAAAAAAACTTTCTCCCGTTAAAAAAAATACTCTCCCGTTAATCGCAATTTTCTTTTAGAATAAAAATTCGAAAATTCACTATTTTTCATAATAATCCAAGAAATCTTCCAAGTTTTACTTAATCACGTTTTACATAAATCTACAGATTTTCTTTATAATAAAGTTAACTGTAATTTTATCACCATTTGCATTAAATTTTAGATATTTTGATTCAAGATATTGATCTCCATAGTATCAATTAATTTAAGCCGCCATAATCCGGAACTGCGAGATTCCACTGTAATATTTTTTTCGCAAAATATGATTGTTTGCCAAAAAAGAATTGTACGTCCATGATGTAAGGCCATTCTTAACTCGCTTAATTATGACATTTCACGGAAATCAATGACCTCATCTAGCGTTGTCCCATTTTTACTCACCCGCCAAGAATGCAACCTGCACGCTGGACGACGTACATCATCAAAGGAAAAAGCGCCGATTTTATCGAATCAAATACGATTGAAGCTCCATTATTATATAATTTGTTTATGAGGAGCATTACGTCAGCCCACCAAAATAAAAATTAATATCTTCACGCTTCATACAAATGTCGTTGCGGGCCGCATTTTTTTCATATCAATCAAAAGAATCGTCGCACGGCGCGCACTTGACGTGCAGGCAGTAATTTGTACGGGCGGTTCAAATCAAAATATTCGTCATCGGAGGTCAAACGTCGCACGACGTCTGAATGGACCTTGTGTTGTCATGATGAAGGTGTAAGGTTATACTCCGGCTGTGGGAAAATATTCTGATAAGGCGGAATATATTAACAAGCTTCTATAATGAACGCGGATCCAGTGCTTCTCAAGCGTACTCGACCCGATTGTCTCAAAGAGGTTGATCACCTGACCATACATCCGCCACATCTCAGATCACATATCCGCATTAAAAATGAACGGAATTGATGAAAATTGATTGTGTCATGTAGTGGCAAAAAATTCTGGACCAACGATCGAAGCGACCCAGATATGGTCGCTGAACAAAGTTACAACCCAGATGACCACGACGTAAAATTCAACCATTTATTGTATTACATTAATCAACGCTGTATTGATCTATCTTTGATTTTCGAGTCTTACATATTTGATTTCTTCATATCTATATTGACAATGGTGTAGGACGTACAGATACCTTTGCTATCGGAATTGACTGCTTATCTTTATCCACAGTCTTTTTCTTGTAACGTTATGATAAATAATCCATTTTTCGTCACCTGTTACCAAACGGTCAAAAAATTGCTCATTCGTTGCTGAGATTTGGATTCGGATAACTCATGCGGTACCCACTTTCCAAGCTTGGATAATTTCCCAATCTCCTTTAAATGATAAAAAACTGTTCCATGAGATGAATCCATCCTTTCTGCAATATGATCCACTGTTAATTGTGGTTCTGATTTAATATAACATAGCACGTTTGTATTGATTATCGATATTAATTTTCTATGGGTCATATGCGTCCGATGTTTACGAAAACTGGTGACAGACTGACTAATACATTAGTCAAGCGACGACAATTTTTGATGGGTTCGAAATCTAATGTTTAATTGTGTTTTATTTACATTATATAAAATATTCTCAAAACTACGCACGAACTTTTGGACTGATTTGATAATTTGTTTTGATTGATCAGTGATGTAATGATATCGAATTAATGATGAATATTTAGTTATATTATTTTTATTTAGATTTAAATGATAAAAAATTTATAAATCTTAAAATCGGTTGTTAAATCATAATGCAAGCTACGTTTTTATTAGAATCATGGACTATTTTTTTGTGATTTGAAATCTCTGAAAATATATAGAAACTCTTTAAAAATAGCAAATACAATAAACATGTATTTAGCAATTAGGAATGCTTTTTACAATTTGAAAATATTATCTATTTATCCGGTAACCAAAATAATTTCAATGTAAAATTAGCTGTTAATACAAACAAGAGCAAAAATTCGATCTGCATAAAATTCTTGAAATCAGTGTATGCCAGGTTTTTTTGCCTCATTAGTTTAAGTAGAATCTTAATATATTTACATAAATACTATCAATTAAATACAAGTAGAACTTGGAAATAATATTATTTTACGAAATTCACTCGTTACTGAACACAGATAATTTTTTTTTTGGAAAAATTAAATCATTCTAAGATGGAACACTTCCACAGCATATGAGTGTCATCAAGGTCTCATGTTGATCTTCTCGATATATATTTTCCTAGCGGTGTTTTGTTTAGAAACAATTATCATAAATTCATCATGGTATTGTTAATAGAACGTCATTGTGCACAAGAAGGCCTCCAATGTTTAGAAGCCGAGTGGGAAGTGACTGATTTTGCTAGTTGATAAAACGACGTCGAAAAAAACTAGTCATACACCAAATGCAAATTAGTGTTTATACCAATGATGCCATTATATATTTCGTATTTATAGTTATTTTTTAGCGTTCTCAGGAATCCGCTCTGTAATTATTAACAAGTGGCAAGGTAAAAAACATAATAAAATAATTAAAACATCGACGAATATGGGCTTTAAAATATATTCTCTCACACACGGATGCACAAATTCTGGGACTTGGACAGCGCTAAATTAATAAATCTCGCTATAACGTCGCGTAAATGGTGATTTATTGCATTTCGTTGCGTCGCCACTCCTTTTCATTATATGAAGAACTGCCGTGAGTCAGTGCATTTTGTCACGATCTCTTCAAATCAATGAAACACCCAAAAAAAACAGCTTACATTTATATTTTGTAAAAATCAAATGACTTGTCTTTTTGATAATGACGCAGACTTTATGTCAACTTCTGACTCAATAAACATATAAAAAAAATATTTTCATATGCCTGAATTGACTTGTTTTGAACCCTAAATAGAACGGTGTTTCGTTTTCATTCCAACAATGACGTGTCAATAACTTTGTTATCGTTTTATCAACGTCATTGTCTTTTGGTCAATATAAGGAAACACTTTTTTGCTTTTTTAGTAAAGACGCACCTTAAATTATAGTCACCCTCCAAATTGTATGAATCAAATGTCATGACTAAAGCTCAATCGAATACAGAGCAAAAAGTTTTGGAAGAACGTCTGCGACCAATGCGTTGTTATGCCGGAAAGCTCGCGTTCAAAAAATTACGGATATAACAGGAAAATCACTTCCTGTATATTTGTGAAAGCTTTTCGTGTCGTTAAAGGGCGACAGGGTGGGAAATATTACGTGATTAAACGGACCGATCGCGTTTAATCTCCTTACAGAAGTACGTATCGCAATCGTTGGGCAAACATCAAGACAAAGCTTTCACCCTAATAAAAGAGACGAAACCTATACATGGATACCCAACCTTTTTTTGCGTACTATATTAACCAACGCTAAACACTAATCAAACATATTTCGTCAAACAGTCTTTTAATTAAATACATTATTAATTTGTAAATTCACTATAGTTCTTAAAAACCATATTTTTTCAATAAATATACCTTTTTAGTTTAGAAACACACAATTTTTTTCTAAAATGTAGTCACCTACTAGGTGTCAAAATAACAAGCTTTCAACTAAATTAAAAGACGTCCTTCTCATAACGCTTATATTACGTGTTCATATCGAAACCAGTACTTAAGGCTAATACTCCAAACGATCATGCAACCTTCCTTATATACAATCTTGCCACGCTATCTAGGACGCACCCCTATGCATTTATAAAGAATATTTAAATCTTTGATATTAATAAAAGTATTAAATAAGGTTTTTTAATATAATTATTTTTTATTAAGTTTACGGAATAAAATCACCATATCGGCAATTTTGAAAGATCGGAAGTTTTGAAGTAAATATTTCTGATCTTAAGGAAATACTAAAATAATTTACAAAGTTAGGCAGGGCTAATTATGAATAATTTATACAACAATAGCAAATCAGTTCAAAACAAAGATAATTTTGTTAATCATTTATAAATCCTCTCTTACTTAAAAAAAAAATATATTTCAATAAGCTCATTCTGACTTAACCATATGTGGGAAATAATGAAACCCCACATATTTGAAATCCTTGATTCCTAGAAAACGTTTCTTATGGAGGTCGCCTATTTCCGATTATGAGAAACATGGATTTGTTTTTATAGACCAATATGTTTTTCATATAAACTTTATAGATACAATATAACTTTATACATACAATGATTAAAATACATTTATTTTTTATTATTAAAAAAATGCAGACTTATAGTGAAAAAATCACAACACGTAAAACATCTTCTGAGAAAATTCCTAATTTCAAAATCAGAATGTAAAGCAGATGAAACTGGTATTGTAAAATATATAAATAAACAGCTCTATTTTTAAAATATTATTGCTATTCTGCAGCTTATGTTTATTTTATGAAAAAAGTCTTAGTAATTATATACTGTTTATATAACTCTAGCAAGTTTTAAGTATACCTATACTACGGTTAGGAAAAGCTTAACCAACCATAATGTCGATGTTACTAATTATTTGAAACAAATATTAAGATTTTTACTATTCCGGATTGACGCAAGCTTTTTTTAGTAGCTAAAACTATTAAGCTCATATAATGCATTAAACATTAAAATGCTACTTAAATTTAGATCTTAGGCCCTGTATAAATACAGGCCGCCTTCAGTTCACCAATTCGGTCTATGAAATCGCTCTTCACGTAACAATCGCTATTAAAAAAGCTCAAAAGACCCATTTTGGAATTCCGCCACAGCCATAAATCATCGGAAACGCCACATTCTACCGAAAAGATGATTCTTTTTTCATTGGAGGCCGGCTCTAATCTGTTGTCGTTGAGCTCGCACGGTAATATCCTCTCCTTGGTCCATCAAATTAAGGTCCCACTTGCAGCCATGGCCGGCGACCCCTATCATTATTTCCGTCTCGTACTCTTTGATTGATGGCCTTTTTTACCCGAAAAATAACCATAGACCATCGTGGCCGAAAAAACATAAGTGATACTTTCGTCATTATAAATCTAAAGTTAATCGTGCGCCCGGTAAGCTACGAGGAGCGTTCTAATCACACGTGCTAATTTGCTCCGCTCCGGCGCTCATTAACAATTCAATTTAGACTTTGAATGAAAGAAAGTACACTGTATTATGTAAAATAGGATCTTGATTGACTTTTTGAAGGAAAGCTGATGATCTGTAGCAGTGTTTCACTCATCATTACGTTCTGAATTGAAATTTCGCAACATAAATATGGCCATTTCAATGTGTGAAAATCAAGCATATATTTTAAATTCCTTTGGTAATCCTTGATGGTCGAGATAAAAATAAAGAATAATTTAAATTAGTAATCAAAAACAAATAAATGTATATAAGCATCATCCTAACACATCACTCAATAAGTTCGTAGGATTTTTTTCGTTTGGCGTGATTTTTTGCATTTAAAAAAAAAACTTATTGAATGATGTGTTAAAATACATTTTGAAACACGAAAATTTGATCACCAGGTAGTTCAAAGTCAGTAGATCTCCAGAGTTTTATTATCAAAATGAATAGTTAAAAATAATATGCCTGTATATGAAATTGTGGGTAATCTTGTAAATGCTTCTTTTTTCATTATATTATTTATCTAAAATACAAATAATTTATAGTGAAAAAATATTAAATATTAGTACATTGAATGCTTATTTTCAAATTGAATTAAATAATACATTAAATAAAGCTAATCGCTTTATTTTTTGATAATTTCTATATTAGGAGTATACCCCATGCTATTTTTTGCATAAATTTTCAAAATATACCTGAAAGATCTTTCAATTTAGAAATATTAAATAGTAAAAATATGCTTTCATTTTATTGATATAATAGTAAGAAATATTGGTAAAAATGCTCAAAATTTTGATATTTTGGTAAGGTTAGTGCAGCCACAAACAGTCCACTGCCCCGGCAGTGGACTGTTTGTGGCTGCCCACTACCCGGCCTCCTCAATATCCATTCACAGGAAATGGTATCATACATTCACCTCCTCATTCGCTCGATATTAAAGGTAGTATAATCTTCAAGTTTCATGTAGAACGCTCATCCAGCGGGTCTCCTGAATGAACGTATTGACGAACGCTTTCGCCACTGTCTCAATAGGGAGTTTGGGAAGTTTATAAATCCTGAGTAGTTTTCTTCGGGAGACAGTGGAAAACTACTCTAGACGACCTTTCTGATTCTACTGTAAAGGGCTTTCTGGAATACAAAGAGTCCAATTGCTCCTTTTCTCGCTAGGGTGTTTCCCAGGCTAGGGTGAAGACAGACGTGACGCTTAAGTGCATCTCGGATTCGCTCCTTTAATCGAATAATAATATTGAATAAGTATTAATCAACCCATAAAATAGTTTAATATAAATTAATTTCAAGTAATCAAACTAACAATGAAACCCTCTTGAATTATCCGTATACGTCGGAGACGTACCATGCCACAGTTACTTACTGTTTTTTTTGCGTAAAGCAAAAACGAGGACACTTGAACACATTTCGATTAAGTCACATTAATTTTTGACCAATGCCATGCGCCTCTTTGCTTTTTGTCTTTAAAATTTAATTGCGACAGGCAAAAAAATACTGCTACAGAAAAATTCTTCATCGGACCAAGCATCGTAAACAATCAAAACGGACAGAGTTTTTCTCTTTTTCCAAGAACAGAAGAGGCAATCCCCGCAAGGATTATTCCCTCGCAATGAACCTTAGTCTATAATTTAATGATCAGTTAAGAAGTCCCATTTTAAGGGGACAATTAACTCTTGACACGGATGATTAATGGTATCCCAGAATGATGGGATTGCGGGACGTTAGGCCATTTATTTTTTTCCTACCAAACACCATCAAATTACAATTTAACAAAATGGCTAAGGTAGAATGTACAGTTGTGACTATTTCTTGTAGGTTTTTATGATTTTTCATAATTATTACATACTTCTGCTAGATCTTTGGATTTGCAACACGCAACGCTTACACAGCAATTATGCTATTGAACAAAAAGTGTACCATTTAGTTGTAATAAATATTATTTACAAAAGCTGCATTTGTATGGAATCACTATGTCATTAATGGTCAAGGAGGCTTAAAACATTTTGTGTTGATAAAAAAAAAACTATAATAACGCAATTAGAATCGACCTAAAAATGAGCAATTTTATGCAAAAGAGAATTATTGGAAATTACTATAAAATAGTACAAATTTGCATAGAGTTATTATATTATAATTACAGCGATTGTTCTTTGTATAAATGCTTTTCAACATTTTATAGATAAGCATACCATCACGAAGTCTCAACATTTTTAATTAATCGTCATCTTGACAATAATAACATAACTTTTACTCTTTTGGCTGATGTGACTATCATGCACACTAAAATATAAATAATACTTGATGAATATACTAAATCTATACCAAATAATACATTAAAATTTTACTTTCAATGAATAAAATTTAAGTGGAATATATTGATTACTTTTATGAAACTGTTCAAATTTGATATGATATAAATTGTTTTAGAGTGCACAGTAAGTATCATGCATCTTTACATCTTTATTGATGTAAATGATATTTTTTCTTCGTAAACTAATGATTGCATTTTTGTTTGATTGATTAAAGTCGTCTTCTAAAGAAGGAGTCTAATTCCACAACTTGTTTACGAATGTATGACAGTTACTTCGAACATACAGGGATAACCAAAGTTATCTATTGTCAGGGTTGTCAGCTTCCTTGAAGAGTAATTACTACTTTAACCATGGCTATAATAACCATTAAAACATCTCATTCCGAAGCACTAATTAGTTTCGAGAGGAATTGTTCCCAAACTTTTTTCTATTAAAATTGATGCGTTCAACTCACTTAGAAAAATATTTACCCCAGGTCGGTTGACCATATAATAGCCTTTTGCCTCCAGGCAGGAGTGTGTCGATTAACGAAGAATTTAACTGGGAGTTAAGACAACGCATTTATCTCGATCCCAAGGCTGTTATCATTTTTCGGAAACACTTTGACCGTAGTAATTGTGAAAACACCCCCTTAATAAATATGGTATACCCCATTACTTGGATTTTAATTGATCGCTATTATTTCTTCGAAGCTATTACCTGAAGCTTTGCAATTTATTTTTAAAACATGTGTTTAATCCTTTAGATAATTAGCCTTAAAATTCATTAGTAATATTTCAAAATTTACGATCAATGTTTTATAGCCATAGTTTTTCGCATGTATCTTTGATATAGTTATTATATACATTTTCTCATTTTCACTTTTTTACCCTACACTACTCATTATCGCTTCCAAGTCTTAACTATAGTACTTAAAACGTATAATATCTAGGTGTTGAGCTCTCTATCCTCAATCATAATCAAGCCATGACGTATTTATTGGCCGCCACGATATTCGAATCGCGATAAGAACTTGCCGTTATGGACTAGAGTCGCATAACTCATCGACTCATCCACAAAAGCAGCACGTAATATTTCAAAATATAAACCAGTATAGTTGTCCTGGCTTCTTGTTCTAGCTGGTGGTGATGTTTCACCACATTTATCGTCGTTTTATAACGATTACTATAATTACTGCCTTATCATGTCGCTGAGCTTTTCAAACTTTTGTTCTGCAGGACATCTAAATAACCATTGCTTTTATAATGTATGCATTCAATATGCCCGGTTTATCGATATAAAGTTATCTAAACCCTATGCAATATTGAATTCTGTCATGCATTAATTAGCGCTCCAATGATGATCAATTAAATGGGGCTTAGGGGTGAATAATCTGTAAAGACTTAAAGATTCTTTATGAATCCTGATCATATATCGTTTGATTAACTTAAAAGCTTCAAAGCATATCTGAAAAAATAATGTTATTTAAATATTTTTTCAGTTCAAAAGCTAAATTTTGATCATTCATACGACTTCATTTTTTTCTTTATTTTATTTCTCTATTATTGTTATAATATTTCCAGATAATGTACTACATTAACTTTGCCTGAATATGTTTTCTCTCAATTACAAAATAATGAAGAAAATGTGATTAATTTGAAAATAGGATAATCGAGTCGTTAATATTACAACTTGATAATCATGCATTAAGAATTCAAGGGGTTTCATATTATTGAATATTAGAGGATAACATTAAATTAAATATTTTATTTGGAATATCATAATAACTGATATCAAACCAGAAGCTTGTCATTTAAAATAACATTGTATATTTTAGAGATAAAAAGGAAAGTTCAATTCATTAGTCACACAACAATACTAGTTAACATCGCGAGCCACAGTTCAACATTAAAAATACGTGCAAATTGCGCAGTGGTCTTTATCGGACCATCGCGTTGTCGTGCCTTGCAAAACTGAATGAGCCATTCGATTTTTGCAATAAAGCAAGATTTCTAATTGCACCGTGTATGTCCATGTCCCCGATGCATTTTTACATCAGATATGACTCTGTTCTATCTGACAAAAAGATAACCAGTCGCAAAATATGATTTTTTTCATATAAAAAATGACTTAACGTGCCGTTGTCCTGGAGCAAATCCGTTGAGTTTCTCAAGAATGGCTATACATTCATATGTCAAACAATTGAAATATGTTAATGAGTCGCCTTGAGGAAGCCACCGAATCTAATTTATTCACCGGTTCACCAACCCATGTCCAACTCAGGTGAGTCGGGCTAATTAACCACCTGTACTGTTGTATTGTTCCTGCTTTGCAAGTCAAATGCATCTTTTTGTTAGCAACAACGCAGCACAGGTTGAATTTGTGCATCCGAAGAACCTAACCGACAAATGGAGATCAGGTGACATTTGCTCAGTCGCCGAAGAACTCCGAGAATGGTAGTTAAAACAAGAACTTGTTTCATTTCATACTGTTTGCTTCAAAATATACTTGCAAAGACCATACAAATTTGCGCAAATATTTTAAAACAGAGAAATGTTTTATTTTCGTATAATGAAATTTATGTGAACATACATTAATATGTTCTCAAAAAGATTAGTTCATCAATAGTCTATAAGCTTGTTCTGATTTTCATGCATGCATGTCTGCAGAAAAATAAAATCAGATTCAACCCTTGTCGGAGATACAATCAACAAATAATCATATACTAATTACTAATATTAATTCATCCTAATTATCAATAAGCATTAAAGTTTCAATCGGATTCTCTATACCAGTGCTTCTTAATCTTTTGAGTGAGCTGCACCCCTTCGAATCGGAAAATAGATCTCCGCACCCAATTGAAAAATGTATTTCAATTTTTTAATTTAGAAAAATACATTTTTTACGAAATATATTGTGTTGGAGGCGTCTCTCACACCTCCAGTAATAGTTTCCCGCACCTCTGAAGGTGCGCACATTCTCAATTAAGAACCACAGCTTTAGACAGAGATTTTTTAATATTTTGTAAAAAATAAGAATAAAAATGCCCATAAAAATCCCATATTATTATTTTATATAACCATTTATAATTTAAAAAAAAAAACATGAAGATGAATGAAAATTAAAGTTGTGGAGCATAATAGAATATAATAGACCCTAGTTTTGATACGTAAGCTTTAATTTAACTTGGCTAGATACTAGCTCCTGTTTTGATATTTGATCTCGTAATTTGGTTTTAATACTTATTGAATCATTTGATTCTTCAATTTAGGGTTAATTTCATATTATAGTATGTCAAAAAATATTTAAATTGATACCAAAAATACATTTTAAATAAAAAAAAGTATATGAAAGGACAAAGTTGAATGTTGCTAATTCATCGATTCCATATAATTTTGCTGTCAGTTCTTTATATAAATTCTTACTCAGTAGCTGAATACTCGTTTATAGTAATATTAAAAAAATAGTATCGGTGAAGTCATATTTGCAAAACTTCCGTCATGCAAAAATATTCCAGTTATGGGGGTTCGATTTTAAATCTGATTCGTATTATTTTTCCGATTCTTCGTTTCCAGCATATGATATCACTATATTGAAAGTAAATGACATCATCCTTGATCGGATTGATCGATTATTTTATTGATCAGCGCAATTGTCTGTTGTTTATTGAGCCGCATGGCTACGAAACATAACAAAATACCACCAACCATGATCCAAGAACAAATGCAATTTGCTGTTAATGTTGTTTTGTTACGACAGACTGACCACGAACTTTGAGAGATTTTTAATCAACCAGGCAGATTTTAAGCGTTTTTAATTTCCATGACCCATTAACCGATGCCCAGATCCTTTTCCGCAGGAAGACTACTCGGAATAAAAAAAATGTATTGAGTCGTAAAATGGTCTGTGGACACGTCCGAGTGGCGTGCGAGCAGGGGACGCATCGGTGACTGATGAATTATTCATGAAGAACTGATAATTAAGGTAATAACAGTGCCATCTTCGGAGGAAATATGAAGAAATAATTACAACACCGCGTTGGCAATGGCGTTGATATAAAAAAAGAAACGAATGCGGTGGGAAACTGATGCAAGAGATTGTACAAATGTCACTCTTTCCATGCGAATGGACATTAAAGCCCAAACGTTAGCCTCCTTTGACACTCACATACGATAGAGCTTTTTATTCTTGCAATATGCCATTTCAAAATAACATCCATAACACTGTCAAAGGCGTTTAAAAATGTAGATTCTCTGTAACTCACTACATATAGAGTTGTTGAGGATTAACTATTCATAAATTGAATCCAAAGATAAAAAATAAGTTTAAAAAACCATTCAAAATATTTATAATCTCTTAGGGTAAAATATAAAGAATAAAATTAACAATTCAAATATGACCCCCATTTTTTTTTCCTTTTTTATCAAAGAATTTTAGCATTTTTTGTTTGTTTATTAGAATTAATCTTCAATACATATGTTTTTAAATTATTATTTTACCCACAATCATTCAATATATTGGCATTTCTGGCTCTGCTCTTTTCAGTGTTGTTCGAGCTCTTTGCTTGTCACATTAGAGATTTGAAGGGGCACAGTTAGGGATTCTAATTTCTCGATAAATTTCATTTCTCAATAAATGAGAATTTTCATTTACATTTCTCAAATTTCTCGAGAATTCTCAAGAAATTTTGATGAACAGAAAATGCTTGCCATCTAAAGTAGAATCGGACATTGTAGATCTACTTTGGGTTAAAAATTAAATGAAATCCAAAATATTTCCACCTTTGAAATAAATAATTAACACATATCTGTTTAAGCTTAACAATACAAACAATCTATTCAACATCGTATATAAACAATCTTTCAACCGTCATAAAATATAGGTATACTCTATTGAAATTAATATCATCGGATAAGTTCTTAATTAAGGTCTTGTAACTTTCTGAGAAAGCATGAATATTTTAATTACGGAATAAATAATTTTGGGATATATCTTTCTTTCATTTTTTTTGTCATATCTAGAGCCCTAATAAACTCTTTAAAACCCAATGCATTTTGGCAGAAACGCACATATTTTATGGTATTATATTATGGAATTAGAGAGCAGCATGTAATCACTGGTTGGGAAGTGATATGACGAAGGAACTCAGATGTCGAATGAAATAGAGCAGCGTTTCTTAAACGGGATTCCGCGGACCCCTGGGGGTTCGCGAAGCTATTATCGGAAGTGGGAATATTAAAAAAAATCAATTATCTATACTTGAACAAGATATTTTCATGACATTATTTACAGAAAACATTATAAGAAGATCTTTTTTTACCAAAAAATATTTGCTTGTTTGAAAAAGTAAGTCTCAAGAACGACATAAAATGTTGGGATGGGTTAAAAGGTTAGGATGAGGTCTGCCAAAAAATTCTTGATTGATGGCAGAATATATAGATTTTAAATTAAAATAAAAGTGATAAAATATACATATAACAAAAAAAGGTCATACCTAGAATATTGCCATATTGCGTAAAAACGCACCCAAAATGAATAAGTTTTGAGTGTTTTGAATGATGTTATATTCGATACAACCTTATCAAGAGTTTTTATAATATATTAAGATTTTTTTCACTAATCTGTTGTTAAAGGAATTAAATTGCATATTATTTTGAAGAAATAGTAAATTTAGATATTATTTGTGGACTTTTGTAAGCCGTTCATTATTTTTTTAAATATTTCTACTACAAATTGTACATTTTGTGCACTAGTTTATTGAGTGCGCCATAAAAAGCAATGCTTGTATAAAATTTTATTTAATGGCATACAGAATAGTTTCAATTAACATTATTTTAATAACAAAATTCACATTCGTTTCATTTCCTGTCCTTGGCATGTTTGGCAATCATCGTTGAAGAATTCGAACGATATAAATTTTTCATAACGACTCCGAAGCTCTCTTAAAAGAAACGTCAATCAAACGATAAAATTATACGAATTACATTGTCATTTGCGACATATTCTATCCAATTTACCGTTGAATTCACAATTTAATATGTTTCTTTGTAGGGGCATAGTTAAGAATAGTTAAAAAGGGACCATTTTGGGTCGAGGTAAAATTTCGGCAGGACACATTGGAATGTGCAGAATCCTCTCAAAGGATATTCCTGGATTGTTTTGTCCCTGGAGCGGTATAGCGAAACACTTCAAAATTATACAAATGCCATAGCAGAGCGCTTGAAATACATTTCTTCAAACAATCCGGGGAATATTTATTTTCCCGGGTTAAAATTTCAAAGATTTGAAGCGCGTTTAACCCCCAGGCAGCGGTCTCCGTGATTATTGGACCCTCTTCAAAAGAAATTAAACACGTTTGATCGTCCGTGTCTATACGAAGGATTTTTTTCGCCTTTTTAGATTTGTATTCTTAGGAATTACGTTCTCCAAAATTGCGTCTTCTCTACCAAAATATACTGTAATTATGCGTGATTGATGGTCATGTGAAATTAACTGATAATTGCTATAATCGTAGAGCCGTGCGTTGAAACATATCAAACCGTCTGTGTGTCGAATCCTAAGGACACTATTATGAAACACTCACATTTATTCATATTAAAAATAATTTTTATTTTTATAAATGGCCGTTAAAAATTATCATTGAAAAAATAATATATCGAGAACGACCTTTAGTGCCTCTACGTCAAAAAAAATATACTTGCTTTTAAATAAAAATATCCTTCAGATATCTTTTATTTTGAAAATTACTACTAATGTATGTCATCAAATAATAATGCATAGTGTCATCTTATAAGCTAAAATTGAGACAAATTTAGCATCATATTCATGCTAAATATTAAAACAAGATGTCTTATAAAATAAAAATATGTCACAGGGCAATACAGTACCACCCAACTGGATATTATCAACATATTAGTACAAATTTTAAATTTAATCCTTTATTTTTAGCTAAAATTTAACAGCTAACTTTGATTGTTTTCTCTGCAGTAAAATGATCGAATGAAGTGTTATTCCGCAAAATTTCATGTCACACCGCACTCGCTTGACTCAATCACGCTCCTCTCGAACAATTACTGACGCAGGCCTTTGGAAAACAGGAAACGGGACAAAGACCATTTATCATAATCCAATAAGGGGTCCCGAAGAAGGAGACACGGAAGGAAGGTGGCGTGCAAGAAACAAGGCGTAATGAAGGGTGGAAAACGAATTTTCCGTTGAATTATCAACGTGGAAGACTGATGACACGCCACGCCGTTCTGGCGTGAAAACTTTCCGTTATGGGTACGAACATCACTCTACACTTATATCATAAGCATACTTACGAATTAAATATACTTTCAATAACAAACAATTTTCCTTCAAATTACTGCAAATATATAAACATAACAACAAATATAAAAATATTTAAACATATTAAGACCCAATATTTGTATAACTTTTTTTTTGTACGCTGTGCAAACAGGTTTGAAATCTAGTTATGATCTTAAATTAATCTTTATTTAGGAATTTAATAATTTGATATAATTTTCTGTTATATTTCACATATAACTTAACTAAGATAAGTACATTAATTGTATTTTAAAATGTAATAAATAAATTTATATATCAATTTTATAGTGTCACAAACAAAATTGACATCTGTATATCGCTAATACTGGTGCATAACGTTCATTTGTGGTTTTTGTAGTTTTGACCAACACGCGTATCGAAAATGTTCTTCGTTATGCTCACCTTTTTTAATAAAATACAATTTATGACACAAAACTAAATAAGACAAACCATACCATACATTATTATCATCGATTATTTATATGAGATATAAAGACGTTTCATTTAATCGTCTTGGAAAAGTTTCTAAAGTCCTGGAATATTATACTGGAATTCATCGACATTGAATGAATAATTTTGGTTATTTTGTCCTCGTTATTCACTTAATTTGATGCTGGATCGATTGAGGTTGTTGATTTATTTTCATAGAGTGTCAAACGTCTTTAAGTTGAACTGAACGAAATTATTTCCTCTTGCAGCAGTGGTCTTTAGTGAAGGTGCGCTCGTTAAGTCAGTGATAACTCTTAACTGTTTATTACATGCAAGTTAAAAACCCTAAGTTGCAGACTTAATGAGAACGGGTCCACTTAAATATTAATGCAATTAGCTCCTTTGCACACTGGAAATAATAAAGTAGAAGCGTTCACCCACCTTCAAGATTTAGCTGAAGCACCGTATCCATTATTCAGAGATGTTTATGATGAAAGAAGAACCGGGGATGACAGGTGGCGGTGCGTTTGTGCAACACTTTCTAGCTCGCGAGAAAATCTAACGTTTCTTCAGCGATGTGACCAATGTATTATTAACAATATATAAGTAAACTCGAAGAACATTTGTAAAATACGGTTGATTTACTTAACCTTTGACGCACGACAGAGTTTGACTGACGCGACCCAGCTTCTCGGAAAACTATGGGGTGTCAAAAACAATTAAAGCGCAAAGGCGAGGGGTTGCTCTGAATGAGACAAAGTTATTCTTTGGATGCGATAGAACGAGAAAAAGAATGAGGAATGAGAAAAGACTGTGATATTCCATGTAGAAGAAACGAGGTGTAAATGGTGTAGTACTGTTCCATCAGAAATGTTCCACGAAGTGTTGACAATACATGATGTATGACCTTTCACCATGAATGATTAGCGGAAAAGCGCAATTACTGTGATACATGAAGTATTTTTACTACAAATCGTGTTTTTACTCATAGCCTAGATGTATTATTTAATGATTGTTATATGCAAATAAGAAAAACAGGGGTGATTCAATGTGAAAGTAATTTTATTATTGATCAATTTTCGGCAAAGTGAGCTAGGTTTGGAATCTTTGATATCTTACATGAAAAAAACCATTTGAAAATTGATATCACAGGAAATAGATACTTTTGTTCGCAGATAAAAAACAACGTTCGTCGAAATGCATAAAAATTACTACGGATATTTATGGAACAATTTAAACCACAAATGTCAAGAAGAACATACAGTTTAGTATTCAATCATTTTGAATTATAATTATAAGTATACCAACTAAATGTGAAAATTTATTTTGTATTTGACAATTTTTGTGTTCATGTTTTTGTGAACAAATATTCACATCAGTACATTATTCTAAAAAATCAATACAACTCGAAAAGTAAACAACTTTTTTTTAACTATTTAATATTCTGGAAAAAAATCCAAATGTTTAATTTCATGATATATTTGAATTTTCAAAGAGCATATTCAATAATGATATGATGTTGTTTAAGATGCCATATCTGATTTCAGAATTAACCTGTTAACGCACAGTACCGTCAAATACTGTCATAGCCGGAGCACATTTGTGACTGCATCTGCAAATAAAACTTGCTTAACTAAAACTCTCGCGCTGGATTAGTTTATGCATACCGCCTTCTGGGACACTAAAAAACAGATAAAAAAAACACAAATCACATCAAATGTTTTCAGAATATGACTCAAAATTTTCCAAGTAATATAAATGAATTTTGGTGAATAATTCGATTTTTGCAATGCTTGACTTATTATAAACATCGACCAGTAGTAAAAGTGTTATGTACTTAAGTTTTGGATTACCATTTTCGGCAAAAATAAAATAAAATCACATTAAAAAAATATTCCCAAAAAACTTTTGCATAAATGTAACAAAAATTGTTAAAAGATCTTCATAGAACAGTCTCATAAATCAAATTTAGTAGTCAAACACTAGAAAAGCCTCCGACGTAGCATAAAAAAGGTTGAAATTGTAAAATCTAAAAAAAAAAGGGTATATTTCTGGTTATTTGTTTGAAACTGTCAATGAATGAAAAAAGTAAGCTTATTTTGTCAATTGGATAATTATTTTAAATGGAAGATTTTTTATTTTTTTAAATGGAAGAATGTGGGAACCTCTTATTATGACGTATATAATCTTTCTTATGAACAATAGGATGGGTATCACTTTTTGTAGTATTTTTATCAAATATTTTATTATTCATTGACAAATTTTAAAAACATCGTAAATTTCGGCAGCTGATCTCTTTGTTTACATTTTCTTTTCTTATTTTCATTTTTTCGATTTTTTACGATAATTTTGCATTGTATGGCCGTAACATAGTGCAATTGTGGTATATGTGTGTATAGTTATCGTATTGGATCAATTTCTCATCATCATCTCTATGTGCTCTATCTTCCAAAAATGTTAGGCATCAGAAGTCCCCTCTTGACTTTTTCGAATACTTCCTAAAACAATAAGAGATTCTTCAGACATGCTGTCCTGACTTCAACGACCTATAATATTTCCTTAACCCCTGGAGGTGATTGAAGGCACCTCTGTACAGATCGGACACCCATCGGCGACTCATTGTGCTTTATTTGTACCGGTATATATTTTGATAATGCCTCTCCATTTCTCTCTTTCTTCTTTCTATTTCTTTTTAAATACACGAAACAAAATGTATTAATTTAAGATGTTATTAACCAAATAAATTAAGCATTCTAGAAATTATTTCATCTATTGGAAATATATTCTTAAATTCCTCAAATCATTTTAACCCCTTACTTTACATTAAGTGTGTAGATAATAATAATTTAATAATAATAGTTTCCTTTTTCATTTATATTGAGGCGTTAGATTCACAGTTGATTATTTGTAAAACACATGATATAATTTAACCTTAGTTATTATATATTTCAAAATGATATTGTGATTCTTGGTCAGTGAAAGGTCTCTGAAAAGGATTTATGCATGACGGTTGAACTGTTAGAGACATTCCTTATAAACAACGCGGATAAGAGATAAAGGATATCAAGTGTCCCAAAGATTCTATGACTTTCTCGTGTCTTATAGAATAAACTATTTTCATTTGCAACCTTAGTTCTGGTCACGAATAAACCTGTAAAAGGAGCACAAATTCGTGACAGAGTTATACATTAAGCTTTGGATCATTTTTTAACGCCGTTTTATAATCTACTGTCGATTTTCTTTCCAGTTCACATGTACGACTTTAAAACGTTTTATGGCATTTGTTAAAAGATATTTCCTACCATACTATGGGTCGTAATGATAAATCAAAGATATTTCGAAAAAGTAAACATTTTTTGGCGTTTTTATTTGTATCTTTTCGAGACATAAATGTCGCATTCACAATAGCTCAAATATAAATCTCGCAGAACGATCGCGGCGCAGTATACAATTTGTGGTCATCAATAAGATTTAATGATGCTGCGTCAGAGAGAACTGACAATGATTGGAAGGTCGTGAATGTCAACTGATTTTTTTTTGTGGATTTGATGTATATGCGATTCAAAACTGCATTGTGATTTTATGCATCCGCGATCCGATGACCTTTTTGTAGTGCAGCCACTTGCCCACGATCGATTCGTTGATGTTTCGATACCGTGTACCGGAAAAGAATACATGAATCAAAATTTTTGCAGCAATTATTATCGACCTTGGAATAGTTTTCTGACCATTTATTTTTCATAGTCGGACAGCGAATATATGGCATGTGACGCTATGAGGAAGAAAAATGATGTTTCTCAGTACTTCACCGTTCGTCTTGGAAATTGTTTCAAGACAACCACAAGCTCCAGTTTAAATTTCTAAGTAAATACATACAAGACAAATTAAAAATGTGAATTTTCAATGCAGCGTAAATTACGCCTATGATGAATAGATCGCGGCTAGAATAACAAGCAAAGTCTCCTCCTTTTACAGGTGATATAATGCAGAGTAATTATCACAATGCGAAGAAGAATGCAACAATTACAATGCGAAACGCGGGCATAATGCAACAATAGGTCTTTAGCTTCGTCACTGGTGTTCATTAATTAAGCAAATTGCTCGTCACTGGCTTATGAGAAGAGGGTCCGCCTCAGTCAGCTGAAGCAAGACAGACAGACACACACGCCTATGGGAAATATTAATTATTAATTACGGGACTTCGCATTTGAACAACTTAGTAACTGCCTTATGATAAATAGACTAAATGTCACCACTTTGGCTGATATCATAATTTCTGCCGTTTTTACTATACATCATAAGCTCCAGAGTGGAAATTTGCAATTTCATTTCGTGTGAGAGTCACAGAAGATGCGCTCAATGATGGTGAATATAATTGTTAATAAGTGTGATGGTCTGATGGTCTCCATTGTTTATTTATTTTTTTGTTTTGAAACACAATGTTGATTTAATTGGCGAATTAATTATAAGAAGTGTACTATTGTATTATATTGAGGGCCTCTAGTTTAGTTGACTTTTAGGAATCCAAAAAAGGTATGGTGAAGTGAAAATTTGCTAAATTTCTCATAGCACTAATTTTATATACATAAATAAGCCTCAATCATTTAATTCAGAATTATTTTGACACAGTTTCTAAATTTATATAAAATATATTTGCAAATTCACATCATAAACATTGCTTAATAAAAAGAGCTCGTCATTGATATGTTATCGATAATATGATTTACTCTAAACTGATTACAGGCATACTAAATAAGATTTTACAACATGATCCTAGCGTGTTTTATTCAGCTTGATAAATATTGACTGAACCATTTAAAATTGTATTTATAATTTCATCAATTTTCCATCAAACACTTTTCCTTTTTTTAGCGTACTTCATTGATCAGCAACAATAAAAATGTTGTTTACCTTTTTCAAAATTTAACCGATGACATCTTTAAAAAATTCTACATTCAAATTTGTCCAAAAAAATCTCAGCAAATAAAAAAAAATATTAACCATCATATATATCAATATTCAACGACAATATTTATCATAATAACAACTAAAATGGAGCAAACTTATTCGTAAATTATCTAAACAACGTTTCTTAAAGAGTCCAAGAAGCTATTACCAGGGGTCCGCGAAAATATAAAAACATTTCTCTATGCTTTTACAAGATATTTTAGCCAAAAAATGTTTGAAAAATTAATTCTCAAGAATGACGTAAAATGTTGGAAACGGATCCCCCAAAAGATTAAAGAAAGAAAGACTAAAATTTACATAGTTTTCGGAATCTAATAAATCTATGAAATAAAATATCTTCTGTTGACTTTCAGGATTAGTCTTAATATTATGGCCAAATTATACAGCCTGGCCTGACTCTAATCTCCAATATTGATTGGGAGATGTTATCAGTTGCACAATATAGCACTTGTTCTATTATATAAGGGCTCTGGTTACAATGAGCTCTTCGCCAGTGCTTAATTGAATCGATTATAAAGTATCTTATACATTTATATATAGACGGCACGGTGTTGTGCCCTACAGTAATCACCAGCTAGACCAAGTGCATTCACGCGATGGCCTCTAAGCCAGAGGCTTACAATCACTGATAATGCTAATGTAGATATATCAGCTCTATTTCTTGAGGGAAAATCTCTGAAAACACAAAGAATAAAAAATAAACCAACATGCTCATTCTAAAAACATGAGTTTTGCGCATTATATCCCAACCTCTCTAGTTGAAAAATCATCCCTTATTATCAATCTATTTGTGATTGAGATCTCTTGTGATTATCATCGTTATTTTTTATTGTACTTTTAGACATTGATTGCAAAAACTATTAGAAAGCATTATGACGTGATTGAATTTCATAGTTCGAATTAATTCGTTGCAACTTTTCGAAGCGCCTCAACAGATTACAACACCCATCGATCTTCATCGAGAGACTTCCACTTCGATCGAATATCAGGTCATTTATTTAATGATCATCTCGAACAATCTCCGACGATCTGAGATGCTGTTGCCGAACAGGAAGTGCATATTTTTGACCAAATTCGGATCAACTTTCATAGCGCCGGGTTGGAAAGGTCTGATCGTGCCGGACGGTGTCCGTATGACAGTGTAGGCATTACCTGCGGATCGTTTCTTGGAGTTGATTTGCCTTCAGTTATCTCCACAATGGCCTGACCCATCCCACTCGTATTAGGTAATAAATTATATTGAAAACAATTGCTCCATTGTGTTGTGAAAAAGAGCTCCCGGCAGCTAACAACGAGAGCCGTTACGGACCCTATTGTAACCGGGGACGGTGGCTTCGAACAAGAGCCCAGCCTCTCCCAATATCTAATCCACGAAATTACCGAAAAACGATTCCGACCATCCCAGTATTATGTAACAATATGGAAATCGAAGGCCGATTCACGATTTGAGCCCGATCTGATGACCTATTCCAAATCATAGATCCTCAAGTATAACTGAACCGTCTTTATTCTATCCATAAAGCACTACTCAGCAAATTGTTCTGATTTAAATTCTACTACCCTCATTATATCGATATTAGATTTAATCATATTCCATATGAAAACCCAAAAGCTCTTGTTTAGCGAACTTGTGACGCTTTTCACATATTAATATATTATATATAACATTAAATTTACCACTTATGAATACTATTTTTGATTTTATTATCCACATATTTCGAGCTTTAAAAGTCTATAAGTTTGATTGTAAGGAAGGTAATATAAATTAATCTCAAGCATATTTCGTGAAACTCTGTAATACAAGTTATGAACTAAAATGAGATTACTGTCATTTTTTGCGGAATGCTTACATAAAAAAAAACCACTTCTGAAATATCTTACATAATACATAGTATTCTCTTATCGATCTAGATGGAGCAATTTAATTAAAAAGTATATTAAATCTAAATGTTAAAATATTACGTTATGCATAATTCTAAATACTGTCTGAAAACAATCTGAAAAACACGAAGTAATTTTTATACTGCATATCTTTTGCATAAAAATGTATTCCTATTTTCCCATCTTAAATAGTATAGTTATCCATAATCAATATCACCTATCTAAGGGTTCGATGAAGGAACTCTAATCTAAAGATGGCATATTTAAATATTTTTATTTCATAAAATTAAATATAGCATCAATCATATAATATTATATTTGGAACCACTGAAGGATATTCATTTCAATTTTAGAGAAAGGCTCAAAACTTCCATAATGGATGAAATGGCGAAATCACCCTATTGTCTCCGATTTCGTCATAAAATATTAATTTTTGTTTATTAAATATTTCTGTCTATAATCTGTTAAATATCTTTCTTTACTTAAAGCTAATGCTGGGCGTTTTTATAATTTGCTAAAATGTTTTAATTATTACAATGTATTTTTAATTCATGTGTTATTTGTTTAAATTATCATATTATCATATCCAATCTATTCCTAAGATTTTTTTTTCATGAAATATCCAATGAAACTTTATAAATACATTATGTATATAGAATTACAGACCTTAACAATTAGAAATTATTACAGAAAAGTCATAATTTCAAGTGCTCTTCCATCATGACTCAAACAACCCAGGAGACTATTATTCCTTTGTACGCGTTATTCTTTGCGATTCTCGATACAAAGTGGTTGATGCACTTGCATCCGGGGGATTATTGACCAATATAATAAATTGACCATTGCATTTACAGAGGGGGTGTGCCCGGTGCAATGGTTCCCCACAACTCTTGCCATTGTGGGAGAAACGCCCGACAAGATAACATCGCAAAAGTTACTGCAACGGACTATGCACGCTCTTACCTAAGTGTATGCATGTGTATGGACATGTGCATCTCGCCAAGTACAAAGGACCTCGACTTGGATGCACCCGTCGCTTGACCCGATCGAACTATATGCCTCTTCAAAAGCATGATTGATTCTAAAAATATGATCGTTCAATATTGAATAAATTTGCATGCGGATAAACTTATATAAGAATGGAGGGCGATGAAAGAAGTGAAGCAGCACATGAGCTTTGCGTATCTTATTCTGTCACGTTTGGCAAGTTTTCCTTATCCCAAAGTTAATATATCTTCGTGAGGCGTCAAACTGTGAAAGAAAAAAGGTCAATCAAGGCAGATAGCGACAACCCGCACGTCCATAGGGAACTCGGGGAGAATGAACAAAGGAGGAAGGAAGTGGAGAGCAAACCGAAAATAGGGGAAGAGCTTTTGATTGCCCAGTTGTTGTCTCAGCGAAAGATGTGAGGTGTAGGGATGAATTAGTCATATTGACGTCTCCTGTATTTTATTCTTTCTTAATTAAGAGGAAATACAAGCATTGCCACTAAAATTATTTATCGTTTATCAAGAAAAAAAAACAAACTTAAACTGAAAGTACATGAATAATTCAGGGATATGGTTGAAATGTGTTTGTATCTGAAACCCAATTCAATAAATTCACATTATTATAATCAACCCTAATTTATGATTTAAATGAGATAAATATAAATTTATTATCATATACAATAAAAAATACGAAACGATTTATAATATTTTTGTAAAATACCACCCTTTGATCTAAAATTCAAGAAAGAAAAATTATGTAAGTTTTGATTTTTTCCTTTGTCATTCAATAATCAAATGTATTCCTTCTCATAAATTCAATACTTTTTATGAAATGCAATTATTCTAATCTGTATCTATAAGTAGTCACGTATTACAGTGGTTAGACGCATAACTTAAACATCTTAGCTTCAAATGTCAATTCAAGACGTGTAGTTAGCAACCACATTTTTAAAAACAAATATACGCTATGAAAACTATGTCAATTTGATCGGTAATGGATTCATAGACGGGATTTTAGAAAATATAATTCAATTACACTGAAATTAAAACAGCTGCATTCACAGAGAGCTTTTGCTTCATTTCACGTAATAATGGAATGTGTCTTTGGTCTCATCTTGCCAACTTGAGACAAACCCACCCTGGTCATTCAGAAAATCTTCCTCTGTCTCTTAGACATCTGGAATTCGACGTGTGTCTAACGAACATTCTATCGCCTTGATAATTACAAGTCTTCCATCACACGTCTTGTCCCCTACTTAACTCACCCCAAATAACTACTCATATCGTACCACCAAACAATGACCACGTAGTCCAATGGAACAAACAAATTTACGACCACCAATACCTCCTCTTATAAAAATATAAAATATAAAAATAACAAAAATATTATATTGAAAGTCGTATTAAATCAATTAATACATATATTTTTAGTTTTTAGTAACATAATTTTATCAAATAAAATTTCATGTTGTAGTTTATACATAATAATATAAATATGATTAAATTTTAGATATTTTTCAAGTATGCCAAAATTATATAATAGTAGTGACCTTTCCTTTTAGCCACCCTCATTGTCACCCCACACTATCCTAAGCCCCAACGTCCTCTCTGGAGAGCAGCCCAGATAAACTATTTTCTGAGGGCCCACTTAATGGGAGAACACACATTCCCTTTGTCATTAGACATCCGCCTACTGAAAGAAACTTCATATGGGGAAATCGATTTTCTCCGCCAATGTCATTACACGGCCGATCTTAATGTGTGTTTGTAATACTAACGATTTTTTTTCTCTAATGACTTCAAATATTCAGGCAATACAACACTTTTGATAAATTTTGTTTATAATCATGTGAAAATTCCCCTACTTTATTTTATTGCCAAAATATACTTTATAACTTTAAAGGGCGATTATTTCCAATCAATTTGTGGACGAAAGACATATATTGAAGGGTTCAATACACTCAAGTAAAGATTCCTCCTAAAGCTATGTTGAAAAAGTGAACAGCACTCACAGGGAGCACTGGGGTAGAAACATAAGTAGTTGCTGGAATGAGTTCAGATAAGATTGTAGGGGAGTAAAAACGTGAAATTGACCGAACTTGAATAGCTTATGTGTAGGAACGTGGCAAAAGAACCAAATAAAATGTCGTTCGATTTACTTGAAGATTGACAATAGCTTTCAAATAAACTGTTCAGAAAAGCTTTAGAACTATCGGACAGAATAAAAGACGCTTTATATTTTTATCTCTAATTTTCTTAATTATTGTATAATGTTATCACTTTATCATTGCGATATATTAAGATAGTAGACCAGAATTTTTCCCATAATTGTAAAGTTAAGATAAATAAATCGGTGAGCTTAGAAATATAAATACTTCTAATCGATTGTATTGATTTAAATTTTCTCTGATTTATAGGAACATTAATTTATTAATTTAATAAAGGCTACTCAATATTTTACTGATATAATTACTTTATAACACCAAAATTTTAAGCTCGTGTAAATAACATATATTACGTTCTGTTTATTTTTTTATTATTTCGTTTCAAATATGTATAAGTATGAAATCTGAAAAATGCACAGAATTAATTATAAGCTGGCACGATCCTTAGCCAAAAAATATGCGAGTGTAAGGGGTTAATATAGATATTATATATAGAATAGCTTTCCAAGCCTAAATGTTATACATATCTTTTTCGAGCCACATCAAACCATTAAGCAGAAAAATCTTATATTACAAAAATATTTAAATGGTATAAATTTCTGACTAAATTTTTTCAATTAATCAAAAAATTGCATATTCATCAACTTAACAATAACTCCCCTTCTCATCTCAAATAGTTATTGCTTAAATGCCAAGACTTTTGCTTTTACCATGTATCACTAAATAAGTTCGTAGGATTATTTTTCATCTTTATTTGACGTCGTATTTTCACAATTTTACCTATTGAGAACCTATTAAGTGATACATTACGTGAGGAGTCTTAATTTTCATATATATTAAATTATTTACATTAATTACCATAAAACCAGCCAAAGTATTTTTTTAAGAATCATTGTCGTAAAAGCTCCGTTATTGTTTTTTGGAGATTTTGCGATAATATTACCAAAAATATATTTTTTTAACTCTTCACTAACATTTTCGTCAAAAAATATAATTTAGTATTTCGGTGTAATAAATATAAAACGTGAAAAAAATGGAGTTATGATCTTATTAATCCACCAGGAGCGATAAATAAATCCACGTATGATCGGTAGTTTTCGTCCGTCACGTACAAACGTGCCATTTGACACGACACCTGCTACCACTACCTGATGAGCCAATAATTCAACTAAATAACACATCAAAGACAAATATTTCTCTCGTCACAGCTTTTCCTTGGGTTCCTGCAGTATTCACAGTGTTGTGATACAGCATTTCATCGGACGGATAATCTCGTTGGAAAGATGTGTATTTTTCTTGCACTCGATCTAAACCCTCTTCTAGAATATCAGGTGAAGTAAAGTGGTCACGTAGGTTTGTCCTTCTCCTGATTCAATTATCTCAGACGGTAGACTTGACCCCACGAGGCTGTTGGTCTATAAGTGAGATGAATTTATGTTATTTTCAAAATCGAATACTTATGACTAGCAATGAGTATTTATGAAATAGGAAACCATATCCTAAATTACTTTTTGGAATTTACTTTTTAGTTGAATTATTACTTGAAATGATATGATAATTTTTATCCACAATTTGTTCGGAAAAAAAATCATTTAATTTTACAAGTTAGTTATTATAAAACAAATACCCTTAAATTTTTTTGTATAGTAGATGCGTTCGCACAAAAAAAGCTATGACTTACATAGAAAAAGTGAAGATGTGTTCCATTGATTTCAAAAACCGCATAACTTTGAAACAGCTATATAAAATATATCAAAAATCACAACAAAAAGTTAATAAAAAAGAGGAAAACAATAAGACAATTAAAAAAAACATTTAAAGGACGTCTTGCATCACTAGAGAAAGAGGCTTTAATCTGAAGTTTGGAAAAAAAATTCTGAATGAGCTTTCAAATTACAATGCGAGGATAATAATTGCGTGTCTCCATATTACGAATTACGTCAAAAAATTATGGTTTAATCGTCGCAAAGCATTAATTTGAATTTATGCGGTTTTTAAAAATAATAGATCCAATCCCTTAATTTTCTATGTGAATCAAGTATTTTTTTATATGCGACTCTCCATGGAACGTATCTATCTGTGTATTTGATTATTATGATTTTGCTTTTATTAGAATTCATAATTAAACTTATTGAATTAATTGCTCTTAATTTAGACAGTCGCTTAGTTATGTCGAAATGCTCTAATCACATTACAATCTAATTAATTGGAATCTACTCTAATATCAAATTGCAATATAAGTTATTTTTATAAATTTATTATTATCTTCTTGTTCCAGTGTTTTATCACGATCATCCCAATTTGTATTCACACATTCTTCCATATTTCTTCGGTTCCAATAATTCCATCCCTCAATTTTATGAACCGTAAAATTCAATCCATTCATCCCGACCCTCCAACTTGAAAACGATAGCCCAGGTCCAAGGATAATATTACGAACGGCCAATACGAAAGATCGAGTCTCTCACCGGAAAAACTATTTCCGGGAAAATGCTACGGCTAAAAGTTAAAATGTGCAACTTGCATTTTGAGCACGTTCCGGCATTTGACCGTCGACCACCAGGTCCGCGGTTATTCCCCAGCGCCCGTGGGCGGCTTATAAGTTAGTGCGACCCTCACGAAGATGCATTGCTCCACTTCCCCTGTGAAAGATGACCTGCTTGATATGAAAATGGACGCGACTTAAAATAGCAACTGCTTCATTGTACACCGAAACGACCACTCTTCAGTACATGCAGTATCATGCCATTAAATAATTTATAATCCGTTGTACATTAGAAATGCTTCCTGAAACAATGATTCCAAGTCACACCCTTGAGCACTATAGGCGGTAAAACATAATTTTGATATTCACTATTTTCGAAATGTTTTCACAAATTTGTTCGAAATTCAAAGAAGAAAATTTTAACGCGCTTGCAGATATAACACTGCCATAAATGATTAATGTCAAATCCAACGACTTTCTAGGGTCAACAAATCATACGTCATAAATAGCACCATTCCAAACACAAGAGATTGTAATAAATATTATAGCAGTTTTGTGTCACGAGATATTTTACTTTACCTTCTTCAGGATACTGAGTCAGCAACCGGCCCTCTCAGAAATGCACGTTTATTACCCTCTATATGTTAGAAAAGGGCACTTTAACGGTCGCACGTTGGACACTTGAATTATTCCTTGGGTATTTGTGGCATGGCTTATGACGATTTTATATGGATGCAATTTGTTTCGGGGATCAAATTTAGAAAGAAGGGATGAAAAAAAATCATACACCGTCAAATTATTCCGAAACATCAAAAGCATTTCAGCTCTCATCTGCGAAATAAATACATATTATAATTGAACTTTCAATACTATCAACGGTCAAATAAATATAAATTAAAATTAAAATGTTTAAAAATATGTATTGTGTGCTTATGTAAAATAAAATAAAAACATTTTATTAACACAATGAAAAATCATATTTTGCTCTCAATGACAGATTAGCGCCATTAATAAAGTATTTTGTCAAGATTTTTACCTCCTCGATATTTATCTTCCTGTCCAATTATGAAGAGTTTTAATATTTTGAAGAGCCCTTTTCAGATTGATCTGGTGGTGGTATGATTCAATCTTCTTTTTTATACAGGAATACTGCTCATTTGTCATGGGGTAGGTTTGTATGGCAAGTCGCGGCTTTGTATCTGGCTCCCTTATCAATTTATCACAGCGGAGGGTCGTCTAGGAAGTTAATCTGAAGTTAAGTGGATGTCCCTTGTCGCTGTATCCTGTCGGTAAAAAACATCCCCCACTTGCCTCCTTACACCCACAGCCACTGTTATGGGAGGTCAGTGACGGAGGGGAACTGTGACAACAGTGATACTAAACATTGTCACCATATTGCGTCAATTTTATTCACTGTATAATTTAATTTCAATGTATGATGTTTATCAACAAATATTAATATTACTTAATTTCTTAGCAAAAAGGTTTCATACAGGTTTTTAAAATTTAAATTTTGCAAATAATTTCAGCTTTTTCGGGATCAACCGTGAAACCATTTATTGAGAGTTATTTTCTTTCATTTCGATATATGATCTTCAACAGGGATTCCCAACGTGAACCAGGTGGACCCCTTAGAGGTGAATGGATGTTTGAAAAGGATTTATATAATAGTACAGTAGAACCTCGATTATCCGGACTAATTGGGGATGGAAGTAGTTCGGATAACGAAAAATCCGGATAATAGAAAAAAATCATAATTGACAGAAAAAGACAGGGAAAGTATGAAGAAATTTTACATACACATACACATATAATAGCAGCTAATAGCAGCCAAGTCGCGAATATTCATAAGATATATAAGATGTCCTGATTTACATTCTTTTTGCTTCTCAAGCCATTTCATGGCGACATCTAAACACTGAAAAGCTTCAGAATGTGTAAGGATTAATATATCCTCCTTCGCAAATCTCTTCTTCGTATTCTGGATCTTGTTTTTCTGAAGCAGATATTTCTTCAACTATTTCCTCATCATTCAAAATTTGAAATCCAGGATCGTTTGCATCGTAATTTAATCACTCGATTACACTCGATTGCGTATTAAAGACTAGTGATCTAATTTTTATTGTACACAAAATGCATGATATTGTACACCCGATGTTCGTCAAATCAGTCAAACAAAAGACGATAGGTTTTCCCTCTTTAAGTGATGATCTCCGAATAAACGACGATAGCGTAGATAAGGTAAACCTATTATCCAAAACTTTGGACTAATCACCAGAATTCCCAGCACTTAAGCGACAATAGCACAAAACAGACGATTTCGAATTCATTAAAATAATTCTTCAAAAATTATCCTAAATCCTTAACCAATACTAAAATAATCACTCCGTTAGAAATTATTATTAAGAAAAAATAAAGATTAAAAACAAAAAAATACACAGGTTCGGCGAAATTGATAATACAATCATTAAAAACTCCCCACGAAAGTTTTCAATGCTTGCTTGGTAATCGGTTATTATCCCAATTTATGGAAATTTGCAAAGGTAATTCTGATTCCAAAATCAGTAAAAAAAATTATCCATCCCGAAAACTATAGACCGATCTGTCTACTGTCCGGACTTAATAAACTCTATATCTATAGCTTAAAACTAAGACTTCAATGTATGAATTGCTAGACTTAAGTATGGATTAATGTACTCATGTAAAATTATTTTTATAAAGGATTATTTTTATTACTATACACTCGATGATATTGGTACAAATGCGCCATACAATGAACCAAAAAAAAATATATTGCAATCCATTACATATGTGAGCAAAAGTGAACATAATTCTCCACGTGCAAATTAATAAATTGTATTTTTTATTTTTAACAATCCGGATAATCGAAAATCCGGGTAACCGAGGTCCGGATAATGGAGGTTATACTTCAAGGTAATTCAAGGCAATTATATTGTAAGATATATATTATAGACAAAAGTGTTAGGGGGTCTATGAAAAAGTGATTCTTCTAAAAGGCGTTCATGGAGGTAAAAGATTGGGAACCACTAGTCTATTTGTAAAATAGAACAAAATCATGAGTGTTTATTAATATAAAAAATAATCAACATCGTTATATTCCTTGTTCAACTGTCTCCGATCAGTCACAATCATAATTCACATTTTATTATCGCGCATTAAATGAATAAGCTATTAATTATAACACAGTCACATAGACTTAAATCATGATGCAAAAGGTAAATGTCAACCTTAATAAAAATAAATAAAAATTAACATTTTACGAATTTAAAAATGTTGATCTTCCATGTTTAGAGCCCTACCCAACAAGTGACTCGTTGTGTTCCGGGATGGCATTACATACAAAACGCCATGCCCAACCAATCCAAACATACATCGGAACGAGAACGAAAAGCCTTCCGACTACATTATGGTAATTGTTAGGGGATCATCTTTTGACTCTGCAGCTCTTTTTTCAATCCAAAATTAGCCTATCAATTTTATTGCTGGAAAAATATAGAGATTATATACTTATTTAAATTGGTATTTTAAACCCTTTTGCTATACATATGGAAAGTGTGTGTGTGTATAAATAAAGTATTTTTTTATTTGTAGATGATCATCAGTTTTCTCCCATAATTATATCTAAAATACATTCAAAGACTCCAATAGACCTATTTTTAATATTTTAAAACATTCAAGCTATGATCTTTTGTGTATCCTCTTTAATGTTATCGTTTCTTAAATGCGCATATTGCTTAAATCTCTTAATAATTAATCTGAATGTATTTAAATGAACATTTTTACAACATATTAAATTCTCATGCAGTATCAGATGAACTACAAAACCGGTTTCAGCGCGTGACAATGAATCCCATTATGAGATGAAGGGTTTCTCTTCATCTTCCTGGATGTGATATTTGACACTGTTTTTTGACATCTTCATACACCCCCATCCATATGAATCCACGCGTGACAGGACACGTGTCAAGGCAGTGAGTGACACGTAAAGCATCGCGTTTTGCTCATGAATATTATTAATGTTCGCCCTTCAGCAGGGGTCTTTAACTACGCATTCATGGCAATTGTTATCTTGAAATTCACGGTCAGATGACCCTCTATGGCGCTTATATTTACTCAATATTTCGTGCTTGGTGGAGTGTATGTAATTAATTTTGTAGTTTTATACAACATAGTGAGATGGGAAGAAAATAATCATTATGAGCGCTTAACAATCTTATTATTATTATCTTACTTGTTAGAAAGACTTCTTTCTATGATATCACAAGTTATAAAATATTTAATGCACACAATGCCAATTTTTCTCGTCTTTCGACCATCAAAGTTGAGATTTTTAACACTTTCATAAACATTTGATACAAAGAACAAGAAGATTTTATATTTTTGAGTAGAGTATATCATCAATAAATATTTGCACTTCAGCTATCAAATAGCCTCGAAATATAGTCTCAAATAACGAAAGAGCTTATTTTATTCCATTTAAAGACTCTAAAATTTTTCACATCTTCAATACTAAATATCACAGAATCTGCTACGTGAACATACTTTTAAACGATGTAATCGAAACAAACAATAACTAATTCGTTTAATTAATTTCTTCCCAATTTAATTTTAATGGCGATAGTGTTGAAAATATACCAGAAATTAATGTCACAAAACACAACTTTTATTAAATAAAAAGACAATTAGTGAATAGTGTTCATATCAGCAATAGTAAATAGGTTTTAATTTAGTAAATAGTTTTACTTTTGTTTGATAGAACTAGTTGGTATTTTAAAAACAGGATACGATGTTTTCCCATTGCAAACATTGGCTAATTGCTCTGAACTTAAAGATGAGATTTTTTTCAATATCCGTCGCTTCTTAGAAGCACATTTATCTTACGTTAGTCACTTGTAAGGCGCATAAGTGAGTAAGACCCCATTCCTTGAAATCAGTATTATAATCCGGGAGTGATAGTATGTCGGTGCACATTTGTTTGGGCTTTGTTCCCAATTGCTCCCAACCATGTGTCCTGGAGTTGACAATAAACAGAAGGCCCCCTCGCTTTGCGCTCACCTCTCAAGCAATCGAGCTATTTCCAGACATGACATGAGATACACTTTTTATATATCCGTGGATCGATGAATACCTGCCAACTTACAACTATGTCTATTCCTGTTCCAAAAAATGACGACGAATAACAGCAACGGTGGTCCATCCACAATAGACTCATCCAAGATACAATGATTTCTGACCGATTGATTAAATAATTTATCTTGAAAATCCATTGCAAAGATTCTCACATCATCCGTCGTACTTCAAATTAATACGTGTAAAATAAAACGGCATCATCTGTCAATCTAAGAGTGAAAGTAATGTTTTGCCAATACCGGTGGTAAATATCAAAAGCTCAACGCATTATATGATGATAACTAATAACATCACTTTTTCAGCTACCTCTCGATATATCTGAGCACTCAATCGTTGCCGCAATACAAAAAATGCTCCATATCTGAAATTTTTTGTGTGATCAATATTGCTATAATGATGAAGGACAAACGAGAGCGAGGTGCTAATTTGCGTACGCCTTGTTAATTCATCGACGATGAAACAAAAAATATTTTTTGGCTGTTCAATCTTCTGCAAGGATTTTGACTTCTCATTGAATTCTATAACTGTAATGGGCTTTTTGTGCTTTAATGAGCAAAAAACTGTATACTTCTATATATTGGCAATTGAGAGCATTTTTCGTAACCAGATGAGATATGGGCATGTTTTTTCTTCCTTCCGTAATATTTCCATATTAAATTAATTAAAATCTAAATATGTAAAAACCAGATAATAGTAGCTTCGCAATACAATTAAAATACCAACGGTGAAGGATATTTATTCAAAGAAAATAGTTTTAAAGGAACTATTCTTTAATTTTTGGCGTGAAATAATTTAGCGTACAGCAACACATGAGATTTCGAGTTACATGTAATTTTAAACTAGTTTTAGATTTTTTTTTATATTTCAAGAAATTAAATCTATTTAATACAATACATATACTTGATTCATTAATTTTTATAAGTAAATGACCAATATTAATTTTAGCATAAAAATTATTGAAGTATTTTTTGCTTTGTGAAAATGAAACTTACGCAAAAAATGTAGAAAGTTTTAGTGTAAGCATAAAAATAATAAATAATTTCAAATTATCATCTTTGTCCCTTATTTTTTTCTTTGTTCAGTTTCAAACGATTATAAATTTATGTTAATTCATTGTCCTTGCGAATCACTTCAAAACATATATCGAATGGAAATTGTTTCATTGTCGTATGTATTTTTTCTATTCCCTTAAGAAGGATTATCTCCTCGATAGATAGTTTTCCCTGAAAGAAATACTGAATATTTAAGAATATGAAGTTTCGTTTATGTGTTAAAATAAGTAATAATTTACTTTTCCAATATTTAATTCTTAATGACAAATAATTTGTAAATTTGGAAAATTTGACAATTCTAATTGAATGGAATCCATTACACAGCAAAAACTCCTATGATGTTTTAATTTTTAGTATAAATATTATTTTATTTCTTTTATTAAAGGTTTGATTAACACTGGTCTATAGCACCCAATTAACGTAATTATGATCCAAAATCATTTGAATGCCAAACAATATCTCTTCTTAAAATTTCTGAATCAAGTTGTCCTATAAATATCTATTCTATGTATTTCACCGAAGACTGTTTATCTTTCTTGCACCCGAAAACGTCAATTTCTCGGCAAATCAATCTACAAACAGTTTGTTAATGTCCAAAATTAATCGATTTGGCTCTGGCCATCAGTACGCATTTCGTTCATCATTGATTATTTAAGCTTCAAGTTTGACATTGGCTCCTTCCTTTGTTTAACGGCCGTCCGACGTTAAATTTAATCAGCTTAGATCATAGACGGATACGAATGGTAGTAAGGCAATATTGTATAAGGTCGTGGCCCAACGGCGTCAAATTGACCAATTTGACGACATCGATCAAAAGCAGCCATCGGAAACCGTAAAATCGCTAAACGAGTGAGATCCATTGGTGGACAGTCCGCCGCCCTCGCGTTTCCGCCATTATTTATGTTGTATTAAATTACGGTCGGCGATTTGAGCTAATGATGATCAGGTGGTTCTCCGCGTCTAAGTGACAGATCGTGATCTCGACGGACCCAGAGAGGCTGCAGAGCCGCCATGCCAATGGGAAGAAAGTCGCATAATTCATCGGTCGGTAAGAAAGTCCCTTTATATAGTAGGCACTTAAATAACATTGAAATATCGTTCTCAAATTAGAATACTCAAGTAATATTAAAGGCACTTCAAGAACTATGAAGCCTCTCAAAACTGACCAGATCTTAGTGACTGAATAAGAAAGTCAACTTTTCAGCCAATAATTCGTATTTTCCTTATTTCATTAAGTCTAGCAATAAATAAGGCTTGATTAACGAGCTTTAAAATAATTATCATCGTTAAAACACTACACTTAAATTATAAGTACTTTCAAAGATTTCCCATCCATCCATTTTCCAATATTCATTCCTCTCTCCGATAATACGATGATTATACAATTATGATTTATAACAATATGTCATTTTGCATACAGGTAATATCTTCATACAAATTTATAATATTATTTGATGATTCACCTTGTTGTATCAAAAAATCAATTTCTAAAAATGAACTATCACATCATAATTTCATTATAAAAGTCAAAAATAATAGCGATCCTTCGATATAAGATATGCCAAACAACATAGTTTATATTTTGGCAATGAACTACTAATAAAGATCTTGAATTGATCTACAACATCAATATTTATAATACAAATACAACAATCCCATATTAACCATTATTAATGAGATCTTAGATTTAAGTAGAAAAATATTCTATAATAATGATCCTTTGATCTTATAAAATCTAATAGTATATAAAGAATATGTTTAAGTATTAATTAGATTGATATTCATAATAGCAATTAAAGTTTTAAAATGTTTATAAATTATTATGCTGTTATATCAATCGACTGTTTGCAATTTTTTTGCTGATTACTTTTAAATAGTTTTAAAATGAATATTTGTTTTTAAAAATGGTCACTGTTCACTATCATTAATCACTTATTACACCTGCTATAAGTTTAAACCTAAGATAGTTGTATTCAAACGCTAAATCACGAATCTACCTTCAAGCACAAAATTTTATGAACATTTTATATATTCTTTAATTTAAAAAATAATAAATCCTGGAAATATTTTTTATATGAATTTCAAAACCAAAAAAACTCTTTTTATAAACCGCATTGACACATTTATAAATTTCCATGATATATTTCAAATTTAAACCAATATTATGATAATAATATTTTCAGTGTGTATTCAATGCCAAAGTAGATTCTTCTGCTTCTGGTATTGAAATTACTATACCAAATCAGATAATTATGAGCGACCCGATTTTTTTAATTGACTTACTTTGGATCAAAATATTTGGCAAAACATGATTTTTAATCTCTTAAATTGATTGCATTATGAAATCTCTACTTTACGATCATGTTATAATTAGACTTCATACCATAGTAAATGTATTCAATTATTGCATACATTTCATCTTAATATATCTGTAAGTATTCACAGATAAGGCAATCGTCTTAAGCTTAAAAATATGATTAAAATCATTTATAAATAGATACATTTCAATATAATTTTTTGTGTTTTTCCAAAGACTTTAGATATAATCAAAGATAAATAAAATGTAAATAAATATTCAATCATCCCAAACTTATTAGGTTATTAAAGTGGGAGTCTATAGCTCTTTATTCTTTATGAAGAAGTCAATAGAATAAAAGAAAAAAATAAGCAATTTTATTTGGGTTACGTCAAGTGTATTAAATATTATCTTAATAGGTCTGGCGACAATTAACAACAAAAAAATGGTATCCATTAAACAAGAAGGCTAAGCCATATGCTACGTGGGGGAGATTATATGCGAAAACACATCCTGCCACACATTTATATATAATAGTATTATAATACGTATTATATCTCGAAAGATACAAAATCAAATTTGAAAATATTAAATTATTTGTTAAATAGTATAATAGCAGTATCCCTCTTTTCCTTGTAATGACACTGAATCACACGGTTCTACAAAGCTCATTAGTTTCATATGTTTCATAGATAAAGATGTAAGAGTCACGATTTGTAGGAAATATGTTCTTCCTTTAATATCACACTGTATAACACATTAATGCTATCAAGAACGTGTGACACACTTCTTCCAAAGGTGAAAGTTTATTGGATATCTGAACAGGCTTTTAGTCTCCAACCTGGAAATCATTATTAATCGATTATATGATTATCAAAACCTATGACAAGCGTAAACGCAAATAATCTAACACGGAGCTCTCATTGATATAAATGGAGCTTTTAAGCTCGTTTTCGCAATTCGTTAAATATTATAATTTATTTTCCATCGTTAGGAAAGCTCGCCACTAACGAGTCGTTGCTTTATTAGGATTTTCCGGCATTTACAATATTTATGATGCTTGAATTCCATTGCAGATCTATGCTATGCTCTTAGCACGAATCCATGATGGAATATGCTACATTTGGAGTCGTAAAATGACTTAATTTATTCGCTTAAAAATGTCGATAGATAACCCTTTGAACGCAAAACGGTGAGGCTTTTACCAGGTTTTACATTCGGATCACGGCGTTACTCACTATAATAATATTTCATATTATCTCCTCGAGACGCACATACACGCAAGGGAGTCGTGATTAAATAAATCCACGTTGGAGAATTTTATTTCTGGAAAGCTTGTGCTACGAAGACTAGTGCTAATATATCGCATCACTCTGATATATAATTGATGACGGTGCGAACAAAATTGTTTCGTGAGGTAACCAACCTGCGGTTAGAATTTACAGGGTCAATGTCGACGATTGACTACAATAAATAGATATAAACCAATGATGTATACATATGTAATCATGATTAACAACTTCATCAAATTGATTCTTATCCTCTTCTATCCAGTTTCTGTCCATAGTTATCACTATTCAAATACTATTTTAATATAGAGGGATTAATAAGAAGTACTTTATGGAAATATTCACTCGGAAAAAGTCTTAAGATTTAGGAGATGAACTCGTTATTCATGCATCTTGAGTTTTAATCTGCAGCTAAAACATCTCAATCTATTAGCAACCATATTTTTTAAACATAAAAATATTACAAAATGATGTCGCATAAAAGAGGCTACAAACAACAATAATAAATATAAGCATTTATATAGCCAATTTTAATCGTTAAAACAAGTTTACCTTGATTCTCTAATTCCGCAATTTTTCTTTTTGTGTGATTTATTATTATATAAACTGTTTATTGTATTAATTATTCATATTTGAAGCTTCATATATAAATTTTAATACTCATCAAAATTTTCAAATAGAAATCTTTTTATTCGATTTAACTGTTTTCTGAATAGTCGTCATTGAATGGTTGATTCGAACACTTGACTAAGGAAATTGAATAAAAATTCAATCGGCATAATGTGGTATATCAAATGTCAATGCACGCGAGACATCCTGTATTTGGACGAATTTTGAATAGTCACGACTGACTTTTTCCATTCAGACGTCAATTTTACACCCTTTTTAGGCGGCTTTACAATATGTAAATATGACAGTTGATACAACAAGTGACGCTTTACAACCCTTATTCGGGGGGTAAATGACAACCATAGCATATTAGGGGCGAAATGTGTCCTGCAAAACGTCATGCAACCGAAGAAGCTACTGTGGGGTGCGACAACCAAAATAATGGGATTATATATAATATTTCAGATAATTAGATTTGTCATTTGGACGTAAGGGTATTGGGTCTTTGGCCAGCATCTCTTAAAGATGGAATCACCACAGATCGATAAGTAACAGGTGTTTAAAGTTTTATTCTTCCCCGCTACCGAGCCACGTCAGATGGCTACCTCTAGATTCACGAACCAAATTAAATGTCTATAATGAAAGACCACTGGCTGGTCACGATTTTTAGCTCACATCACCTACCAAGATTTTGCTCCATGGTCAAATGAGCGAACCTCTCCCTTTACCATTATTTGATATATCGAGACAATACTAATAATTATACTATTCTGTTTATCAAAGTTCATCTTAAATACATTTTGAAGGACTCGTTAGCGCTCTAAGAATAGCATTCATTTTAAGTCGTTAATACACCTCCAAAACTGTATTCAACCCATTAATAACCGATCAAAATAATTTATTAAATTACAACTGCAGAAAAATCAGATATATTTTTAAAAAAACATATTGATTATATAGAAAATTAAAATAAACAAATACAGGAGTAATGATGGCAATATCACATAGTATGCACGTGGATAGGTTGCGAGGTTCTATGTCCAAGTCATCGGTGTCTCAAGAAGCATCCCAGTTTATGACGCTCCACCATTTCAACTTTTATGACCGTGATGATCCATTAGTAATTAGATTTTGTTTCGAAATACCACTTCGTAGAATTCTGAGTTTATTCGCTGCAATGCTTATATATACACAGATGGTGCTCTCCAAGAATAAGCAATGGACAACCAAGAGCTTTGAACGCTATTTTTATATTAAAGTAACCAATGTCTCTCACAAACAGATAAACAACTTAAAAAAACTTATGTTACTGTTCTAAGGCAGGGCAAAAACTTTTTATTCTATTGCGTTTTTGAAATGAGGACACTAAAAAACATTAGCCATTAAATTTGAATTCAATTTAGTAAACCATCAGTCTAGTACGAGTATAATCTACTTTCTATGATCATGAAACAAACATGAATATTATAGAAATAACAATTGAAATTTATATCTTTTGACGCATGAATAAACGCAATTTTGCAAAAATTGTCTTTATATTCTATGCTATTTTAATGAACTTTACAGAAACAACAACAATGAACAAATAACTTTTCTTTTAACTTTCGATTTTTATTACTTAATAAAAAATCAAATGATCGAAATTACCAACAATTTGTGTGTAATAAATAATATGAATTATTAATGACCTAAAATCTTGGGGTTGAGAATGAAACATTTTCACTATATCGTGACCATTTGGTTACCTGATGCTTTTACTTCAAGTTTACATATATTTTTAAAACCTTTATGTAGTTTTGTTGTTGTTGTATAAATTCATTTCTTAAAATATATGTTTCGTGACAAATTATGAACCACAAACATATCATCTAGATTGATACTTAGTATCTATATTTTTTTAAATTCTGGAACCAATTTTTGCGGGCTATTTATATTAATTGAATAGGATTAAAAAACATTTCTTTTATTAATAAGTGCAATATTCATAATTTTCTATCGTTAAACTTTAGAAATTTCCATCAAACAATTCTTATAGAAGTATCGTATCAATGATGATGACATGTAATGAGATAAGTATGATTTATAGACAATTATTCATTAAATATAATATTACCATTCCGAGCCAAACACAATCAATAAATCCATTCTACAACGGATGAAGTATCCATCTCCAGCTCATCCAAATCGAGCAAGAATTATTGCCGATTAATTTCTCATCGATGATGAGAGTATATATATGAATAAATTCACCTGCTTCCGCAAATGATGTATAATGGCTCGTTTGCATTGTTTAACGGTATAATATTGACGTAAAATGCTATTTGAAAATGCAAAATTGATGCAGTCAGGTTGTTATATTATAGTTAACTCAACTGCATGATGAATGTAGTCGTGATCACTAGCTGCTTAATATAATACTTGGACAAAGAGACAGCATTTGATTTCCCAAGATAGATGAATGGCCTCTGCGCATTATATAAGCCAACCATAATGCAATTCAACAAAGCATGATTTTTGGCGATCATTTTCCTGCAACATTACGAATGCTGCTACATTGTATCGGGAAGAATATTGAACGTGGATGTTAGAGTCCATGGTGGATTTGTACACAGTGTGACCAATACTCACGGTGGAATTTGCATGTGAAATTCCTCGCCAGATCCGGTTTGACTGTCCCCGACAAAGGACGTCAAAGGACCGACACGTTGACTAAGAAATCCGTGACGTCATAAGTTGCGTACTTGATGGCGCTCCATCTTCAGGGTTGATTCTTTACACCATAAAATCGTGAACATCACACCAAAGCTTTGTGATGACGCCAACATTTATTCTGTATGATTCATTCAAAAATGACGGTCGACATTTTTAAAGCTTTCGTTCTTTAAACTCATTGCCGTATGAAATATTTGAGCTTGCTCACCGACTATAAATAAAGGATAAGGATTTCATTCGACAGACTGATTTTATGATTAAATACAAAGTAATTTTGTTTGAGCTTCTGAAATATAAAGAAATAATATCCATATCGAATTGCTTTTACGTACGAATAAATAATACAAATGAGGAATTTAATCTTTATAAAGCTAAATTTGAAATGAAAAACCATTTTTTTTTCTCCATTAGCTCTATGGAATAATTTAAATAGCGGCGTCGCTTTCCTCCTAGGATCTTCCAATTTCAATTCGGTCCGCTATTATCATATCCGGTCTGTATTGGTCGGTATCTGCGTGTGAAATATCGTTTAAGTTTAAGCAGTTCGCCATACGTGTAAAGTTTCTCCAAGTCTCCTCATCCATTATTCAGGCGTCGGTGATTGAAGATCAAAGGTTTTCCTCATCGTCAGGGAAAACTGTTCACAACCCCTCGGCGATTGTTGCGCTGGGGAAGTTTCGAATAAATTTCGTCGCCATTATCCGGGGGGCGGAAATGATCGAATGAAATTTTCAATTTCACATTTAATGTTTAATACATGCGATCGCGGTTTATCAGGCGTCAACTGATGCGAAAGCAATCGACAACCTTTCTAACATTTATCTACGAAAGATCATGCCAAATTATAAAATTGAGCGTAAGTACAGTTCATAAATATATACAAAGTTAATTGTTTGAATTTTCAAAAACTATTAATTTAAATAAGCAAAAGCCTCAACTATGTTAACATAAATTTAAATAAAATAAAATCTTTAATAAATACGTAATTTTTATTGGTATATCATCATCATCATAGTGCAGCCACAAAAAGTCCACTACAGAACTATGGGCCTCCTCAATATCCATTCACAGGAAGGGGTCACATCCATCTCGTCTGTATCATGCATTCACCTCCTTATTCGCTCGATATTGAAGGTAGCATTACTACCGAGTTTTTATTTCGAACGTTCACCCAACGGGTATCCAGAATGAACGTATTGACGAACGTTTTCGCGATTGTCTCGATAAGGAGTGTGGGAGGTTTGGAAAAAATGAGTAGTTTTCTTAGGAAGACGGTGAAAAACTACTCTAGACGACCTTTTTGATTCTACTGGAAAGGGCTTTCTGGAGTAGTAATAAATTTATACATAACGATATGAGCGCATATTTTAACATCTTCTGTCAGTATGAATGAAAAAATATACTGTACTGTAGGATTAGTAATGTTGTTGATTATTTAAAAATATCACATGAATTTGAAGACTCTACCTCTAACCTAACCTATTTGCGTATAGTGTAAATTCGCGATTTGGTGAGACGTCCAAATAAGCAATATATTTTTTTCAAATACTTTATATAGAGCAGTAGACCTCCAAATCATCAATTCCACTTATTTTTTATCATTTTAAAAAAAGACTATCTAATAGAAATAAAGGTATTTTTATAAATTTATAAAGAGTTTCATCAATATAATATCACCCTATGATAAATGCGATATGAAAATTACAAGAATTTCTATTAATTAAGAAGAAATTTATACTATAATTGTAGTATTTGTTCTAAAAAATTGTTCATTGAAATCGTGAAAATTTTCTCACGAATTATAATAATGGTTTTGGTCCATTAACCTTTTTAATTCATATCATTTCAATGAAAATTAATTCTTAAAAAGCACGCTTAAAGCACAATAATTGTGCATAATATATTCATAATAGTCGATAATTTATCAATATCATATGCCTTATGTATATTTTTTTCATTAAAAACGCCCCGGGCGTTATAATATTCTTCAACGCCTCAATTATACAATCATTATTGATATCATCATAGCTGAAAGCATTTCGCAATTATGTTCTAGCGAGATCGAATTTCTCAAAATACCGTTAAAATCAGCCACTTTCGCGTTGATATGAAAAGTAGTCGCTTATGTCAAATGCTGAATGGGAGCCAGCAAGGATGTGTTGGTCTTATAAGGCTGTGCCTGTATGCATCACAATGGACGTGAGTGCGCGTCCTTGTACCACAATGTAACCTGATAGTGGAATCTGCACGAGCTGATCACGACCCTTGGTCACTAACTTCTCCTTATCGCTGACACTCAGAGATACAGTCTTAACTCACACCAGAAACGATAAACCACGCTTTCTGAGACCACCATGGGATAATTTTAGTGTCCCATGAACATTGCTATTCTTGGCTTAAACAATAAAATCAAAGCAGGATTTTTGCGATTAGAAATAATTTCCACTCTCAGACAAAGCCTTCTCATCCTACACTAAGATAAAATATATTCCGAGAATTTAATCTTCACACTTCATTGAACACGCGAGGTGGTAAATCAGTATTTATATAGATAATGAATATAACAACATCACTGTCTAAAAATCACACAATTTAATTTGTTGTCACTCAGTTGGATTGAAAATAAATTGAAAGTCTATACTGATGTTGTGAATTATGATAATTTTACACATGGAATTCAAAACAAATGTACATTTCTAATATATGGATTATGAGCTGTATATTCATAGATTTAATCAAATCAGATGGATTAGTACTCGATATTTATATAGCAATAGGATCACTAAGGTTAAATATAATCAGCAATTTTCGTTATTATATTTATATAATTGCAAAAAATACCCCAAATGAAGAAGAAAAGAGTTTAAAATAAAAATATCCTATGAGTTTATTTATTGAGTGATGTGTTATATTAGTACCATAGGGTAATAGAGGTAATAGCTTTGAAGCAAATACTAAGTTAATGTTGATAATACATATATTGTATTATATTCGACGATTATTCCGAATTGCAATCTACTTAGCCTGAATATTGATCCTACGATTTGAGGCTGTAACAATGCATATTAGTGACGAACATGAAAGCATCTAATTAAACCTTAACGTATGAAAGCTAGATATATTATACCTATCATAGTAGCTTTATCTATCTTATACGGTCGAATATGGGACATATCTAACGTTATATTTCCAAATATCATTTATGACCTTTCAGAAAACGACTTTATTGAAAATTATTTCATATTCATTTAAGCCCCTTTGAAATACAAAATTTTACGATTTAATTAAGACGAAAATATATTAATTATGTTCCTAGTTTTTCCTGTCCTGCTATTTTACTTTCAGTTTTATCGTTTCCAAAAAGCCAAAACTAATTTTGATTTAACAATGCTAATACAAACACTATCCTAGTAAATCATAGATAGTAGATACCGTATCCAATAAAACTATTCAAAGAGCGTGCTTATTGTAATTTAGTTAATCAAAGATATTAATCAATTTTAAAGTACCGACATTAAAATTGAGACATATTTTTATATATTTCTTTAAAAAACTAATTTTATATACTATATTTTAACACTAGCATTACAAATTAATATGCTTAAATATGCACATTGGTGAAGAGTAGCTGAGTAAAAGTGCGCGCCTCTTCTTGCAAAAGTTGAAAATCCCTGGATTAAGGACAAGGCTTTGCGGGCCTTTCAAGTTAAGCGCAAACTTAAAGCTCTGTGTAGCACACGTGACATTATCATAACTTAGCATTGATGCTAAATTCGTGCTCGAATCGATCCTTCTGAGGAATATTTGATGATCTGGAATTACCGAGTTGATTCGCAAATATTGTACAAAGTGCATTATATTTCATAGTATTCAGCTTGATTTTTTACATTTGCGGATGGTTAAATTTGTTTATGATACGAGGAATTTCTTATGTCAATATCCGATGCAGATGGGATGAGATTTTATGAACATGAGGTGACACTTGCATGTATCGAGCGGAAATACATAGTTAAGAAACCATATGCTTCTGCTGGAGCAGATTCTTAGAATATTTACAATGAGCTTAACACTTAAATCTTTTGTTTAAATGGTACTATTTAATGTGCAGAAAAAATATAGAAAGGATATTATAATAACAACTTAAAATAGTTAAGCGATATCATTGAATTTTATATGAGTATTAAAAATTAATGCCAAATTTAAATAGGGAATGATCATCAAGCACTGTCGATGAACAAGGCCGGATTATCGAAAGGTGTGACCAGCTGATGTATGAATATTGTCCTCTTTCACCGTAATCACCAGAGTCGCATGTCAAGTCGGCGAGAACATGTCGGGCCCCGGGCCCACACATAAGCTTATAATTGTCTTATTGAAATCGAACACAAGAGACAATATGCACTTCGATTTTAACATCAACCTCCTGCAAGAACCGATAACTCCACAAATCCTCTTATTCCTTCATAAATCGCACCTCACAAGAACGACATAATTTTTCATTCGTTGAGATACTATTTCTAAAAGATAATGATTAAATCAACATCTCACGTGTTGAGAAACATAAGATTAAGGTTATAATTACTGCGAATCGTCCTCAAAGGAATGCGGGGGAGTTTAAGAAAAACGTTTAGCGACAACCGAATTAGTCATGTTTCGCATTTCAGGGATCGCAAACCGAAAGCTGTCAGTCGTACTTAATAAACATTCACAACAAAAAGCGCCATTAAATACTTACTAAACCCGAGCAAAAAAATTAATGTAAACACATATAAGGAGTATAATGTTAACCGCATGTCAAATTATTAAGCATAAATTATAACAAGCACATTTTTACAAAGTAGAGTGCATGCAAACAATATTTTCGCCTGCATTCGGTCGTAAGATTGTTTCCATTACACTTTGCCACAATTGCCACAAAGATAAAATCAAACCGAAATGGTTGGCGACCTCAGTTGATAAACCATCTTTCCAGATGCTCTCCCCTGGATGGCCCGAAGCTATATTAAGCTTAATTCAAAGACAAACGAACCGGTGAAAGAGGCTAATCCGAAAGGAAGAAAGGAAGCCAGTTTTAATCAAACATTCCCATTCATACTTTTCCTGTACATCGGATGCAAAAAGATCCTCAATTCTCATTTTTCATTCCCGTTTATTTGTATGATTATATACGGAAGATTATGAACAAATATGAAATATTTATTCGACGTGCAGATTGCTCAAATTGCATCGGCATAAGTCAAACACCGCACATCCGTCAACAGTAATCGTCAACCATTAAAATCCACAAAGAGACTACTGAATTGATATAACGCCTCGGGGCGACGAAAAATCCAATAGGGCTGCCCACAGCTTTAAATCTTATTTTACAATGAAATTTGGTCTTGCAAACGAATACTAATCTAAACTTATTACTACAGATATTAGATGTGTTTCCAATCAATATATATAATAAATTCTGAATTAAGTTAAGAATATCACCATCCCAAGATAAAGTTCATATGGAAATAACCATCCACTTAATATTAATGTAAAATTCTAAAAAGGGTCTATGAGGTATTTTTAAAATGTTCACTATTTTTTAATACAAACTTTATGCATGCAATTTATGCATATAATTAAATGTTTGCCATTTGAATTTTTAATGATCTGCATATACACAGGTGTTTATAGTATTTGGAATGCGAATTGGGAATTCACACTAAAAATAGTTCATCTAATACATCAAGCTCATTTATAAATCCATCTATAAATAACAAACTTCTGGATTTATAAATTGTATAGAATTCGACGAATTTTGTAAATTATTTATTTTGATAAGATAATCATATATTTTTATATGAAGTCATTTTGGAAAGATTATATAGAAGCTCTGTAAATATTTTTTTCTCTGAATTATCTAAATATGTCAATAATGATGCATTTTAAATGAAACTCTTTTTATTACATCATATATCGCATTTTTTTTCATGATTATCAGTATAATGTTGATGTTTTTTTATGATATTTTTTCATAATATTAAATAGATAAGGCCGATATGAGAAATAACTATTTTCGTAGTAAGTTCTTGGCATTCAAAATTATCTTTACCTTTACAAAATCTCTTGAATTGCTACTAAACGACAATCAATTTACCAATTACATTTGTTGAAGACTATTTTGATTCGAGAATTTATATTTTTGTTAATTAGTACTTTTGAAAAAAAAATAAGCAGATCTAATCGATTTCATTCATGCGAATTAAATTCGAGTTCATAGATTACGTATACAAGTTTCAACCCTGCTAAGCAGAAAAAGCTCAACGGCAATGATACAAGTAATAATGTATAAGAGATGTCAACACGGGGGCCGCGAAGCCCTCCTACGAAGGAGACTTAAAAGCTCCCGCTCAGTTATTTATTATTCCCTCTTACTTAAGATACTTCCTGTCTTGTAGACCAGGCTACGCCTCATTGCGCGATTTATTGGCTTAGTATAATTGCTTATTACGGGGGAGGGTGACCTCCCTCGGGCACCCTCCCCGGCAACAATGACTTACTGTGCTCCACCGTCGGTATTTTTCCTCGGGGTAATTAAAAATACGCTCTTTGATATCAGTAACAGTTGAAATTATTTGCATAATGGGTCAAAGAGACGGTGTCTAGCTTTTTAAAATCACCCCGGCAATGCTAACGAAACGACCCAAATGATATTCATAACTCTTTATGGCCAAACGTTCTCTTTGAAATTGGCTTTTCAAATATCTGCAATTGAAGAGCACTACTCTTCGGTAATAGATCTTGTTTGATCACGTTTTATAAACGCTTTTTAATTGATGCCAATAAATAAATACAGTATGTGGTATTAGATATTAGTGATCGTACATCAAAATTATCTGAGAATTTGAACTATTCGACCAAGGCTTCTATGGAGCATTATTTATTAAAATCACATTATTTACTCGGACCATCTAGTCCATTAACAATACTTTTCCTATATTTTTGACCTTCTATCTAACGACTGACACAGGTGAATGTGTGTGAAAGATTACTCAACCCCGGGTATTTTTGATGGTGTACATTGCTCACAAGACATATGTCTTGCGGCCCCACCATATAATTACAGCTAGCGATATTGAAATGTGATAATGTGTTTATAAATATACTTTTTTTAGGGGCCGGACAAGACAAAGTCGTGGCCAAAATGTTGTACAGCTCGAGAGTCGTAAAGAGACCGTAATCTTGTATTGGAGACTTGATTGCTGCATGAGTGCTCGTGTATCGGATAGAGGCTTTAAAAATGTAATAATCGAAATGAGAATAGACACAATATCACAAATGGCAATCGATTTCTATACCAATAGCATCTGGATTAAAGTTGATATGAAAAAAATGAGGATCATTTTAATGTTTTGAGAGCACTCTCGAGGAGTCCAAGATACAAGCAGGTGATCTTTGACCTCTTATCGCAGCCAGGCACAATGGACCATGATTAATGCTGTCCAACATGTGGGCCACGACGAACTAACAGCTCTATTCATGGGACACCGTTACAGTCAACTGTAATCAAAATTATCTACTGTAAAATCTGTCAGGTCTTGCTGCAGATCATTCAACAGAAGGCCGATGTTTCATCCAAGAAAAAGCCACCAACGATGGTATAATCGAGAGATCATCTTTGGATTGTGCTATCGTTTACATAGCATGACACTTCTGTGCTTGAAGTTATTGAATTGAATATGACCGCAAATTTAGACATTTATATCATCATCTTCATCTAACAACATACAATTTTTTTTCAAACAAGCTATTGCTCGAATCGACTTATACGTGATACTTGAATCATCAATCCTTTGATATACTCAACTACAGCTAAATGAACTGTATAATTGTCAGTTAAACTAAATTTTATAGCTATAGCTGTTTTGTATTGATTACTAATGTAATAAAAATTACAACTGTTTATAATAAATACTAATTTTTAATGGATTTTATCAATCAGTTTCCTTAAACGCAAATTTAGCTTTTTCAAATAGTTCTCTTCTTTTCTGTTCATGTCATATATCCTCAATATTCATCTGAGCAAGAAAAATATGCAGTATAATAATTTTTTGATTATGCTTATTAAACACTTTTATTTTCAAATAATTTCATATAAATTGATAAATATGAAAACTTGATTGCAGTTATTCTTTCAATCGGGTGGGAAATCGATTGTGTACTATTATAAAAAAAATATCTATATTCAACAATCCTCCATACATCTTTTGTGATTCCAAAGAAAAGCTTTAAATTGAAGAGCTTATAAGAATATCGATATATATATATATATATATATAATTGCATTTGCAAAATGGTTCTTTTTAATTTGGATTTTTTTTTTACTTTGTTACGAGTTTTATTGAAACGATAATGGAACTTGTACACGTATATTTGCTTATTTTAATTCAAAGTTATAAAAAAAATTTAATAGAAATTGGGCTCGTTTAAACATGCCAATATGAATATACAAAAAATAAATTATGAAATTTAGACAAAACAGAAATCGATGTCTTACAAAAAAGTTAAGAAAAGGATGTCGAAAACGCAAATGCATTAGCAAATAATCTACTTACATGTGATACAAACATTTTTTCATTATCAACATTTTATTATGGCACAAATAGTCCAATGTGCGATAAAAGCATCTTCAGTAGACATTCAAGTATTTTGAATCATCGTACTACTTGTAATATAAGTACATATGTAAATATTGTTGTTTTTTTTTTTTTTTTTGCTGAAGATCGTCCTGTAATTATGCTAATGATCACTTTCATAATCATCTTAATTTGTAAAAATTAAGTCAATTTGCTTCTTATAATGTAAATAATAAAATATTGAGATTCTTTAGAAAACTTTTATGACTTGGTAAAATCTTTGATATCGTTTTAATGAATCGTACTTTTGTATACTTTGACTGCAATATATCACAGTCACATTTCTGCCGGCGGGTTTTATATAATTTTGACATTTTCCGTACAATTTGGACATTGTTTTATAATGGCCATAAAAGACCGAAACAATATGACAACTAATTAAAGCGGTTTACATCACCGTACAAACGGGTGATTTATATGACTGATGTGCAGCTCGTGAAACCGGGGATTTTTAATTAAAAAATTAATACTGATATTGTTTACTTAAAACAGAAGGGAATGGAAGAAACGAGTAAATTTCTAGAAGAACAATAGATTCTGATGGGGACGATCCCAAATAAATGGATTCTAACGAGACACTTCACAGGCGATAATACTTCTTCGACTTGACCTTAATTCGGAACTACTTTTTATAATACTCATTAAGAAGATTAATAAAAAATCGCATAAAACCAAGCGTCTCGTTCTAATGATAAAAAGAGATAATGACTGTGAAATTGAACAAAATTATGAATTGTCACAATGTTCCGCATCATATCGTTGATCAAATGTAAAAATATATTTAGGCATAACATGTTTGAGCCTTAAGCGCTGAAATGTGAGAATGTCTCGCTGAGGGTTGTGAAATGCTTGAAATTCCTCCTAGAGGGTAGATAAGAGCTTCTAGAATACATATGGGGGTTTGTTGTCCATGGATAGATTTCATACCGTATATTCTTGATATTCAAATATGTAGATGACCTATTTTAGGCAATGTGTATAGCCACAATCTTAAATGACTTACATAATGGATTTTTCTGCTTTTAATTATCATTCGTTTTTACATAATTCATACGAAAACAATGCACTGATAAATACGATTAACATAATTACGTCAGTCGCATTATACATCATAATCCATGCCTATTTTAATAAATTAATATTTATTTTGTAAAAACCAAAGTTAATTAATCTAGATCAAATCCAAGTTTTTCTATAATTTTAAATATTCGTTGATAATTAGAACATAAACTATGCACCAATACCTGGCATTGTACAGCTTGCAATTCAATTGCATCATATTTGTTTATTTACATTTAATCTTCTAAAACACAACTTTTCAAACATTCAAATAGATTTATATTAATTCAGTACGAATCGTATAATAATGAATCAATTTATAATATAAACAAGAGATTTTATACCGAGCAGATGAAATTCATTTTCTGTACGATAATGATATGTACGCCATTAATTAAATATAACAAATGTATAATTAATACTCCATTTAGTATCAAGTTATTGGACGTAGATTATATCCATAGAGTATTTTTCTATGGAAAGGATTTTTCATATAATAGTTTACTATTTCCCTTCTGAGTCTGTGAATTTGTAAGTAGCAAAATTATGATTATTTTTAAATAATATTTAATTACTTTTGCAAATTCAGTCTCTCATAGACGTCAGAGCATGTCATTTTAATACTTTTTCAGATACAGGAAATCTGAGTAAACCTTAATCAAAAGGACTGGTCGGAAAAATATGAATTATCAGAATTTGTATCTGAATTTTCAAACTTTTTAATATTTATATTTTTATAATTCATTCATATTATTATATATTAGTAACTGTTGATAATCACTCAAATATCTATGGACACATATTGGTGAATCCAAAAATGTCTTTATATTTTAATAGATTTAATGTCTCTAAACTTGTTGACATTTAAAAAGACAAAAAGTTTTGCTGAAAGCCACCTCAAATAAAGTCAATAATAAAAAAATCTTAAATATGCCAAAAAAAAAAAAAACATCGATATATGCCCTATATATTTATATATATTCCGATGTTATTGAAAATGTCATCGTGATGGTGGATGGTGTTCATCATTACATTTTCAGTCTTACACACAAGAATGTGTTGATCCGTTGATTTGGCAGTATAAACACACATTTAGCACCTGTTGTAACTAACAGTGGTGTAAAATTTTAATTAAGACAACAATTCGGCTTCCCATTATATTTTTTACGGCCATAATTCACATACACAGTACTGTAATGAATTACGTTCGACTCTTCTGAAATAAGCAATGACCCCGCGCGGTCTTTTATTAAGACGTACATTGCCCATATGTTCAAGAGACAAGTCCGTAACGACGCCACTTTTCTTTATATATATATATAATAAGAAAAATTTACTAATTTGATTCATTGTCGATGATAGTCAAGGCCGATCAAAGTAATGTGACCTGCAGGTCAGGAAATTAACTAACGACCTTATCTTTGTGTTTGCCATTTACTTATAAGTGTGTTTGAAAAAATTGCGTAAAAAATTTGTCCGTCTGCGACTTTGGGATCGTTACTTCTGTCCGCAATTACATGTAAATCATAGAATGGATGTATCTGACGTTTTTAATGCTAATCAATCAAGTGATGAATAGAGTTGATTATCTCGATATCGATATTTCATTAACGCATGTATGTGGATCTTTGGAGCATTTAAAAAGCTATATTTACTGCTATCGTCTTCCCTAATGTTTGCACATTATTAAAAACCAGTAGCAACATGTTGACAAAAATGACATGACAAAAAAATTGAAAAATGAGAGAAATGCTTGTAAATGTCAAAAAATCTAGATCCATCATACTAATCTCATCATTATAGCTATCGAACTACTGAAAATAACACACATTTGTTTTAATAAATTTTAAGCAGCAGTATAAAAAAATATTTTTTCGCAAGCTTTCGTTTTTTCGAAAAAAAATATTTGGAGCACTAAGCAGCCATGAAAAGGCATAGGCACTGATTGAGGTCATGATTGAGTACACAATTATCCTCGATGATCGCTCTTGATGTTTATTTTTTGTCTATGATATGTTTAATCTTTAATCCTTACACCAGCATAAATTTTAATGAACTATTTTCATTTATAAAAAAGCTTTCATTTCAAATTATAAGAAGAAAACTGATCTGAAATCGAAGATGAATCATGACGTATTTTTTATGCTATTTTACACAAAAAGCTTCTTTGGAATCAACTAAATAGCTAAATAGTGATAAATACATTATAATCTCTATTTAAAAATACATTATGACCACCTTTTATATGCAGTTTAGGGACTGTAGATACCATCATTGATCATGTAATAAAAACATTTTTTTTAAATAACTCCTTTAAAGAACTTAAATTATTGGATTCAAAAATATTTTCACAAAAATCTCTAATACACCAACCTTTCAAAACATAATTCGTTTTATTAAGATTTCTTAATTTTTTTTACATATATGTACATATAAATTCGCAAAGTATATTAAATAGTAAAATTTGAGATTATTTTTATTTCATCATCATATATTATAGAAATATTCGCAAAGTATCTATATTACTGTCTATCGTTTTAAAATGTATATAGCTCTATAAAAATAAAGTTTTATAAAGAAACTTTATAAAATAAATTTTATTATAAAATGAAAAGTATATATTATTAACCCTCGAGCCTCATTTCTACGGATTTACATTTCATGGTGTTTTCGCGGAGTGCTATCCGTGCAATACGAGGACGAGTTTTTCTTTTTAATATAATCTTCCCTGTCACCGAATCAAGCTTCAAAAAATCAACTTTAAAATTTTTCAGCTTCGACCAGACCGAAAAAATCAACCATGGATGTTTGTCTAACAAGATCTCACATTGTGGGATACATAATGTGAAGAGACAAAGCGTGTTGATTTTAACATACGCGTACTCGTCTGAAGTAAATACGAGTATTACAGGTCGTATCGCATTGCGAAGCATAATAAATGACGGTTGTGACCTGTTTCGAATCAGGGACCACTGTCAAAGTGTCCGCAATCATGCTGTCATGGCTGCCCGTGTCACTGAGGAGTGTCAAGATTTCAAGAATGCTCGTCTTGCGCGCCACGCAGCGGGAGGTTTCCGAATCAAATTCCAGAAATCTCCAACGCATCGTATTACATTCGAAACTAAACGTTTACCAGACCAAAGTTAAATGTGATGTTCCTATGGGACTGCCAAGGAGACATTACTATTAAATGCGAAGGAAAATTGTTTATTAGCATTTAACTTTTTACAAAATGGCCTTTAAAATCGATTTGAATGATTGACTTTTCTTATAATCAAAGGATGCATTTAATAACTGAAATTATAAGCTTTGTGTTATTTTCAGGCATTTTAATAATGCGTGAGTTAAAAACACTCTTTGCCATTTAGCTTTGAGAATCATTCCTTTTCCAGAATGACAACAATAAATATTCTCTGAAAAGTTTATTAAATCAGAGTGCAAGCCTGGTCGCCCCTGTTGGTAGATTCCATCACGAGCGTCCGTCCGTCCGTCCCGAGGATGCTGTCACGAATGTCGTTGGCGCGAGGGATGACACAGGACCGCGTGACTTGCGATTCGTGACCCTGGGGGACCCGACTTCACGTCCTGTACCCATCACACCCCGACATTTCAATATCCAACGTCATAAACCACTCTCAAAAGGTGACAAGTGCTTAAATACGGATTTGTCAGTTAGAAATTCATATAACCCGGTCGGTCTTCAACGAATTGAAACTCCACTTCTCTATTCATTCGGGTCAGAAACTCTCAACTTCCGGCATTTATAATCACATTTTGATTATTTTCTAAAATTGAATGACACGCATTATACATTTTGGGAATAGGTGAATTAAATCAATAAGCATTCGATTAAAAAATCGTTTATATTACCAAATTACTTACAGAAGCAGAAAATCACCACTCATAAAATACATTAAAAATGAAAGACAAATATTACAATAATAAATTTCGTGCAAAAATACTATGTTTACACGGCCGTCTATTGGTTAAAAAGTCAATTTTTAAAAACTAAATATTATTTTCTTTTACTTATATCTTGGTATTTTTTTTTTCAATACAAAACTTAAAAACATACATCTAATTGAAATTCATCATCAACTATGTTTATTTTGAAAATTTAAGCATATCATAACTGATAACGAGAGGCAGTTCAAAAAAATTCACGCTGCGTGACCTTGATACCCCCGCGTTCAATGTATGGTCGAGCCCGATACAACCCCGCATACAAAGTGTTAAGCCAGGATTAGTTATTTGATGCGGACGACGGCAGAAGTCAAAATTTTTCATTCAATGGCAAAAGTAGATTACTTCCGTACTATAAATAAATGTATATAAAAATTTAACATTTTTATCGCTAAAACCATAATAATAAACCGGTTAAATATTTTAATTGGCTTCCTTTATAAATTATAGACCTCTTCAATTAAATGATGATACTACTCCAATTTATATCCATTAGATATCTGGACTTAAATAATAGCATTGCAATTTTTTTTTTAATTATAGACCTGTCCCTTAACCACGTTATAAATTTGCGGGTCAAAAAGGTATTCATAGAGTTGAAAACATTTACGACAGTGATGACGTTTTTCTCCTTTAATTAAAATAAGTTACTTCTTGAAACGAATTAATTGCCAATTAGTATTTTTGCATAATTTCGATGCTATTATTTTGCAGATCTGTATATGTTAAATTTAAACGTTACGGTTGATTGGCTACCGATCAAAATCCTCAACGTTTGTTGTCTTGCTTTGCGAAATCTGTGCTGTGGTGCCATATTTGATTCATATTTATAGAAGTATAGTGAAGTTGAAGACTTGACTCGTTTATTTTTAGCTCGAATCGAAAATTCTTGATGGATGAAATGCCAATTTTAAAATTGAACATCTTCGTAATGGACAGAAATGCACAGCAGGCAAATAACTGTATCACCATATGCGACAATCATGGAATTACCCAAATTCGACGCGGCTCATCTCATCTCTTCACTAATTTGATATCATAATGTTTCGACCGTAAATTCGATTCCATCTTCAGCGTTCATTAAGGCAGGTCATGATCATGAGTATTATGACTCTCCGACATGTTGCTTATACAGTTTTACATGATTCCACGGAATTTTCAGTCTACTCTCACCTTCGTCTTCTCTTTTCGCGTCGATTACGCCTATTTGCTTTAAATCGAATATCTATAATACGACCAAATTGAGCCAATTAAACTTTAGATTCACTCCAAGCTCCCGTCTTTCACATCCACGTCTCAAATCTGTCCGTCTGTGACCGTGTTTATCCAAAAACAGATGACATGCGAGTTTCTCAAAAGCGGTGACCGTCGTGAGAAATCGTCAATTAATGCAGCATCCAGGTAATGGTGTGATGATGCAGAAAAAAGCAGACCATTTTGCAACGGCCATTCCAAGATTATGAGAGTTTCGAGCTCATAAATCATCAGATCGTGCCGACAGGCCATCGTCAAACTGAAAAAGGTGAAAACGAAATAAGGCACACCTTTTCGTACTTTGGATAGATCTAATATTCTTTATTGGACTGAATGGCGTTGTAACCGTGAATAACGATTAATTTCAACATCTATTAAATATCTATGCACTAATAAATACGCCAACTTACAGTAATTCGACTTAAAGTTATCCGCGGATGGGTGCTAATGACTCCGTTAACGCGATTGCATACCAAAAACGATCATAAAGTTTTATTTACATCGTGAGATGTGTTCGTTTTTGATACTATTTAAAGTACATTGATTGAGTTTAATGATAATCGTAGATGTAATGCAATTTTATTAAGATATTAATGTCAATTAATAATGAAATAGCAAATCTCTATTTTGATACACTCGAATCATTTTTCAGCAGTCTTCGGAGATGATTCTAGTATTGATTTAAATCGTGATTTTTATCAAATGTTCAAAAACTTAATATATACAATTTACCAAATATGAGATTTTAAATTAGAACCATAACAATATTTTTGCATCATGAATGAAAAGTGGATATTACATTAATATCGAAGGCGTTGAAAGCAAGAATTGTCATATCGGATCTGATATTTTAACACATCAGTGAAAATGCTGATGATCACAGTTTATTTAGCTAATAATGCAGCTGAACAGAGTACTCTTATCAATTAAAGGCAGATTATAATGCTTTTGATCATACAATATGTATTCATACAGATTGATTAATATGTTTATGAATAAAAAAAGACATTGATTTAGAAATAAAAAATGCAACAAACTGTGAACAAGTGATTGATGCATTTGATAGAGCATCCTTTGTGTATGTAAATGTGACTTTCGATAAATAAAAAGTGGATATATTTTTCATCAATTGATTTATTTATTTTTTCAATTGTATAAAATAAAATCATGAACGAATTAAATTTTCAATACAATACATTTTCAACAATAGTTTCGAATTAAATATAATTTGTCATCATTGACAGTTCGTGCACTGATCTAACTTTTAATACATCTTAATAATTAACATTAAAAAAAACTAGTTACCATTGAAAATATCACAAAACATTTGTAGAGTAAGACAGTAATGAAAATGACAAATAAGTACATTCATAATAATAAAAAAATAAGTACAACAAATAGAACAAAACAAAGCATCCCGATGATTTGATAATGTAATTATTTAATTTTTCATCACTGTATAACAAAGTTTTAAAAAATAATACACAAAATATAGTTAAAACATCAGTCAAAAAATAATAAAAAAGTCGCATAAATTTAACAATTCACACCATTGAGTTTCGAGGTTTTAGCGGTATTCGACTTACACGGACTCGCAATACACTGTTACAGTATTCGATAAATTTGATCATAATGACTAAAGATAAAAACATAATACAGGAAAAAAATAAGGGTCGCAAAATACTACCATTGTACTCTTCGTAGAAATTCGAAAATTCTATAATAATCATCAATATTATTTATCAAAGTACCGAACGTTTTCTAATGATCTATGTTTTAATTACTGATTCGCACTTACGATTAATTATTTTTTATACAGTCGACTTTTAAATTAAAATTATTACAAATATTGCAGGTCGATTATATATCGTTAATCGAAGAAAATATATAAAGGTTCCATTTTTAATGGAGACAGGTGGTGACAATTGATAAAGCGATCGATTTACAAAAATTTACATATTCACTAATTTCCTAAATAATAATACAATTAATATAAATAACAACATTCATATTTTTTTTCAATTGCGTATTTTTCACAAGATCACAAGCATTTTTTTTAGATACTTAATGCTAAATTGTCTATTTAGTAAAAGAACATGAGGACATATTACACGCTCGTCTAACATAAATTTTAAAATGGATACGTTCAATTTGTTCGAATATATTAACAATATGTTTAATTAATAAATAGTTTACTACGGAGATGATCGATCTTTAATTTTATTTGTATTTTGATATCATTTTAAGATTAAATTTTCGATCGATACTTCTCAAATATTTGATACACATCGAATGACTTTTTATATAAAAACAGATATCATTAAAGCCGATATGCCATGAAAGCTTACACGTTAGTTAGTGTTCGATCACGATTCAGATGAGAGACGATGAAGACTCCGCGGTCTTCTTCGCGAGGCCTGGAGCAGCTCAGGCGGAAAATTTACATCACGAAACGGGAACGTGGTGTTGATACAACTGCTCTTGGCGTTCGCAGAGGGATGTCATCCTCCTCAGGGACTCGCTCGACTCCCGAAAAAGCAGATTGTCTTCGTCGCGGGGAGGATCGGCGCGCCCGGGGGAGATGACCGGGGGCGAAGACGCCGACAGGGGCGATCGCGCATCGCGACCGCCGCCCATCCCGGCTCTTCTCCAATATTGCTGAACGGCCTCCGAGACGAAGACGGGAAGCGAAGGAACCGACTCACCTCCGTAGGGATGATACTTGAGCGTCTCCAGCGTCGACGCCAAGCCCTTGATGTCCGCGTACAGCCGGTTCAGGAGCTCGGCGTTGAAGCCCAGTCCGTTTCCCGAATGCCCGGACGACTGGTCCATCTTCGGATGGACCGACGGATGATGCGGCGAAGTCGTCGACAGGAGCTTCCTGTGCAGCGTCATATTCGAACTGTGGCGATCTCTGCTGCGCTTCGACGGAAACGCAGCGTTGCACCCGTTTATGTCGCACTGATGCAACAGCTTAAGATGCACGTTGCGAAAGTGGATCCTCAGCAAAAAATGGTTTTGAAAAATTTGACCGCAAGCGGTACACTTGTCAGGATTTTCCTCGTCGATCGGTATCTCCAGCGCGTTCAATTCTTCACCGTGACAATGCTCCTCGGATAGAACGCGATCGCTGTCAGCCGACGGAGGCCGCAACCGCACCAGACTCATCGGCTCCTGAGGAAATTCACTCTTGCACTTCGAAGATCCGCTGTACAGATCGGATCTCAAGCGAATTTTTTCAGCCGGAGGGCTCGAATTCGTCCTCTCGGTTGCGTCCAATTCTTCTCTGTTTTCCTCTTTAATTTTAAGCTCGTCCGATTCCTTTTTCAATTCGAGCGCTTCGTCGTTGGACAAATGAGAGTCAATTTTTGGCATCTTCAACGAAAGAGGTTCATCAGTTCCAAGAAATGTATTATTATTATCGTGACTGTACAGGGGCGAGTCTCTCGCGTCGGAATTTTTGTACATTTCGGCAGACAGATCTTCGTCGGACAAATTCATGTCGGTGGACTGCGAACAGCGAGTCGGCTTTTCGCTCTTGCGCTTTCTCTTGTTAGGGATCGTCACTGCCGGCTTTTCTTCCTCTTCGATGTGCGCGGGTGGCAATTCGACAGGCTTCTCTTCCTTCGTCTCGCGCTTGCTCGGCATGCTGAGGTCTTCCGGTTCGTCGCTGCTCTTGATCGACTCGAGCTCGATCGGCTCGACTCGGTGGATCTTATCGTTGGACTCTTGACCGTACTTGTGGTAGTCGGCTAGGAACTTATTGATGTTGGCCAGCTTCTGTATTTTTTCTTCCTCTTTTCGCGCCTCTTCGGTGAATTTTTTCTTCACTTCCATAGGTTTGTATTGGATGCGATCGTCACACATCGCGCTGTTTCGATATAATTTTTCGAAATCACTGAAATTAGGCATCGCACTGTGGTTCATCGCCGGCAGCTGGTCGCGGACGAGGAGCGGGAGCGGCAGAGGGAGAGGCCGAGCCGCCGGGAGGATGCCGAAGGGCTGAGCTGACCTTCCGTCGTGGGCGGAGATCTTTCGTCGAGTGTGGGGCGAGTGAAGCTTCGGATTCGGGTTCGCGCTGTGTCTGTTTCTGGACCTCCGGGAGCTGAACATCATCGTGCAGCCCTCGACGGTGCACTTGTGCATCTCTCTCAGATGAACGGCGGAGAAGTGGATCTTGAGGGCTCCCTTGTCGCAGAACGTCTTCAGGCAGACGTTGCACTGTACGCGTTTTTTCCCAGTCGAAGGGTTGACGAACTGGATGCCGAGATTCATCGGCCACTGCGCCATGTCGTGGGTCCTCTTCGGGGACTGCCTCGACGGATAGAAGTCGGAGGACGAGCGGACGTCCGGCGCGCCCGCGTCGCTCAGGTTGAACGAGATGTCGGGCGAATCCTCCCGCGCGTCTTCGTCGTCGGACTTGATCGTCCTCGAGTCGTCCGTGACGGACGAGTTGGGCGACATCTTGCTCGAAGCGGAAGCCTTCGATCCCGAATCGTCCTGAAGATGATGTCCGGACGGGGCGCCTCCGAAGCTGGCGCCCAAATTTCTGAAGTCGAAGGGTTGCGAGGGTCTCGGCGGCGGACCCGGATGAGGCGGCAGCAAAAAATATCCCAAGCCCATGGGCAACTGGGGCTTCTGAGTCGAGTCCTTGTTATCCATTATATCAACGCGACAAAATCGACATATTCAATGCGGCACCATCGCTGTCGTAAATCTAAAACAACGTAAACAAATTACTTAGAATATTTAAAAAAATAAATTTTAATCACATCTAGCTGTCATGTCAAATTCGATTTGATCGTAAAACATGTCGGAAATCACTCAAAAAATAAAGATTTATTATAAAATAACTTCATCGATTTAATATAAAAAGATGAGGGTCGAGAATAAGTGACAACACACACCTGTTATGAGGACAACGGGGTAGTTTAACGGCGAGTACGCGTCGCGCGCGTTCCGTGATAAGTGCGGCGGGCGACGTGCGACGAGCGACGAGCGACGAATGCGGTCGAGACGAGACTGAAGAAGGCGCGCTGGACACAGGTGACGCGCACGATGCGAGACAAGGACGCCACTACCGGCATCTTCGCCGCACCTCTCGCACACGCTCGCACGCCACACACACGCGCACAACACTTCGGAGCATCCGACCCACCGCGGCCTTTCAGTGACATCTCGCGACGCTTTCGTCAATTAAAAAAGAAAAGACACTGAACAAACATTCCCAACGGATCATTTATAAACAACCCACAACCTGTTAGGTGAGAATAAATTACACCATGTCATTTGAAGAAAATTCATTTTTATCTTATCATTGAACTGTGCTTTGAAAAAATCTACATCATTTATTATATATTTATATACTTTAGTTGCATGTAGAAAAACATAAAAATGCCATGTGTTTTAGTAAAATTAATATAAAATATTTTCTACATACATATTAATATTTACTCTCGAATATCGTATTAGATTTTAATTTGCATTGCAATATAATTTTGGTCAAATCTCGCATGATATTCTTTGATTCTGCGACGTAGATGTGCCGATCATTTATTGTCGGTTGATATTTTTTTGTCGATAAGACGGGCGACTCGGAAGGTGTCTCTTCCCGAGAGGAAGAGGTCAGGTGCGAGAGGGACGGTGACAAAAGAGGTGTCGCCCTCGGAGACTCGGGGCGGGGACAGATCGATAGGCGCCGGAGCGGGTGGGGGTCGCGCCCGCATAATGAGATCTCGCTGGACAAAAACTCTTACGGAATTAGCGGCTATTTTTCATGCACGCAATTACCCAACTAATGATATAAACAAAACTCGCACACCCAACTCCCAACAAATCCGCAACAAAATCACTCTACAGCTACGAGTTGAATATCAACAACGTTTTCCAGACGTAACCCATACCAAAAATGACAAAGACCTCCATAACACGCTCCCATCGTTCTATATGACTCTCATCCGTTCACCTTGTCATATGACCTGCCCACTATGATTTCGAAATGTCTACAATTGTTGATAACATCATAAACTTACATAAAATTTCGCCAATCTATCAAACATAATTCAATTTCAACCTCCCGAACGTACCCCACCCCAGTTTGATCTCATCAAGTAAAATTCAAAATAGTATAACTTTATCGCCATGATAACTTCTTAATTTGTAGTACATTTATTAAGCATGACCTACATTCAACTAAAATGTACCTCTAAGGCCTTGTTTTGCAACCATTGATGATTATATCTACGTTTTTAAAATCAAAAACGTAAAATATTTTCCTATAAATTTCTTTCTTCACCCACGTTATTTTTATAATTTTCCTGTGTGTACATTGATGATAATGTTGATGCATTTATAAGATGTTTTCAGTGCACTGATGTGAAATTAGTCACGCGGTTAAGTGGTTGGACAGGTAACTCAATTGTCATGAGTTCAAATCTACAGAACGCGTGGCTGGCGATCACATTTAAAAAAAAACATATATTCGCTATGAAAAATCATGTCAAAATAGTTGACAATATTTCCATAAACGGTATTACTAAAAGCCACAAATTATTGCTGAAGAATTTATCTTTTTGAAGGTGTAACTTGAAGTAATTTATGATTTTGAACTCACTCTTAAATATTTTTCACCCATTTTATTCGCAAATATTGAATAAAGGTAAACTGAAAATTTTGGAATATATGCGGAATAAAATCAACAATAATATAAAACATCTTTTGCTTGTACAATTAATTGCCAATTACGATTTTTTCATATTTTTAAAAAAAATAAGGAATCTATTTTCCAAGTGACAGTACGTAAATTCCATCTCAGATAGAACTGTATTTGAAACTGCATCTTCATTGTTAGATTTCCTGAAAAATAAACATTCTACAGTTTGTAAAAGAAAATTTTAAATAGAATCATACAAGAATATAAAAATTAACCTATCAGAATTAGATAAAAAAGAAAACTAAAATTGACATCACCTTTTATATTGCCCAAATCCGTTTTACGTTGATTTCATACATCAAAGAAATAGTTATGAAATACATTCCAGTATGAAATAATTCTGTTTTAAGATCCATTCTGTAATAGATAGGACCGTTAAATTTGATTTTCTCTCATTTAAACATATTCCAAAAATAAATACATTTACGGAGCTGTAAAATATAAGTCATCGAAACTCTATAATAATAAAAAATACTTATTCTTGGAAACACATAGTATTTATATAAACATTTATTTAGAAAAAAAATTTATTTGATTGACTCTTTAGAATATCTTCTGTTTGCTTGTAAACGATATTATTTTGTAAAATTAAGTTTATCGCGTTTTTTTCTTAAAATTAATAATTATTGGAAAAAACTGTATCAAAAAAATGGATTTGTGCGGTTATATAATTCTGTAGGCATATTTTTTAATATACACCTCTTATACGTAATATATAATATAATTATAATATTACTATCATTATTAGAATTTATTAATTCTTTTCATATTTATGATTAATCACAATACTGCAAATTATGAAAAATCGATTAAAAGTAGTCGCAATGCTCTGATATATTCGAAGAACTGAAGAAGCGATCCAGAAGTTTTTCATCTGTGTTAGTTAAATTTTCATTCGCAGAAAACCTTCTGTTATTAACAGCAGTGTCTCAACGATTCCAAGAATTTTCCATATGCAGTAGCATCGCCTATAAATACGGAATGTGATGAAACGATTTGGACAAGCATTACTTGCAGAAACCACATTCCACTTTATCAATATCTGGCACCACACCTATCGAAAATATGATTTTTTGCCAAGACACATAACGTTGCCCAGTTTGCTATCTTAATTTTTCCACTCGCCCAGCAGACGACGGATGAATACCAGCTTTCTAGAAACATATCTTCGCGGCATGTAAATAAAGATTCTATGAATTTATACACGGCTCTCGAAATCTGTCTTGAAGCATGAGACGTTGGAAAAATGCTTCTGGCTACGTGTCGAACGACAGAAATAGACGGCGGATGACTTTACGCCGACTATCTGGTGGACGGCATCTGCCGAAGCTGGTTCTGATTAGCCATGGGAAAGAAACCTGAGGTTGTTTAAGCGACAGGTGTTTCGCTTATTTTGGACCATGCGAATAAAATGCCAAATTGGAGATCTGTTAGCACTCGCTGCTTGATTGTGCGTTTCGAAACGACAACCGCTCTCTTCATCGAATCGTCCGCACATTTGCCATAGCATAATTCGCCATAATTCCCCCAAAAGCATTAATATTCGTCAATTCGACGCTGTTGCAAAAAAACATTACAATAATAACGACAGTATAATGATTTTGCTGCGATGACTTATCAAGTCGATTTGTTTATCTAATAAGCTTTAATTTCCGGCAGTCTAATAGAATTATTCTCGAATTCGAAACAATTACTATGTGAGAGCTGTAAAAATAATTTATGAGCACGTTTTATGGTGAGGTTTTCATATAATAAATGAGCGAAATCAGTGTCACTCAATCTTTGTGAATTTATTCAAAATTGAAAACTTTAGCGTAACAAATTAAGCTCATCTATCTAGGTGCAACCAATCACTATTTATTTTCACAAATCAGAGGTCAATTGATTTTCTCTCGCCGTAAAATAATTATATTTGATAAATAAATAATCAATGATTAATAAACAGCTCTTACTAAATCTATTAAATTCATCTCAAAATGGAATGCAAATCTATTTTCATGCACAAAATAATCAATGCACGATCATTTCAAATTAAAAAAAAACAGCACTGAGATCTTCAATTAAATTTGTTAGATATATTTGTGCGCATCTGATTTACAAAAATAAGTAAATCGTCATCTTAGTCGTTGATTTGTTATGAATTTTGATTGGGAATCTTGATTTATTTTAAATAATTAATAAAAAAATCTCAAATGACAATATGCAAAATATATATTTTGATTCTAGATTTGTATTCTTACTTTAATTTGAAAAAAATAGCATTATATTATACAATGGAAGCTTTCTTAAAAGTACTTCCGTAAGAAAAATTAAATGAAAACCATAAAACAAATGTCTCAGAAAAGCATTCCTTTCTGATCCACTTAATTCATACGAAAGTATAAGCAACTGTACAATTGTGTATAATAACTATATTGATGAATGGTTATTACATGTAAATAAATTAAGTCTAGAAAATGACAAGGAGGACATTAATGAGGTAGGATTTGAATCAACGCCCTTTAACTTTTTAAATCGGTTAAAAATACCAATAAATTTAAAATATGCTTTATAGTATGAAAAAACTGCAATATTCAACTATTAATTGGCACTGGAAGAGTATTTATTACTCAGTGGTCATGAAATTCCCCCAAGCAGCAATATGATGTTTATTCTAAACAAATACTAATATTGTTTTATCTGGAATCCAAATGTTTGCTCAGAATTAAATTCGTGGTAATATTTGAGGATCAGCGAAGAGATTTTACGTAATATGTATGAAAATCAAATAAACACTATTTTGGAGCATTGAGTGCATCTATTGAATATCTCGAATGCAGGAACAGTTAGTTTGTTTGGGCTGTGCAGAACTGCAACGGGCCGCATACCCACTTCTCACACCCCTGGTTCGATGAGGTCGAATTTAGATTTTGAGAATTTACAATCGCTTTGTGTAACAACCGGCTGCGGAGAAATTCTCGGCGTGCTATATCCGGAATGTAAACACTGGACCGGTCTTCGTATACGCCGTAAGACACTCCGGTGAGCCATTTATTTCCTTCGAATTATACGATACTAATCTCTGACATTTAGCTCCATAACTGTGAACTGTTAACACGTCCATGTACACACACATCGTGATTTAACATATTCATCCACATGCAAGAGGAGAACGAGGAAGTTGTCGAATGCTGGACAAAATGTCCACAAATGCGGAAATCACTCCTCTGTAATCTTTGTCTTCTAACCTTTTCGTCGACATTATTACACACGTCAGTATGATAAATTTCAATTATGTAGGGTCGGTTATTGCAAATTTAAGATCATCCTTGCTAATTAATACTTTATATCGTCCAGTATGATCGTATCAGCATGAATATTTTAACACAGTTTCAGCGGGTGTTAGCGAGCGCAAACTTTTTAGCGAGCCAAATTGGGCCCCGCGTGTTACGATAATAATCTAATGTAAAAATCGCTATAATTTCAAAGCTGTCAAATACTTTAAAGCGAAATTTTAAATAAATAATTAACACAAATAATTTCACCATTCATTAATGTTTACTACTATTAACCATTCTTTCAATGAATGTTTCTATTACATCTCGTTAATGGAAGCTGTCTGGCTGGACCCTCATACATTTTATATGGAAATGGTTGAAAAAAATTGAACGTTATTTATTAACTTTTTTTTCATATTCATAACAATACAAAACTTACCACTTATTTAAGCTTTTATGACATGTCTAAAATGGGTGGATTGCAACAACAAAAGCAATCCCTGCCTGCTGAAGTTTTTCCACGTCATCGAAAATTATGAAATAGTTGTCAGCAATAACCTTCCTTCCTTTGTACTTGCCAGTTAATTCTAATAGCACCTTTTCACTTAAGTTGACTGCTTTCTGGCTTACTAATTTTTCAGTAAGCAGGATACCTTTACAAGGATAACCATCCTTATTTTTACAGACATATAGTGCAAATACATTTTCTGCAGCACAAGTAAAAGAAAAATATTATACTTTAGTATAATATTTTTATATTATTTTAGATTTTCCCAAAAATATGATGCGAAATGATTTCTTACTACATAAGTAAAAATGCACATCAACATTAGAAATATGATAAAATATTTCATGAATCGACAAGATTAAAATTTCCTTACGGAACATGAAGGAAAACGTGATTTCCCATACAAATTCTGTGAAAAAATGTGGATCTGGCCAAACCTCTTTCATCGAGTCTAAGTGTATAATTTTTTTTTCTTGAAACACAAGGATACCGAAATGTATTTTTTAGCTCTAAATTCTATAAAACCCTTCAATGAATAAATTCAGGGAAATTTAGTAAGATTTATACATAGCTACTATTAAAAAAACTCATCGCAAAAGCAAAATGATCTGGCCAGACCATCTTATTGACAGAAGAGTTAAACTATACATTGTATATTATTAGTTATTATTCTTAAAACTAACATTGATAAAACTCCTGGAGAATTATTATATTATTTTATTTTTGAATTATAGTCTTAACATCCCTCTATAAATGAAATTTCATAAAAATCGTGACCAAATGTGCATTATTTATAGGCCACACGCGTATGACCCAGTTTTTGAATTAACCCTTTTCTCATCCCTTTTAAAATGCTTACATTTTGTCCTAAAACAACGCTTGTTGTGATTCATTTGATAGCAACTACCCCTGTGAAGCATTATTGCTACATAAAGTTAAGTCAATATAATACATAGTAATAACATATATGTCCCGCATTACGGAAAAAACCTAATGCTAAATGTCCCGCCTAATGTATGTTAATGGCGATGAACGATCTTTAGTATTTTATCAACATTCAAATTTATTTTATACAAAATTACGTACCATGTTCATTTGGAAATCAATGGAAAGAGGAGATAGAATAAATCTTTCATCAGATCAAATGCTGTCATTTTAAAAATCTCCAAATTATATAGTATATCCTATTATTTATAAAATTCTTCACGGCAATGACATGTCTTCTCAAAAACAGTCAAAGAATATTAAAATAATATAATTCCATTCATCGATATATGTATAAAAATGTAATTAAAAAAAACATACTCCTGTTTCTATGAGTTTTTGAAACACTGCTATGAGTTTTGAGTTATAAATATTGCAAAATCTTCTTGATAGTCTAACTCAAGGGCGCCCAACCTTTTTTGCCTTGAACTTTTTAATTTTATTTTTTCTCGGGATCGACTTCTAGTATGATTCTTACAGGAATTTTTATTTAACATTCAAAATTAGCGATTAAGCACGAATCAAATCGAGCCGAATATTTCGATCGCAGGCATTTTATTTTTCATCTTCAGCTGTAAATTTATATAATATATATTTTTTAAATTCAGAGACGAGAGTTTTGGGGATCGACCATATCTTGAGCTGTTAATATCTAAATTTCTCCAGACTCAATTAAATATCTTACGTTTTTAATAGAAAACCTTTTTCCGATCCAATTTTTTCAAACATTGGTACACAACTTAAATATCTCATTAAATGGTCAATTTTATATATATATAATAGAGTACCAATCATCATTATTTTATTAATGTAGAGACATCTATGTATGATTGCAAGCACTCCTCAATCTAAAACCAATATTAAAAAATATGCAAAATCTAATAAAAAATATTGCAGATCTAAATATCGATCTTATTTAATTAAAATTAAACTTTGATTTTATTAAAAAGAAATCAAGCGAATTCATTTTAGAGAGCTACACTTGTGCTTCATCAAAATTTTAAATTTATCAATGTATCCTAATCTTGATATTTAATAGAGATCCTTTTAGGGATCCTTTTAAAAGCCTTCGGCGTAGCAGCGTATAAAAGTCACTTGTAAAGTTTTAATTGAAATTAATGCATTCGATGTAATTTAATTTGGCAGATTTCAGAAAATGGGGTGGCATTGCTTACATAAACAATAACTAATTGACGAGTGTCGCTTACCGAGTTAAAACACAGGGGATGTAACTAGGGGTGGCTTTAGTGTGGTTTGAAAGCCTTCGCTCGCCTGTCTTCACCCCCGTTCTATTAAAACATCTCTGACTACTCTTTAAGAACAAAGAGAGCGTATGTTTTTGAATGCTTTTATAAGATTTTGACAATGGAATTGTGAATTAAGCCAAAGCACGAAAACAAATTCGTGATTTGATCTACTTTACAATACATTCCGCAACATGATCTGCAATCAAATATCAAAACTACGTTTATTCGATTCATATTATATAATATAATTTATTTAATTTTCATTATGTAAAAATATTGAAAACATCTGTAATACTTCTTCCTGACATTTAAAATCTTTTGAAATGATAGCCGGTGACGAAAAAAAATCGTGATAATTTAAAATAATTATCGGGTTGGCAAAATATATTACCCTTTTGTGGGGTTACATTATCCTTACTTCCTCGGGAGATTTAAAAGCGCATTGTTATAGAAAAAAAAGCATGTAGAGCCATCCACCTCGGGAGAGTTACGGCTCAGGGAAGAGCGTACCAGAGTCCTTAATGCGTTTGCTTAATGGAAATATTCCATTAAAACATTTGTTACGTCCTGATGATCCCGACGTCGTCCTCAGACTCTGACGAAACATTAAAAAACAGTTAAAAACTCAAGTCTTATATGCATTAAGCGCTATCATCAATCTTTAAAAAATTACATATTAATTGTAGTGTAATATCTTCGTTAACGAAATTCATATGAATATAATGTGGTTATTACGAAATTCGTCTTAGTAATCATTTTTTTCTAAAACTGTATATAAAACCATGGTTACCATAAAATTTGAGGTACTTAAATAATAAAGACATAAGAGTTTTTCGCGTGGCTCGTAAATTAATTTTGCTTCCTTTATTAACTTTCTCTGGGATACTTAAAGATGCATTAATGCGACCTTTTTTAAGCATTAAAACCGCGAAGTAAAATCTCCTTATTTAACTTTTATGGACATTTTTAATCAGAAAAAATAAACAAGAGTGAAATATTATCAGTTTTTCTCGTTTTTGCCACTTTAAATATATTTTTAATCTTCTTCATTTCAATTATTGAGATTTATTCCATTTTTGCTAGATGAAATTGCACCAGAAATTCAACAAGTGTTTGTATCCCAGCGGTGTCGTTTTGTCACACAGTGTCACCCCACCTGTTTTCTACTTCCTTTCTTCCCTTAGACGAGTAGGGTAGCATGTCATTCTGTAGTCATCTACCCCATTCTAGTATTACAAACCCACCCTCGCAGGAAACGGTGAAAACTTTGTATAAAAACCTCTAGAATTGCGTCATAAAAAAAACAGTAGGTGGGCCATGATGCTTATTTGTTGGGAAAATCCGCAAAGTAATAATAGTGTGGCTTTATAAGCTTAATGTTGTGATTTTAAAATTGCACACACTTTCTATACAATATAAAATTTTCAATATTAAATAAGATATGATTGCAAGCGTTGGTACAAGGTTTTTAAGAAAAAGTTTGAAGAACTGCAGTGACAATATTTTCAAATATTATTTTAGACGCCAAGATTTTTTAGCAAATTCAACATCTGTGCTATTCACTTGTCAGTTGTGTTTCCGTGGAAATCCTCATAGAAATGTACCAATATTGAACTCAAAACAAAATCTATATAAATTTTGATAAAAATAATCAAGCATAAGATTAGATACATTCAATACCTTTTTAATAAAGTTACAAAACTATGTATTGTTATGTTACATCATCAATAAAAATGGCCACATAATATCATTATATTTTTATAATTATGTTTTTTTTTATTATTTTAACACCTTAACATCCACATTACTAATAATAAGTTTTTACAGATTAATGATGATATTAAATGTATAATATTGATATAATTATGCGTATTTGTATGTAAACATATGTGAATTAATTTTGAAAGTTATGTAATTTACGAAAATAAAAAAAAATAGATTTTTAGCACCAAAAAAAAATCATCTTTTCCGCATCTATTCATTTGCATGATAAAATCTTTCCGAGGCCATCAGGTGGTGTCTCTAGTACAAAACACCCTCCGACACTACCACTTAGCTATGACGTCTTTTTCCACGTCCAAAACGGGGGATGAAAAATTATGGTCGAAAGAAAAATTGCCTCGAATCCTCTCAGCCATTTTTTTCACTCTCGCCTTTGTGCGGGGGGTGTTCGAATCCCTCACCCGCGATGAATATATTCAAATATGAGGTGACAGGGTTAACGATTGATAGGAGAGCGCTCCCGAAGCTGGGGTGGGTTTATCGAAGGAAACTCTTTCTATCTCCCCAAAACAACCCTGTCAAGCGTCTTCCTCTTTTTTCTGTTGTATTATTTTCCTGTCGGTCTCGAAGAATGAGCCGAGGAGAATAATAGCCAGGCCGAAGTTGGAGTGATGAATTGTATTCTAAAGATGGTAATGGAGGGCGTAATGAAGATGATGTCGGCAAGATGTCTGTTTGTTGAACTGATTTTTTCATACATTATATTACTTTTTTTACAGAATATGGGTGAAATCCATACATCAAAATCATGTTTTGCTAAGCTACTCGCATAAATTATAAACACTCAATCCGATAAATTACACATACAAATGTATATATAGTTGATATACATTTATGATTATTGATAAATTATGTCAATAAATACTATGTCGCAGACCCCATGTAAGGTATATCTGATCTCATCAATACCAAGGGTATTTCATCAGAAGCCACTAGTTGTGGCGTGTGCTTACAAATGATGATTTTAGCCATCGGGTCTTTAGGCCCGTTGGCATTCAGCTTTGATGAACGTACTCTCAACTTAAGAGAAATTGTATGAAATTTAATCTTTCAACGCCAATTAATACTATTAGCAACACTAATTAGCAAGTTATCTTGTGAAAATTCGATTGCATTCATAGATTTATATTGATTATAATATTTTTTTAACAACATAATGTACAATGTCTTATACTCGTATAATATATCTTGAAGCATAGATGCAATTTTTTCGACCTTTTTTTAAGGTATAAAATTTAAACGCTTAAGGCTGTGTAGATACTTGATCGTTAAAAAATCAGGTCATGCCGGCAGCATCCAGTCGATTGTTCTGCGGAGGAATCTGGAAAGCATGGGAGAAAAGGTACCAGAACATATTTCTTTCACTTGGGGGCAAAACGGCATCCTCTTTCACAACCAAGTACCTCACCGGACCAACCCTTCCACTTGCCCGAGGCTCATTTTACCCCTTTCATCCCTTCGTTAAACGATCAGCAACTGTAACGATTGGGAGAGGACCGACCTGTATTGGTTCCAGGAATAAATAAAATTCGTATAAAATTTACGAAAAACATTTTTTGATTATGTTGTATAAATCATACGAACACTTTCATTCCTTATTAAATATTATTTTGAACTTGTTATACAATAAATTATTATTACGAAAACTAACCTTAAGTTACAGTATTTGAAATATCTTAAAATATAGCTAACAAGTACATTCTTTTGGCATAAACTTTAAAAACGTTGTCAACCGGAACGCATCTTCACTCACACGCATCATACATTCACAGTATTATTTCACAAGAAAAACACTAAAACTGATTTAGTTATTATCATAAAATATAGTAATTTTACTTTTTCGTAATTTTAAAATCATTTTAAAAGAGTCGAATAAAAATATGGACAGAGAACTTAGGTTTCACAAAAGATTCTAACATTATCGTTTACCACCAAATACGATTCTGTCGTACTCTAAAACCGAATATTTCTAGACAAGATATTGATAATTGAAAACATGCCTTTTGGAATAACTCAATATTATAATAATCAAAACTTATCTTTGTATATGGTAGGTTATTTCAAATATGAACACATTTAATAATCATCATCATCATAGTGCAGCCACAAATAGTCCACTACAAAACTATGGGCTTCTTCAATGTTCATTTACAGGAAGGGGTTACATCCATCTCGTCTGTATCATACATTCACCTCCTCATTCGCTCAATATTGAAGGTACCATTACCACTGAATTTCATTTCGAACGCTCACCCAGCGGGTATCCTGAATGAACGTAATGACGAACGTTTTCGCGACCGTCTCGATAGAGAGTGTGGGAGGTTTATAAAGACTGAGTAGTTTTCTTCTGACAGTAAAAAACTACTCTAGACAACCTTTTTAATTCTACTGGAAAGGACTTTCTGGAGTTTAAAAAGTCCAGTCTTTCATTTCCTCGCTAGGGCGTTGCCGGTATAGGATATATTTAATAATGGATCATTAAAATTTAGTAACAAAAACACAAAAAGTCTTATAAGTTAGTTTAATTTCAACGACATTGAAAGAGTAGTATGTTGGTTTAAACAACTTAATAATAATATAACACATCATTTAATAAATTTGTAGATATTTTTTTTTCACTTTAAACATTTTTCATCTTCGTTTGTAATCGTTGTATCGCAATCTCTTAAAAAAAACCTACGAACTTATTGAGTGATGTGTTATATTTTCTAGTAGCTTACGCATCAAAAATCATCCAAGACAAATACAGATTTGAACATTCATCAATTTATATAACCTTTTTACTTTCATATATTCAAGAGAATGGAACATTTTTAATAAAATTCACAGTCAGCTATCATGTCAGTTGAACATGTCTGAAATATCTTAAGCTCATTATTTAATGAAACCTATTTGAATTCTAAATGAGATAATGTGAGGTATTGCCTAATTGATCATTAATTTTCGGAACAAATTAAAAGATTTTTTTTAACGTATCATACAAAAATGCCACATCAAAATCATTATACAAAATTTTGAAAAGACCTTTAGTAAGTTCCAGTAACGCGGTAAAACCTGATGTAGGAGACACTGCGGAAGCAATAGCACAAATTTCTATATGTGCTGAATGCAACGAAGAAAATGTAACCGAGTGGTTAAATTACGATGCAATCGATCCTGGATTCCAAATTTTGAATGATGAGAAAATAATTAAAGAAATATTTGCCTCAGAAGAACAAGGTCGAGAAGATGAAGAAGAGATTTTGGTCCTACACATTCTGAAGCATTTCAGTGTTTAGATGTCACCATGAAATAGCTTGAGAACCAAGAAGAGTGCAATTCAGGATAACTTATATGTCTTATTTGGTAGCTTCTAAAAGATAAGCTAGCTTAAAACCAAAATCAATAATTTATTTTTTTAATAAAAAAATGTTTATAATGCCCTTATGTATTTAAATCTAGACAAATAAAAATCCGGATTGTCGTTATCCGCTCTATTTTCATTCCCAATTAGTCCGGATAGTTGAGGTTCTACTACAGGGATGTCCAACCGGTCGATCAGGATCTTTAAGCACAATTTGGTCGATCCTGACGACTTCTGTGAATTTAAAAAAATATATATTATTTTATATAAATATATTTACAGCAGACGATGAAAAATAAAACCCCGAAGATCGAACTCTTTAACTCGACTTGATTCGTGTTTATCTGCTAATCTGAGTTTTAAGTTTGAAGAAAGGAAAAAGAATTACCTTAAATAAATTTCCTATAAGAATCATATTAGAAGTCGATTCCGAGACAATTTTAAATTGAAAAGTAGCTCCTAAGACAAAAAAAGGTTGGACGACCCTGTTCTACTATATCTATTTTTTGCTCTAGTAAAAGTCGATTCTAATCAGACGTACTGCATCCAGACCTATCTATCTCATCCGGTTCAAATTTGATCAAACCTTGTACAGTGAAAATGTAATTATTTGAAATATTTACTTTTCATACGATATTCGATTATATCGTGTAAAATTCATGTGATGTATATATATAAAGCATTTATTCTGAAGCAATATTAAGGACTAATTTATTAATTTATAAAAAAATAAATTATTGTCTGAAATTTAAAAAATCTTAAGTAATTTTCAAAGCAGACGATGGTACAATTCAAGACAGCGGCTGTGGAGTAGTCCAAACAATGTCTTCCCAGAATATGGTGTGTATATGTAAAATTCATAGGTGTATGCAAAATGGTGGTAGGCGAATTGGGGTACCCCAGAGAGCCATACATCTTCGTGTTGGCTGACCGCTCGGCGTCTTGGAGCCCCGACTGCCAATTTGGAGCTGGTGAGGTGCCGCCACTTGGGGCTCGACCTCAAGCGGACAGGCGGACAAGGAAACCATGAACATCGAGCTCATTATATCACCTAACATACACATACTAATCTAGCAATGTCTTTGGGAAGAAGGGTGATCTTTATTTTCAACCTTGAATGTACTTCAGACCAAACAATGAAAGGATTAAAAGTCAGCTACTCCTAGAAAACCTATCTTTCTATATCAATTTAAACCGTTAATTGGCCGTCCATAAATCGATCGGTCGTTCATCGACATTTTAAATTTAAATTATAATAAATTGTATTAAAACACTATTGCTGAAATCAAACCAAAATATCTTACGATGGCTCAAAATAAAGTTTAATTAGAGCACATCTCGCTATGCAATGAGACATATAAAAATCTACTTATCACAAGATTTATTTTATGTATATTGAAATAAATCGATTTCCTAATTATTTAAAATCGTATAAGCTTTTTAAATGACACGAATATTATTATCAAAAAAAAAACTCGGACAGTTAGCGGTTTTATTTGTACTTGTCAATATACGTTTATCGTCGACAATGGTTACTTCTGTCAATTATATAAGTACAAGTCTCCAAAATCATGAATAAAGAACAAAACTCAAAGAATAACGACTCACAGCACCATTTGTTGATAGGATACGACGAACACCAAGAAATCAATAAAAACCTTTATATTCATACTCAAGGAAAAAAACATACAACAAATTTAAAACGTTGGCCATAAGTTGAAGTTATTTGGAGCTAAATTTAAATATTTCATCATTTTCATATTTCATTATCATAAATTTCCATACAAGCAACACAATTTGTCATAAATTACAATCTTAAAAGCAATAATTGTTTTACATGAAAATATGTTTTTAAAATGATTTTTTTATCCCCCAAGGATATATATTTTGATTATTATGTTATATTCTTAAGTTTAATCTCAAGCTTTGTGATTTTATAATTAAGATTTTTTCAAAAAATGTTTTCATGCCATGAAGATATGGCGAGTTATTTAAGGCTCCATGCTCTCTAAATCACCATTTTTCTTGCTCTCTCTCTAACAACGCTATTCGTTTCGCTCAGCAAAAATATTTATATTGCTTGTTTACAATGTTTCTCATTAAAAATATCCCGGTGTTATTCGTCCCTTGACAGTTGGCCTCTCTCTTCTCCATTCCACCTCCGGCTATCCAGGGATGGGGTTAATTTTGCCGTTTAACCCTTACCTTCAGATGTGAAGCGGGACTTGAGGGGCTGCCCTTAATACTAATATTTGTTCCGAAGACCGTATCAACGAATATTTTTAAAGCGAATACACAACATCAAAATCCATACAGTCTGGAAGTCACACTAAGGTCTTCAAACCAAATAGCCAATTTGAATTCCCTCTCCGTTCAGGTTGATATATCGGCGAATTCATTTTCGGACGATTTGCTTGGTCGTGGGTGTAAGGTCGCTATGACTTATCGTCTTGAACACCCTTCGCCTCGCCATCATATATGTTCCTCTTGGGCATCCTAAAATACCCCTATTTTTAACCCTCCCATGAATATATTTGACATAGATTTTGTGTGATGGCTCCCCGCCTCGAATATACTCCTAAAAGACGATGTCTTTGAAAAATGAAAGGATCGTACGACCTCCACTGCAACACCGAGTAAATTACCATACTTAAAGATATCCTAAAAAAATTCATACCAACAATAAAAATCGATTCTGACATCATATATAAAGATTTAGTTTTTACAATTATCTATATGAAATATGAATAATTAAATTTCATTTTGGCCCTTAATGTCTCTCTTGGAGCTTGATACTTGTTCTTCTGAGTAAGGACAAAAATGAGGAACGCAAGGGAGAAAGAGTTGAGGGCTGGTGTTAATTAAAATTACGCCTAAAAACTTGTTATAGGGTGAAACGAGGCAAAAGAGCGTGAAAGTACACTTTGGAGACTTATAATGTCAGCGAAGTTTTTATCTATGGAATTTACTTATACAAGAAACTTTTTTAAAAACCTTTTTACATTACGTATATCATGCAATAAAATTATACTAGACACTAAAATATTCAATATTATTAATGAATTTGGTCTCAAACAGGCAGTTTTTATCAATTTTTCATCAAAAAATTAAACAGATTTAAGTAAATAATTTCATGAAAAGAGTAAATGACTTCGTTCTGAAGTACAATTTTTATATTGGTAATATAAAAGTATTTGTTATATATATTTTTTAGTAAATTGGAAGGCCTTGCTATAAGCATAAAATGTATGCATGAGTTAGTAATTATACTTGATATTAATCAATATGAGGTAGAAATAAAAAAAAAAATAGATAGATCCTGTATGAGCGTGAAAGTTATAAGAGTCATTCTTTTTAGTAGGGTGCTTAAGATGAAGACATTTGCATACCTAATCAGTTGAGTTTTACGATGAAGGGTTCTTTTGCTATAAAAAGGAAAATTAAAGTTGGTAATTAGTGAGGAGGTGAAAACATTTAGAAACTTTTTGTCTTAGTAGGTTTTTTATAAACGACGTCTTATGATTATAAAAAGTAATGAGGAAAATGACAAATTTTACAATCTTATTTTGAGCTCCAGTTTTAGATAAATTTTCAAACAATGCATGTTCTAATAACTATTTATAAATATTAAGGTGGTTATAAGTACAACATTCACAGAGTATGACTTGTATAACAGGAAGAAGGTGAACATATAACGTTTTTACAAGGACATAACGACGAGTTAATGGTGGAGAACGTCGCCGGTTATGGCGCGCAAAACGACCCTACAATGAAATGTCGTGTTGAAGGAAAATAGAATGGAGCATATGATAATTCTAATATCCCGTAAAACCATATTCTAATGTCATCCAATTCATTCTAACACGGTTTCAAATGGCACGATGCATTATTATGTGGGAAGGGCTCCCATAATATTTAATCGGATTAAGTAAAATGTAACGCATGACATAAAAGGCATTTCGAGTGCTACTAATAAAAATTAATTAAACGGCTCAAACCGCATATTTTACCAGTAAATAGTAAAGCTTCCTAATATATTTATCATTTAACACACTGTGGATCAAAATTATAATGCCATGTTTTACGCAACATGGCAAATTATAAAACTTAACGTAATCGATACAATCGATTTTTAATTAACAATTGTTTTGTTCGATAAATAATTAACATGTCCATATTGTTATTTTTTTTACCGATCATGACATTTAATATGTTAGTAAATATATACCGATGACCACATATCACCTCCTCCGGATACTCCCCATGGAGATCAAGAATTGAGTAACTCGCCCAATGACCGAATCCACATTGTCATCGAACAATAACGGCAACCAAAATGGACGTCGGACCCAACAATCGAATCTGAAGAAAAATAATGCATCCATCAACCAATAATTATACCGTATACGTGGTGAACCTCTCCCATTGTCTCCCATAAATGAAAACATTATCGTATGAGTTATAATCGTCGATTATGTTGGGAGCCATTACAAAAGCTCTTGACTCTCACGCGAAATTCAATGGGATTTGCTCGCCCACCAGATTTTGTGTCAACAATATTGCCCATTCAATTTCATCAGTTAACATTGTATTGCACGAGAAAAAAGTGATGACTGCTTATTACATACACTAACGGACGTCCCACTTTTTACAAGTCGTTATTGAGACATCAGCGTCGTTGTCTGGATCAGGAAATTGAAGAAAGATCCTTACAAAGCACAAAGATAACCCTGCCGTGTCAAAATGTTAAAATCATCTACTTTAGACTGAACGCCAATCGATATTTTTCCAGCCATACGAAAATCAAATATATTGAAAAATGAGTTACCGTATCAAAGCTAAATATGTATTGCGTATTATTTTTTTATTTCGTATAAAATTGGTTATCTCTTGATATTCTTTCTTTAACTTTTACCGTAGGTGATTAATTTCCAAATTCGTTATAAGTAAAATAAATTTTGCAAAAAGTATTGCTTTAATCTATTCAAATTATTCATCCCCGACTAAATTTACTATTTTTCCTAAATCTTAAACTTACTAAATTACTTAGAGTATATTAGCTCTAGATTACTAATCATATTCTCGAGTTATACTTTCACGCATACATGTTGAATGCGTTCCGAGTCTGAAGTCTGTGATACTAATGATTAGTGATCTAGGGTTAATGAAGTTCAAAAAGCAGATAGAATTCGTATATGAGAATATATAATATATATATGACAGCAATTTTCTATTAGGCGGCAGAAAATAATTTTAATAGTTACAAATAAACCGATTTGCATCAAAGTTTCCAAATTCTATCTGTAATTAATTTCTTTTCTAAATGCTCTAATATAACTTCGAACTCTTTTCTCAGCTAAAAGTCATTGATTTTTGTAAACAAAGACCTGTTCAAATCTTATAAAAAGCTCGTACTTGAAAATATCATCAAAAAGCTTTGCCTTCTGTTGCGTGATTTGATCATTTTGGAAACAAAAATATGCAAGAAAGAAGCTGAAGGTCACATTGGAATCGTTAATCACTAGTTAACAACGTGAATACCAAACAAAGTATGATTGATGTCCGACCTTTGAGAGAGCCACTCGATAATTGCTTTATCAATCAAACTTAATCGGACTAAAAAAGCGTGATGATGTGCAGGCACAGAGCTGGTAATTATAACGCTCCGTGTTAAAATTGATGGTTGACTTTGTGAATAATGCCAACGAGTGCATACGCCCACCGCGTCAGGTGAGTGCTTCCTTCTAGCTCATCAATCGATAAAAGCATGACTCAAAGAAAGCAAAAATCTTCATTCTCTTTTAATTCATTACGCCAATAAAGTTCTCTGAATGAACACATTCATCTTTAATTAATCAAATGGAAACACGATATAAAATTCTGTATGGAGTGCAACAAGAATGTTGCATTTAAGTGACGTTCATGATCAGAAATGAATGTCAGACAAACAAGATTAATCGGTTCACCATGTAAAATTATTGATAGAACAGATTTTAATCGGCCAATGTGTTCAGGCTGTAAACCAGCTTTTAATATTAATTGATAAAAACAAATATTATAATACGCAAGAAAATATTTTGTTATAAAAATACCTGTGGACGATGTGGTGTTGAAATAATATTTCTCCAGATAAATTTCATTTAATGATGTTTTTTCACAATGAGTACTAAAATATTTTACAGACAATATGTTTTATCACTGCAAGTTGTTATACAGAGTATATATTCTATAGATCAATGCTCATGTATAAACTAATTCGCCATGGCTATTTCCAAACTTAGCGAGTATGTAGACTTTGCGCAAATGTTCATCTAATAAATAGTATTTATATAACTAACGACGATATTAACACTAAATAATTTTATTTCAAGAATACTTAAACTTTGTAAAAACGTTTATAACGAATAAAATTTCTACGAATATATTATTTTGTGTTAAAAAATAAAAGGTTTTTAAAGTGTATAAGAAGTACAATATTTCAAAAATTAATTATCTCTACATATGTAAGAACACAATCAAAAGCTAGTTTCAATGGTAAATGAGAAAAATTGAATCTATTGATAAAATAAAATAGCACATTTAATACAATGAATATTTCACATTGGCAAAAAATTACATAATATTCATTCACAAGTTATTATATTGTTTATAAGTTTTAAACTATTACAATGATGCATTTTCCAATTAATTGAAGCTATTATATTTTTTACAATAATTTGATTCTCAATACAATGATGGATTTGTATCAGATATAAAATGAGACGAAAATAAGAAACATCACTTCTTATCTTTATATGCATTTTGAAGGTCCAATGATAGAAAAAATGGGAAAACGCCCACCTGGTGACATTGTGACACCACGCCTACAGCGACAGTCTCCGCCAATCGGAGACGTTCGTTCATTTTCAGTTTTCAGGCGACGGCTTTTTTACAGCTTCATAAGAACCTATGGAAAATATCATCCCTACCTCCGCCTATCCAAAGATTTTTAATATTGGTGAACCTCTTCTTTTACTAATAATTAATCCTATATATTATTACATTTGAAATGAAGCTTAGTTGTTAATAAATAATAAAAAATATGCATATTTCGACTATATTTATGAAATTTATGCGGCATCTTCATCACTGATAATCATCCACTTTTGGCTTCGTATATGAAATTTTAAGAGCTTTTACGATTGTTTTCTTCCTGTTCTTAGTTTTGTAGTATCCTGTGCGAGGCAGCACTTGTCGAGCTCTTACAAAATCGATATTACTTCTCAACGGTGCTATGCCTCTCAATAGCCAAAGACATAAGGACATGTCCGTGAAAAAATAATATTTTTCTTCATTCACAATAAATAAATTTATTAAAAAATATCAATTTTATCAAATACATCATTTTATACTCTATGGTATGTATACACGTGCGAAAAATATCAAGAACGTAGAATATACCACCGGTTTTGCACGCACATATAAAATTGCCGTATTGTATTGCTCAAAAATTAAAGTGTAAACATCCATTCCGGCCAAATGTAAAACCATTCATTGAATTTTTGAGTTGTGATTTATTGAAATTCTACAATCTCTCTCCTAAATAAATATGGAATGAATAAAAATCCAGGGGAATAGTTTCGCGCTGTTAAAACGCAGCATACAGACCCCTTTTATTTGTGCGGTTCCGTATTATTTTTGTACGGCACAAAGGGAAGAAAAGAAGGGTGGGTAATCCAGGATAAAATCGATACTTTCTTCAGGGTGAATGTAGGTCACATCCTGCTAAAAGATTCCCGGAATTTTTACCCACAGCCATTTGTCCTTTATTGTACGGGTGGCAATATTGCGCAATATAATTTTATTATTAAATTTTCGTTTATATTACGCATTCAAATTTGCGCTTTGTATTAAATAATATTTTATAATTTCAAAGTATGTCTACAAATATCTTAATATAGTTATTCAACGTTTAGTCTGACTAATAACTGTTTTAATATCAGTAAAGTTATCTTCAGAGTCCAGATTTGATTACTCGAATAAAAAATAAATAAATAGCATAAAAATAATCACCATTATATGTACATATATTCTAGTAACATTATTTTATGTAAATATTAGCATTTGTTTAAAAAATTAGTACTGGTTCTAAAATATACACTATTTTACGAAGTTTTTTTTTCATTTGTAAAGCATGATTTTTTCTTAATTATATATATTTTTCATCCAGGTAATCAATTGCGTTTAATTTGATTAATTAACATCAAACAGGGTACTAAAATTGATTATTATTTCGATCAAACAACACTTTTGATAAATCAGGATTAGCGAACAACCCCATTTTTAATAATATCCAATACTAAAATAATTACTTTAATATCTTTTTAGTGTCATAATAAATTAACTAGTGAAAGATTTTTTGCGAAATTTTGTAAATCTTTTTAAGCACATTCAATATATTGATGTCCATAACCAACATTAATAGAACTATGTCATAATCAACGATATTAATTATAAATTATTGAATGTAAATCACTGTCATTTTTTTGTCATTTTCCATTATCATTATTTTTTTTGCTTATTTGTCAATCCATATCTATAATATTAATATATATTTCGACATGTTATAAATTTTGTGAGAAGGGGAGAAACTTATCTTTCCTGACTGTCCCAATGATTCCGAAGAAGAGTTCAATATCTCTAAACGAGCTTATATCTCAAAATTTGAAAAACCCAGCAACGAAACTTACGAATACTTATCAAGATTATCTTATTCAATATTACCACTAAACATTGAAATTAAAAATTGATTAAAAACAGTTTGTCAACCTCTATTATAAATTAAGCGGTAAAATTTAAACCCAGCCTAACCATCTATAATTAATCAGTTTTAATATTGGTACAGCTGTCAAATAAAAATCCGACATATTAAGCATATATATTTGACGAAGGGATAACGCGAATATTCTATCTAACTTTTAACGTGGCATTTAAATATGTACTATATATTATCGCAATTTTACAATAATGAAAACGTAATCAATAAAAACATATATAATTCTATTACTTGAAATGGAAAAATATGTTATTCGTTGTTATTAGGCCCTTAATTTCTATTATTCATTACAGTGCATCTTATAATAATTTTAAGTCGTTTATTTCAGCCATATACAAAACTTTATAAAATATAGGGTGGATCGTAAAGTTTTGCATTTATTTTGAAATACCCATGAAAAAAATATAGATTGTATTTTAAATAAATATTTATTTATAAGAACCAAAATATCTTTTCAAAAAATCATTTCATTATTTCTCAAATCTGACCTAAATCTTTTTAACACAAAGATCGCGGTATGTTAACCATGTCTTGATGGATGTTATCCTTCAATTGAAATATCATCGCTGGTTTATTTACGTAGATTCAACTTTAAAGATAACCCCACAAAAAGCAGCTAGATTTAGATCCGGGTTGCGAGAAGACCATAGAATATCTTCTCTAAAGCATCCTCTGCAATATTTCTTTGGTCACAAGTATACTCTCGTTGGATGTATTGCAAGTTGCGTCATCTTGCTGCATCCAAGTCCTATTGTTGTAACTAACGAACTGCTGCAACTGTGGTTGAAAAAATTCTCGTAGCATTTTTACATATTCTGCAAAATTAACTGTTTTACAGAATTACCGTGAGCATTTTTAAAGACGTACAGGTCGATAATGCCCTTTAAAGAGATCGACGCCCAATTCATCATTTTTGGAGAATGCAAAGGGAACAAAGAATGCTCTGGAGAATGTCTTTAGTGTTAAAATTTTGGGCTTTCCTTGCACAAGAATCTGCAATTTCGTTTATTTTCATTAAGTTTTCATAATTTAGACAATATTATTTTTAAGAAATGATTTTCCAGAAAATGTTTGTTCTTATAAAAAATATATGTTTTTTTAATATAATCTATTTTTTTCAAAATTTATGCACAAATTTATGGCACACCTTATAGTATAATTATAAACATCAACAATGAGTGAGAAGATAAGTTGTCACGCGAGGATGTTTATGTCTAGGAGTATTTGTATGAATTTTACGTAATTATGCAATTAAATCGTCCTGCGTCTTAAAAGGTCCCTCCGTCGGGTCACGCGTCTCAAATTGACACGCTTGCGAAACAGATTTGTATGCAAAATCTAATATTTGCGCTGGCAACACTAACTGCTTCCGCCGGAATTATTCCCGGGGTTTTATTTAATAACGGTTCCGTTCCTGGCTAATTTAATTCGGGGCGACATCGGTGTGATTAAATTTTAATATTTTAAACACGCGGGACTCTGAGATACAGATCTCAACCAAGGGCGGCGAGTGAGAGTTATTCCACCCCGCCATACATACTTTTGAAAATACCATTTATTCTCACCGAATATAACTTTTTTTTTCAAAACATTACGACTATTATGAAATCCTTCTCTATGAAATCGTAAAAATTGATTTACTCTATCAGCAATATATGCAATTTGGAAGAAAATATTGTAAGAAGATCTATTTTGACCAAGAAATATTTATTTGTTTGAAAAATAAAGTCATAAGGGTTGGAATGGGGTCCGCCAAAAAAAATTTTTTCAAGAGAGGTCCGCGAAAGAAATTTTGCTCAAGAAGGGGTCCGCAGACTGCATAAGTTTAAGAACCTCTGGTTTAGATAATAATGTGTTTCAATAACATGTTTTTATTTTAAAAAATATATTTTATTATTTTCCATTGTGTGGTATCTTTAAAAGCAGTCCCCAATATGCAGTCCTTGTTTTCGACTACAATTCTTTCAGTGACTTTCTTTTTGCCATTTTGGAGTACTATTTTGGAATATCTTAACAAGCGAGAATGCCTAATTACAGCTTTATTTGAAATTCTGCGAAGTATCCCCGAAGCTTGTCTATTTCTTCACTCTCAAAAGGCGACTGACTCATTACGGTGTTTTGCATGGCGAGTGTGGAACGACCGCAATTTTTTATACTGAGTTTCGTTATCTCTGATTTGTCAGGGCAATGTTTTGGTTTGTAATAAGGTCACTTTGACACTTAAAAGCATTCAGAGAAGCTATAAACCGATAGATGAATGAATAAAATTAAGATTCCTATGGTTCTTTGGATGGTGGCTGAGAGGAGACATAAAACCGGAATTATAAAACAGCTTTGGTGGCTGAGAGTAGACAAACGACCGCAAAGGTTTGAATATTAGTATTCAGTTAAGAACTCTTCTGAGGCTTAGTGAAATCAAATTTTCAAACCAAAATCCCAATACCTATAGTATCTGATGGTGCCGATCCTATTGTCAGACCCGAGCTGAACTTTGAGTAAAAATATTAAAATCGTAATAATAGTAAAATAAAAAAAAATAGTAATATTTCCAAGGAACATAGCTTGAATTATAAAGAGTAGACACTAGAACGATTAATGAAATGCGTATGAGCATCCAATTTACAAAATTATTTTTATATCATTTCAAAATAATAATACTTTCACAGATCACTTCTTTATTAACTAAAATTCTATTGTAACAGATGTTTTCTGAATAATGCCATACTCAAAAAACCTAATGCTTCATTTGGTAGCTTGAACCATGTATATTTGATCAACCAACAAAAAATCCTGAATTAACTATTAAGAAAAATCATTAGCATCAGCAACCTTCTTAGACTATTGACTTTTATTTTAAGCATTTAAATATAAAATATCTTCTAATAGAAGTAATAAATTGTATGATTTTCAATATAAAATAATAAGCTTTACTATCAATGAGTAGTGTATATAAGCAACGATACGTAGATTTTGAATTTTAATACGCAATTTTATCTTCGATACGTGTAAATAACTACATGTAATGCGACATTCATGGTTTAACTAACGGTGCAGATATCGGATCGGTTCGCACGCCACTGCCGCCAAACGGAATATTTCTACGACTTGTTTATTACGAGCAGATATCAGCGGGTGGCCAGTGGGGGTGAGAGCAAATAAAGAATGAAAATCCCCGGGTTCGATTCCCGCGGGAGGACAGGGTACATCTCCCTTGCACGCTGCAGATTAACTCGTTTCACCCCCACACACCCCCCCTGCGTTGAAATCAATACGCACTTTTCATATTTTGGGGGGCTCTTAGTTATCGCAGAGTCACCCTTGCACCATAAACATCGACCTATTAGCAAAGACAGGGTTGCAATCGCCGAAGAAGCGTCTGTTCGAGGTCGTCGGGTTTCGATGCTTGTATATATTTTTATGTATATTTGCGGATCGGAAGACGGATCCATAATCGCAGAAGAAGCACGAAGAGCGCCTGCTTTGCATAAGGACACGCAACCCTCCAAGTCGGAGGGCCGCCTCTCAAATCCTAAGTGCGCCAATTTGTAACACTCATGATTTATTCAAGAAACTGCTATTATGAGATCCACATAAATATACAACTACTGCAGTTGGATTTTAAATAGATTTGCAACAGTAGTGATTTTCAGTTTTATTCACTTAAAAATTTAGGGTTAATGCCATGTTCTTTTTATCAAGTTTATTTTTCGACGAGTTAACACTTTTATGCACTTATATTATAAGCCAATTCGAATTTATTATGCAAGACAATTCATACGCGATAAACGAAACTGATTCTTTTATAAATTTAAATGTCATTTTATGATACCGAAAAGCATTACAAGAGATGCGTAAATATCCAAATCAAAAATAAAAATAGATAAATCTAATCCTGTCCCTATCATGTCAATAATGATAGCCCTGAAGAGATAGCAGCTACCACATTCATCTTTCGTAACTGCCATCTAATGAAGCGTTTCTGCATAACAACCGTGTTTAGCCGTCTGAATATTTTTACTGACTCCTTAATTTATTTTCGTTTTTATACATTAGGATATCGTTCTTATATGAATATTCTTCTTAGAAGTTAAAACGAAGATATCTGCCCAGCACGCATCTTTGACTAATTTTATGTCTACAGGATGCTCAATCGAGCACGTACAATCTTATTTATATTAATATTTTTGCTTATTGTAAACCTATCGTATCCTATGATTATTTATTTTTCATTTATCAAAAAGAAGATATCTATTGTTATATAAACCGTTCTTCTTGTTCATATTCGTTATTAGATATAGGCGATCTCCATAGGAAACTTTAGTAAGAAAATATTTTTTCATGTAATAGTTTATTATTTAAGTTAAGTAATAGTTTATTATTAAGATTATTTAAATAGAAATGATCTATGAGTGAATAACAAAAGTATCATTATTTTAAAAAAATATTTTAATTAATATTGTAAATTCAGTCATGTGTCTCTGTACGACTTTGTTAGTCGCCTCCGTATTTATTTCTTCAGATCCAATCTCCTAATTTTTTTGATACGGTGAAAATGTTTTCCACAATTTGGATTTGAACCCAAACCCTCTATAATAAGAATCCAAACCACTGTACCATCTTAGCTATACTTATTTATTGGTGTGAAAACATTTCAATACATTCAAATGTTTTTAAAAATGTCGTCACCAGACATACCTCCTATAAGACTCGAACCCAAGATGATTGAATTACAAGTTCAACCGCTTAGCCTTGGGACTACATATAGGTACATGATTAATATGGCGCATCTAAAACACATGAAGATTTTGTAATCGATTTCAATGATATATACAATATATATATATATATATATTGAAAACCATATAAATCAATATTAAAATCTATATATATTAATGCAAGTAGTGAATATGACTCACGAAAATCTTAACGCACGTACATCTTACATGCGTACATTTCTTAATTTTCGATTTCGAAAAGTCGATTTTAAAACTATCAATATAATGTACTTTAATGATAAAGCATTGTTTTTTATATTCTTCAGTTTACTACTATTAGGATTATTATTTATACTAGGATTAAAGACAACGACGTTTTTATATTTTACATAAAATATATTGAAGTCAAATTTTACGCAAACATCCTGTAAATGCATGGATGGTTTGGTGCATTTATTGTTTTATCTTTTTTGGGCAGATTATACCTTCTTATCCGGCCAGACAAAAGAGGCTCGAGGCGTAAGACGAGTAGCAAAAATGATCAGTGTGGTTAAATTTTAAGACATATCCAAAATCTACAACATTTTTATCCATCTTTAATGACAATATAGAATGTTGTTACTTAAAAATGTTACATATTGATTTGTTCGCGTCTCTTCTATCCATCGTAAAGCGAAGTCCAGTTTTGTAATTCACTAATATATTGTATATAGCGTGATGGGCTACCTTCGTTCTAGGATACGACTCACGAAGGGCGCATTTTAGATAAATCTCTATATAATATTCACTAGATCTGAGTTTTCCAATCTGAGTTTGAATATTTGCTTATAATGTCATTTAATTTTAAAATAATATCAAATGACGATGCCCTATCTCTATCGAAATAAATTGTGAATATTTCAAAATCATACTCATATCATTAATTTTATACAATAATCCCATCGTAACACAACTTTAACTAAATGACGATTGTTATTAAAACGCTCCGCTAAATTAACCAATTTGTATTTGGATTATTTTATAGGTTCAGATGATTTTGAGAAACGTCTAAAAGAATCGAAACCCCTAAGCGTATATGTCACATAAGTATCCCAGGCGTGCGCAAGTTTTCCCATGAGATTTGTTGGGGTTGGAATGATCAATGTCCAACCAAAGAGGGGTGATTTTGGGGTGGCCACACCACGACCTTGTCACACATCATTTTTGTTGCAGCATTTTATCATTGACCACTCTCCTAAGATTGTGTCTGGGGTGAGTAATTCATGAACATTCGGAGACATTCGATAAGTATGAAAGAAATATTTATATTAAATATGTTCAAATGTATTTAGAGTTATTTTCAAGTGCTTTCGATCTATATTCAGATAATGAAATTAAACGTCCCATAAGTGCAACCCTTGGTATATCGGGACATTTATTTTAGGCCATTAAATGCTATCACAACCATTATTCCCCGTATCCCGGTGGAAAAGACGACGGTAAGACCCTTACTATTTTCTACCAATTCAGTCATTAGAATGTGTGTCACGGACTGACATTAAACCAACCTTTTGAGTGTAAAAAGAACCAAAAAATAGTGGAAACAGATCTCCCCCTTTTTTTAGGTAGTCTAGAGCACTTTCGCCGTTTTCCACGTAGGTCGGTGGGTAGTTTAATCTCTTCCTTGTCAACATGTCGGGATTTGTAATGTCGAGAGGGAACTGTTGGTCCTTTTTAAACGGGACATTAACTCCGTCTGTTTAGTAACCCCTTGTCGGGAGCCCTTTCTTACCCTTCAAGAATTCATTTTTCTCTTTAATGGTCATTCACTATTGCTTCTGATAAGATTCAAAGGTCCCCTGATAAAACTTTAGAGCTTCACTTACTATTTTTGAGGAATATGGTACTCGTTGATATGTATTTTCTTAATTTTCATACTGCATGTTCCAGCTTATCGTGTTCATCTTTAGTGAGTCAAATCTGACTATTTAAGTCAAACAAATATAAACAAGACACATTGATTAAGAATGTTATCTGAAAAGTGTTTATTTATATTTATAAGTGAGGAAAATGAATTGAAAAGGCGCATAAAAGATGGCATCAGTTTCAACTTCCACATCCGTTTAAAAGCCTAGGTATGCGATATGTAAATGTACATTTTCCATATGCGACCTCAAAATGCCATAAAAGTTTCCACGACAGATCACAGAACACCGCATAAAAGGCAATAAAATTTACAAGATGTGTTTTACAGCTTCGCTCCCCCAACGCTCTTATCATATACTGCGACGCATCCTATGTGTATAAATTGTGCCATGTGTTCTTTGCATACGATTAAATAGCCATCGTATACAAACATTAGTTCTGATGAATATAGATCATATTATGATTACGGCAAAAAAGCTTTAGAATAAAATTTAAAAGTCGATAAATAAGTACTTCTTCGTCATATATAAACAAATAGTAAAACAGGGATGGCCAAAATTTAGACGTTGCACACGAATTGTTTCATGATCAAAAAAAAGAAAATTAATCTTAAATCTAAATTTGGTCAATATTTTTACAAAAAAAATATTTTTATTACCGTATATTTATATTGATTCCATTTATAAAGCTGTGTTATCAACATTCAATTCTTCTTTAATTTTTTTATCCTTACATTTGGCTGTGGTGCCTTTAAATCCTCTTGTCACAATTACGTTTTTGAAAATGATAGAAATCTACTTTAAATATAATATATTGGCTATGATTATCACATCGACGAAGATATTATTCTTTCAGTGTAATTTATAATCTAATTAGCATAACATTTCCATAATGGTTGCGATAAAAACAATATTCAATACCTATTTTCATCTTTTAATAAAGTATATATTTTCTTATTACCTTCAAACTTTTTTTATTTCCAAAAGAGAACCTTTCATCTTTAAAATACATAGCACGAATTATTTTGATCAAATAGAATCAACTAATTGAAATAAAAAATTTAGTTAAATCATTTAAATTCAATGATTTTCAGCATTATGCCAATTGATAAAAATTGGAATATGATTTGATTTAAAAATCAATATTATTTGTATTAAAACTATCAAATTGATTCATAAATAGCAATAGAAGTAATTAAACAGTTTATATATTATAATTAAAACTTGAATTACTCAACAGACTAAACAGATATTATGCAATTGAATCTTTAAAAAATATAAACTTACACAATCTTACGATAAAAATTGTTATTTCGCTTTTATTTTTCATACTCTCACTATAAAGGTTCGGATTCAAATCCAGGTTGGAGGGAAATAAATCACCGTACCAATAAATTTTGATGTTCCGAATTTTCGGTTGATGATCTCGATCCAGGTTTACCCTAATTTCCTAAATCTGGAAAAGTAAATATTGATGCGATTAATAAAGACATATAGAGACGCTCATGAATGAATGATTTAATTTGCAACAGTAACCAAAATATCACTTTAAATATAATGATAATTTGGCTGCTTACTCATAGATTTTCTTCTACCGAAATAAATTTTCTAACCAAATAGTCTTATCCTTACCATATGTGGAAAGTAAATGGGAAACTATTAATATTACATGAAAAATTTCTTCTCTAGTAAGGTATTTAAAACTTAAGAATAAAATAGAAAGCATTACATGTAATTTTTGGTAACTTTATCTTGAGTCTACAGGATAATTTAATAAAATGCTTTAACGCCTCAAATTTCAAGATATTTATAGTATAACACTAATATGATATATCTGAGGAAAACGGTAGTTACTTTTGAATTTTTTAGCAATAAATAGATTTAGTTTTAGAGTTACTGCAGCTGCTTTTCAGATTTACTTTCAATATCATAATTTTATGTACACTCACAAATGCGAAAAATTCCTTCCCCGAAGAGACCGTACAATTATTGCTCTCAAAAACAGAGACGCAGTCATATAAGATAAATATTTGAGCCATTCTCAGCGCACCACGACAAAATTTGATTACATAACGACAACACAACAAAGAAAAGCACACCCCCAAAGCTCATAAGACTATAGCACCGACATAAAAAAGCTGAAAAGTGAAAAATAATCCCTTTATGTTGCACGGGAGATGTTTCTACCGGGGGATGGTCTCCGGTTAAGGGGATTCCCTCCCTTCTCCTTGACATTTTTTTTATTTTCCTCACACCAAATAGCCGAGGGAGGGTAATTCGACCGGAATTTACAATCTACTTAAATTCAATTCGCGTTTCCGCTCTTAGCTTTCGTGCCGGTTAGGACCTTTTCCTTCGCTTCGCGAATGAGAAAAATATTTTTATTCGCCTCTAGAACAAAAATATTTCAGAATATATTCTTCAGTAATATAATTTGAACAACTAATCATATATAATGAGAATAAAATGAAATATCCATCTGTGCATTAAAAATATATTTAAAAAACATTCGCATTTTCAAACATATTTTATTCAAATATATACATAATTCAAGAGCATTTCCTTAAAATATACATTATTATAAGAAAGCTTGTCCAAGAGAAATATCAAGAAAGATTCATCAAAAGATCAAAACATCTCTTAAGAAATAGCCTCCCTTGCGGCTGGCGTTTCGTCAAATCAACTTTTATACGCACAACTACACCGAAATAAAATTATAGCAAAATACTATTTTAAGTCAAGATAAATAATGTATATCTCTTTCTATCCCAAGTATATTTAAGGGACAAAATGCGATTCGGAGATGGCTTGAAATGGTACTAAGCTCGGGCACCATGGTCTTCCTTTTAGCTTTTTCGTTAAGTTTGTTAGACGTGAAGGAATTTTCCGAAAGATTTCATTAAGAAGACGGATAGGGACAGCTTTACAAAATTATCCCCTTGTTTTAGAAAACTTAGAAAGTTCTTGCCGCAGTGATGTGAGAGCTGCTAACCACCATTTCTTTGAAGAGTGTTAAGGGAAACATTAGGGAGGGATTGGGGTGCCCTGCATTTTCAGTCCGCATAGGCTAAATAAGAATTCTTCTATGGTAAAAAGAGGAATTTGTTAATCAATGAGAACCTAAACTAAATTCTACAAAACTATCCAAAGCTTTCGTACGGAAATTTCTCACATGAAAATTAAATTTCGGATGTGTTTTATTGAACTCGAATTTAAAATTTGGAGTAAAATCTAAATATTTTTTCTTATTAAAATAAATTTAGTGATTAATTTCCGTAATGAATTGATTTAGAAAAAAAACGAGAAATATGTGGAAAGAAAAATATCATCTAGAATATAATACTTCATCGTTAATATTATTTAAATTTTTTAAACAGTAAATCCTTATATAATTCCAGGTAATTATATGTATTCCAGAATAAACAAATTTTATCTGCATAAATGGAATTTTCTAACGAATAAAAATATGAATTTTAGTTGATTGTGGCACAAAATCCCTAGTGGTATTAAAAATACCTAAATTACATTCGACAAGCAGTACAATATTATGCAATAAAATTGAGTGAACTTTGACAATTTTTTATCGCGTAACTAAAATGTAAAATATTATGTGATTAAAGTATGATTGGTTTTGAAAACTCAAAGGTTGAAATAAACCTTATACTAGTTGTTTGTTAAATATTAATATATGATTAACGCATTACAGAAGTATAAGTATATTAAATAATAAATATTATATATCGAGAATAACGTAAAAAAAACTCTGTGCGTATATTTATTAGGAGTTATTTCAAGCTATACCAACCAATCACAAATAGAAAGTAACTTTCGATGAGGCTCACAAGTTTAGACTACAGCAAGTAAGAGCCAGTGCGTGTATTTTTCATACATTTTGGTGGATAGTCGAAGCGTGAGCTTCACGGGTCTGGAAAAGCCAATAAATTCACGGGTGATTTCCCGGCGGCGGCAGGAAGCGGAAATGACGTCGTCTTGGTTTGCGGATCACGTCTCCAGCAGGAAGACACGCAGAGCTGCCAGGATACACAACAAAGGGAAAACTAACTGGGAGACCCGGGTTCATTAAAAGCAAGCACGCCCCTGGCTGCGAAAACACCACCATCTCCGATGACGACGAAAAATCTCAAAACAAAATCACTTTTCTTATTTTTTTAGGTTTTCTAAAGCAAACATCAATCTAAACCGCCGAATGACATAAAAAAGGATTAACGAGGTCATCCTTCAGTACTACGACCAGGAAATTGTTACGTCCTCTCGATGGACAGAAGAGTATTTACTCGAAAGACAGGTGACAAATGGTAATGACTTCGTCATGGTGAACTCTCTCACTTTATCTCCATCCACGAGGGCCCCTACCCGGCCGCGGCCCGCATTCCAGGACTCTGGGGCCCTGACGGACATCGGTCGCTCTGCAAATGAGATGGGCGAAATACTGCTAACCCTCAGATGACCAACCTTTAATACAGACATTCCCATATAGTCGTAAGCTTCAGGAACACTTTGAAATATATTAATAATAGCACATTTAATGCATAATCAATACTATTATTTTTAGAAAACTCCAAAACTTTTCATTTCGATGTATTTTTTTAACGGTGTTTTCATAACAATTTAATTTATTGTTTTTGTAGTCCATAATGAAGAAAATTTGATGGAATGCTTTCAAAGTTCTATTTAAAATTGACGATGAATTTTCATTTCCATGACATGATCATTTTATAATGACATGATCATTTTATAATGACATGATCATTTTATATTTATAATGATCATGTCAATGAAATCGAATTTTAATAAAAAAAATAATATTTCTACACATTACAAAAGAGTCACTCTTCACTCAATTAAAATTTTAATTGTTGACAAATATTAACTCTTTCGTTCTATGACATTTATTAGCATAATGATATATTTTTATATACATATTTAAAATCTTGAACCCCTACCTTTATGCCATTACTGTTTTTACTCTTAATTTTGAAAGTTGAAAATATGTATTTTATACTAAAATCAAATTCTGTTTTAGGTGAGGTTTTTCTTGCCCCAGTGGTCAATGAAGTGTTGATACAAAGGTTTGCAAAGTTACATTAGTCCAGTCCGATAGATTGATGTCCGTCCAGATGTAATTAAAAGTACGGAGCGATCTGTCTTTGTGAGAGGTTTTAATTTACTCTCTGTTACATTTTCAAAATGTGACACAAAGGAATTTGCTTGACGATCTTCATGCCTGTTTTCCTAGGAGAACCCATCGAAAACATGGTAGTTAAGTCATTGCAATATATTCGACGGGCAGTGCTATAATTCCTATTACTATTTATTATTATTACTTTGTCCAAGTGTAGGGCTGAACTAAATTACGGAGCAGTGTTGTCGTTCACACATTCGTTACTATAAGGGTGGCAGAGCTGAGGGCAATTAATAAGAGTGAGTCCATCGTATATCAGATGGTGTGAGTTCTTCAGGATTTGTAGGGTCTTGCAATGCTCGGGGGGGTCAACAAAAAGCTTTCTTCTCGCGTCCTCAAAGAGCGAACCGATCAATGTTTTCGTCGAGCTATTAATACATCAATACCTACAAACGTACTTAAATATCAATTTCATTTATGGTTGTTCATGTTTACATATTTTTATACAGCTATGGATAAATGTGAACATTGGAAATTAGCGTCTAACTTGATATATGCAGAGTACCACATTTAACATCGCATATTTAAATTTGATGATAATCTTGTTAGATTCGTAACAACCGCGAGCCGCATAGAAATAATGAACTGCGCACTGATATGAAATATTCAAAAACGGTAATTTGAAGGCTTCGTATCATTTCACAAATTATCAGACACGTGTATTCCATATTTATGCGCGTAGCTGAAAAGTGGTTACGTGATGAAACAGAGTCTCCCAAATAATTTTCAAAAAATATTTAAAGGCAGATGAAATTAATGTATATTAAAATATTATGAACTAAACTTCGAAAATATATCATTTTGCGGTATAAAACAGAACTTATGCACTTTTTGCATAGATAGCCAGATGTATGATAGATCCTCATTTAAGATTCTTTGGTCGATCTAGGAAGTTTAATAGAGTTTCTTTTGTCTCGGGTAATGCAAGAAAGTAAAATTTGTTTTAGTCTATGTCGTATTAAAGGTCCATGAGTAAGTAGCTATGCTCTGAGAGCCAGGGTAATAACTCAGACGGTCGTAGAGCTCTCACGAAGACCTCCAAACAAAGGACCAGCTCCACGCCCCTTGCTCCCGGGAGGCTGCTAAGGTGATTCGGGACAAAACTCATTACCATTCGTCAAGTTGACCAAATGAAACGAGTGACCATTTAGTTTACGCGTTTGTTATGGTCGGGGTCTTTATTGATGGCTACAACCCAAATAGATTTTTTAAATCTTCCTATAACATCATGCACACATATTTTTAAATACAAAATCTAAATTAAGTCCTTAATTTTTTTTTACAAATTACAAGAATACAATATCACTTAGCCTTACTGTCAATATTCTATGATCCCATCTAACGTTTGAATATCATAATGACCATTATTGGGACAAATGATATAAAATTTATTAAACATACATAATAATGGATATTCCCTCACTTATAAATTCCCCGTCCTTGAGAGTGAGAGAGTAGTTCAGCCCAAGCTATTAGTGGTCCCTGAGCTGAAAATGTAGAGAGCACACGAGGCGGCACAAGGACACACCAAGGGTGCCTCGTGAAAATCAACATCCATTATGTAAGGAGCTATTTTTAAAAAACCATTTAAAACATATTTCTTCATTAAGCCCTTAAATATCCAAGAATATTTGAATTTATTCAAATCTTTACTAACTATTACGATTACAAGTTAATTGCAACAAATATTGGATATTCTTATACTCTCTAAGGTAATTCTATATATTATGCACATTCCCTCGAAAATGCAAACAACAATTCTTACGTGATCTTAATTGATATATTATTATAAATATATTTTTGGATCGAAGTATTTTCTCTCTCTCATAAGTCAATCATCTTGGATTGAATCCAAAGTTATAAATTTGAAATCCACAGGAGGTGTGGCTGGCGATCACATTTTTAAAACATACATTTGAAGTATTATTAAATCTATGTATTTTCACGGACGCATAAAAGATAAACGACGAACAACGCAGTTAAACTTTTATTATAAAAATCCCTTTTATATATCTCACTTTTGTTGTTATTCTGTTATATTATACTTACGTAATGTTGAATTTCTATCATTTGTTTTATCAACTTTTAATTGCGATCGATATTAGATCTACCTATAAGTATTTTGGAATATATTTTTATGTGCGTTAACATTAAGCAATGATGGTTATAGATCGAGGAATAATATGTACTTTGTTGATCAAAAATTGTTAAAATTACTATTTTTAATTGTATGATATTAACTTTTAAATTAACCATTATTTAAATAACACGCAAATTTCTGTGATTAGTTATGAAAAATAATGTCAAAACTATTATAATGAGGTACTACAAAGTTTTTTTTTAGAATAACATTCATTTTTCAAGAGTAATCAGTTTTAGACTTATCATTTTTTGTTATGAAATAATATTACCTCTTTTTTTATAAAAAAAAATGCTTCTTAGTTATATGATTTTGTTATTTAATTGTCATTTTTGTTTTAAACATTTCTATTATTAAAAAAAGTGATCCGCCCGTTGTTAAGCTAAAGACGAAGAGGTAAACTCTAATAGTCTCCCAACTAAAACAGTAGTAATGTGAGGAGGCTATTATTTGGCAGAGGGACATCGGTCATTCCCTAGCACAAGTTATTTAGTGTGACCGTCACCGGGAGACCTGCAATGTGTTAAGGTAGATAATTGAGAAAAAGTTTTCCTCCCATTCGGTGGTAAGTCACAGGCAATAAAACTTGATTGCTTTTTTGAGTTTAGATTGTAGCTATATGCTTATTTCTAAAAATAATCATTATGTATATTTATCAGACAGTCTTGCTGTCATTAATATAGTTTTCTCCATACAATAGACACTTTGTGGAATCTGTTTCTTATCAAATATGTAGCACTTGCCTACCCCCTAATAAACATATTGATTGAAACTCGAACCCGTAGATATCGACTTCAAACGTATCCGGATATCTTCGCGTGGAATTGCTCCCATTATCATGACGGTATAATGCTGGCCAGAACAACTTATCCTGAGATTTTATTTTCGCAGGTTTTTCTATCCAATCTGTTAACTGAAACATGGCCACTGGGATTGACCGGTTACGTGGAACCGAATAAATCAGACAACTTTACCGATCAGATTACTTCGCCCTAAATGTACTCGGAAATCGCCATGAATAAGATATGGTCATAATCCACAGTACTCTTTCACCGAAAGTATATAAGTACACAACGATATTTTAATATTGATTAATTTTTACATACTATCCCAATATTATTTTTGTATTTTCGTAGACGTATTTTTCTTTCCACGTATATTTTCCTTGATAGAATTTGGCCAAAATACTTACGCAAGATGCAGATAAGAAAAAGTCGCCTCCTTGTCTTCTGACAAGGCTTTATTAAGGGTCCCTCCGAGCTCGGTCGTATATCACCAAACTGTCAAAAGACGAGGAACTTTCTACTTTTATAAAATATAGGCATAACCATACTAAATTTGGCATGTGAAAAATTAAACATAGAAAAGTTGTACAGATATTACATTTTCACGAAGAAATTCATATTTGACTGGATCTCATTTTATACATTTTCCGTTATTGAGTATGAAATTATGGAGTGATATAAAGAAGCAAATGCGTAAATGGAAATATCACATGGTGTTGGTTACATTAGAGGATGATCTGGTACATTGTTTTATTGATATTTGGATGTATACATTTGTATGTGAGTGGGCCCGGGGTCTCTCTCTATGGCCCTCTGGGGTCACACTCAGCCACCGCCAATTGATGCGATATTCATTGCGGCGCAATGGATTGCCAGTGGCGTATACACAAAAATTACCAACGGTAAATATCAGAAATATGGAGAAAAATGCAATGAAAAAGTTGTGATTTATTGAGTCTACAAAGTTATATGAAGCAACTACTAACAAATATCGAAATATGTAGCATTAAGCAAGATTATTTGACATTTGGCTTAGCTTATATTTAAATTCATCTTTATCCAATAAAATAAGCCCATATATTGAAAATGTTAGAGTTAAAAAATGTATTAAACCATAATTTAAATAAAATTTCAACTAAAATATTGTTTTTTTTTCTTTAATGCTCATTCGATATAAAATGATAAATAATATGTTCCAAAATCTATTGAATCAATGGAAGACGTCTAGAAGATTATTTTTAATTATTTGAATTTTAGAGAGCACAGTAGAAATACTAGATTATATGAAAAAATATAACTAAAGTAAATATTTTAGATTATAAGATCACATTAATAAGTGTGGGCTTCTTTGCATGGAAAAAATGATATAGATACACATAAATGATATATTCTATTCAATACAAAAAGATCTAAGATGATTCTTTAAAACTTATTATTTTATAATATTCTTGCTTTTGATCTTTTCAGCAGTTGATTATAGTTATTTAATTTTCTGTGGCCTTTACAACGCTTTTAGGTATTAAATTTTCTTATTGATCCCTAAATTTAGAGAAATACTATACCAATTTAAATGTTTGCAAGTGGTAGTTATACATTAAAATCTATTGTGGAACCCTTCACAAGCATTGAATATGAAACTCAAATTGAATACCGATGACATGTATAACAAACATTTGAACATTGATTGATAGTGTAATCATAGTTATATTACTGAATATTAATTTTTTTTTTAAATACATGTTTATAAATGATAAAAAATGTTATTTTGTATAGTGAAGACTGTTTCGATATCCATAAGAAATAACCGATCTACTGATTTCCATAAGACTTTTTCCTGAAAATGGAAGGATATTTTATGGTAATTTTCTATTGACATTTCTAGCAAAGATTTTCTCTTTTTGATTACTATTTAAACTAAATAAGAACAGAATTGAAATAATTTCTCTTGAATTGTATAAGTTAACTAAATTACCTTTGAACTATTTTTGAGCTCATTAACTAATCTATTATTCGGTACTGATTAGTGCAGGGTGTGACTGGGAAATCTATAAATGTTCAAAATAAAATGTATTTCCATAGTGTAAAATAAAATTCATTAACCTGGCAAAATTTTGGCGAAGCGCCCTTGCGCTACCATCAATGATGCGACACCAGGGGCACATACCTGTGATTGAGGATAACTACCCAACATTTTTTACAGCTTTTTACCTTACATGAGCACCACTAAACTTGTTCTAAATATTTGATTTTATTGCGATCTGGTCAGGCCGCTTCACCAAATGGACAATCCTGGCCTGGCCATATTCCTCGGCAATGATGATACATACGCCACCATCCGTCATAGGAGATCGATACCGCTACCATCTTCCAGAACTACTTAGCCAACACGAGTTGTAAAATTTATTTTTGTGTAGTGTATAGAGAAGAAGAAATCGTGATATTTAATATCAACACGCTCGTATTCCCATAGACGCGACAGATTGCAAACACGCAACGGCCATGTTTTACTTCACCCCGAGAATTAACACTTTGTCTGTGATCACGAACCATAATTGTTTATTTATAATTAAAAATAAAATTGGTTGTTTACCCGCGTCTTCAAAAGCATGCCTAAAAAATTTATTATAATATCACACTAAAGCATACAAAATACACTAATGTTCATAGTCATCAACTATAAATTACAGCAGGACGAAGCGTCATTAAATTGCTTTATTATGCGTATAATATATCATAAATATGATTTTAAATATATTATAATACAAATAAAATATATTATTTCATGTTGAATTTCATAGCCATCCATGTGCTGATTGAAATCCCATGATCTGAAGAATGATACTGCTGGCATGACCGTAAACGATAAGGTCTCTTCGCGAATATATAGAACTGTTTACTTCTTACAAAGCTCAGTTACTGATAATTTTACAGAAAATACATTGAATTCGCACATATCTCTCAAGAGTAAATACAAAATATTTCCATGTACATATATTTAATTTAATTATTATGTAAATTCACACATTTTTACCTTTATTTAAGTTCATTTAATAATTTAAGTATGTTTTTAAATTTAAAAGTTGCACCAAATTCTATAGAAATTGCATATTTTATTCATCCATATAATTAAGTATTAAAAAGTAATCACAATAATAATTATAAAAGTACCCACTAAAATCGTATCAACGATATAACACATCAATCAATAAGGTTGTAAGATATTTTTAAAAAAAAATGCGATCAAACGTGGAAAAAAGTGAACTTATTGATTAATTGTTATTTAATAGGGATACCAATTATTCGTAATGATCACCTATTCCAGTGGTTCCTAACCTAGAGGGAATTACCCCTGCAAGGGTAAAACAGGTGTTCTGCGGGGGTAATCATGCTGGTAATTTTTGGTATATAGATAATAAAATGGCAGATCAGCACCATGTGGCTGAGCACAAATTTTAAAGAGGGGTAAAATCAGTTTCCCTGACAGGGCATAGGGGTAACCATACTGAAAAGGTTAGGAAGCACTGACCTATTCGAATATCGAATAGCAAACCTACTGCTATCTGCTTTCTGTTGTTCAGTTATTTTTGCCTATTAATGTGTTGCGAAAATAAAAAGACTAAAAAGTTTACTTCTGAATGAGTAGATTTTGCAAAGGAGGGCTAAAGACGCCACTCCAGAACGGTCATGGGAGAATAAAAAAATTTGGTCAACGATAAGAATTATGCTAGTATCGTAATTATCAAAACAAACGCCTGATATCAAGACAACACAACAAAAGTCATCTTACCTTTGTTAAAAGAGCTTAATAGCTTATCCGACGATAGCGATTTCAGTTAATTGTACCTGAATTTTATGACGGTCAAATGATTATTTAGAGTACGATATTTTGTTGAATAGTAAGTATGAATATTTACGAGTTTTTATAAAAAATAATTATAAATATATTGAATATTTTGACTTTTATGGCACTACTTTGCCATCGATGCACGAGTGTATGATGAAACGCAAGACTTCCAAGATTTCCGGTCCGATAGGGCTACTGTTGCAATATTATTACTTAGTTCATTAATAGCAACTTCCATTGGAGTCAGAACATCAAGTACATTTCTTAAAATCATTAATTCACTTTCAAAAACAATAATCATATTCATATCCGCCATTTTTTTATTGACATGATCAAACACTATCTCTGAGTAATGATTTCGCCCAGGTAGTGAATACCTCAGTATTCATGTGATCTTTTTGGTTGATTTTGTAAAATATTCTATTAAAAATGTATACAAATACTATTCGTATATTTCCCCAAATATCCGAAAATGGAATCATTGAACCCTGGGCGAATATATCCGGATATCGGAATATCCAGATTGGAATCCCTATTACTTAATGAATAGAAAACATAATCCTATATATTAAAATACAAAGCAGGATACAAACACTGTATCGATTATTATATTAAATCCACATTTGATTGTAATCAAATAGCGATTCAAGTTGTTTACATTTTGAGAAGCCCTGGTTGATCTGCATTGACCAGAGTTTTGTCGCATGCACTTGCATATCACATCTCGAGACATAAAAAGTCGAGACGACACGTTTCGCAATCTGATATCGAAACGCGAATGTCTTTAAGTGTTTTCTTGAACTCAAGTTTATGCTACACACGATTGTTTTATATGCTATGAAAACCACGTGTGATAGCATTATATTTCCTTTTACAAACCAGTTTTTAAAAAATACATGTATTAATTTAAAATATATTTTATATCTTTATAAATGACGCAAATGCTTTATATCTAAGCTAATATATAAGACTGGATGTGAAGTTTCAGACGCATGTCATTTAGGGTTTACACATGGATAAGATATGTTCTTTGGAGCAAAAAAAAAGAAAAACTACTAGTGCTATTTGACCTGATTTATGAGAAAAGGTAAGAAAGGGTAGTAGATTGTACATCCTTTGCCATCTCGAGTTCGGTCCCCTCGCTTCACCCTCAAAATATTTTATAACTGCTCCATTAGAGTAAAACATACATATAAATATACGCGCATTTTTATATCGATCGAATTTTAATAAATTATATATCAAGGTTGAGACTCAAAGTGTCTTAGTTCTTAAGATGGTATTTGTAGCTTGATATAAGAATTATCAGGGGGTCCTCTTAAAGCATGGCAGGCGGGTGTCTTCCAAAAATGATTTAGTATGATTCATCGTGCCAACTTTACGGTCATTCTCCCGGCGATAAATTGGCCAGGAAATGGGGGAAAATGTGTACGAAATGATAAAACGTCCCCCCGCTGCCCACCACCATCGAGTTGATAATATCTCAATAATAAATTGGGAAATTTTCCACGCAGTCGGCGATTATTTTTGGTCCTGTTATCTATTCATTATCTTATGCAAGATTTTTAACAATCCCATAATAAAATTTCCATGATCAAATATTTTGTATTATTGTACATTGTATTCAAATGTAGCTATTGAAAAGACAATTTGTTGAGTGTTTTAATTATTAAATATGCATTTTATTCTGAGACATTATTTAATAATTACATAGCATAATGTCTCGATAACCATTAAATAATCTTCGTATCTGTGCATCTATTCACACTATTTCAGAAAGCTCTTAGTACATTTGCATTAAACTTTATTCCCTGGCGACCGTTCCATCAAGCCGTAATATATTATTAGTGCTCTTCGCAACTTATCTTAATCCATAAATTTTATCACATCTAAATGTACAGGTTTTACTTGACCCCCCACAATATTTTTAAAGTCATGCGAACATTAAGTGAAAATTTAGTATTCACATTCGAATTTGATGCTACTGAAGGGGTACTCGAAAGAGATAATACCATGAGAAACTAACATCGTATAAAGCAATTTTATGGACCATAAGTACGACATTAGGTCAACAATAATACTCAATCACAAATATTGTGCCCTAGCGTGGCATCGTGGCATTGAAGAGGACCAAAAGCGGCACCCCTTGTGCCATAATGACGATATATAAGGGCACATTTTAGTGTCGCTACCTGAGGATATGATCACATGCATTTAGTTTCATTGCACTATATCTCAGACAGTGTAAGAGGTAGCAACCGAAATTTTGCATCCATTTCTACAAAGCCAATTTTTGTTTCAGTCAGTGTTTATACGATGTAAGAAAAGTTACAGTACGTGGCTAAAGCTGTAGACTGGGAACTTGATTGAAGTATTATAACTTTCAAAACATTGCAATTTTTACATACATATATTATTTATTATAAGCAGCTACAACATAGTTTCAGTATTGTAGATATAAGACATTTAAATTATTTGTATTTATATATCTCAAAATTTGTTATAAATGTCGGCAGCAACTTGATCGCAGTAGACTATCGCTTGGTTTACTTATAATATCATAACAACAAAATGAGAAATAATAAGCTTTGTAGGAAAAATCACACAAATCATGTCGCTGCCTCCCATGTTAATAGAGATTCTGGTAATTAGTCTCAAATATAATTTGATTGTAGGCTATGGAATTATTAACTGTTATATGACGCCAACAAGTCCTACTCAGTGTGACATAAGTCGCGAAGACATGAATTGCAGTCAGTGTAATTTCCCACGTTGAGGTCGTGACTTTGTCCACTTTGGCGGCCTTCGCGAGAGGTCGGACCTTTGCGCGCTGCAGACGGTCCCAGCACCAATGGACCAGTTCGTTTTATAGTCGTGTCATATCACTTAATGGCACGAGATCGAAGACCGGTCTGGTTCAGACCCTTTAGACCCTTCGGATCGAATAATCCAATAATATTTCAACTAATTTTCATTATATTTTTTGACACAATTTCTATAGTGATTTTGATACCTTCATATAAAGATAAAAGATGAAATAAATTTTAAATATAAATTTAACATTATTTTATTTATTTTTACATTTTTAAGAGAAACTTAGCTAGTACAGAGATAATAATAGTTAAACAAAATCCATTAAAAAGTTTCTTCAATTAACATGAAATAAAGTAAAAAGACAAATTAAAAAAGAAATTCGCGTAGGGACAATAATGAGTAATTAAATTTGGAAAAATAATTTTTAAAAAATTCTTGAAAATAATGAGCAATTCACTATTTACTAATAAATTCTCTCCCACCTTAACAAATCAAACAATACTATCCTAACTTTACCACACAAGGAAGACAATGAGAAATTACCACTTGTAAATCCTTTCCCTAGAAAACTCTCCTATGGATATCGCCTACATTTGATAACAAATACGGCACTTTAAGAACAATATTACTATTAAACTATAATTAAATTAATCGATTATTAAATTATTAATCATATTTCTGTGCCACCAGATTATGAAGTGTTATAATATTTACATTATAATTTATAATTAGTATTCGAAAATAAACATATTTTTACTATTGCTGCACAATTATAACATTTGATTTTTTTAAATTGCATAATTCATACTCAAATATGCCAAATAACTATCTTAACCATACCATTATTTGATTTGCAAAATTACAGTGGATAAAAAGGTTACCAGTTATTGCACAAATAAAATCCATAATATCCAATACCAATCAAACTATCATCATCTTAATGAAGTGATTAGCAAAATTCAGCAAAATTATCATATTTGTATAATATACTTTCTCTAGATGCATTAACAGTATTTGTACAAAAAATTATGTGTATGTATTATCAGCCCCGCATTTTGTACAATAATTCCAATTGGCTTATCTATCATTTTTGCATCCGTAAAAACGGTGATAAAATTAATCTTTCGATTTCAATTCAATGCTAAATTAGATTCCATAGCCTTAAAATGATCAAATTTCTATTCAATTGCCCTAATGTCGAAAATTATATTTTGTCGGGTCTCATGCCCGCACATTGTTAAGGACTGATACACTTTTGCAAGTTGCCTTCGGTTACCATATTGACCAAGATGATTCAGCAGTTACAACACTGTTCCCCGGTATTTATGGCTTTACACGGCTACCTCAATCATAATCATTATTGATGGGCTTAAAGCCCCGAGATGTGCAGAAATCGGTGCGTGGGCAAAGCAAAGACCAGCCGATCAGCTCGACCGTGTCGATCAAATAAAGAATATGTCTTTTATTTTACTGCTTCGCCATCTATTCGAAGGTATGAAAAATTCTTACAGCAGACATCGACAATAATATCTTGCATATTTCAACAACACGCGAAGAAGAAAATTAATATGCGTTGTATAATTGATATACGTCCATCGGCGCGAGATCCATTAAACGTTAAATAAACGATCAAAATGTGAAATGGTGATGTCCATACTATAGCAATATTTTACCGCTGGGAATCATTTTGCCCGCAAAAATTGATGATTGTATTGACAATCAATTTTGCGTATATTTTAAATAAAATGGCTCATAAAAGTTAATTATCAAATATTTTACTAAGAAGATTGTATTAATAAAGTAAAACTTTTTCCTGGGTGTTAATTTTTTTTAATGTCTAGAGACATGTCTACAGATAGATCTGTATTAAATCTTTCCTTTAAGAGGTCTCCAAACTTTTTAGCCCAAGGGCCACATTGACTCTTCCACTAAGTTCTCTACTAAACATACTGTACTTTTGAATTATGCACACATTTTTTATTGGGGTAGCCGTTGTATGAGATATCTATAGCGTGAATGATTGTATGATTTACTTAGATTGTAAACTTTACAATGTAATCAAAATAAACTAAGGCAGTTGAATTGGGGATATTCACCAACGACCCACAAACCGTCGTTTAGAAACCCCTGTGTTGGATAATGCTGATCATACTCTTCAATAGATTTCTTTAGTGTGTCAACTTTTTAACAGTATAACTCTTGCATGACTATTCGATTGACCTAAAGCAGCTCTATATCTATATCTAATGAAAGCAACAACATTATCTTCCTCGAATATTTATGTTTTATTTGACTGTGCTTCCTTGTGATTAACTTTTGTCTACCTTTGAAACATTTACTGGAGATTTACACTTCATTTTAAATTCTATGATATATAAAATAAATTTTTTTTTTGAATAAATTCGACTCAAAAACCTTTTCAACCAGTATCATCTCACATGAGAAGAAAATAACACTATTCAATAATTTGTTAGCATATTATAATAATAACTCTGCTGTATTGGCGAGGATATCCATCAATAATTTAACACAGCAGATGGTTATAAGATGTTAAGAACTTGCTTGGGTCATAATTTGATTACGATGATAAAAATAGTGTAAATATTACATTTTATACATATAAAAATAAATATTGTTAACTTGCATTGCAGAACACATCCCATGAACATTTTTTTATCGTGTTTCTATTTAGTTTAAAATGCGTTTTAAAGCATCTGTAAAATGCGTGTTAAAGCATTAGTCCAAAAGTTCGTGCGCATTTTTGGGAAATTTTAAATAATGTAAATAAAACACAATTTTAAACAAATTAGTACGAAATTAAAGATATCTACAATAATAATAATCTATAATTTCCTACCTAATAGTTTCTAATATTTCAGATATCTAATTTCCGCATCAGAATTATATACACTTTGCTAATATACAACTTAAACATTCTGACTATCATATGAATAAAGCATAATACGCTGTTTGTCTTCTGTCTGTTTTTCATATATCATCTATCATTTTACTAGGATAACACTCACTATTTGTGTTCATAAATATGCTTTTTTGATATCAAAAATATATATCGCCAATAAGTAACTATAAAAGACTTAATGATAAATAAAATATATAATGATATAGTGTTTCAAATAGTAACAAGAATGAAATTAAATGAAGGGTCTATAAAAGTAACCGAATGGTTTTATTGATCGTTTTGTGTTCTTCTTCGATATCTCGAAAGCTCGGTCGCCATATCTGGCAGAATGATGACCATAAGATGCATGGCGTTGTCATCGATGGATGCGCGCCGGTGTTACTCCCATCTTTTATTTATTGTCCCTGTATATTTTCGGTATCATATCCGGTGATATTGAAAGATGTTTTATGAGCAATGTCGGCTCATAAACATACTTTGCAAGAGGTGTTTGCTGATCGGCCGATCAAACGGCCTGATCAAACATGTCTGCTGGGTCTTGGCAACGAGAGCGAAAGTCTTCAGCGATGCCCACGCGGCCCTATTAGGGATACTTATCGTGTTATTTTGCCACATAAAAGTTATGATCAATTTTTTAATGATTATTCATCGCTCAATGAAATGATTAAAAATATTTTTGCTGAGCGTCATGCTCAGCTGAAATGCTATGGTGCTTTTTTATCGTTGCAGCTCCGCATAAAGCCGATATTACACAAGAGAACCAATGGGATTTGTCATGGCGACCGATATTTATAGCGACCATAAATAGTTCAGTGACAGAGTAATTAAAAATATCAGAAGGCTCTCTCGGTTGCACGGTGATGCTGTACAAGATGTACGTATCACGGATCGCGTACTGAACCACGAACATCACGCTTAATTTAACGATAATGGGAAAGCAGTAAGTGCTCTAAAACCTTTTTAGATAAACTAACTATATGATATTTATTTGCAACAATTTCATCGTACATTGTATGGGGTCGAAATTAAAACGTAAATCATATTTTTAGGGTGACAAGACTTTTGAAACCCATAAAATTACTCATAATACGGTCAGCGAACAGGAACATTAAAGTGGAATTCGCGATGAATATTTAATGCGTGTGATTGTGTAAATTATCGGCCACAAATTTATATGTCAGATAAAGGAATTACTGTCGGAATATAAGAAATTCTATCATCCCGTTGTTATATATAATACATACACAAGCGAAATGTAATTTATTCTTCAGGGTGAGAATCTTGCTTCAATAAATCGTTTGTAAAATTTTCATAGATCTATAAAAATATTTTTAAAACACTATTAAATCACTATATTAATTTTATACGATACTCAAACAACTGTTATTTATTTATCATTCATATTAGTAACATATGTATTAAGCACAGTTTTGTCAACATTTCATTAAATTTAATACCAATTTTTTTAATTTGAGTTCCAATTACGTTTTAAAATATAAAAGCAAATAGATTGATTTTTTTTGCAATTCCTAAAAGTATTTTCCACTACATATTTTAAGATTATTACTAAAGGCCGTTAAAAAATGTCGTGTTCTGCTATAGATTTTCATGATACATTAACACATGTTATTGTACTAATATCATATTTAAAACAGCTTCCGAAACTCAATATAAATCATAAATATATTTTTAAATTTAAATATTATATAACATATTATTCTATAAAGAAATTATTATAAATTCATCAGCAATAAAAAGTATATTTATAAAAATAATATGCTTGACAATCACATATCAAACTAAAAACAACAACTCTGAATTTGAGCATGTATTAAACCCTCTAAATATTATATTATTTTAATATAATATATATTATGTATATTTAACATATATCTTGAGTTATATATGGTCATACATAAATTCAGTAAAGAAAATTTTATTCAACACTTCGCTACCCGTTTTCAAAGACCGTCTCAAAGACGCAAGCTTTTAGTTTATTTAAAAACTTACATTTATGAGTCTCAGATTATATACGAGTGATGAGTCTTTGAGACACTTCGGAGTATTCACATCATTCTGGTAATAAAATCTCTATATTGTTGTGAGCCGGTCCTTCGTTCCATTCCAAGAACGTTAGCCAATATATTTTCAGAACATGCCGCTGGAATTTGCTCATTTGAATATGATATGAAAAAACATGTATACCTGTATATAATGTACAATTTCAATTAAATTAAATATTACCTGTCAGTGGAAATCAAATCTCTAAGCCTATTAGTTTCTAATTGTGTATCAATTCCTACAACATTCATTTTCGCTTTATTTACAATATATATTTTTACAATATTTTATGAAATTAACAAAATTAAGTCTTTGTATAAGATCTCAGGAAAACCATTTATGAACGCCTTTTATTGTCTTTATATTTATATATTTTTACCTATCAACACAAAGAAAATAAGATAAACCTTCATTAGGTAAAGTTATGTTTTAATTTTCATAATAGAAAATCCTTATCCAAAATCGATCATTGTTTTTAATGTGCTTCTAATAAAAGCCTTTTAAAATTTTATCTATTAACCTTTAATATTCTTCTCCTCAGAATTATACCATCATATGGATTTTAATGGAAAAAATAATCTTAATGTGTTGTTCTTTCTGATTACATTACACGTTTTAATCAAAATACTGAAATATATTTTCAATGCATTCATGTGTTAAAATGAGTATTAAATTTGTTGACGTATTAAATAATTCTTTTTCAAGCTTTCATTGGTTCTAAAGTTTTTATTTTTATTGAACTCAAAAAAATTATCCTAATTTTTAACCATCGTATTGGTATTTATAATTCAGACTGACCTTTCACTAAATCTGCCTTTATTCAATGGTATATGATAAACGTTTCTATTTCACTTTTTTAATATATGAATATTTGTCTTTTTAAGCTCGAGACACGAATACCGTTTTGTGAATGGCATTTTTATTGCTGCATAATTGAAATATGAGCCCTAAATCAAAGTCTCGTCTTCCAGAATTAATTAAAAACAAACCGCTGAAATGCGATCACAAAGCTACTTTGAAGAAGAAAAGTTCAAAAGGGCAGAAAAATTTCTCGACAAATTAAAATCAAACAAAGACGCCTAACATTTGGCTCAGATTCTTACGAGAAATAAACAGCTAGGATTTATATGCAGCTTTATAAAGTTTATTCACAGAGCGTATTTAATAGTATTGTCATTTGAATCATTACTGAGCTATGTAATATATTTTTTTAAATTAACAACACTATCTAATGTTCTTCAATCACTCACTGATATTTCATGCATATATTTTGTTATTTTTGCTCATATGAATGCTCTTATTTACTCACAATGATATGGAATAATAGCATTGGAGGTGTATGACCATAAATGCCGATCTGCAATTTTTTTCTCCCAGTCCGGGTATTATGTTATTAAAAAAGTAACCAAGCAGAGGAGAGACTGAAGAATACGGACGAAAGGAAAACAAGAAACCCCCGCAGAGCAGAGGCGAGGAAATGAGATTAAATCGGTAGTCCTGATGAAAAATATCCGTATGTGTATCGCTACGCCTGACATTGAATAAATATCAATTTATATGGGATCTTCAATCTAGTGCCATCATCACTCCTGGCAACTATGACAGCGTTTCTTAAACTATATTGAGCTTTGCGACCGCGTCAAACCATCATTTATTAAGCCAGATATTGAGAAAATGACTTCAATGCTTCTGCAATTATTGTCACATATGTCAAAAGCACAAACACTTTGGAATATTTCTAAAATACACATTATTCAGTATTATTAAAATTCTCAGCTAGCATCTCATATTAGTAATTATGTCTGCCTGCGTATACAATTAGTTGAATTTAGATCTATGTAAATATTTTGATTATGGATACATCACTTTTTTTATTTTGTAAAATAATTGAGAAATTGATACTTGATTAATTATTGCGATGATATATTTTTAAATAAGAAAAAATAATTAAAACAATAAGTGTAGATGTCGCCGAGAAACTTGTATCCATAATTAATTTTAAATATATGTTTTAATATTATCTATTGATATATTTAACCCGTAAACCGCGGGGTTTCTTTAAAATGGAGTTTATTCCCTTATTTCGTCCTTTTTTATCATAGTACCGTATTTATAAGCAAGGGCTCAGACGCCTACATATTTGGCGAAAATCTTCCCTTTGTGCATCTTTTATAAGACAAAGGACTCAAATGAAAAAAAATGTTTGTAATAGGGATTAAACCTTCCCGCTTCCGAGGGAGGGACACTCCTAGGAGGAACGAGGAGTTCTGAATGAACTTTTCGGCATCAATGTCAGTTTTATAACGGGGGTAATTGTGCTATATAACATTTTACGCCCGTAGCACTAAGGGTTCAAAATTCACTCCCAACCCATGATTTATACGCAGAACGTGATGAAATTCGAAAAAGGTGTAAATATTCAGTTTTAAGAAATTAGTGCATGTTGCTTCATACATGAACATTGCAATTCACCATTAGGGAAATTAATCCAGCTTATTTTAGCGGTAGTGAATTTTGGTTGTGGCCTTTTTTGTAGATGTCAACCCTTTTTTGTGCCATTATGAAGCGCTTTCAAATAGAGAATATTCCCCACATGACGATACATCCAGTTAAACCAAAAATGCAATCTGCCAAGTGATTTTTCACTGGCAACCCTTTCATTTAGGGATGTCAATGGATATTAGCGGTTTCAATTTCACAAAATGAATTGGATGTTTTTTCCCCTTCTACCATAGAAAAAGGACCAAATACATGCCTTCGTTTATATAATATATTAGCAATACTTTATTATTTTTTTAGATTTAAATATACATTAATATTTCATATAATAAATATCATTCCAAGACGAATATCGTTTTATTGACAATGTCAACCCTCGACGTTTGCTATCAACTTTCTCATTAAATGTCAATGTCACGACACTTGTCAACTGAGTGATCCAAATGATCCAAATTGCTGGGAAAAATGAGAAAACAACCCATTTCATACCCCTTCTGGTAAAAGCATTTCGGAAGAAGCAATTAAATGAGTACTTGACACTTTCGACACCCCCTGCCATTTCGTTGACGCAGATCTCATCCTAAGAACGGTTAACATGAAACCCGAGTATCGATTTATCGTCACTCATATCCTTTTTCTTGTTTTTTTTTTTAATTTTTTATTTTATTATACCACACCATAAAATATCGTATAAACATTGATATACTAATAGAATTTGTTAAAATAAACTAAATATTTTTTTAAATTACAAATTGACAGATAAATTCAAAATTTCAATACCTTAATAACAATAAAGCTCTCTTTTTCAATTAATTATAAAATACTGTTTTACAGATGAAAAATATTTTTTTGAATATGAGTTCGTATTCTAAATTGCCAACCACTGCGCCAATGTCATCAAGTTCTTAAGGAAAATATTATTTATCAACTTCAGAGTAAGTTGAATTAAGTATTAGGTAATTGATCACTTGACACACCCTTTCATTTTATTCACGGTTGGGGTTGTTTTCTATATATCAATCCCATGTGCTATCACGACTAGAAGTCCCTTTTGATGGATTGACGCATTCAAATACGAAATAAAAATGTTGTAGGATATTTACTCTCATCAACATAAAGCTTTAAAATAAAAGCAATAGACTTCAGCGTTTTACAAAATGTACTAAAATTTCATCACCATTGTAATTTATAATAAGAAACCATAAATAAATAGACGTTTGTAATCAAAGCTAACTGAGTGCAATCTTAATTTGAAACGGATAGTAAACCAAATACTTTCTTTTAAAATAATAATTCTAATCTTTCTTCGTTACATTTACATTTAAAAGTGAATTATAGCATCATTGTTTTTATTATAGTTTCCATTGCCAATATATAACATTTGCATTATTTTATGTGTCTACTGTATATGTTTATTAGTAGATATTTCACCACTAATAAGTGCTTAAGCAGTTTCCAAATAGACATTAAATTAGCGAATACCTGTTGATAAACGAAGTCAACGGAGTGAACTTAATACCTGAGATTCCCTGAACGCCTCGAGGTCCTATCTTATTGTATAAATGTCTTCAAACATTAGTCAACCTCTGCTCTTCAGAGAGGAGTTCTTTCGGCAAGTATTAGACAAGGGCTGAACTTGCAATCCCTTTAACACACAAATATAATATGACATTCATGAAAATCTTATAAAATCATCAGTATACGTATAACAAATCATTAGCTTATAGACATTTTATATATATTATATATATATATTATTTGAGAATTTTTATAAATATTAAAAATTAGTATTTTATATACATCCATAAGTAACAGTCCGACCCTTAAATCTTAATTCAATCTGGTGACTCCTTCCTTAGTCCCAATGTATAATTAGCATGAACTTAGGGGTAACTACTATTTTAGATTGCATATGCCCGAAGCCAAATGGGGCGCAATTGCTTACTTATAATAAATTACATAAATATATTTATATCTTTAAATCAATACACAATTGTTTAACATTTTGTATTTGATGCTAAATAATTAAAATGTCTTGTCGAAACGCTCATAAAAAGATTCTTGTTCAATCCTTCAAATCTTGGCGATATATGTGAAAGTTCAATTCGGCCTTTGCAGTAGTTTCACGACATACACGACCAAAGGAAGACAACCCGAAGGACATCTTGAGGGGTAGAATATTCCCATGAGATAACTACTTGCGGACTTCAAAGTTCAAATGCTACGAAATGTGTTGGTCGAACAAGCCTCGTAGGAATTTCGACCGTATGAATTTAAATTGCTCGGCTTCAACTTTGCCTTAATGGGAACATTGTGTACAATGTTATCATTGAAAATTATTTTTAATTTCATGAAATGGATCTAGCAATACAAATATATATATTTATGATCAATTTCATAGAATTTTATGATTAAAGTTAGCTATTATTTATCTCCTTAGATATCCAATTTTTATATATGTTATTTTTTTAAATTGATTTACTCTATATGTTCAAAATTGTTAAGCATTTTCAAGTAATTTTGCAAATAATTTATTGTTCCAAGAAATTTATCTTCGGGTATTTAATATTAATAGATTCAAATTAGATTAACATATGTCCATTAAGTATTTCAGATTCAGTGTTTTAGTAATTACTTCAATATAGTTAAGGAATAAAATAAAATATCGCATCTTCCCTTATTTGATTAATTCTGGGGGAGGCTATATCAGCTTAGCTCGGAAATACACGAGTACCGAAGACACTGGGTAGTTACAAAACGCTATGGGCATTTGTCGTCGGCTTCCTTTGTCGACAAGTTGCTTTAAGTCCTCTGTCGTCTGCATGAGACAAAGGAGGAAGCTACTCATGTGCTTGGAACAGGTAAAATCAGTGCTTTGCGCCTCCAAGCCTGCAAATTGGAAGGCTAGCAAACTTCTTGAAACTCATCTTGTGCCTCGCGGGCTATTTACCTTATTTCATATAAACCGTTCGCTATGAAACGGAACATTAAGTCATTAAAAAAATAATATTCCTTTAAACGAGCGAGCCACTGCCCGTGAATTGCCTTCGGAGAAAATTCTCTGTGATTCTTTGAGATTTATGTCGTTTCCCACGAAATCCCATTTGCTTAGAGCACTGCCAGCGTGCCAAGCAAGACTAACTTCAAATAATTGTAAATATTTTTTTTAGAATGGTGCAATCCAATATATTTAATATGCAATTAGCCATATTTCTCAAAATTCAATTATCATGAAACCACCTAATAATTTATTTCATAGATCGAGAGATTAAAAATGCGAAAACTTTAGCATGCGAAGAATTGCATGTAATACGTATGACATTCAACTTCAATAACATGCTTGAAGAATCAATAAGATCAAATCGAAAACTTGATATTTTTTATCCTAATGTTCCTTGAAATTGCGTATCTACTTTTATAATGTTAAATTTATCGAAAACTATTAATAATCCATTACTACTAATCTTCGTTGTTTTCTTCAAATAACTCCATGCACTGACTGTGAAAAGAAAGTTTTTTGATGATTTTGACAGTTTATATTACCACTGAGGATTAACTTTGTCATTTAAGCAAGACTTAAACGTCATCTACATCAGTGGTTCTCAATCGGTGCATCGCGAGCTTATTGCAAGTGCACCGCGAAAAAAATGAAAAATTCTGCATAATAGTGAAAACCGAAACCGTAGATATCTATTCTGCAAAGAACTTACCGAGCATACGACAGGAGTAGATGTTTTTGATTATATTTTTTCATATTTAAAATAATTTAAAATATCATGGGAGCTATGTGTAGGAATTTGTACAGATGGTGCTCCTTCAATGATAGGCTCAATCAAAGAATTTGTTACTTTTGCAGAGACAAGAACCCCAATACAATAACTACGCATTGTTTCTTGCATAGAGAATCTTTAGTTTCGAATACATTACAGTGTCAATCGATATAAGTCCAGTACTGAACGTCCCACGTACAATGTGTTAAGATTCATTATAAGTTCTCAACTCTTTTAAGTTACATTTGATTTAATAGGTGGTTGAGATATTTGAAAGTCTGTTCAGTAAGATTAAACAAAAAATGAAACTAAAGTCGTGCGTTTTTAATTAATCTACAATCTAAAAAAGCAAATGAATAGATAAATGTGTAAAATTTAACAGACTAATTTAACAGATAATAAAAATAAATGGAATCAAATTTAAAAAAATAGTTTTGAACCATGTTTTATTTTTATACTCGATAAATTCAGTTTTCTTCCCAGCATACAATTTTAAATTATACCAAAAATTTGTTATATAAAATAAGTCCTAGTACTTGTGGGGAAGGCCTAGTTTTTAATATCCCTCATCCAAAGCCACTAATGGGCCTAATTTAGAAGACGCTCAAGTCGTAAGACACCACATTTCATGTCATAACGCCGCTCATTAATTATTTTTTGCGCGAAGAACAAGTGGCTTTGACAGTCGACAACAAATAAATAAAAATAAACCATCCCTCACAAGGAAAACTTATGTATATAGTGCTAAATATTTGGTGACAAATAATCGAGATATTTGAATAAATCGCCTTTGTATCACTTCGAACTTGGCGTTTAATTGACAAATCGGCATTAATTAGATGGCGCCCATATTTTATGGGTGCCGAATCTCCCTTCCTGATTATCCATTCACCAGATGTACGGAAAAAATACTAATAGCCGTCCTAATGAAATGTTTTTAATTACTTTATTATTTATGTCTAGATATTAAACAACAAGGGGATGAGATTCTAAGCTTCTTAGTTCGTTCGCATGCAATGAAATAACAACCCCAATATTTAATTTATTTAATGAAAATATGCAATTAATATTTGTATTGTGGTGTTATCAAATATCCAACTTATTCTATTGATTTACTAAAATATTTTTTGTTTTAAAAAATGTGTCAATGTGGGATATTGAGTAATTAAATCTAAAAAATCTCTATGAAAACATGTTCAAATTTGATCATCGATCTTTACAAAACCAATCATGGCCAAAATTTGGCATTCGCAAATTTCTTCCGGACTGGGTATACTTTTCAAGGGGCAGATGGGCCAATTCAAGTCCCGTCTTGGGTTTTTTAACAAGCCCACAACGCCTGCCATTAGTCACAAGTTTTTTCGCCTTAAACGCTTCCGCTACAGCTTAAAGTGTTTCTCTCTAGATTTATTGCTTAATTACCCTCACTGTCCCCTCCAGGACCCCGAGTGAGGACGGCACCCTCCAGGGGGTCCTCCCCAGCCTGAATTTTAATTTTGAACTCGGAAGCAATGCATTCGAAACCAGCTTCTCTAACTAAATAGCGACACTAATTGATTCGGAGAAAATTCACATTTCCCCTAAACTGCATTTACTCTGATGATATTTCTGTTGAATTAAAAAATATTTTCATCAACTTCTTTAAATTACAATTGGTATTCAAATACGGAAAAACTTCATTCAATTATTTAAATCGACATCAAATGATTAACCGAAGTATAAATGCAATGCGTTTTTGAAACCTTGTTTCTCACTTTTTTCTTTTAATTTAGAGATGTAACAATTAGATTATCCTTTAATTCTGTTTAAATCCTGACATTTTAAGCTATAGAAACAGCGTCTTCCTAGGAAATGATACATAATATTATATAATACGCTAATGATGTCCAACACTATAGATGGTTGAGAACAAGTTTTAATGGAATCTTTTATAAAATTTCACCAAAATGGTATATTTTTTATTTAGTAGTTTTGTTAACATGCTTTATTAACATGCACCTATATGAAATATCATAAAATTTATGTTTATAATTGAAAAAAACTTACATTGTTAATATATTGGATCATTTGGCAAAGGCTGTAAAAAAATATTAACAAAAAGATTGGATATGAGAGATATGCCATTTTACAATCACAGCTTTTATGAATACCAGTGGTCCGTAAAATACAGCAATTAAATATGATACAATATGCAGATAGCTTCTGATATTCAGTTTGTAGCTATATTTAGTATATTGTAAAACAACAGTTCATCTCTCATTGGTAAATTTCATTCTCGTGCCTTATTTTGTCGCACATATAATTTTGCTTTAAATTAGATCAATCAACCTATAATATGAAATACAAAAACATCATCATTACTATTACTATTACTGTTTACGATAAATCCGTATTTATCAAATTATATGAAATAAATTAGATAATATGATTTCCGTACCAGCATAATGCAAATGAAGGCCAGGTTTTATTTATGAAAAGGGTTCAAATGCATTTCTCATCTGAGTCTTATTAACCTGTTAAGTGGGCGGGACGTATCATACGTCCAACGTAAACTGCATCGAAATTGGTTATGACGTATATATACGTCCTCGAAATATATGTTAAGTCCTAAAACAGGCGGAACTTTTTTGTCATTTAACAAATGTGTTAATTTTCAATACATGTTTTAACATGAATTTAAGATAGGTAACAAATTGGTTGCACTTCGCTATTGTGTTGGAGTGGACGTATATTTAGTAAAAGGTGACTAGTAGCATAAGGTATGATTCAAAGGCAAACTTATAGATAATACTTATATAAAATGGAAGGACAAAAAAGACGTATTGATGATCAATTCAGACAACATAGTAAAAAGCCAACATGTGCCATCAAAACACAGCATTATACCTAAACCCTCACAATTAGTTGCGAAAGCATTTTCAAAGAACAAATGAAAGGGAAATAAAGCTTGGAAATGTCGAGTTTATTACAAAAAAAGGGAAAGAATCTACATACTGGTGTCCGGATGGTGAGGTAGCACTACGTGTTAACAACTGTTTTAAAATATATCACACAGAAGTTGAGTTTTGAATTTATGCATGGATATATTTTATTCTTTTATACTCTATGTTTCAGTTTTCTTTATGTGCTTTCGAATATTTTTTTTTTGTATTTGTTAACTTCTCTATATGTTTATGTTTCTAAATAAATCAAAAAATATGTTTCATTGACTTTTTTATAAATTCTAAGTATCGTTAAAAAAAATAATAATATGAACTCACGCCAGAGGTGGGCGAGACGTATATATACGGCCTAACGAAGATGAACACATCGAAGGACGCTTTCACGGCCTTCAATAGAGAGTGGGGGTATTTTTAAAGATTGAACAGTTTTTTTTTACAATGCAGCTAAAAGGTACTTAAGATGATCATATTGTTTTTACTAGAAAGGACTTTCTGGAATACAGGAAGTCCAATCCTTTCTTTCTTCGTAAAAGTTAAGATGAATGACTACAAATATGATAGCTCACCCTTGGTAAATTGAGAATGGGATAGCTCTCTCTTTCTGAGATTCCAATTCGACTTAAAAGCGAAACAGGACATATAAACACTGTGTTGTTAATGTTGCGTAATATATACTTTACCTTCTTTATCTTCCAGTTCGATTATTGCTGCAGATCCTAGTTCTCGACTTATTAGCATTACATGTCACCATCATGTCATCTATATCATCTACATGCATCATACCGAGGATGAAGAAAGGACACCAACTCGATATTAATACATACAGTGGTGCCTCGCATAACGAACGCCTCACACAGCGAACGCTGCACACAGCAAACTTCCTATTCGTTCATTTCATGATTTATACAACGAACTTCGCTTCACACAACGAAGTCGCGACGAACGACTTTGGACAGGTTTTTCATGAAACCATCGGCCAAAAAGCGTGCTTTTGCGCGTTTCACATAACGAACTTTTCGCATTACGAACTTGCTCCTGGAATGAATTAAGTTCGTTGTGTGAGGCACCACTGTATAACGATTTACATTTGACCTCTAGCGGCCATTCATAACATTTCAATTTCATATTTAATTTAAATAACATTTTCATAAAATATTTTTAATATTTAAATATACCACATATTCAACAAAACACATTATTAATAACATTCTAAAAATTAGATTAATTTACAACAGATATTTTGGCTCTAGCGATCATTAAAAATAATTGCGATTCAATTTTGCGTATAGATGACTCTGCAAAACTTGTTTCATTTCCGAAAAAATCATCATATATTAATAAAAGTTTTACTAGTATTACAAAGATGACTCTTACAATTTCCGTAATTAATTTAATATTTTTTTCCTATATCTCTAAACATACAATTATCCGGGTGCGGATTATCCGTGCTTGAAAGATTTTTGGTGAAACTTTGGTGATTAAGAAAGCAAAGTAACCTCAATCTTTTAAGAGAAATGCAATTTAAAAAAATCTGGCAATTATTTTAGCCAAAAAGGGCATGAATGAGCAGGGAGATTTTTGAAAAATGGATATTTTATGTAACTTTGGAATATTGGAATGTAATTTCTTGGAATATTTGAACACGGAAAAATAACAGGTTGGGTCTTGAATTTGCTATTACGATTGAATTCTATTGATAATTTGGTTTTAATTTAAAATTTCAACAGAATGTTTTTTAATAATTTTGTAACAATAAGATAAGATTTTGCTTATCAAAAAATAAAGTTGATTTTATCAGCGATATAAAAATTTAATAAAATTCGTAACTTTAAATTAAATAAACTTAGTACACTCAGACCTCTTTTTGTGCGACTTTTTTGTTCGAAGTTATGCGGTTTTTTTTAAGTCTTTTTTATTTCATTTCATAAAAAGTACGTATCGAGTAGAAAATAAATCATCAATGTTAACCGAAATTAAACGTGTTTTTCTCGAAACTACTTTTTTCATCGCGGTTGGCATGATATCTCACGTTCTAATTAACTGATTTACTTCAAATTGGGTTTTACACCTTTTCTATATAACCTTTTATTGTTCCTACCAGATTTGTGTTAACTATTTTTATAAAAAATAAACATGAAAAAATAAGGTCAAAATATGACTTTTTTTAAACAGTCGCCATTTTGTGAAAACATATTTTTTAATATATTAATTAAATAGTTAGAAAGAGAAAATCTACATAGAACAATGATGACGTTGACACTACACATACATATTTCTTCAGAAAAAGAGAGAGATTTTGAGTCATCGAAAATCGCAACGAAAATTGCCATACAGCGATGGATAGTTTGTAATTAAAATTATTATTATTTCTCTAGTATCTCTAAATACCAGATACTAGACATCTTTAAAATTTTACCAATAATGCAAGACATCCTTAAAATCTATATTTGATTTCACCTTTAAATTCGTCAATAGTTTTATCAACAATAAATAAAATAATATACAGATTTCAGTATACAACAACGCATTTCAATTGTATTTGTAAAAATGGATTCATGTGACTTAATTGAAAACAATTATTGTAGTAAATCATATCCATATTATTAAATGTACGATAGTTATAAGGAATAAACTTATTTGCTATATAATAAGTTTCTTATTGAAAGTTTTTCATAGTTCAGATGAAAAATAATTTGAAAGTGGTTAATATTTTTGGAATCTGCTATATAGATTTGCTATATAGCAAATCATCATAATAATAAGCACTTATTAAAAGTAGATATGTAACATGTATATTACAAAAATAGTTTTGAAAAGAATAGCTTAACTCCACTATGATTAATTTTATCAACGACTTCATATTTTAGTTGCCTAACTAAATCCATTGTATTTGTCGTGAACGTTCCAATTCATATTACTTTCCATAAATAAATTAAAAGCTGATATTTCAACCACGCCTCTATAATTCATCAACTAATCTGAAACTCTCGACAAAACGACACCCTATAGTTAGTACTTCATCGAATATTCTAAACATTAATAATAAACGACAAAGGAAAGTTATGCCACGAATCATAAATAAATATGGATGAATTCTTAAATTTACAGTAGTATCCAACACGATGTTACAAAATACGGAGCCAATCAAATTTGTGTCTTTCAATGCCATGGTTTTGGGATATTTGGGAATGTGGCCCGTGGTTAAAGGAGACTCACACATAGCTCACTAGAAGCATTGGTCTTATACTTATCTCATCCTTGTGCTATCATTCACATTGCTTTTTGGACAACTCTGCGATGCCTATTATATAATTGACGATGTCATCGCAATATCTGAGAAGTATTCAGAAACTACTATATTTTTTTAAAATTTATAATGGTTTGATAATTCATATACTTTTTAGTTCTTGTCTGATGTTTACAACTGTCTCAATGTTTTGCAAAATCATCAACATAATCATTAAGAGAAAAAAATTCCACAAGCTTTTAATTTCGCTAAAGTGTGATATTTTTTTACCGAAGATACAAAAGCATAAAGATATAGTCGACAGATGTATTAGGATGAGCAAAATTACAGCCAAAAATTTCTGTTATATATCAGTATTTACACTGATCAGTAAGCATCATTTAAAATCCTTAAATCGAAATTATTATATGAAATCTTTTATATTATCGTCTTCTTTGTCTTCAGGTTTTTTATTTTTTCCATTAATTGAAAAATCAAGACGACATCCATGCCCGGTGAATTACCCTTTTATCGACATCAAGGCTTCACCAGTGTTTGAAATTATTTATATTTCGCAAATATTCTCTCTCAGTGCTCTTGCACTAATCAACTCTTCGATGGATACATTAATACCAGCATTCATATCACAAGCCAGTAATTTAAAAAAATACATAATTGCTAGATTTAAAATGAATTTATAAAGTAAGATTTTTTTATTTTTAGTTGCTCAATTAGATTGTTTAAATTATTCATTGGAAAATGTAATTCCAATGATTGAAAATAAACAGAAAAAAACTCAAAACGACGATGAAGCTATTGGAAATCTTAAAAAAATCATCACACAACATCAAAGAGTCATTAGGTAATCAAGAATATTAATTGGTATACTTTCGAAAATAAGTTTATAAACACTTAGTATTTCATAAAAAAAACTTACTGTAACTCATCATGTATTGATATAAAATATATATAATGTTAAACCTATCCTCCTTAACATAATCACATAATTTAAATAATTAAATGAATAAACAACTTTCTTACTCTCTGAGTATTTTTAAGTAGAAGAGTTTTAGCATTGAAAATAAAAGAAATTGAAATTATCTGGTTAATTGTTATGTTCTTTCATAAAACTTGATACTATACTAGATTTTTCCAAACTTATTGTCCGTAATATATGTTTTTATTCTTATTTTTATTATATTTTTTGTTTAGATTCGTCCATGAAATAGAAGAAATGTTTGATATTGCTGTAATATTTCAATACCTCGTCAGTGGAGTTGTGATATGCTGCAGTGGTATTCAGCTTGTCGTAGTAAATATAATATTTTTATACGAGGTTCACCAGTTCAAATGCTAATTATTTGAAGCATAATAGCTTTGTTGACTTTCTAATATTTCAACATCAAATTGTCAGGCAATATTACAAAATGTTTAAATTTGGACTAATTTTTCAATATTTTCACCTTTGCACAAGATGATGATATTGAGTCTGGTGACTACATATTCATTATTAGTTAGTAGTTAAAACTCACCTTCAGGCTATTCATAATCCATATAGATACCATTCTTATTGGTAGCTTTTAACTATAAATATGTATTAAATCGAATAGCCTTTGGGATAAATGTCTGATAAACATTCAACAACACGAGCGGAAAGTGAACTTCATCATTTACAATGACTCAAATCATCATCTAAAAAGGTCCTCGTCTTCCTTTGGCCATCTCAAATAATAATTATGCTTCATAATAATGATAGTGTAAGATAAAAATATAGCAATTCAATTAATAATTTATTTTTAACATTGTAAAAAGACAAGTATGCTACAGTGGATATTTGACAGCTATGATGAAATGAATTTGGAAGCACTAAGACCTTTTGTATTTAAATATAAAATACATGTTTTATTTCATAAATATTTCCATTATTAAAGGTAAATCCTAAAAATCAACCGTTCAAATTGATTGCTGTAATATCTTTTCTTGTTACAATGCTCTCCGAAATATTCATGTTGTGCTGGTTTGGAAATGAAGTCATGATGAAGGTACATTTTAATTTTGTCTTATTTTAATGGCTACATTGTTAAGCTTTTTTGATTTTATTTACAAAACGATGTATATCATTTTAGAGTGATTCCTTGAGACAGTCCATCTATAATACTGAATGGATGACTTGTTCGCTGAAATTCAAAAAAAATATGAGAATCTTCATGGAAAGAACAAAGCAACCCATCATAATAACTCTAAGAAATTTGGTCATCTTGAATATTAAAAGTTTCTCATCTGTAATTAGCATTCAACATTTTATACATTAATTCATCCTTTATTATAAAATATTTTTAAATTTATATTTTTTAGATTCTGAACACATCATATTCTTACTTCGCTCTGCTTCATCATATTTATACAAACAAAGGAGATGAATACGAATAAAAAAAATCGTCAAAAATAACATTTTTACATCCATTGTGCTATTTTCAAATGATTCTGCACCAAAATTACAATCGTGCTAGATTCATCGAGTCAAATTACGCGATTATTATATAATGTGAACAGATACAATCAAAATCGTACGAAATGGCAACCAAAAACCGACAACGACCCAGATATAAATTATTTTTTAATTTGCCACGGCACCAAAGAGTACATGACCTCAAAATCCGTTATTTAAAAATCGCATTGATTGTATGAATCACAAAATTGTGTAGTCAAATCTAGTTTAAAACATGGTGCATTTTTTTGGAAAGTTTCTGTGTAAATAAATAGATATTCAAAACTACTGGATTAAATTATTTTCCTGAATGATTTTTTAAAGAAAATTTTTGATTGCTGATTATATTTTAAAACATGTTTATTTTATTCTCGTCTGAATAAAAATATACTTTAAAAATCGTAGATCAAATTGGTAAAATTCTACTATATTCGACTTCATTTACTTCATTCTTTGCCATGAATATCTGTTAAAGTGTAGTAAATACTATGTAAGTAAAATACTACTTCAAAGGAAACAGTTCCTTCAAGATAATATAATCTTTTACATCAAAGTAACGATTTGGCTAGTCGAATAAAACTCTGAATAATCGTTGTAAGAAAACGATGTTTAGAGGAACGATCAAAGCAATGAATATGTAAATGGTAATTAAAAAGGATTTTCATTGCAATACAAAATTTATATTTATAGTGGACCACCGATTACATCGTTCCCTTTTGTATATTTTTTTTTCAACCTATACGATGATTTTAATACAGTGTTGAAAATTTTTAAACTTATTGTTCCAAAAAGTATATTAGAAATGCTTAGATTAGATTAATTGCTAGAAATTACAGTTGGACGTTTATTATTGATAAGTGATACTGAAGAATGTTCCTAATCGATCTTATGTCTTTTCACTGTCTTAAAGCAGAACTTCAGTAGTTAAAACTTCAAATCCATTAGGCGGAAATAATTTTTAACTACCATAGTAAATAATTAAGTTTTACCCATATTTTGGAAATATTTATATTGTAGAAAGCAAGCATGTTCTTCAGATAAATCTTTAAATTTTCATTTTGAAGGATGAAAAGTTTACCAAGATAACTTCTATGAAAGTAATCTTACAACCTCAAAAGTTTTTTGGGCCCATTACACCTGTTGTCTTCAATTTTTGACAAAGGTTATTATTATCTTACTAATAATCTAACTTTCCTATTACGATGTCAAATTAGTTTTTAGCAATGGCAGTATCTATCTAATGCCTCCCAGAAGCGTAATGAGAATCATATTGGCAGTAAGCGATATGATCATATGTAGATGAATGATAATTTGCTTCATTAATGTTGCTGTGTCGATGTTTTTTTATAGTATTGTATTTATATCTTTGCATTAAACTAAGATTAATATAAATATTTGGTATAGGATAATAAGAAGACAAAAATTATTTTAAAACTATGTCATTATTCATATCAAATTAATTATAAGACTTTTCCATATACAAAATTCACAATAGACCTAAAAGTTAAGTGTGATGTATTGTCATTATTTTCTCTTCGGTGAACATATACTAAATACATAAACGTCAAGTTCTAAATGGGTCAAATCTTGAAGCATGACGCGCCCTGAAAGAAGTTGACAGCAAAATTGCACGGATGTACATACATCAGAAATTAATTTGCATATCCTTGTCAATCATGCCGACTGACGTACGGATCGTCTACGGCAGCTTGGAAAGACGGATGGTCGTAACGATGGAAATCGTTATCAATCCTCGTGATGTCATGGTACAAAGTCTGATGTGGTGTCTTTGAGCTGTCTACGTTCAAATTCGTCGCCAAATTTATCGGATATTGATGACTATTCAAACCACCTTCTCTGGAACGTTCGGCGATCTTCTTCTGTTGCTCCTGCTGACGCTTCTGATCTTCAGCGGCCTTTTCTTTATTGGCAGTACTGGATGTCGAAAGATCTCTCGGTCCCTCATTCTCAGCTTTCTTCAATGCGCTATAAGGATATCTCGAGTAATAACCTCTATTATAAGTATTATCATATCGATTATCTCTATTGTATCTATCGTCATCGTATCTACTGTGGGGATATCTATAAACATTTGGAGGCGTTCTTACAACATCGGGCAAAGTGGCATAATAAATTATTCTTCTTGGTTTATCATACCTTCCATAATCGCCATCATCATATCTGTCATAGGCTCCCCTGTATCGATAATCGCTATAATCATAACGACGTCCATTTCTGTATGGATCGTATCTATCATAAGGGTCTCTTCTTTGATTATAATAGAAATCATCATAATAATCCATATCATCATAGCCTCGCCGCCTATAATCATCGGGATAATAATAACTACGTCTCGAATAAGTAGAATAATCCATACTTCTAGCTCTACCATCTCTTCCAGGGGGATAAATATCAGTCCTCAGATCAGAAGAGTGGCTGTAACTATTGCGTGGGATAGATTCGCGTTGATTTCTTGTTTCGGAAGTCTGCAAACCTTTATTTTGCGTCACAAAATTTACTCGTGGCATTCGATGATTTATTTCATCCGTATTAGAAATAGACGTGGACAACTGTTCACTTTCCAAAGGTCTTCCTAAATAAGGCAATTTGACCCATTGATCTTTTGTGGCACCTCTTGCTTCTCTTCCGTTTTGTCTATCCAACAAAGGCTCTGCATTACTATAAGTGGAAGGCGCTTCACTTGGAAGCACGTTTACATCTTCTTTAGTACTCGGCTGTGGTATCCATTCTTTCTCGGTACTTTGTGCAATCGTTTCAATTTCTTTATTTTCATCTCTTTTAACATCTTCTTCTTCAATGATCTCCCGTTTGGTTCTCGGATCTAAGCGATTAATCGCCAATTGTTCCATGTACTGCGCTGAAACATCCATCTTCGACAAGGCATCAGCCAAATCTCTCTTTTGGAAATGTCGATTTTCAGAATCTTCATCGTCGATTTCATAATTAATTAACGTTGGCATTGATTTGATGTGATATGTCAAAGCTCTTCTATTTCTAATTGCCTATGAAAGTTGTAATACATTAGAAATATATTATAATTTACTGTGTATTTAAATTAATGTGTATGAATCATACCTTAACAAGCCTTTCTGGTGCTCCACCGCTGTTGGCATTAATAAGTCCACCATCGTGTTTCCAAGAAGGCGGTGGATTATAGCCTTCCATCATTTCGACGTCTTTAGGTAAATTCCATCCCGATGTTTCTTTAATATGACATATGCTCAACAATATAATGAAGAAATTGAGATACATCTGGCAGCTCATTTTTAACTGTAAAAAAATATTTGCCTTGTTAATTTAAATTTGTCCTTGATGCAATCCATTAATATCTCAGCATCTAACATTCATTGTCATCGGTGGAGGACCTCCGATCGCATTATGTTTATTCAAAAATGACATCAGGTCGCGCATATTTTATACATCGATTAGTTCCACCATGATAAGGGAAAATCATGATAGTCAAGGTTGAAGTTCGATTGACTAATTCCCCACGATCTGGGAAGGACGTGGGAGTGTTGCAGATGAGCACAATGGATCCAGCGTCACGGACACCGCGACACATTTGGCGCAACGTGTGATCAATGACCGACCAGAGGACCGCAACTCACCGGAAGTGGAAGAAAAAAGCGGAAGCTCTTTCATATACAAAATGGCCAGCTCACGCAACCTCACACAAAGGCTATCGCATCCGAAGAGCAGCAGAACACCAGCACCTCCAAAAAAGACCAGATCTATCCATTACAAAACACAAACATATATCTCCGCACCTGTTCCAATTCTTTGCCGATCTAGTTTGCCACTTTATCTAACAAAAGAGCGCTGACACAATGCAGAATCGATAGCACAACTATAAATTGTACACCACATTCCAATGATACTCATCATTCTTCTCATGATACCAATCTTCGCCTTTATGTCCGGTTCTGGGAAGCTGACAAGCTGGTTTCTCTAACTTCGTTTTTGAGCTAAAAAACGAAGGTAATTCTGTTTACACAAAGCTGGCGTTGCTGACTTGCTTAAATTGGCCTTGTGTGCATTGGGCATTAGGGAAGAAAATATTTCTAATTTTGCTTATGTAAATAATTTTTTTGCATGCATTTCCTTTTAATAAATATAAAACATGAAAAATCGCTGGATGGTGAGAAATGTTTTCGTAATTATATTTTACACACAGCAAAACATAAACCATCAAGTACCTTATACGAAATAATTAATAAGAAATATAAATACATCTGATCCCTTGATTATCGATATGATAAATGTCGATGTAAGTCTAAATTATATCTTAAACCATACAACAAGAACTCAAGATCCCTTGATTTCTAAAATAAATTTCCAATCATTTATAAAAGAAAACAGTTATGGATAACTTTGAATCCTTCTCTGCCTCTTTTCATACACTTAAAATGTATGAAAACGTGAGTTTGTAAGTATAAAAATTATCGATAAATCCAATACAGAAAACGTTTATTGACAGTTCTACATGGTTGTATGAATCATCATAAAAAAATATGGCATTCGGATTTGATGAAAACACTTTAATATTAAGAAAGCTCTAAATAGCATGGAATGAAGTTACCCAATTGTGTATCAAAAGTTCTTCAGATAAATTGTTTATACATCAATTAACGAAAATTATATTTAAAGCATTGAAGAAATAAGTAGTTCGGCTATTTCCAGAGATATTGAAGGTTAAACAAGAATTTGAGTGCCATACCCCATTATTACATCTTATAAACTATTCCCATGAAAAAATTAACAGTTAAAATCATTCAAAATTCCCTTTTTCTTCACAAACAATACATAGAGTTTTTAAAAGTAAACAAATAGGATAAACAAGCAAATAAGTAGAGTAAATCATGATTGAAATGAATTATTTAACAGTTATCTACAAATTTTTCGCCATAAACAGTCCAAGCAAGGAATACTAGATTATTTTTCGACAGTTACAGATCGCATCCCCATGATATGGTTAACAGAGGTTATTTGTAATTCGAAATCGACATGAAAATCAATCTACCAACCAAAAGGCGTTAACGAAATAATTGTATAACTAATTACTACCACTGTTGTGTGCCACACAAAAAGTGTATTAATTATTTTAATGATATTAATATTTGAGTCAAGTATTGGTATAACAGATCTGTTTTTCAAAAGCTTCCAAGCAAATTCTGCTTACAAACCTATTTAATTTTGAATCGATTAATGAAATCGGCCATGACCATCTATTATTATTTAATTTGCAAAAATAATTGGAATATAATTTTACATAATTTAACATGCTCAATCATCCTAATTACGCCAGGCACAAAAGACTTTAAAATCGTAATGCCTTTTCGTACTTTAAGTACTTATCAAAGTAACTTTAACCGTTGATTTCATTTATTATTAGGTTGAAATGAAGCAATTGTATTATGAAGTAATCATAAGATAGTATTGCAATCCGGAAATTCGAAATTTCAGGCAATCATATTACGTACAGATCCGGTTATTATACAGATCTGTAAAAATCACAATCGATGAAATTGTCGCACGTTGAGTAACTGTGGCGGGCACGCCGAAAAGCTAACATTTCATACAAATGATCAGTGATGTATAAAGTTTTTTCACACGTGAACCCATTATCGGAAACGGCATTGGTGGTAAAATTGACATAACTCTTTTTGCGATTAAACGAGTGAGGTCAATAATAACACACAAAAGCGCGATTCCATTATTAAATTATATTCGCATTAGATACGCGCCTAACAATGCAAATGGTGTGGACGACAATTTATAATTGAACATGGAATTCTGAACAAACAAACATAATACGGATGCATCAATGATCACAGTTTTCAGTATGAAATTTTATATTTCTTGCTAAAATTGCATTGAAATACATTTCGATGACTGTTTAATCTTTATTATTAGAAACCTTAACATTTTTAACTAAAGCTAGACCAACTCTTCAAAAACTGATTAGTTCTTGGTTCTAAAATAATATGTTCAAATATAGATTATGAAGAAAATAAAAATAAAAAAACATGAATTTTGGTATTTTCGATTCATCATCAAATGGGTCTAAAAAAATAAGCCCACTGTCATTTGCATAGAATCAACTATGAATATTTTATTTGCAACAATAATTATAATATCGTTTAAAAATAATTGCAATTTCGCAACTCATTCATAGAGCTTATCGTACTTAAAAACCATATATAACGAAAACTTTATCCTAATTGCACACAATGCAGAATTTAATGGAAAATTTCCTATATAAAAAAGCCTTATTGAAACTACTGTTTCAATTTTACATATATTATAATAAAACAGTTCTCATAACAGAGAAATAGTTAATAAGAGAGACATTATCAGATCATGGCCATGCTTAAATATTGCCATCTAATACAATATGTAAGCATTTATATAAACTCAATCATTATGACAATATAAATTCTACCATGGACAAGATTGAGATAAGATAATTGCATGATTCGTGTATTAAATGTTATAATCCCTAATTAGGATACTTATAATACAATGATTTTTTTTCTGAGCTGACTATAATGCAATTTGCATCATATACCTGTCCTTCGATTTACGCGATAGAAAATCGCGTTAAATTAAAGCCACTAAAAAGACATAAAGCTCATACAGATCACAAAATACATTTCATACACCTTCAAAGGTATTTTTAAACCGACTTTATTTTTCTTATAAAATCACTACAAATTTCTAATGCACTGACAATTAACTTTGTTGGATATCTTTATAACTATCGTGTTATATTTAAATATTTCTTTAATGGATTTGAAACTTAAATTTCTTTGATGTTAAAGTCAATATCTATGGCTGATATGCTATTTTTTTAGCAATTTGAGAAATTTACATTTAGCAATGGTTATTCCTTTATATTTGATCTATTCCATGGATTAACTTTAAAATTTGTTGTTAATTTTCTGGAAAGAATAATACCATTTTTCCAATATTTGTGTGTTTAATTGTATTTAAGTGACTGAAAATTACCATTGAAAGATGATTTTATAAATAAGATGTTGGGATGTTCCATCTTCCATTTTAATTCACTATTTAAAACAAGTATCTAAAACGCATTTCATTCTGAGGCATACATTTTTCAAATTAAATTTAAAAAAAATGGTTTTCATGATTATTTAACGAATTAAAGAAGATTCTTATAAACTTTAATATATCATCAATATCACACAATTGAGACTAAGATGAATATAATTAGGATTTATAAAAATTATAAATCTTCTACTTCAATCAAATGTAATTTAAATTTACGAGTATAAAATACAATTATGGAAATATTTCCTAATGGTGGATGAATTTAAAATATGTTTGTCACTGTAAAACAGTACTTTTGAATTTCGATTGAGAAATGCTAAGGAATTGATTGAATCCAACTAGAATTAACTATTGATTAGTCAGCAAGAAAGAAATGAGATGAAAGAGAATCGAAAATGCTAATGTTGAAGATTTCATTGATTAGATGTGATGAGAGAAAGCAATATTGTACGAATATCAAGGATTGTCCCTTTTTAGAAAAATATAAATAAGTTTGCTTAATCTATTGATTACGTATGAAACATTAAAATAAACATATTCTATCCATTTTATATAAGAAAATTCCCAATTTTTGAGTGATTACCAAAGATTTTCAACGAATATCAATATACAATGATTTTACAATATAATAGATAATTTCATTTTAATAGGAAAATATAAAGCTTTCTTTATATTTCTTTTAAAAAATCAATAAAATAAGAAGACAAAATAAAGTTCAATGATACCCAAATTCTTTTATGACTCAAAATCGTTCAAGCACATCAACTTGTTATTAAATAGTTGATCATCAAATGGTGCCAGACGACGTTTATTTAAAAAAAAAATTGATGCTTTCTTTGTGATATCAATATTTTTTGTCATAAAATGAAATCTAAGCATGCTTACCACTTGACTTAATATCCTTTAAAATTTCGTCAATTTCACCACAAATTTTGGAGCATGGATGTCACAATTCACAAGAGTGCTTCATGATCTGTACTCCAGACCAGACTAGATAGTCAAATGGCTTTTCCGTTTTTTCTGCAGTTCAAATCGTCACAATATAATATGGATACGAATCAATTTTAGCGGAAAGTATGACAACACAATGGGTACGCACTCGTACTTTTGTATTATTCAGGGATTCAAAACTACTGGACATTTTTAGTTTATTAATCATCCGTTTTTATTTGTGCAATGTACTTATTTATTCATATCTCCATATAATCCACATACACTTGGGTCTGTTTTTATGCAATAGATACGTTCCACGGGGAGTCGCATAAAAAAAGTCTTGAACTACATACAAAAATGGGGGATTGGTTTCATTATTTTTAAAAGCCGTATAACTTAAAATCAATGTGATAGAATGTACCAAAAATCGCATAAAAAAGTCTTGCGTGATATGGAGTCATTTTTTCGCAGATCCTGACTTTTTTATGCGTATTCGCATACTCTCTATAGAAATAATAAAAAAAATTTGGTAATACTTCATTCCATATCCAGTCGAATATACTATCTAACACGCATTTTGCGACAGCAATTAGACTTTGACTCACTGTCGTAATTCTACAATTAATTACTGTTTCAAAATATACTTATCTATTAAACAAATGTTTCGTATAACATTTTATAAAATTATTTTGAAACACAGTTTTCTCGCGATAGCAGAAAAGAAAGCGTAATCGCATATGCAACGATATATCGTTCATGGCACTTTTCGCAAGTATTGCCAATGACGATATATCGTTGTCCGGCACCAAGAGGATTCATATCTATTTAAGATGAATCGATAAACACGTTCCAAATGCACAATTTTATTTTAAAATTTACAATATGTTTACAATCTCTGATGTATTCAGTTGAACGGATGAAGAATTTCAACGATCTGATTAAATTGATATAATGTATGCGTCTATTTGTGATCATGCAGCATATAGAAAGCTTTTTTCTCCATATTTGATATTTTATAAAAATACTGCATACAAATAACATTTTTTTTCAGCATCGTAATCATTGTAAATAATACAATAGTTTTATTTAATATATATACATACATTGTATATGAAAATATTTCAAATGTGTTCATTATGAGATTTATTTATTGAATTTGAACATTTTATTTATGTTATTTTTATTTTTTTCCTTGTGTTATATTTTGTAAATTCAATGTTTATGCACAAATATAAACTATTTGCATATTTCCAATAAAAGAATGGACTAAATTGATTTTTTAAAACAATTTGATTTTATATAATCGTATAATTTAATTTTGTTAATTTTAAAATTCAATTTTATTTTTGTAATAATAGATTTGTTTAAATGCGCTTGATAATTATTTAAAAAAATTGTAAACATTTCATTTTAATTTTTTATAACGATTCATTAATAAAAATATATAATTTAATGTTCAGTTCTTTTGTGATAATAGTGCAGCGTTCACCAAATGACAGCCATCATATGGACATGTAATTTTGTTTTTTGAGTGTGGCCACACAGAGTCTCCCGCGTTTTCAACTTAATGTCCCGCCTTCGACCTGTCTAACCAGGTCGCGGTGGCTCGCTTTGTTTTCTTTTAAATTACGTTTTATTTACATAAACATATGCCCTTTTGGGTACTGCCATCGAAAAATACTCATGTGCTGACCGTTTTATACAAAGTAATCGATCAAAGTTTTCGGTACTTCGGCAATGATGAAGATGACGACTTCTCCCGGCGGGAGAAAACTCAAGCAAGCCCGGCTTAACTTTGGATCTCCGCAGCCCTCGCCACCGAAAAAACCACGACTTGAAAAAATAATTCTTGAAAATGAAAAAGAAGCCAACAAGACTGAGTCTTCAAAAAACTCGCCAGAGACACCCATAGTGCTAAGTGATAATGAAGTAGAAGAACACGTTGAACCCGTCGAGTCAAAATTATTCAATCCATATGTTTCTCTTGTGGACATTGCCCTCAAAAGAAAACTGAAAAGAAAAGATATTTCGAAGAAAAAAATTAAATCAGAAAATTCTTCTAGTGAAGAATGCCACGAAGAGTGCTCTACATCTGGCGCAATTAACCATGAAAATGCATTAAAGTCACTTGTGATGATCGATAAAAAATCAGATTCTGACGAAGTTGATTCACACAAAGAGATATCTTCTGTTGATGATGATGAAAAAGTTACAATCGTTCCCGTTTCTAAAGAATGTTCACTTGATATACTACATGATGCTGTTAACCCCGAAAGCATTGTCAATGATTATGTTGAAGCACCGTCGTCACATACAGATGAAGATATAGAAATGGAATCTCCAGCTCAACACGATATAAGCAAATCGTGTGATGAAAATGATTTATCAGACACCAGTGAAAGCGAATCAGAATTGGAATTGAGCAAAGTAGAGTCGCATGATGATAACGAAAGTAAAGATGAAAATGATGAATCGGATACAGCTGACATAAACAAATGTGAACCATCAACGCCAAAATCCGCTAATAAGGAAAGAAATGATTTAGTTCCGAAAACACCGACCAGCGCTAGGAAATTAACACCATCACAGGTTGAGTTTAATTACTTTTTCAATAATATTTAATACTAACAATCAAATTAATGTTTAAATATCCATTGCTAATCATTTTAATTTATTGTAGATGAAAAAGAAATTGGAATCGGCCAAAAAACAACAAGAACGAGAAAAAGAAAAGATGATCCGAGACAAAAAAAGAGAGGTTGAAAAAGCCGAAAAGGCTAAACTAAGACAGGAAAAAGAAGATCAACGCAAAAAAGAAAAAGAGGAGAAAGACAAAGCTAAAGAACAAGAAAAACGTAAGTATTATTTACCATTTATCTACATTGATATATTTTTATAGTGATATGAAAAACTTAACCTACGATATTTTAATTTATGGAAAATGCAAACACAACACTTTATATAATTTAAAGACCAACTTATTCATGTGAAACATAAATGTCATGGGAAATTTATTATTACAATATTTTTTGTCAACTAATGCTTCAATTCGAAATTGCAAGTAACATTTTTTAATATTTGCAACTTTTTTACTTTAATTTATTACTATGCTTGTGCATTTTAATAGATTGCTGTGTTGACGAAATTTATTTTCGTACAAAACACCCAAACTTTTCGATAAACTTTTTATTTCTGATTTTTTTATAAATATATACACACAATGCATATAAATTTAAATTGTGAGAGTTTCCTGTAGGTCTAGTTTCAATAATATCGCTTATATGTATGTTCTATTTTAGGAGAGAGAGAATTGAAAGAGAAAATGAGACGAATGGAGAAAGAACTTAAAGAGAGTGAAAAACAAAAAAGGAAGGAAGCCAAAGAAGAAGAGAGAAAAAAACGCGAAGAAGCTTCTATTGAAGAAAAGCGACGAAAAGAAATAGAAAAGGAGGAAATGGAAAATAAAAAGAAAAAAACTGCAGCAGCTTTCATCAACTTTTTTGTGCCAAAAGAAAAAAATAGCAAAGAAAACCAATCAATGGATGACAGCAAACACAATTATTTATCAAATTTTACTGTCAAATCTGATATGAGACTCGCACCTATTATCCGTTGTCAATTAAATAATGAATCGAAATCTCTTCTTGATAAACACTTAGAAAACCAAAACTCAAAAAGGCAATCAATGTACATAACGTTATTAAAATCCAAACAAGTAGAATCAAAATCCTCAAAAAAAACATGGCCACTGGAAGAGATGAAAAATGATTTAATTATTATTGGTATGTATTATAAACTGAAGCTATTTTATAAATTTATATTTTTTACTTAACATATTTATTTAATTTTACTTTTTAGAAGATGATCTTCCTCCTGTAGATGACGTCAAAGAAAATGAAGTAATAGTAGCTGAACATCAAGCTAAAACTATGAAACCCAAACTATTAGGTTTTGCAGATAACAGAAGGCCACCTTATTGGGGAACATGGAGTCGCAAAAGTTTGCTTGTTACTGGCAGAAGGCCTTTTGCTTTGGACAAGGTATTATAATGCATATGTTAATCTTTTATTAGTCTATTTTAACCTTATTTTTATTCAGATTTTGATTGATTTTTTTAATCTGTTTCTTTTATAAGACTCACCTAGACTATGACTGCGATTCTGATGATGAGTGGGAAGAAGAAGAACCTGGTGAAAGTGTAGAAAGCATCGCTGGCAGTGATGATGACGAAGGTGAAAATGAATACGATGTGGATAATGATTTTATGGTTCCGCATGGATATCTTAGTGATGAGGTAATTTTTACTTTAAAGCATTTTTATACGTCTTTCAAAATTATATTTTACCAACTGAATTTGCATAATTACCATCTAATTATTTTAACTAAAATGCAATATTATATATATTCATTTTGATTTCATAGGAAGTTTTAGGAGAAGATGATAATGCCTTGTCACCAGAAACTCATAAAGCTAAGCTGAAGTTTTTAGAAAATGAATTTGAAGATGAGATGAAAAAACCTACCAAACATAAAAAAGCCCGTTTAATTGGAATAATTTGGCAGAATGCAATTGGAGGTCAGCCGAGCTTATGCCCCAGTGCAGTGTGGGATTTTTTATCCCAAAGAAGTATTTTATCTTCAGAACCAAAAATTGATATACAAATATTAGACGAAAATAATACTGAAATTGATGATGGAGAAAAATCTACTGTTAGAAAAATTAGAAAAATCTCAGATGAGATGATTCCAGTTTTAATTAAATTAGTTCATGGAAATACTAACAACAGGGGATTTCTTGCAAACGAATTTCAAGCATATATTGCAAAATCATCTGGTATTGATACTAATGCAGAAAATCCTTTAGAAGAAAAACGAAACAGTGACACCATATCTAAAACGGCTATTGCAAAAAAGATCAAAGAAATATCCACTTGGATGCCATGTCCAGAAGAAGGACCAATGCAATCAAGAATGTGTTGGTTTGTAGAAAAAGAAATTAGGGAAAAATACAATCAGAGTGATCTTAATCTCCCCAATGAATGGTCTTATGTTCTCATGCCTAAAAGAAGAATGGATGTTCCGAAAAAAGAAAAATGCAAATCTCCTTCTGGGAAACAATCCAATGATGTGAAAATATTGAAAGAATCACCTTCTACTAAAAAAGAGAATGCCTTCAATATAACTAAATTTACAAAAAAAATGACACAAGAGGAAAGAGAAAAACAATTTGTATCTAATCCTTCTACTGTTTTGTCACCTTCTCAACCGACAAATCCATCATCTGAAACATCAACTACTAAACCTGAAAAGAAAAGGGTAGCACTTCTTCTATCTGGACCGAGAGGGAAGGATTTGAATAGTCCAAATACTTCTCAAAATACTAAGCAATCAGATGTAGATAATGCTCAAAAGATAACTCTACATGAAAAATCTGTTAATATTCAACAAGTGAAAGAGAAGACGAATACTTCAAGCACTGCCACGAAAAAAAAAGTGCCATTGCTTGCTTCAGGACCGAGAGGAAAAGATTTAGTAAAATCGAGCAAAACCAATCTATTAACACATTTTATCCAAACTGCGTCCGTCAAGGATAAACATTCAAGTGAAACTGAATCAAAAATGGATACTGATAGCGACCTTATAGTTTTGAGTGATTGAAACATTTATCTCATATATTATTACATAAATGCGCTTTAATTCTAATAAATTGTAAACGTGCGCCATAAACAAATTTGGTTGGAAATACTATGAATAGCATTAGTAACTTTGAAATAATTTCAATTTATCGCAAATATATTTATTTTCTTTTAGTGATATGCTTATTTTTGTCCTGTTATCTCAATGCTTCTAACTCTTTGTAATAGCTCATAAATAGACCGCTTGGGTTCTCGTAGTTCAGCTCGTTGATTTGATTAAATTCTTATTATATCTGTGATTTCAAAATGCATGCTTTCGCAATTTTGATACGGAACTTCTATAAACATGTCTACTCTCACGCATGAACTGAATGAAATATTTAAAAGACATTGTTTATGAAAGAGTTATTTTTAAATAATAGATTGTCCAGTTAGGAATGAAAGAGTTAGATTCAAACAAATAAATTATTAATTCATGGAATGGAAGAACTTCATGGTAGATTATCCCTTTAGCGTCCCACTATACATTTAAAAGACCTTTTTTACTGTTAGACCAAGTCGAAGGGCTGGTTTTTTTACCTGCTCCTTTGAAAATCATTTGTCTTGCGTTTTTGATTTGAATGCAACACACTTTTCATTTCCAGTCACGAGATAGTATTAAAACTGTTATTTCTTCTCTATCAATTAAATCATGACACATTCGTATGCACTGTCTTGATCTCATCAGTAATATCGTGTGTCCGCACTACCTGTTTTATGGTCTTTCCTATTTTTTCAAGTATATTCGAATACTTCTCCGAAAGTATCTGAGTTTGTCTATGTTGGATTTGATTCAATTTCGTCATCCACTTGAACCTTTCTTTCACTTCGAACCTTATTTTCTAAACTAAAATTTCCGCTTTTAAATTGTTAAAACCATTTCTGGCATTGTTAGAAATTCTTCGAGTGTATCACAAATATTTTTATTTGCAGTATAATAGTTTGTTTGGTAAAAAGTTCCACCATCTTGAAACGCGGTTTAAAAATATATTTTTTTGTATAAAATAATATTCTCCAGATGTTAGTCGACTAACAAAATATATAATACTTGTTGTCAAAGGGATCGCTGAAACACAACTGATGGTCAAAAACTAAGTATGAAAAAAAACAGCATTTCTGACTGGACAATCTATTATTTCACATTTGTTATTTTGAAATGCTGACTAGCTTTAGAGATGATAATCAGCCTTCGTTGCTGCTGAAACTTAATTATTGATCGAATCTCATCAAGGCAGTCTTTTAAAGTAATTTAAAATACTTATTAGATACATATCTTATGTTTAGTGAGGCTTGTCCACATTTAAATAATTTTAATGGAGTGTCGTTATTGATTTTTTTATTACAAATTTATTGTAAAATAAATTGAAATGTACTAGTAACTTGCTGTTTAGATTAAGACCGAGCAGTCCAATTTACCTGATTGCGTAATTAATCGCCTAATCTTTTCCATTTTGTCCAACTATTTATAAAATAAATTTATGTTTAAAAAAGTTAGATATTTTAGTGAAACATCTGATGAATAAGATCAGATGTACTCAATAAATCAAATATTGCAACAGTATATAAGTCTTTAGTTTTTTTAGAAATTTGTTTTATAGTATTATGTTTCAAATTTTTTAATGTATTTAATTAGTAAATTGTATCATTTTTACTACTAACACTAGTAAAAATATCTCAAAAAAGTCTGCTGCCTATTAGTAAGTAATGTTCTTATAATAAGATGATCGGCTTACGATCCAAGGCTGCATAGCTCCATAATCCTATAAATCTAATTTATATTTAACACAAATCTGTTTAAGTGGAAACAAATTTTTAATTTTCTTTGTAGTTAAAAATTAATTTCAATTTATTTTAAGATACATTTTTTTATTTTATGCGGTAAGATAACTGCATGATTATGAAATCAAATCTGTGCAAATGTGTTTTGAGACTTTTTTCTGATATAAAAGGAATGTCGATTTTTGTAAGATCAATTTTTTTTTAAATATTTATTTTGCGTGAAATATAAAATGGTTTTGAAATCCTTTATCCGTTCCTTTATTGATATTTTATTTTTGTTTTGTATGATTTCTTATAAATTTATGTATACTAGTACTGATTGATTATACCTGAAAATATATCAAAAAATAAACCTTTTTGACAGTATATAAAAATGTATAGAATAAAATATATATTTCATAAATATGTTTGATTTCTTTATTTCATAAAATTTCATGTCAAGAGCAAATATTTCATAGTACAATATTTTATATATATATAACAGATAGTTCATTAAATACTCCTTTCACATACATAATTCGTAAGAAATATGGTTTAATAGAAACCATGGTAAAGCACGATGTATACCAACATTAAGATTTCTAATAAAACCTAAGCTAAAAACAGCAAAATGTTGACCAGAAATTGGAATGTTGCCTCACTGGCGAGCAACTCGTCTACTCAATATATAAATACTTAAAACAAAAAAAAATACAAAGTCATTACGGCAACACAACGAGGTAATAATTATTTAAAACACCAGACAATACTGTGAAAAAATGGTCGGGTGTCCGAACCATCCATATATCCACCGTCAAGCTGGTCGGGTCAGTTGACTGTACATATAAAGGTGCTCCGACACCCAGGATATGCAGAATACTTAAAATATGACAAATTGACTCGAAACACGCTGACATGAACTACGTACTTCCAGCAAAGAAAAAAATGTCAAAACTCTAAGTCTCTCTGGCGACTAAATCAACTCTACTACTTTTGTTCAGATGTTGGGATTTTTCAATTTATCTACTGACGACCGTTTTAAGATTTATTATAAATTAGCTCAATTTGCTTTGTCATATAAAATACTTTTTGCTGTTTTGCCATAATTACAGTTTGGTTTCCACTTTTTTTAACACTGCGCCTTAACAATACAGAATTTAATATCAACTTACTGACAGTAAAAACCATTTTTTTATGATTCTGAACATCTTCATATTTTATAAGTTAGCCAATCGATATTTCAGATTGTCATTTGTGTTACTACGAAATTTAATTTCCTCGTCTTTTAAATTTGCTACGCCACTTCATTAAACATTTAAACTGTTATTTGAATACAAACATCTAAATGGTTTATGTCAACACATAAAACGGAACGCCTTTGATGTAGTGAAACTGGCACCGTTGCATAACCTCCCTCTAGTACTCATTAATTTTTATTCAATCAACCTGACCACAAACTGTTTATAATTTAGAAAATAACAATAATTAGACCATTTCATATTACTGCAATTGTCTAATTTTACAGATTCTGTTAGAATTTGAAAAATATTACATCAATTCATCCGAAAACTAGTTAGGTCATTTAAGGTTGTAAAATGTACTATGTGAAAATAAACGGGGAGTTATCAATGCCATTTCCATTTGTTATAAAATTGTGTGGAGTTGATATGTTTAGTATTATTACTGGTTGTCTGTTTCACCACTGCAACCTTGTGTGTCGCCATTGCCCCCGCACATTTTTGTTTGGTTTTGACCTGTAAAACAAGAAATATAGCATAAATATGATTAACATACGACTCCGCAGGTTTACTTTATAATGCATTTTATATTTTACTCACCCTTTTTCTTCGTTGATAGTATGCACTTCTTGCAGCTTATGAAGAAAAAGGAGAAACATTGGAGTTTGGTGTAGTGGGCATAAGATCCATTGTCTTGCATACCCACCCGGCAATGTCTACTTTCTCAGAATCAGCCTTTAAAATCCATAAATGATTCTACAAAAGAATAGATTATAGAATTAACTAAGTAAACCACTCGTTCAAAAATTCAAAATTTCTTTTTTCAAAAATTAATTAACAGTTCACTGCAAAACTTCAATATCCATTCAAATCACCAGAGCCGTAACGAGGGTATGAAGCGCCCAAGGCAAGTATCTAACTTGTTAACAGCTACATCTAACAATAACGATACAAGTTAAGATATTTGAAATCTTACCATAAGAGTTTTTAAATCAGCTCTTTCATCCGGGTTTTTCTTAAGGCAACGGTCAACAAAGTCTTTGAATTCATCACTGAATAGACCGGCAGGCAGCTTGGGCGGCGGTGCATTCACAATATAATCAAGTAACTCAAAAATAGCCATGGGCCTAGGAGTATTTCCACACTAAAATTTATCAAAATACAGAGGTGAAAATAAAAAATGGAAAAATGCCAAATTAAATAAGAAAGACTATCCAAAATATTCCATATGGTCATAAATTAAATATTACCTGCCCTGGAGAATGATCTTCATTTTGTGAACCAAATATAGCAGCTAAAGTTTTCGCATCAGGCGGTGGAATAGGATACATGCCTATAGCCATTTCTACCAATGACAATCCTAAAGACCATATATCTGATTGCACGGAATAATTTGTTCCCTGAAGTCGTTCAGGCTGTAAATATTAAAATATTCAACACAAGAAGAAAAAATACTACAATTAATTGATAGAATACAAAATTATACTCACAGACATATAACTCCTGGTGCCTACAAACGAATTGGCTTTAGAATCGATTAGTTGTCCAGATACACCGAAATCGCAAATCTTTATTTCTCCATTGCTATTCACCAGAATATTTGAGGGTTTCACATCACGGTGCATTATAGCGTGCTTATCTCGCAAGTAACTTAATCCCTTTAGTACGGCTAAAGTAATAGTACCTAAAACAAAACAAAAATTGCATTTATTAACAAATACACAAACGTCTAGTTATTTAATCAATTTTTCATCACACGTTTAATTTACCTAAAATAGATTCGGGAATCTTTCCAGCTTTTTTCAAAATGAGATCTAAAGACCCACCGTCCATGTATTCCATACAAATTGATATTTCCCCATCACTATAAAATGCCCCATAGAAACCAACGATATGAGTAAAATTACATTCATGTAAAACTTTGAGTTCTCTAATGATCTGTTTCTTAACAGACGGCTTCACTTCTAAATGAATGAGCTTGCGCGCCATAATTAATTGAGTAGACTTATGACGAACCTTCATTACGACGCCGCCATTTCCTTGACCTGTACATAATTGAAAAATTAATCGATAAACGCAAAAGCACTATAAAAAGTGGCATGAAACAATATTTTTATTTTGATGCTTACCTAGTTCGCCTAATTTTTCAAAATCATCTTCGGCTAATTCACCAATTTTTTCTTTCTGGCATAAAAATACTTCGATTTTCCTCCTTTGAGTATCGTCCATTTCGATCTGCTCCAAGCGTTCCGTCAACGCTTCGATGCTCGTTTTAGATTTACCTGCTAGGCCTGGAGTTCGACGATCAGAAACTCTACGGAAGAGATATTTAAAATTTAATTTTTATACAACACTAATAACTATCATTATATGACACATAAAAAATTTATAGCATACAAATAACCAATGGTAATTTTAGCTCAGTATTTTTCTAGCAAAAAAAATTGATGATTTTTTTAATTACAAATTTTATTAACGGAGCCAAAATTAGTTAATTGTACTTAAAAACGACCATTTGATAAAATTAGCAAAACATTATAATTGAATAATTATTAGCGAGCTGACAATATTAAGGCGGAGTGACTAATACAGGATACATAATTCAAAAATAGTATGCTGACTGCATTGTTGACAATTATTTACATAAATTATATGAATAATATACTTGCAAAAATATCAATTTCTTGAATTGAATATTAAAAATTGAATAAAAATAATGATTTATTTGAATACTTTATCTTTGTTGTGGAGAGTTTTAAATTTCAGAAATGATTCTGGGGATAATGATATTGTCTTTCTATAAGACAATAATTTTTTGTGATGGCTTTGTTACATAGCAGAGGAAAATCCATGGGGCAGAGTTACCAGCTCCACTAGTGCTTCAGGATGGACGAGCATTAATAGTCTGTTTTATATTGGGTCGTACAAGTTCACAGACGAGGCAAATAACGGTCAGATTGTAATGCAAGAATACAATTATTTAACCCTTACAACTCCTATGGCCAAACGTTGTGGCTGATGATTTTTTCCAACCAACTCCTATTGCCACTACGTGTGGCCGATTTATTCTCGGGCAATTTTTATGAACTTCAAATAAGATTTTGGTATTTTTTTAAATGTAAGAATCAAGTGAATACTCTAAGAATACCGTCTTATTGTCTGACCATTAATTTGTCATCTGGAATATGGAAAATAGTTCAGAGGAATTGAATCAGTGCAGGTAAAGAGCATAAAACAACAGTCTGCGTCGAGTTGTGGCGCAGTGAACATCTTGAAAATTATTTGTGTCCAGTAATTCAATATTATTTTGATAGTACGTATATTTTTATGTTTTATCCGTTCTTTGTTTTACACATTTTTAATAATCTACAACAGGCGAATTCAGACATAAAAAGCTATCATATATTTACAGTATATTTTTACGTAGTTATAGGTTTTACACCAATCCAACCCATGCTGGAGAACTCTTAAAAAGGAAATGTTTTCTCACTGACAAGATAATGAGCTACAGCAAGGCACGAAAGATAGCATATGGAAAATAAGATACTTTAGTATTAGCTTGGCAAGGCAAAATAATAGTCACAATGCTCAGTACAACGCATACGTCAACTTCCCAATCAATAAGAAGAAGAGCAAGGACTACCCCCATGCTAATCTAGTCAATATGAGCTAATAAACAAGCCAGTAGTCATTTAGATTACATTAAAAATATAGGCGGGGTGGACACGGCAGATTAATACGCAACATCATATTGTTTCATGCGAAAGACTGAAGCGGTGGAAGAAGTTACGAATATGAAATCAAAGAAAATAAAAAGCCAATAAATCATAAAATATTTCACTGACAATTTTTGATACAACTTATTGGTAAATTTTGAGATTTTACGAAGTCTAAATTGGTTGACGATTGTTGTCAACTAATCACGATCAACGATTAGATGGAAGTCCTCATTTTATTTATAGTAGATAGATAAACCCCCAATTTTTTCATTTTATTCCATACAAACATTTTTTTAATAAATATGCCAAAAAATGGTTTGGAGTTGGTGGGGGACTTTTATAAAAAAGTCTTGGAGCCCAAAGGGTTAATTGCTTCTTAAGTTGCATTAAGTTTAAGTTGCATTCTTAGAGTCAGAAATAATCCCCTACGTTACAACAATTTGTAAATCCACAGTGCAATATGGAATACTTTAAGGATGAGCATATATTATAAACATTTTGAAATGAAATTGGAAATTGAAATATCGACGAACAGTTTGAAAATATAACTAAACTGACAATAAAATAAAGCTGCAAGTAATTTGAAGCATTAAAAAAAATGCTTTGTGTGTGAAAATAGCAAGCTTTTAACATATGGATGGTTTTGTATATGGAAAATGACAAATGAAAAATCGTTACAGTTTATAATCATTTGTATGCATTAAAAAACTGATTCAATAATGACTGACTGCCTTGACTAATTATATGATGATGATATTACTACTGAAAGCTTGTTATAATGAGCGTTATTGTATGACGCATAATGAAAATATGTGAAGCTCAGGATGTCAGTGTAGACATGAAAAGTGATGTCTGTAGCTGTGTATGGAATGGGCTCGGTCTCACTCTTGCACAGCGTGCTTGGGCGGGTTGTGATGATTGAGCGGCGTGCGGGGTGTGACGGGCGCGCGGCGGGGGGTGTCTGGAGCGGGCGCCGCCCCCGCCTCCAGCGCGCCCGGCGGCAGCGTCAAGTTGAGCTTGTTCTTCGACATGCTACATGCCGCCACACACACCGCCCACACCTATCGACTCGCACCCGCGAGTCAACTGGCAACACCACATCATCGATCACCGCACATCACACATCATACAATTCGCCATTACCAACGCAATGTGCGACCAAAAATAATCAAAAGCTAAAAATATGCCAAATATCTTTAAAAAAAAAACCTTCAATTGCTAAAACATTTATAACAAAATAAAAGATAAATAATGAATATATTTCACACTTCTTGGGAATGATGTTATTTAATACCAATATTATAACTGCAAATCGTCTAAAATTTTATTTCAAATGATGAGAATATTTTATATAAGGACAAATAATCGTTTGAGTAAATTTACTGTTTTATTTTATATGCCAGTTTATATAGGGTGTAATCCGAATGGGTAAAACGCTGACAACTTTTCACACCGCACCAAGACCTGGCAACACCATGCGCTTTTTACGCTTTATTCACAGTTTTCACAGTGACAGATGCCATTTTGTGTCAAAACAAGACGCGAAATTGGCGTCAACCTTATTTCTTGGATAAATCAACGGAAATTAGTTGAGTTTAAACAAATTAGTTGCATAAATTATTTTTACAATGGCTGAATATTTAGATGTGTCTGTTTTGGAAGAAAGCAATGAATTGCTCAATTTGAAAGTTCTTCCCGCCGACGCTATTCGAGCTCAGAGTGGTAAGTGCTTATTAAAATAGGCGACATTCATCCAGTAAGTAAATGAAGAGTTTCACTTTAAATCTGGTTCTCTGATATGTGGACGTTAGGGGCCAGATCATGGTAAAATTTGCACTCTACTGGATGAATAGGTATTGGCCTGTTTTGGAATTCAGCCAATAAGTACCTCTCTATCTAAAATAATGGTGCACGAAAGAAATGGAAACAAGTACTATTTACATCTTTAAATATTTATATTTTAGTGCCTGCAATTTTACTGCCATTAATAAATGCAGAGCAAGAACGGAGAGTTCAATTACAAACATCAATATCGTCACTGTCTGAACAAAGAACAGCTAATAAAGGTAATTGTTAGATTAGTATTCAGTGAAATAAATAATAGATGTAGAATTATATGTAAGAAGGCAAAAAGTTTACCACTAGCCCAATGTATTGTAGACAAATGAATCTTCATTATTTATATGGACCGCCCAGTGTATACACTCCACTCTTGTTTTTATATGAAGAAAATGAAGAAAAGTTTACACCGGGAGTCCATAGACACAATAAATTATGGAAGACCATCGCTTTATTAACGGAGCAGCACGGTTATAAAGTCAGTTGGGGACAATGCCAGTCCAAACTAAATGGATTAAAGAAAACGTTTAAAAAAAACTCTAAACCACAACAACAAATCAGGGAATAATATAATCACCTGGCCGTTCTTTGCAGTGAGTGTACAATATTATATTAACAATATGGCTATTTTTTGTATTTTATTGGTTAAATTGGATAATCTATTTAATGAAGATTGGTTTCTGTTCCATCATTGCAATTTCATTACTTAAATTAATTTAAATGCTTTAAGGTTTCTGTATATTATTGATTTTTTAAATTACATTAGTCTTGGAAAGTGTACAAAAGCAGCATTTTAATTTTACAGAAAATGAACGATCTATTTGGGAAAACCAGTTGGGCTCACCCGAAGGCATTGGCTTCAGAGGCAGGACCCTCTTCAACTTTCTCAAGTTCTTCTATCTGTGAAGAACCAAAAACTCCCAAAAGAAAAAAATAGCCTTAAGTGCATATATGGTATGCATATAAGTACATAGCTAGCGGGTACAAGCATTTTTCAATCCTACATAAAAATTGTAACCTAACTTTCTAGATGCTCTCGTAAGATGCTAGTGGGAACATGACATAAGCAGACTCGTAGTAATTCGGCCACAGTCTAAGTAAGCGTGTACCAGGTAGGCGTTCCTGCAAAAACCACGCCCACAAACGTCCGTGCCCAGTGCGTAAAACTCCTGAACCACGCCCCGTAAAGACACTCCCACTTGGACCACGCCCACAATTGGCATTTTGTGGGCGTGGTCAAAATGGGCGTGTCCAATTGTGCGCCCCCGCAAGGACATGCCCATTTTGACCACGCCCACAAATTGGCCTTTTATGGCCGTGGTCCATTTTTGCGCCCACAAAGTGCATTTTTGTGGGCGTGGTCAAGATGAGCGTGTCATTGCGAGGGCGCACCCGGACACGCCCATTTTGACCACGCCCACAAATTGCCATTTTATGGGCGTGGTCCAAGTGGGCGTGTCCAATTGCGCGGCCCCGCAAGGACACGCCTATTTTGACCTCGCCCACAAATTGGGCTTTTATGGGCGTGGTCCAAGTGGGCGTGTCCGGGTGCGCCCTCGCAATGACACGCTCATCTTGACCACGCCCACAAAGTGCATTTTTTTTTTTTTTTTTTTTTTTTGGGCGTGGTCAAAATAGGCGTGTCTTTACGGCCCCGCACATCTGGATACGCCCACTTGGAACACGCATTTGTGGGCGTGGTTACGGATGTATACACTCTAGACACGCCCACAAATGGGCGTGTCTATAACTAGACCTCTCATAAAAACGCCCAAAAATGGGCGTGGTTCAAGTGGGCGTTCCCGCAAAGGCATGCCCAATTGTGGGCGTGCTTGGTGTGTAAAACTCTTGAAACACGCCTACCTGTGGGCGACACTATAGCAGGGGCGTCCAACCTTTTTTGTCTTTGGAGCTACTTTTCAATTTAAAATTGTCTCGGGATCGACTTCTAATATGATTCTTATAGGAAATTTATATATTTTGTGTGATTTTTTCCTTTCTTCTTAACCTAAAAATGTTTATTTTAAATGCGAAATATTATTAGATAAATATGTGCTTACAAAATAATTAAAATTTAGTAATTTTTTATCTCAATCCGATGAACGCGCATGTCAGCGCATGTCAAATGAACAAACCACAAATTAGGCAATTCATTTTTATATATTAGAAGAAGATTATCAACATACCTGAAGTGTGATTTGAATTCTTCAGCAGAATATCTTGGCACCACTCTCTCAACGTAATTTTCTATACGATATTTTAAAATTAGCTTCCCCCTCTGTGTGCTAGCCAAGACATTTAATATTGGGTCATTTTCGTCGCTATTTGATGAAGATAGTAATAATCATTCAGTTTCGCTATCGTCACTACTTGATGAAGATAGTAATAATTATTCAGAATCACTATCATCACTTTCAATATTCACAGAAATTACTTGTAAAATAGCTCCTTTGTTCATGTGACGTTTGAAAATAATTTGCAGGTTATATTTACAAGTTTCGGTGTTTCATGTGCGGTGGAACGTGAATCCGGAGTTGCCATTATACAAAATGTCATGATGACTGCTCACACGGCTGCCTCTTTTACATTGAGCACCGTGAGCAAGTATGACGTCACAAGGATTCAATTTGAAAGTTCTTCCCGCCAACGCTATTCGAGCTTAGAGTTGTGTTTATTATTAAATGCCACTGAATATATAACGAAACGTTTTTTTTAGTAATTGAGCACCTATGGTTGCTAAAATGGGCGATATTCATCCAGTAAATAAATATTTTCTAGAAAAGAAAGAGAAGTGAACAAATAAGAACGACACAAAATTAAAACAATGTACATATTAAAAAGTAGCTAACAAAAATTCAGGTGTTTTTTTCAATTTTTATCGTCAATTAACAGCCTAAAATTCGTCACCAACGTCCCTTCCATAATCCAAGTGTTTTTTCTATTGATATTCTTGCTGATGACAGGCAAAAGTTGAAATTTTTGTTTCGCTTTCTGTCGATTTTGTGAAGAGTGTGAACAAAACGCAAAGTGTTGCCAGGTCTTGATGCGGTGTGAAGTGTGTGAGCGTTTTATTCAATCGGATTACACCCATAGCATTACTTCACTATGCTAAATATCTTGATACATATAAGCTAAATCATATTGTATGATAGTATATAATCTAGATACACATATTTATAACATCCAAATTGTTATATTTATTTTGTAGCTTGATTTAAATAATATATTATTTCTTTTCAAAATAAAAAAACGGCTACGGTCCTACATCGTCGTTTTAAGGTCAATGATATAACTGACGTTTTAAACTGACATCTGACCGGCTATTTGCATACGTATAATTACAATGAACACTATGGATTTAAAGTCTTTCTGCAAGCGACTTCCGAAACTCGTGAGCAAGAAATTATTTTATACCATGAGATTTTCGATTATATTTGCACTAAAACTAATTTTGCCTCACGCGTCCCATGGTTTTAACAAATGATTCACTATATCTACTTTATCTGTCAATATTCCATTCGCCAAATTCGTAATTGTTTAGCTTTATTTTTTATTAATATATGGCTAATGGCTGCCCCTTGCTATGAAAATCTGGATTCAATTCAAAATTAAGCTTATATTGAATACCATTTTAGGAACTGCATGCCCACTTAAATGGCTCCCTCAGTGATAAAACATTAGAAATTCTTCAAAAAATGAAGATGGATAAGAATCCTGAACATGTTGACAATACTGCAGCATTTAAGATAAACGAAGGGCATTCTAGAACACTCGCAGAGTAAATATATCTCACAATATATGTATATATTATCTGCATTTCAATGACATATATTTTTAAAACTTTAAGGTGCTTTGCAATATTCAAAATAGCTCACGATTTGACAGAGACTCCTGAAGCGATAAAAATAGCTATGTCGCAAACGCTGCAAGAATTCAATGATGACGGTGTTATCTATCTGGAGCTGAGATCTACTCCCAGAACAAATGCAAACATGACAAAAAAACAATATATTCAAGCAATGGTGGATTCAATTTTGTATGATAAAATATATTATAATCCATATTAATATTGTTGCAAAATCTTAATTAATCCTGCATCTCATAAATTTTTAAGGGAAGCAGCTATTCAAATGGAAACGCGTCTTTTAATATCAATTGATCGAAGAAATACATTATTACAAGCTGAGGAAACCATAAATGTTGCAATTGAAATGGCTCAAAAATATCCTAATATCATTGTCGGAATAGATCTCAGTGGAGATCCTAATTTTGGAATTTGGAAAGAAATTGCTGAGATAATTAACAAAGCTAGAGATAATGGCTTAAAGGTGCTTATTGATTATTACCTACCTATAAACCCTAGAAAAATTTGATTTCATATTTAATTTCTTTTCTTCATTTACAGGTCACAATCCATGCAGCAGAAATTCCCGCTGAAGACGAGACTCTTGAAATTTTAGCCTGGAAGCCAGATAGATTAGGGCATATGACTTGTAATTCAGCAACTACCAATGGCTCACTCAGGTTATGGAATGCTATAATTGATTCAAAAATTCCAATAGGTATTAAATCAGTATAACTTTATTCATTAACTATTTTATCAAATATATAAAATTACACGTTTTTGTATTGTCCAGAACTGTGTTTAACAAGCAATGTAAAATCGGGATCCGTGAAAACATTTGATGACCATCATTTCCAGGCATTATTTGCAGCTGGACATCCAATATCAATAAATGTCAGTAAAAAAAAATTAAACAATATTCTATATAAAATACAAACTTTATTTCCTTTATAAAATTTCTTTCCAGACCGATGATAAAGGTGTTTTCGGTACATCACTCAGTGAAGATTTTTTTATTTGTGCAAGCACTTTTAATCTAACCAAGGAAGAATTATGGAAACTCTCATATAATGCAATCAAACAAATTTTTGCCAGTGATGAAACAAAAGCAACTCTTACAAAGCAACTGATTGATTTTAATACAGAGTTTCTACACAATGTATAAAATATAAAATAAAATGATTACCTCTAACATATATCTTTTTAAATCACCCTTTTTCCATCTGGAATTAAAATAACCTGAAATGTATTAAAATATATATATCCTATTCTAATTATCCGAAAATTATGAAACAAATACCATTCAAGTGATAATAAAATTGTTTTATTACAATACTCACTACAATTCTCTCAGAGTTTCAGTAAAGTATATTTGGTGAGTCTTCAGATCTGCGAACTTAAAACTTAACATCATATTTAAAGATACTACAGAAATATTTTCAATTGATTCAATAAGATCATGTTTCTCCTCTAATTTATCGAATTCATCTTCCATCAATATTTCTAGTACTTCATTAGTCTCAATATATTTATAACAATGTTGGGAACGTTTTCTAGCTTCCATTGTAAGAGGTTCAAAATAACTTGAATAAATTAGATTTATTTTAAATATGATGACAATAATTCAAAATACAAATTAAACAAACACTTTGCAAACTTATTTATGTAATAATGTGCACAAATTATAAACTAGCTTATTATATAGTCAATCATTGATACTTATTTTCAAGCTTAAGGCATAAAATTATGAAGAAATAATTTATTAACAACCCAACAGATTATAGTATCATAACTAGTAATCTGATACGAAAACACTCCAGAGAACTGAATAAACTATTCCAGTTGAATATTTCAATTCCTGATGCTACCATGAATTTATGAAAAATACACTTAAACCTTTTTTTTATGCGATTTCGAAGTTATGCGATTTTTTTAAAGCAATCTTTTCTTTTTTAAAATAACATAAAGAGCATGTATCGAAATATTTTGGAAAAAATAGAAAATAAATCATCGACACTGGCCGAAATATGGCATCTACTATCGCTAAATTTACATTTAAATTTACATTTAAATTTACTTTATTCTGGTTTAGATTTTGGAAAAAAAATGATTTCGTTTTTTTCTATTTTTCCAATGTTTCGACTTTTAAAAATACATTATCGAAGTTATAGCTATTTTAGTGATGCGGCAATTTGGCGTTTTTTCAAAGCTAATTTTTTCAACACAATTGAGTTATTGAGTAAAATAAAAACCATGTTCTTAGTTCGTTTTTATAAATTCAATTTATCCTTCTCTTATGCCATTTAAATTCATGATATATGGTTATTAAAATAGTTATCAATTGGCATAATTTGAAATTTTATTTCAAAAGGCATCCATTTATTTTAATAGGGTTTTTACATAAGAAATCTCTCTAAAATCTAGCCAATATTTATTTAAAAAACATTTTAATTTTTTTAGCATCGTACACATCGTATGTAGGCTGTTTATAGTCGTGTTATGGTCAATTTTTCGAGTTTATCATTTGACAGCCGCGCTGTAGACATATGAAGTCTTCATATATACGCGTTTGAAGATTTGTAATGTACACGAACATATTCATTTTTACCGAAACGCATATTTCGATTGTATTTATTTTTTAAATAATGAATTATGTTTTAATAAAATGATTTTGTTGGCATTTTAGGTAATGGCAGTATGTACCGAGCGCATCCCAGCGCGACGGCTGCGACCACAAAATGTCGTAGTGCGACTCATACAACGTGAAACTCATGGGGCTCGACGACCGGGAGCACACTTTCATATGGCTAGGGAATTTTATCAGAATGTATTTCCAAATTTTACTGTGGTCAATGTGGAAAAACCTCCCTGCTTTTTGCGCAAATTCAGTCCAGACGGAAAGCATTTTATAGCATTTTCGTCAGATCAAACTTCTTTAGAGGTGAGTCACGTCAAATCCAAATTTTCAACAAAACTGTAAATTATCCTATCGCTGAATATTTTCACAATATCCGGATTATTAATAAACTATCAACCCAAACATCACAATTTCAAAATAAAAGATAATTTACATACACTACATATTAATATTAATATAATACAAATAAATTAAGGCGGCGTCAGTCAACAACCATATCATTCGCGCTATCATAGGATGCAGTTTATTTTAAATGTCACTTACAATTATAAAAAAATCTTTTATAACATATGCTCTACAACTTTAAGGTTTATAGATATTGTGGAGCAGGCGCAGCTGGAGATTTAGTCAAAGGATTTCCATATGAGTTAGTTCAAAATGAGCCCGATGGTTTGCATCAACACATTCGTTCAAATATTTTTAATCGTTTTTTTAAAGTAAATATTTAACGTTTATAAATATTATACTAATCAAACTTTCGTTCTTCTAATTTTTACTCACTTTTTAGCTTAAATTTGTAGTTAACGTCTGTCAATATCGAAATAACAATTTGGGTTTTGACCAATTAAACAGAGAATGCAGCCTCTTTACTGATGACGGACGCTATGTAATTGTTGGCTCTGCTGCACAAATTCCCGATGAATTGAGCCCACATTTTTATCAAATTCACAGTAACAATGAAGCTGTTACGCCAACAATGAGGCACGTTAAATTCTCATAACGAATAATATTTATATTGAATTCTCATGTTTATTGTTATTTTTTTTAGATCTGCCTTAGAAGATTATTCACTGCATTTGGTGGATTTAGTGAAAGGAAAACTTAGAGATACGAGACATTTTAAAGTTGATAAAATATATCTTTCTCATAATCAAGGAATATACTTGTATAAAGATATGCTTGCGGTATTATCAGTCCAACACCAAACGATACACATTTTTCAAATTTTAGACGGAATGCTATTAGAAGTCAGAAAAATTGGAAGATTTTGTCACGAAGATGATGACTATTTATTAAATTCTGTTTATACCTATTCTTCCAACACTAGACCATTTTTAGAACTTTCTATAAATTCTCTCAAACATAGACTTTTAGTATTTTTATACAAGAGAGCCCAAAATATCAGCAATTCGACTGGGAACCCCTTAGAATTAAGAAAGTTTTATAAACATTTTGAAATGTTTAATTCACTGAGAATGTGGAAGATGCAACTGTTGGACGAAGATCATTTGTTAATTAAATATGCAGGTGAGGATGTCGTCACCCTGAGAGTGCCGGAACCAAACAGTCAATCATCATTTTTTATAATATATAATATGAGTGAAAGCAAAATTCTTGAAGTGTATGAAAACACGTCTGAAAGTTTATTACAACTCTTTGAAAACTTCTGTGATTCGTTCCGAAATGCAAGATTATATTCTGAATCTCAATTTACATGCTCTCCGTCGAACAATTTACATGCAAGATTAACACAGCAAAGATTCAAACAAACAATCGTTAGAGCCATATACGGAGGCAAAACTGAAGCAACTAAACGAATTTTGGCTCAATTACCTATTAGTGCTCAGTCTTATAGTAGTTCTCCATATTTAGATTTGGGACTTTTCAGTTATGATGATAAGTGGGTTTCGGTCATGGAGCGGCCTAAAGCATATGGAGAATATCCCATCAGGTATGATTTCCACAATGGCTAAAGAAAAACATATAATTCTGTGTATTAATACATGCATTTTATATTTAGATTTTACGCCCGCGATTCCGGTTTACTCAAATTCCGCATCTATGCTGGTGTGTTGGGGCAGGCTGCACCGGCTACGGCTAGACGCTTAGTTGCTTTCACTTTTCATCCTACGGATCCTTTCGCTATCAGCGTACAAAGAACAAATTCGGAATATATAGTAAACTTTCATATAAGAAACACGGTTTACAGTTGATATTTATCCATGACAATATGTTTCTCTATATACAATTTAATGGTTGTGATATGTGAATTTACTGTTTTAGCTTTAATCTTTAAATACAAATAATTCATCTGCTACTCTTTATACATGTATTAATTTCATTAGTTATGAATTGAATGATTTCACTCATGAATTTACATGATATGAGGTTTCATCGATCTTATTATCGTTAATATTTTTTCACTCCCCAGCAGAAAGCTTAAATATGATCTGATTATGAAATTTAAATGTTAATGGATTATCTAAAGACGTTTGAAATCATTGACTGATGCAACACTACATATAATTGAATGTCGTGCATTTATCAATAAAATTATGTATATATTTATTTTACAACTGTATATTATTGATCTTCCATTTATTCACATGGTAAAAGCATATCAAAATAATTTTTTTCATTACATTTATGACAAACAAGAGATGTTTAATTTGTTATCATATTTTGCATTTAACCGTTTCGCTGCTGACGCCATTGTGTGAATATTTTTGTTACTACAAACAACACATCGCCGCACTTTTCGACCTTTTAATTTTTATAAAGTAAATTTTACTAAAGACGATGATGACTTTGTCGCATCTTTATGACTATGCTGATGGTCAGGTGCGCTCAGGAACGATGAGTCAAGCGTCACTTTATTGACTCTCCGCAGTGTAATGGTTAAACTAAAGCAAGTTTGTCAATGCAGTGAAAAGAATTTTTGCACTTTATTAAATGAATTTATTTGATTAATTTAACTGATTAGCTTTTATTGTAACCCAAGCTTTCACAACTTGAATAGTTACAGGAATCATATTGACTCAATAAAGCTGCCACAGGCCAGTGTTTTTATGTTAAATTTACTAGGCTACCTCATAGTGTTTGTGAATAGAATTAATACTATTTTCAAGTCACTAGAGGAAATTATGTTGCAAATGGGCAATATGTCGTGTATATATTTATATATATAATTCAATCTTCACTTCAGAGGCTCTGCTACGAGGCCGGGGTGTTTCTTGTGACCACTCAAGAAACCCCATTATGACGCCCTGATGTTTATTGTAAATAAGTTCTTATAATAAACACCATTATATCATTGTATTTCTCACATTAGCAATAAGATATTCTTATCTCAATTTTTTTCATGGACCCAGCATGGCCTGCATTCTTAACGTTAGTCTGAAACAGTCTTGGCAGTAAAATAATAGACAGAATTCCTGGTGCTCAAGGCCAACATATGTTTATGGATCAATACTATACTAACATAGTTGCATCTTGGCTCAAGAATTAGCCAAACTCAAATTCCATTTCACGGAGATGATCCTAACAAACAGAAAAGAACTATGCGTGGTGGTAAACGTCAAACCTCAAATTTTTGTGTAAAGTAAACCTGACAAACTGAGGATGCATCTCGGGGATTGTTTTGTATAATATCACACAAAAACTAATTACAGAGTGTAATATTTAACAGATTTTCTTTTGTAAAACGTAAAAATAAATAGATTATTGAAATTTTATTATTTGTATACATTTGTTGAGTATAAAATCATTTTAACACTTTACCGACCAGCGTTTCTTTGTTGCAAAATCATAGTTTTAAGTGCAATCTACTAAAATCGTTGTAACTTTTATATTGTTTTATACATTTTTTCAAAACTTAGAAATTATTAAATTATAATTTAAGTGTAGATGATAAGAAACATAAGTTTCTTAAAAATTGATTTAATCAAGAAATAGGTACAAATATAAGTTTATTATACTTTTTTAAATAGTAATATTTTTAAAAAAATGAGAACCACGGACAATACTTAACTTAATTTTATCTTACAACTAATAAGTAACCCTAAACAAACACATGAATTACATGTCATTTTATGAAAGCAAATGTTAAACAAATACATATAAAAAATACACTTGATGACATTGATGAAAATGATCTACATTTCTTAAAATGATCTACTTCTCTTAAAAATAAAAAAGTGAATATATTTTAACATGAATTAATTTTCCATTCATTTTTACTGCTGCAAAATTTCGAACCATGAAACGTCTTGGTCTATTGATGAACAAAATCGAACATATCTGAGGACGCAACATGTGCGTTTGCAGTCGATAAAGTATTAAAATACCTGTAAAACACTTGCTTAATACAACCAAAATCTTCTCGATCTACTAATTTGCCTGAGCAAAATAGTCTTCGAATGCAAAGGGTTACAAGAAGTATTGGGAAAATACAAAATTAAAATTCTTCGTCCAATTGAAAAAGGATTATACTTTTGACTCACTTTTCCTAGCATTTAGGTAATTTTAAAGCATGATTTCTATCTACATTTCTCAAAACTAGTTATTTACTAATCTCAATCAAACATTGTAAATTAATATTAATTCGATTTTATTCATTACAGGGTTGAAGACAGCCATGTGTTTATTTTTCTATTCTTTATAAGCTTAGATTTCGATTTTCTCCATGATCAGGGCACTGCAGGGTTAATAATACACAATTGTTTGTAAAAAAAAAACTAGTGTATTTAATAATGAAGAAACCAATGCTCATTGTTTTTCCAGTAATCAAGTAATGGGATTTCAACGAGTAAAAACAATAAACAACAAAAGCTTTTTAGGTGACTAACCAAGTATAATTTGTGATTATTATTTTTTTAATAATAAAATATTAGCATGAATATAATGTAAACTGCAAATTGAACCCAGGTTAATGAATAATGTAGTTTTCATGTTGCACTGAAGTTATCGGTTATTCAGTAGTATTTAACATGAATATTCAGTTTAATTTTTAAAATGAAGAAATAGTTTTGCTCAATAAAGTACAAAGTCATCATTTATTTATCATCATAGTAAAGCCACAAATAGTCCACTAGAGAACCATGGAACTAGTAGAACTATGAGCCTCTTCAATATCCATTCACAGGAAGGGGTTACATCCATTTTGTCTGTATCATTCACCTCCTTATTTGCTCGATATTGAAGATAGCATAACCTCAGAGTTTCATTTAGAACGCTCACCCAGCGGTTCTCCTGAATGAACGTATCGATGGACATTTTTGCGACCGTCTCGATAGGGAGTGTGAGGGGGGTTTATAAAGTCTAAGCAATTTTTCCTCGGATGACCGTGGAAAGACAACTTTCTTGATTTTACTGGGATGGGCTTTCTGAAATGCAAAAAGTCCAGTCCCTCTTTACCTGACTAGAGCATAACCAGGCTAGGGTGAATACATACATGACGCTTAAGTGCATCTCAGATTACAACTCGGACACCAACTAAGGGTATCTCCCCGCCCACGTGAACTTACCCGAACAAATTCGAGACTGAGTGCTTTCCTTTTCAGGTTGACCCTCTTAGTTCGGTGATTTCAAAGCGATATAGAAGGCAACGAAGATAATGTTATAGTTGCGAAGTGAAATTCTTCCGAGCTGTCTGCATGTTGTTCCTCTTGTCCTTTTTCTAATTCTAAATCTTCATGGTTCTGAACCGTAAGGTTTCTTATGTTGTATACTATTGTGCGGAGTCAAATATGTATGAGAAAAAGAATGATAGCAAATCGGGGGGGTTAAGGTTTTAAATTGTTTTGTAGTTGTGTAGTCTTTTGAAAATGGCTTTGAGCTTTAGGTTACGTTTCGCATATGTTGTTTTTAAAGGTAACTAGTCTTTCCTAGTTCTATTGGTTAGATGGACCTGGAACACTTTGTGCATGTGAGAACCAAGAGAGAGAGTAACATTATGTAATTATATGAACTAGTATATGGAACACGTATTATTCCGCAAATGTGCCAACCGGGGACAATCAAACAATATTTAATTGGTCAGAAGCAAACAGGTAAAAGTCAGATATCAAGTAATATCAAATAGTCAGGTCAATATCAATAAGATCAAGTGGTACTATTTCTACTGGATGCACATAGGAGCGTATACTTGCGTTATGTGTATGATGTAACCCTTATTTATTCAGAGTACTATTGTTGCTAGTCTCTCCTTAGTGTGTTTAAATTCTGTTATGTTTCCTAATATCCATTTATTTAAAAGAAATCCAACACCATTTTTCCAGCTTTTTTGTAATCCGCTCCAGAAGAATCCATTCCTGCTTTTCAATGTGACTTTACCTTCATTTTTCTTCTCGGTTCTCCATTTGACGTTATTTAGTTTGTTCAAAGTACGCAAGTTTGTCTTTAGATCCTAGTGTTCTTACGTTATATATGGCAATATAAATTAAATGTGTGCGAGTATTTGTTGATTCACTTACCTTGGAAGCTTGGTTTTTTGCGGCCTTACTTGTTTTTCTCAAAGGACAGTCAGAAATTAATCTTGAGCACAAATCAGTCAATTTTGAAATTTAAGCATATGTAAATCTCCAACACAAAAATCATTGTAACAAAAAAATTAAGAAAAAGTTTAATACATGTATTTGTAGGATTTTACAAATAAATTCCATTGTACATTTCAGATCTGAAGCCAATGAATTTAAAAAATTGACTCAGAAAAATCAAGTACAATATCCAAAAAATAATAAATAAAATCAATCAAATAAATAAAATCATTCAAAATTCTTTATCTTTAGTTTATTTAATTATATAATATATTAAACTGACAAATCATAATAAATATTTACAAACACATTTACAAAGTGAAAAAAAACAACATAAGTGAGATTCGTTTTCACGATTGATTGATACTGAATAATATATAATTAACAAATTATTCTTGACTACTAAAATCAATATACATTTTAATCATTAAAAAATATGAAACAAAACAACACTTATAATACTAATATTGCAAATTTCAAAAGAATTTACATTAACAGTACGCACACACACACACACATTCTCTAATTATTTTTATTTTTATACTGATTTATAAATCCAGAGGAATGGTTGAAAATTTGTTCAAACCAGAGGTATCAGACACGAATAATGATCGTGAGGAGGCTCTTTCTAAATAGCACCAAATTAGTCTAAAATAACCGGATCGGAAGTCGGTTACCACTCAGTCTATTGAAATTGGTGACAAAGAAAATGAAAGAATTGGCAAATTAATTAAAGGTAGTCGTATAAAAATATATAAAAAAAAAATACTTTCATTTCATGCTTCAAGTATTTTATTTCTAAACATAAACAAATTTGAATTGAACCTTTTCATTATTCATATGGTGTTTATAAATGTTTTGGTTGTTTTATAATATTCCAATTTTTATACGAATAAATCGCAAATAATTTTATGCATAGAATACACATTATTAATTCAATTTATTCATGCGGATCAATTTGATAAATAGGCAAGTATTTGAAGTTTCATTTATTGCCTGAAAAATGAAAACTAAGCTACATTTTTCTAGACATAAAATTACTATATGTGAAATATGCTCATGATATACTTAATAACTAAGGAGATACGAGAATATATTTTTAACTGTATATTCAATAAAAACGTTAATATTTTTCTTTTAAAATGACATTAATTGGTATGATCACACAGATGTATAAGTACAGTTGAAATTCTTATAATCGATATCTACATATCAACCTATTCTTAAAACAATGTGTGTCTACAATAATTACTGTATTTATAAAAATATCAGACTAGTAATAGATGCAGCCTTAAAAATTGAAATAAAAGTTTAGAATAGAACGAACCTAATGGAAATTCTTTCCCGTGATTTTAACCCACTTGCTGAATTTTGATAGTTTACTACTTGTTTAATATTCAAAATGAATACTAATATTAGACGTTAATTCCTCAAGCTATGTCAAATAGCGCTGGAAGAAAACTATAATTTACATTTTGATTAAATTCATATGTATTTAAAAAAAAATTAAAATCAAACACATTCCAATATTGTTTATTTTTTATTTATTAAAATAAGTTGAGCAGGTTAGCCTTCTTCGATGAGCATGGCAGCTCGAATGTTAAAATATTCCAAATTCTGTTTACTTGCCTGACTATCCATGGCTGACTCTTACATCTATTGAACATTCTTGAATATACTACTTGCAATGAACATATCCTCTACTGAGGATGTAATTATTATATATGATTGTAATATTTCAATTTTGATTTTTAAATACATATTTAAATCATTACATGAGCTGCATAACACAAAATCAGTGAAATTTATTATGATAGTGATGATAATCAATTGAAAATATATTAAAATACACTTTGTAGAACTTAATTTATGTATTAATCAATCGGTCTTTTTTTATAAAAATTGCAATAATTATTAATCCAGAATCTGAAGAATTTAAGGGGTGATCTCACTTTATCACGACAAAAAAAGAAGTCGTCAATAATTTTGGTGAAAAAATTCGGATTATTTCAATGTTGTACAAATAATTCGCGTAATGCATTCAATGCAATCAATCCATCCAGATTGCACCCCAACGGCTCTGAAACCGCTGCGACTACAAGCTTGCCCTTATACCTGCTTTTGTATGCAGGCCAGAGGTTCCTGTTGGGGACCTTTCTTATCTTTGTTCTAGTAAGAATATAATGCAGCCTACATTTTTAACGAAGCATTTAAACCTATTTTAAATAATGGATAAAAAGATGTATTGCGATTCGCGAAGACGCCCAATGAAGAATGTATACGTCATGCTAAGGCTCCGAATCTTCTAAATAAGCTAGAACAGTTCACAGATATGCCAAATCAGCCAAAAAAGAAGAGGCTGATATAGCGGAAGAATTTTTTTATGAAGCTGAAATCGCCGATTAGTAGTATATTTCCTTTTTCAAAAAAAATTAGTACTTAAAACTTTAAACGTGTTTTTCTCGAAACGACATTTTGCATGTGGTGTGGAAAGAATTTTGAAAAACAAAGTCGCCAATTGGTCTGAATGGTTACAAGCTTATTTTAAGCATATATGGCAATGACAGTTCGCAAAACCAGGACAAAATGTTTATTTTATCTTACATTTTATATTAAAAAAGGTGTTTTTATCCAATCTTTTTTTTAAACCAGTTCCATTTTGTAACTTTTAAACAAAAAGTATTAATTAACGATAAAGCGATAGCAACATTTGTACAGATTAAGAATCTTTTTGACTTTATGTTTGAGGTAAGCCTGAATGAAAAAATTGTTCCACACCGTAGACTTGCATCTTTTTTGACATGTCATTTTAATGTTTTAAAAACGATATAATATATATATATTTTTTAATCACGAATTTATTTTTTCAGTATTATATAGGAGTGCCATAATAAATCTCAAAAAGATTAATTTCATTATATGGTGTATTTACTGTGAAAAAAATTGTTAAAAATTGCCTATTTTTTGGACCGTCAAAATGAGATGACTATTATACACCAAAATAAATAAATAATAAAATTTGATTTATAAAATGTTTTTCTACCGTGAGTTAATACTAGATCATATTATATTAGATACAAAGCTAGTAATAATTTGTAATGTATGAATATCAAATTTAAGAAAAGATGTTCTAGATCAGAAGCCGGCAAAATATGACCCACGGGGCCAAATTTTTACTATTTAATTTCCAAAATAAAGTTTAGTTAAAAGCCAATCTCCGCTCTAGATGATGAAATAATAGCTTATTAAAGATAAATTTCACTAATGCCTCAAATCAATAAGCATTATATGTGACAGTATCACATATTTACAATCACATTACACACAACTAAAATATAATTGTAAGTTCGCTATATTATCAATCATAGATCAAATTCAAAAATACTTTTGTTATAAATTAAATTGTGTTATGCAGCTAACATATATTAATTTTCAATAAATGTCATTACTAATACATTATAGGCCTAAAATGTACATGCTTATCGTCTTGAAAATATTACGCTAATAACAGAAATTTGATATCTAATTTTTTTTAAAAAGAACAGAATTAATTGGAAAGAGTATTCAAGAGAATTTTTTTACATTAAATTCATTTCATTCCTCAGGTTCATGATGTTAACATTCCCTGACTTGATGTTAAAAAAAAAACCATTAGTCACAAAATCACGGCCAAGAAACATTTTAAATATATGTATGATAATTAAAAACATGCAAGTATTTTAATAATGCTAAAAAACTCTTGTGACTAGTAAAATCATTTTTCTGTGAATAAAATTATGTACTTTGTGAAACCAAACTCTTATCGAACATTATTTTGTTTTGTAAATATTTATTATTCAAGTATAGTAGTTTTTATAGGATACTCATAAAATAAATGTTCAACACCTAAATCGAAAGCAATGCGCTACATGTAATTTGAGCATAATCATGTCGTCTTTTTGCTTCAACTTAATTTTGGAATAGATACAATAGACAACTATATTCATCCTTATTCATCTTTATAGTTAAAATATTTTCATAAAAAATATAACTTCTGGTGTAAAATAAATCGATAGAAAGACAAACAGATGTATACATTCTAAATTAACTCTCACATATATTTCAATTACGAGCGATTTTTATAAATTTAGATAACCTCCTAATAAAACATAGTTTACTGACGTGTGTCATGTTTCAAAGGATAAAGTAACAATGATATAAAATTTAACCACACTCAATTGCATGCATTATAAATAGAACGATTAAAGACAATTTATTCATAACCTTATCACAACCTCTGAATGATGTATAATCATTCTCTTGGAATTCCAGAATAAATCTTATTGAAGCATATTAATAAATATGTAAACCGGCCGTAAAGCCATCGATTAAGTCAGATCATTATTATATAATTTAGAGGCTATATGAATTTTAGACATGGACCAATTCATAAATAATAATAACTTACATTTATGCATATAATTCAATCTAATAATGAATCGTCGATTTACACACATTTAATACAAACCACAAGAAGAACATCAATCATCTATGCAATATGCTAATCATGTCAGATTATAAAAATTTTGATACATTTCAAAAGACTGGCCTATAGATATTTCTTTAATTAATTACAATGGATTCCTGTATTTAAAGGTACCGCGGCCATGCATAACAGTAAGTTGTATTTTTATTTTTAAAAAATCCAAGTAATATATTTCCAAGACTAACCGTTAAATAAATGATATATTCCAAATACATAAGTGTGAAAGTACCTTTTTTTACAGATTTATTAAAATTAACTTTGAATTTAATAATTTTTGTGCACATAGATAAATGCATATTCCTTATTGATGGCAGTTTTTTTTAAAAACAATATACATAACTGTAGAGCTATATTACACATAATGGACAAGGTATTTTTATAAATTGAAAATAAACACTATTAACTCTTTATGGTTCACTGATATTTTGAAATAAAATTATGTACGGACTTCCGGTAAAATTTTCACAAAAACACAGCATATATGTTGACGGCCCATAAAGAGTTAATAAACACGTATTAAAGAATTATATGCACATTGTCTCTTAGTTTTATTAATAATATCCAGTTAAAGTTCACAAAACTACAATTGAATTGTGCTTCACATTGCAAAATAATTACAACAATCTATTTTAATAAAAATAGATGTTAAGTTTTAAATCACTTGATTATTTACATTCATTAAACATAATTTCCTAGCTATGTACATAAATTAATACTAAATTATTGTTACTTATATATTTATATATATAAGTTCGCAAATTGCTATATTACTATTTCAGCAAATATTGTTGTTGTTTTTATTTTTTTGGTATAAGAAAAAATATTTCATTTAAAAACATAATACTGGTTACATTACATAAATTTAATGACCGTGTTAATTTACTCCATTAAAAAAAATGTTAAACTAACATTAAACATTTTAAAATATAGCATGCTTACTAAGCAGAGTCCCAAAATGAGCATCAATATCAAATGCTTTATTTTTTTAACGTGAGCACTTTTTTGATAGTCAATTCACTGAGCGGGGGTGTTCGCTTTGAGCTGTGCCAGTTTGGATTTGGCTTGAGAAAATGTTGGCCGCGCATCTGGATTCAATTCCCATGCTTGCCGCATCAAATCATACAATTCGGGTGGGCATCCTTCAGGTGCTTCCATTTTATAACCTTTTTCTACATGCTTCACAACATCAGCTAATGGCTAAAATAATTTTAAAAATTAAATTTTTATCCCAAGATTTCATTATAGTATCAAATTATTATTTTATGCTTACAATTCTGGGATACGGCACTCTTCCAAATGAATATATTTCCCAAAGCAAAATTCCAAAACTCCACATATCCGATTTATTCGAGAATTTCTAAAATAAAAATAAGGTTTTTAAAATCTACTAAAATAAATGTATTTATTAGCAATATAAAATAAAAGTGAAAATTGCTAACATTATGTTTTAATGCTTCAGGAGCGGTCCATTTGATAGGAAGTTTTGCTGCACCATCTGGACCACCTTCTTCTCGAGCTAATCCAAAATCAGCTACCTTAGCTCTTCTTGTATCAGACACTAAAACATTTCGTGCTGCAAGATCTCTATGAACAACTCTTCGAGTTTCTAAGTATTCCATTCCTGAACAGGTATCACTAAAAAATACATTTTAGTAGTAAAAATAGCTTTAATTACTATAAACGCAGTTTCTCTGAATGTATTAAAAAATCAACTTACAAAGCAAACATAATTTGATCTCTTTTTGTCACATGTTGTCTACCACGACTTCTTAAGTAATCTACAAGACTTCCTTTACTCATATATTCTGTCACTAAACATATGTGCTGTTTGTTAAACACTAGACCCAAAAGCTTGACAAGATTTTCATGTTTCAAGGATCTGTAAAATAAAATCTTTCGATATATAAAACCTTTAAAATGTCAAATGTCAAACAAAAAGGGTATACCACTTACGTCATAAGACTAGCTTCCGCCAAAAATTTGCTGGCTGCTTCGGAGTCTTTCAACATTTTTACTGCAACTCTTTGTCCGTTAAGTATCCCCAACATAACATCACCAAATTCACCTTTACCAATATTTTCCCTTATTTCTAAATCACGTTCTGATATCATCCATCCTAAATTTAAAAGGAAAATATTAATTCCGTAATTATAAACACTTAAAATTGATTCAGTTCGTCTACTTTGATGATAAAATACCTGCATCGACAAAAGCTTGCGGCGCTAAGCACGGAGTAGTCGAATTATGATCATTGGAGTTTGGTTGTTGATTAAGTTGAGGTGGTTGATGAATTTGATTTAAATGATTTGACTGTGGATGTAATTGATTCTGCTGTTGATGCAACTGTCCCTGAGACTGGTTTAATTGTCCTTGAGTGGTTTGTGTTGTTTGCTGCTGCAGCTGAGGTTTTTGCTGGTGTACTTGTCCTGGTTGTTGAATGCTACTAGGCTGATTTATTTGCTGTTGTAATTGTACAGGGCCCGCAGTAACAGGGTTTATATGATTTCCAGATACAAGAGTTGTTTGTTGTTTAGGTAATGCTTTCACAAGTTGTGTGCAAAGACCATCCGCATCTTTCAAGTAATGCTACAAATCAATACGTAATACATTATACAGAGTTAAATAATAAAATTTAAAAATAAATGATTAAAGCTTTGAATAATTACATCGATTAGTTGGGGCAAGGTGTCAAAAAATTCTTCATCGTCTATGGTAAGAGTAGAATTTGCTGCACACTTTATCCTATAGTGTTCAACTTTGTTTTGGAAACAAACACATAAAGTCTGATCTCCGGGAAAGTTAGTACTCTCCCGAACAAGAAATAGACCATCAGTACGAGGTTGAAGTAGCTGCTCTGCTCGCTCGCGAGTAATTTTCCCATGATGCCATCTAGAAAAAAAAATGTTCTTGATACAACTTTTTTTATCAATGAGATATGAATATAACTGTAAGTTGTTACAATTATCAATATTTTATAACCTGGTTGTAGATTTGTAAAAATCGAAATCTATTCAAAAATAATTATTATCTTACATTGGTAAATAAGGTGGTGGAATATAAAATTTTACTTTGAATATTTTAGAGGAACTAGAGTTTTCAATATCTACTTCACTTTCCTCAATATTCATAGTAATTTTTAATAACAATTTAGGATGTCCACAGAGCACAAATGTCGTTATCTATATAATTCTAGCGATATTGTTACTCTTATCTATTCACTGATAAATAAATATCCACATAAATATAATGAGCATACTTTTTTTCCTTAGCGATATCAGTATAAAACTGATGTATTAAGAGAGCTAATGTTATTTCATGATTTCTGAGATGAAATTTCATTATCAAAAATGATTATAAAAAACCATATGAGTTTCATCTATATTATAAACATTTGAACACACCAGCATAAAAACAAACCATTATTTTCAAAAAGAAAAATAATAGTTTACATATAAATATTATTTAATTCATTTAGCCTCAGAGTGATGATATATCAGCGCACTTATGATGTGCTAAAAGGAACTCCACACTGATAATTTATAGAAAATATGCCGACGTAAGAAATAACTTGGACCAAAAAAAAAGTATAACAGAGTAACCTTTCATTTCAAAATTGTTAAAAAATGGCTAAGGTTAAAACGGTTAAAAGTACTTACGGCATATTACAAGGTCTTATTTCAGAAGATTTCGCACTTCGTAGAGGTTGTGGTAGGCCCTGTTGGATGCTATTTATATCTGGAAGACAAGCTGGTTGTTGCTGAGACATATGAGATGCATTATGATTACTGTTTATTCCATGCATTTGTTGATGATGTGATAAAATTGCATTATGATTTTGCTGTTGTAGTAATCCTGGAAAAATTAAAAGTCAATTAAAAATCATTGGTACAATTATATATAATTATGTACATAGTAGTTATATTTGAATATTTTTATGATATAGAAACAGGTTTACAATCGTGTAATAATAGCATAGAGTATTTACTTCTTTCTCATATTTTGGACATGTTGACCTGTTCATGATCACGAAAATGGCAGTTATTTTAAAATCAAAGACATGTAAATATACCCAAAATATGTAAAAATCAAATACTTTTGATTCTGTGTAAATGGTAACATATAATTCCATCTTTATAACAAAAAACATACATTAAATCATGAATATTTTTTGATAAACATGAAAAACGTGTTATTTGCTACTCGGCAACTTTGCATTGATCCTATTTAAATTAGAGTTTAAAAAAATATCACACATTGAATATTTTTTTATTGTTTATTGAATGCTGTTTATGAAATTGTACACAAAATTATTTTTGTATTTAAAAATCAATTATATTATACCTGACATAGATTGCAAAGATGTTGCCATTGATCCATTAGTGCCTAATTGATTTTGTGGGTTATGAGAATTTAACAGCATGACTCCTTGTGCTGAAGCTGACATTGGATGAACTGAATGAAGAGATATACTTCCGCTATTTGATATATGAGGATTCTATAAATAAAATGAAAATAAATATATTAATAAGCTCACAGGTTATTGGTTAAAAGTAATAATAAAAAAATTCTTACATGGTGATTTACATGCCCCATGATTTGATGTTGAGGAAGACTTTGCGGACCATTCGGAGTCTTCGGCGATAATGGTAAAGGTTGCTGAGGACAATTTGGCGATATCGGTGCAAATCCACCGGGTGGTGATATGGGAGCGAATGTATTTGATGGATTGATTGGTGTAAATGTCGTAGATGGAGGCTGCGATAAATGGTGAATTGATGGAACTGCAGATTGTTGCATCACATTTTGTACAGTCAATGGCTAAAACAAATTAAATATTATATAAAAGGGCAAGTGCACTATATATTAGGTCGTTCTATTATGTTTTGTACATACTTGGTGGTTGATTATTTGACGCTTTTGTCGCAATGGAGCCGTCGGTGGTAATTGATGAGGTGCTGACGGTGTAAACCAGCACCCAGCGCCTCCCCCCAATACAGACATGTGCTATTTGAGATAAAAATAAATTAAAACTTTAAATAAATGCTAATTAAACTAGAGAAGTCATTATAGTATTTATAAAATGGAATTAGGCTTACTTGAGTTATTGTTGAATTGTGAAGGTTATTGCTGCTCATAACGGTGAGCACACCACCTCGAGGTGTGCACCCGTTTCAACTTCTCTTTCAGTTAATATTTTTATTTTACTATATAGTTTTTCGATAACACTAGAGATTCACTTTGAAATTCACTTATGGAACACTTAACGATTTAACTAAAAACCATTGTAGAGATTCAAAAGCCTGTAAATAAATAAAATTTCATTAAAGCGTAATATAATAATGATTAAAATACAAATATCGAAAATATTTAGTTTTTAAAATTGATGAATAAAATATGAATGGATCAATGCATCCTTATTACTAGTAACAACATACTTGCAGCTTAGCTAATATTTTTTTAGTTTGTAATAAAGATAAAGATATATATCTATAACTTAAAACTATAATTGATCAACATATGAATTGATAGGTTTAAGTATTAAGGTATTCATGTAAACTTATTTCAATAAAGGATTATTATTATAAAAATAACAATACACAAGAGACATATTTAAACTCATAAGAAAACCTTCCCAATGCAACATATTGTAAAATAAAGACTAAAGATATAATCTTAATATCATAAGCAAAATATTTTGGAACAATTTCTCACGCTAAAACATGTGTCATCAATTGAGATTATTTATTAATCTAAGTAGAGAAAATACAAAAAGTATTTACCTAATATGAAAATGGTCTATAACGACCTCATCCTCTTCCCATTCATCTTGCGTCGCATACAAACGCGTGACGGGAATGCAATAACGTACAATATTAAATTATATGATATAATGGCAACTCTCGTCTTGTTCGCGATAAATACGACAAATAGGAACATGTCCAGAACACTAAAGAGGCGAACATTTCGTAATTCAACCGGACGTTCCAAATGTCTTCTGATAGCACTCACTCAAAGCGGTCAGTGCAGCCATTACTGAATTATTTCAACCAAAGGAAGGTCGACTGAGCAAGAAAATTGTCGAGTTTCCCAATACCCATAAGCAGACCTTTCACAAGAGAAGATTGCTTCTAGCGAATATTAGGGTAATATGAGGAGAACGAAAAAACACGCGATGATGAAAATAAACGATGGAATCTTCGTCATATGCGACGTCGATCAGACGTAGGCAATTTGGGTGGGACGATAGAAATCTGTCTAACGATTTGACATTTAGGAAAAAAATCTTGCGGTGGAAAATTTTCCTGCAAAAACAACGTTCTTACTTTATGCCCGCATCGACAGTAACCTAATAAATTGTAAGCTATCGAAATCGATAATGAACAAAAAATAAACGAAAAGAGCCATCATCAAATTGAGTCTTCGAAGAGCGAAAGCTAAATTTATGATTCCAAAAATAGAAACCATTCAATTAAGATATTTATATATAGTCGACTCAATTGCTATGATTACAGTAATAACAATAAATCACAATGAACAGCTAGTATTTTTTCATCGTGTTTTAAGTTGCTAAAATAAATTTACTCAACCCTGGCTTTGGGTGGGATTTATTAAAAATCACGCAAAATAAATTAATAAAGTTAAAATGTGTCCTTAGCAATTATTGTTACGAACGAAAAGTACCAAAACCTTGAGAGTGACCTAAATTACCATGAACAAAAATGATCTAATAAAAGCAAGAATTGATAAAATAGATGGTTTGAGATGACAGATAATGTCGTTGGCCGGCAATGCTTAGCTCTATTGAATCTCCCAAAGATTTATAAAAATAAATCGTTAAGCGCTTCTTTGGATACATTTTGGTGACCACAGCCCACGCCATGACCTAAATAGATTCCTGTTATCTCATGGCTACTCACTGCTTCAAATTTTAGCGGACTTCGAACGAATACAATGGTAGTAAATATTTTCTCATACGAAAAGACAATGTTAGGGAGGGTTTCCAATGCAAATATATCAGTGCCATTACACATTTCAAATATTATGCGGCGGAGATTTTAAAAGATCGAAATGAATAATTTGAAAGCGTTTAACTTTGGATTTTGTTCATTTCAGACCGTCGCCTTCTGATCTTTTAACTGGTTTTATTTTAAAGCTGGAATAGAATTCTTCCTATGGCACGTACAATAAAATAGCAACATAATTAGATCATTTTTAACCAAAAATGAACGCACTGATATCAGCGGTTTGCATTTGTATAATTTTACTATTATCATTGTAAAAATATTTATATTATTGTAAGAATTAGCGCATAGAAAATATGATATCACTGTGAATTAAATGATGATGCATTATTATAAAATAGTAATATAAGCCCGCAATCGGTTCACTGTTTCGTAGAAAAGCACGAAGGGCTCGTTTTGTTTACACACCACATTTTAAGAAACGAAACAAAAAAAAAATAAAGAATGTCAAGAGTCAAAGAAGCCTAGATCTCTGAGGTCACCTTTTCAAAATAAATGCCCCTGTTTATATGAGGACGACATGCGGTACAGATTGAAGTGAACATGACTAATCAAATACACAAGCATTTTCAATGAGATCATTAGCTGACATTCAATGTGGGAGACTGCTCCGCAAAAAAGCAGAATAATAACAAACCACAAGTATGATACACTAGGTAGGATTTATGCTTAACCGAGTTTTGTAAAAATGGAATTCTTTTAGCGCTGCGGTGAGGGGGTCTTGAAAAGTCGAAGGAAATGCAGTCATTTTTAAAATAAATAATGTCGATCGATCAAAATATGCTATTTGTTTTAATTACAAAATCAATAGATACGAATAGAAATGAGATTTTCGCGAAAGAAAATGGTGGATTGATTCAGTGTGATGGTATGACTAATTCAAGATAATTAATTGAATATATGTATGCTTCTCTTAATCCAAATAAACTTGCACAAAGAAGCAGAACTCATTGCCTTCGCGGATGATGGAAAATCGCCTGCAGCTGGCGGCAGGGAAAACGGAGGTAATGATCTGCAGCAGAAGAAGAAGACCGAAGGTCCAACAGCTTGTTGTCAACGGTCACGGGGTTGAATATAGCAAAACGCTGAGATACCTCGGGATCCTCATGGACAACAAGGTGACCTTCAATAAAAACATTGAAACAGCTGCACAGAAGGAAGCCAGCGAGCTCGGACAGCCCATGTCCAATATCGGAAGGCCAAAGCCATGCAGAAGAAGAACCATAAACGAGGTTATACACTTAATCCTTCTGTGCAGAGTCCCGGTATGGTATGAGTCGCTCAGACATGAGAGCTACAGAAAGAAGCTGACCAGGGTCCAGCGACAGGGAGCGCTCCGAGTCACCACAGCGTACAGAACAGTATATGAAGTCGCGGTGCTCGTGATTGCTGGAATCCCCCCGCTGGGCCTCCGAGCAAAGAATAGGGCCTTAGACTTCGAAGATCCCAAAAACCACAACGAGCATGACCAGAAACTGAAGGAAGCCTGGCAGCAGAGATAGGATCAGTCCAGCAAAGGAAGATGGACCCATCGACTTATTCCAGTCGTAAGCCGGTGATAAGCCAGAAAACACGGAGAAACGACCTACCGCTTAACTCAGGTGCTCACTGGACATGGATGTTTCGATGCGTACCTGAAGCGGATTGGCAAAGAAGCAATTGCGGCGTGCTATCGCTGTCAAGCGGAGGTCGATAATGCCAAACACACCATCAATGATTGTGAGGCTTGGACACCCCAGAGCAACACGCTGAAACAAGCACTCGGGATACCCGAGCTCAAAGCTGACTACATTGTCCACAGCATGATGGTGAGCAAGAAAAACTGGAACCTTTGGCGAGATTTTATTGAAGAAATCATGAGTGCCAAAGAGGGCAGCGAGAGAAAGAGGCGCAGAGCGGCTCTCCAACACTAGAATATGGCCAGTTACCTAAGTCCAGACTACCTGCCCTCCTGAAACAGTGTGGTAAACAATACCAGGGGGACGGAGAAGGACAGGGGAGGGGTTTAGTCAGTAAGAATCTGACAGTACTATGGGATCAAACCCAGGATGTCTTATGTAAGATTTCCTTCCCACAGGAAGAAAAAATAAATAAACGTGCACAAATTTGTTTCATACTCTGGTAACATGTATCTAAGAGTTCAGGAACTAGTCCACTGTATTAAAACTCGGTCATGTTGGTATGTCCGACATTTCCATAAAAACTGACAAAGAAAATAACAAAACAATCAACGTAATCCATTTAATAAAATTAAATGGATACAAGAAAACGCTGAGTCTTGATTAATTACGGGTTCAAACGGGTTTCCAGCAATTATTTTATAAGGCTTCATCTTTTCCTGCAAGCCGCATTTGTAATTTGAGCTTCGCTCTGTTGTTGGATTAATTGTTGGAAAATTGTCAGCGATATTAAAGCATTTTCATTTAATTCATAATTTGGAAATCAACTTATTGCATTGATAAATAATATACATTTATCATCATCATCATAGTGCAGCCACTAAGAGTCCACTACAGAACTATGGGCCTCTTCAATATCCATTTATGCATACATTTATAATCTATGATATCTAAGGAATTGTTGTGCGTTGATATTAATTTACGAATTCTCTCGAAATCATCTCCATTAAATTTCTTTTACTTTCACTGTCAAAGTTGACTGCGATCTTTTTATAGATCAATAAATGCTCCAAAACACCTACACGAGCAATTAATCACCATGCACCATTCGGAAAATTGTCCGTTTCTTTTCTACAACAGACAAAGACCAACGTCATGTGACGCACGAATAGACGACAACAATCAAAAAACACGTATCCATGAGTGACTTGATAGCTAAATAATTCGAAAAAGGTGCATATGACTGCGCCGAAGACATTGTCGCGAACAAAGAACCAAATGAATGGATGGCGCCACACTTTTCCTGCAAATTCACACACTTTCTCCGCTGCCTGCCTGTCATCATCGCCTCTGCTCCAATTCTTCTCAGACCGCCGGAGGAATCATTTCCACATTTCAAATCGTAGAATTTGATCAACGAGCCATCCAACGAGACAACTCGAATCGTCTCAATCGCAGCAATGGCCGATGATCGTCGACGATGGAATCGAACAAAAAAGGAGTGTTATTTCGTCGCTTTTTTGCTGCACATATGCACGACTTTTTGCAGACGGAGTGCTTCGAAGAAAAAGCACACGATCTTCGCGTTTGCGTGCGACGGAAAGCAAATGGCAAAAAAAGGGGAAAAAATCACAAATGAAATTACTCACATCCAATGACGGGACATAAAAACATGCTAAGAAAAAATGCGTGCATCATGAGGAGACTGTGCCAATACGCACCTTCAGATTTTCTGTCAAGCGCACTGAAAAAAAACGTACTAACGCGAGGCAAATCTAATGCGACACTCTCGAGAATCCACAAACAAAAATATTTTTTTTATTTGGCAGCAGCACCATAAATACATAATTCGGATCCGAAAGCTAAAATAAGTTTCGAGATTCGTATTCTGGCACTGTATACTTGTATTTGACCGATTCATTTTTAGCCGACGTGAGTCAGAGCTTATATAGAAATATTCCGCTTCTAAAAATAAGCTCATGTCCGCTCGAGTCCGAAGGGATTTGTGCTGAAGGATCGGTGTAATTCAAAACGCATCTATGCATTCTATGCGTTACCAGGAATCTAAAAAACCTCGTGAGATTGCCCAAGTGATGTTGAAGAACAAATTATACGTATACAATAAATCTAATCGCATTCATTTAATTTATTAACCATACATCCAGGTAGGTCTTGCCAACTAACTTATACATACATGATCGAACTTATACATAATTAAAAAGGTATAGAAGACTAGTGGACTAACGGAGAAAAGAACAAAGTTAGATACTAAGCTTAATGTAAACTAACCCAGTAGAATTATGTAAATTCACCACTAACCTATAGATGAAAAAAAAAATACCAAGAACACGGAGTAAAGGGATCTGAGCTTACCTCCAAAAATATCACACAAATGTCAATGTCAAAAAAAATATCACTCAGTATTTCGACAAATTCTATGAGTTTACAAAAAACTAAATTATAAAGCGAGGCTAACATGCAGCATTTGGAAAACGGAGGGATAATTTTCTTTGGATTCTTTTTAATATGAATACTGGAGTTTTAAATAACCGATGAAGATTAGGGTTTTTCTGTGTGTATTATGAACGAAACTATGAGTAACTACGGTTGAGTGAGCAGCATAAATGCTAATTGTCTGATTAGTTGCACTTGCATTGCTGAAAGAATCACACAACTTGAACGTTAAAACATTTGAGACCATCGTATGCGTTCTGAAATTGAACTCCCGATAGTTAAGTCATGGATGTAAAGCGAGATAAAGTAGTACATACATACATTTCAATAGCAATATGCACATGAGTACGGTTTCATACTCGAAATTTAAAATTAAATAATCAATAGAACGAAATAAATGTTATATGCACAAGTTTAAAATTTTGGCGATAAAATGTTAACTTAAGAGCGGAAAGGGTTAAAAAACAAATTCAATTGTAAGCTGCTTCAGGTTGGGTGATTCTGAATATTTTTTCAGGAATAACACTTTTTAATCAATGTTTTTTTTAATGCTAACATATGAAAACGATAATATCAATATTGACTCTAGACTCGCATCATAAATGTTAATATTTTCGAACGATCATATCTATCCAGGTTTACATCGATTTCCTGGATCTGAAAAAATAAATACTGGGGCGATTTATAAATTCGCGCAGAGAAGCCTCTGAGTAACTGAATTTGCAATAATAATTAAAAAATAATTTTGAAATAATGATAATTTCGTTATTTACTCATAGATTCTTTTCTGTCTACAATTCCTATTCAAATAATCCTATTATAACTTTGCTAGATATTTAGGTCAAATGGGAAACCACCACATAAAAAATCCATTACCTATAAAAGTATCCCATGGAGATCACCCTATATTGATCCGATAGCTTCTTCGTCATTTGGCTTTTTGCTTTACGGTCAACTTTTCCAGGACGTGTCTAGGCCGTAAAGCGAGGTATGAGTGTACTGAATATGTTGGGTATTGGAACAGAATGATCTTAACCGATCAAAAAACTTAACGTAATAAATTATAGGATACACACTGCTATAGTCAAAGGATCGATATAGTGTTTAAAAATGCAAGTGTAAACAACAATCGCATGATCACACCAGAAATGTCTCGAGACCCAAACAAAAAGGTAAAAGAGTCTTGCCGGAAATATACGGGGGTTCGACCGAAAAGAGTTAACACAGCGAAATAGCGAGTAATAAATAAAAATGACTACAATAAGCCGACAGAAGGGTTAAAAAAAATCTAGTGCAACTACTGTATTCAAAAGAAGTACATTTCCCTAAGGTGGTCGTAAATGTATGACCACTATTACATGTTTGTATCAATATAGAAGAATTTTAAAAAGTATTATGAGCTGTTGTCCAAAAGTATCGTGTTGTGTGATCTTGATACCTCCGCGTTCAATGCACGTAGAAAACCAAACAACCCCACAAGCAGTGTCAATTTTGCCATTTAAATTTATTTGATATTTTCCTTTGAAAATTCAAATTTTAATAAGAGAGCTGAGATACATTTATTTTTAGACAATAAATGAAAGAACAGAAGGACGTTAAATCGTTAGTGGCTAACCAACATGTAATAAAAATGGAAAATCAAGAATATTTATTTATTGATAAGATCGTCGGATATTTGGCGCTCCGCGGTGAAAACATTTTAATCATCATCACGTTCAAATGCTTCAAACAAATTGCTATTAACTCATAAAGCCAGCTCGTTTAATAACAAATAAACGAAAAATGAGTCATTCGTTCAATGTGACCCAATATTTACATATTACCATAAGCAATCAATAGCATAATATTGACGCTGCGTACAAGGTGCGACAGAACAATAGCAACGAGCGCGTATGAATCACACATTGCGAAAACATACGTCGTTTCCGAATCGCGACATCCCTCGCGCGATATCGTCGCAAATGTTTTGGCACATCTCACGTGTGATTTAACAATTTTCCCGCGAGTGTGTGAATCGGCATTATTGCGAGATAACCAAAGATGCGCCGTACACTCGTGACCTTTCGAGACGAATAGGGAAAGTTGACCTCGTCGTCTTTTTTTACACGAATACAAAAACGTCGGAACTCGTAAACGACCATAAACACGACAAACGAGAAGAACCCGAGATTATTCCATCAATTCAGCCGGCGATGGGATTCGATGTTTCCACTTGAAAAATGATCATAAGCGCAGAGAGCGCCATTGACACATGAATGAAATATTACAAGGGCTAGGAAACTAGATACATACACATACAGAGAATATTGCGGCATATCTTGTTATATTATCCATTACGCAGAATTTTCAGTATATACCATGGTCCTTGTCTTTTATAAAGCAAAAAATACAAATTATTCCTAGATATGAAAATATGAGAGATGCTAGAATATATTTGGAGCCGCTGGGATGTGATTCGGAGAAAAGCTTTATTCGTGAAGATGACAATATACAATTTTAAAATTCGTCAAATTTTTTTGTTTGTTTATATGATATAAATCTTTTGTAATAAATCATTGTATATGATTCACAATTTACACACCATAAAAACAAGATGCTGATGTGACCACACGAAATAGCCCGTAACCGCGCTTCGTCTGTTGCACTTCAATTATTACAAGCTTTCTTTAAAACGCTATCTGTATGGCAAGAAATTGTAGATAGTGGAGGAAAATATATCATTGATGCGCACGAACTTTTGGACTCACCAGATATTTCCATTTATTCATAAATACACTTATTTATATATTTTCAAATATGGATTTTCGGGTGGAATGCAGAATCTTATTAATGCAGAATATTTGATTAAAGCAATTCCTTGTCAGAATAAAATGGAATTCAACTGTTATTGTTTATGAATCAATTTTCAAATGGCGTTGTGTCCAAATTAAAAACTACCGAAAGAAAATCCTATTTTTTTCTTGTCGCAAATATAGAGGCAATCGTTCGCTAAAGATTAACACTAACATATAAAACTACAAGCCTACAGAATCATTTAAACACCGATATCCTTATTCTCAAATGAACATTGATGATGACCCGATTCTGCAGCAGACCATAATAACATGCCGCTATTTATAACATGTTAATTATGATTCAATAAGCTAACATATAGTCTATTCAACTCAACTAGAGTACGAATCAGTCAGCAAATCCAACTTTTCTACAAGCAAAATTCATCATATTCAATAAAATATATTTCGAGGCTAAAAATCGGGAACAAAATCTGCTTATTTAATCTTATCAATTTTCAACCAGATGCATAAATGTAAAAGACAGTTCACAAATAAAATGTATATGATTAAATTGGTAAAACGTAGATCTTCATTGTTTGATAAATTCATTCACGTCAATGTGATGTATCAACTGGATCCGAGTTTCGTTTTGACATAAATGTTCATATTTATTTATATATTTTTTCCCCCGTTGTTTTAGTTAAACTGTACATTTATCTTATTTTAGCATGAATGAATTTTTCAGATTTCGTCTGGAATTGAAAATCATCAGCGATCATCGTATCATTTATTTTTGATAAAATTATATTAAGCCATGGCCTATCTCAAGCATAGTTTTAAATTATATACAGAAGTATTCAAAATACATTTTTAAAGTCTTGTAAGAAATTTATAACTTGAGTCGTTTTTATTCGATAATATAAATATCTTGGTGATGTAGAAAGTTAATTTTCCCCAACAAATAAAATCATAGAAAAATAAGCAAGATGCTGATATCGTCACAAAGACACGTGGAAACATGCCAACATGATAATATCGCAACTAACATTAAATGATATCGCGATGAGTACCTCTTGCTTCAGCTCTTGTCCAGAAAATAAATGCGACTAAAATAACTGCAGGAAAAACAAGAATATATTTTTAGTGTCAGACTTGCCTCACCGTATGTTATTTGATTGAGCGAACTTTGTTCAAAGAGCCTCGACAACTACAATGTGGAAGTTTTAATTGATCAACGAATGAAATTTCGAACTCGGAAAAGCTTTCTTGCCGAACTTCTCAACAAAGAAGTTTGCAGATTAATTGAAATCTTAGAAACCGAGCAAGAAGTATGATATTCAATTAGACTGAGTGGTTTGCAGATCACAATGGTAGCAAAATAAAGCGCAACAGAAGCCGGAGTCACATTGAAATCTCTCCAAAGTTGAACCCGATTCCCCGAGGCAGACAGGTCGTCGAATGCAAAGGTTGTCGACGCCTATCCGATTTTAATATACGCGATTCGCTTTAAAACATGCAAAACGGTACTAAAACAATGCTAATCTCCGGAGCTTTACAATAACGTTCCTAGCGCTATTTGCATTCGAATAATTCAACGCCCCACATATCTACTCCCCGTGAGTTTCTTTATGAATAGAGATACGAAGCCATGATTAATCGCGAACAAAGTGCTATTGTTTACATACGAGCTGAGCCTACGTGAGATAAGATAATCGAACAATTTGAATATTTTCCCATTTTCAGATGGGATCGAATGCAAGCTCGTCATCGAAGAGTCTGAATTCAATACGTGAGATCGCAATGAGTAATGCAATTCAGCTCGATATCAATTTCGAAAGAAAAACTAGCATATCGGGTTAGCCGGCCAATCGATTACCAGCAATGGGAAATCGATACCTAACCAATTGGAAAACGTTCAATAAACATGCGCGATATTAAATATCTTCACAGGTAGGCGATGAAGACTCAAAATACTAAAATTATATTCGACAACGTACATAGAAATATACTATTCACATCGTGATTTTCATTCAAGATAGAATCTAAACAAAATAGTGATGAATCGATATTTAATCATGTCAAAAAAATTAAACTGAAAGAATATAAAATCGATCAAAATATCTTAGTTAAGTAATTATTTAGGACTTAAAATGTCAACTTAAAATCATTTTTATCATGATACATTGTATTTGTTCTCATTCTAAAATCTAAATTCTTCCACCAATGCATTACAAACAGCTACAAAATTGTCATGACGATAAGTCGAATAAACACTAGAATAGCAAAAAATTTCAAGAATCGTGCTTACAGCAGGTTAGCAAAAAAGAAAATAGTCATCGCCGAAATAGAAATAGTTGAAAATTAACGACGATATTAATATTCATTCATAACATATTTAGAACCGATTGTATCTTTCAAAATTGACTATTGAATGATAAACTGTTAGATCAAGGGTGATCAGCCACCCACCCTCTAGTCCGACCCAGATCCATCATCTCGAGGGTCATTTGTATAGTCCGTAAATTTGATTAGGGAACTGCAAAAAATACCTGTTTTTTCTTATATATTGATAGATCCAAATAAAATATTTTCATAATGCAATAAAAAAATCATTTTTATTTATACATTTAAAAACAATATATTTAAATAATGCCACTGATGATAATTTGATAAAAGTATATGAAACTCAAATGTGGAGATGACATGAGTAAAGGACTTTAAATGGTTTTATCTACACAATTACCAAATTAACTTAATTAAAGTAGTTAGTAAAAAGGGGTTGGATGAAAATTTAATGACAATATGTAATTATTGTTACACATGGAATTCAACAGCACCATAAGAATATTTTCGAACAAAATAAAGATTTGATTTAATTCGATAATTTGTACCAATCGATGCATAATTTTAATCCTTATTATTGAATGCGTTGTATTGAACTAATTTTATTTACAACGATAATATTGAAATATTCTTCTGAAGAATCAGCATTCTTGGGATGTGTATATTTTTTAACACTCATCAATAGGTAAGTAACTAAATCTTTAAAACCCTCAACAGACAATATAAGCCAGAAGTGTCAAACATCCTCTAATCCATTAAAAGAATTATTTCTAGTAAACATTCATTTTGATTAGTTCCTACTGTATTTTTTTACGTTCAATGTGTGTTACTAATATTAATTTAAATTGAATTCAATGCTCAAATATGTGGAGTAAAATAATTTAAAACAATTAAAATTGTCATATTTCAATAATATAATATCACTTTTTCTTGATAAAATAAACACGGGATAAAGGCTAGGAAGACAGCCAAATTCAATTTTGGGTAAAATCTATGCACGCCTATATGATTCATAGTTGAATCTAGCACGTATCGATAAATGCATCCGAAAGAAATCCAATTCAAGTATGTACATATAAAGTCTTTCCATAAAATACTACGAAGTTGGAAGCGTTTATACTTCTTCCACGGATCGTGATGATGACGTTTCATCTTCCTACGGCATCTCAGCTGACCGCAATACGAGCAGAATCATCAAAAGACAATACGAGACAAGGTAATATGTAAACACAATTATATAATACATTATTTAATTATGTAACGTATCATATATGGCTTTTATTCAAACCCCAAAACAAAATAAAATGTAAATAACTGTTATCGATCGTTCTTGATGACGTGATTATACGCTATTTGATGCATCTGTTCCGTGACATCTGAACCAATAATATAATTACTCAGTTTTAAATTTAATATAAATCATATCTACGTAATTTAAATGAATATCTACTGTAATTCACGATAAAAGCTACCAGAGACTATACAAAGTCATAAATTAAGGCCGGCACGATTACACCCTCACGGGTGGTTTAGTGTCGCATTTAAGCTTCAAAGTATTTTTATGTGTTGGATGTTAACATTTACCCAGATATAATCCTTAAAAGCCCTAATTATTCAAAACTAAAAGTCATAAACATATTTTATTAAAGGTACTACAAACAAATTAGCCAAGAAAACAAGCAATCCAAAAAACAAAATTTCGAAAAATTGTTTATCCGATAGAATACTTGGCCGGTCCTGTATCATAATGAAATATTTTAATGCGTTTTTCTCGAAACTACTTTTTTCAACACGGTTGACATCATATCTCAAGTTTTAATTAATTAATTTACTGGGTACGAACCTTTTCTATATAATTCATACTAGATTTGTGCCAATTTTTTTTTACTATTTAGAAGAAAAATAAAACTGTGACAAAAAAAGGCCAAAAAATGACAACTGATTTTTTTTAAAACAGTCGCCATTTCAAGATTTATTTTATTTGAGTTAGGGACTGTAGTGACATCTTTACTAATTATTAATTATATGGTTGAAAAGAGAAAATCTACACAGAACAGTGATGACATTGACACTGGGGTACAATATTTTTTTCCGACTTGCATCATTGGTAAAATTTTATTTTGCATCTTTTAAATGGTATTTTTTAAATGCCTTATTGTTTATTTGTTTTTTTATTTACTTTTTTTGTGTGATTTTGGACATATTTTATATAGCGGTTTCAAAGTTATGCGGTTTTTAAAATCCATAAATCTACGCATCTTCGCTTTTTTTTATGTAAGTCATAGCTTTTTTTGTGCGAATCTCTGCGAAATACAACTACCGCACAAAAAAAAGGTTTAAGTGTACTATACATTCCAAGATTACATTTATTAAAAATGGTGAAAGCAGGTTATTTTTCATTTAACGAGCATTAACTTTTTTTTAATTTACGACCCGAAGCTATTAATTTTTATTCGCTAATCCATAAACTAGCCGTAATGGCATTAGTCAATGTTTTTTATAATAGATATTAAAAAAATCAATTATAATTTTACACACTGTGACAGTTTTAATGAAACAAGTTAATTAGTCAAGTAAGCGATCCGTTTTATAGCAGCGTTCGTCAAATTTACATTAGTAAAAATCGATACGTTTTGAAACTTATAAAGTTCTGCGCCTGAACTCGCATCGAACCGCTGAACAAATAAGTGCGTACTTTCAACTATGACGCAAAAGACACGACTGAGATGGAAACCCATCCGAGAACCAAAAACGGGGACATATCCATAGCCTAGCGATATTAGCATAAATTTTAATAATAAAATCGCGCTCCAAAGCAAACTTCCTCGTTCATCAACGCCGATGACAAGAGCTGTTCGCAAAACAGCAGCACCAGGGCAAATTAAAAACGACAACAACCGTCATGCAGTCAACTCGTCCTGTTTACATTGTCAATGAGCAATTCTACGCAGCTATACGAGCAAAGTCGGACAAATTGAGAAACTCTGCTTTAACTTCGATACTCATGCCAAATTAGAAAACAAGTATAATATACATAAAGCCCACACGGTGCACCATAATGAGTCTTCGGCGTGCATTTGTTAGATGATTTTGCAGAGTGCGTGGAGACGTGTTATTTCATCACATTAAAATTAATGCGATAATAATTCTAGACAAAAATTCCCATATTCATTGTGAATTGCGTCAAATCTACATTGGCAAATAAATGCATCTAATGCGAATATTTTAATGGTGTAAACAAAAATGAAGAACGACGATCGAGCGTCGCGAGAGGACAACACCTGAACAAATATACAACTTGAATTTATGTCCAAATTGAATAAATAATGACGACACAGACTATGGAAAATTCTTTTGATTTAGCAATATGTCATTTTGCAAGAATTCATTATTAAAACAGCGTATTATTGATGCGGAAAATATTCAAGGGTTGACTGAATTGGGCTGAATTAAGCAAACGAGAAGTGAAAATCAATTTTCAACAGGGCAGAATCTAGTTCAGAGCTGATGACTTCCCTCGCATGGAGCATTGATGGATTTAGTCTATTGCTTTAATTAAAAACTCCATAGTAAAAAAACCAATTTTCGCCAGACGCGAATACCGGCGAGAGCACGGCGCTCTCGGAAACGGATCCAATTTACTTTATTGATTGCTAAATCCATTTGAAAAAAATTAATCCCACTCAAAATAGATCATAAAGCGTTCGCGGAATAATACCACGTTGAAATGTGAAATCATTCATCAATGTAAATATTGTTTAGCTCGATCAAAAAGGATTCCTGCTCAATCGTTACCAACGAGGGTGAAGAAAGCTCGGAGCAATTGGCGTGATGATGAGCTGTTCGGAATTTCTTCTCTCTTTCAAGTTTTCAGCGCTTTCATTAGGAAAAAATGTCAAAGCACAAACGTATCCCTTCAGTCAATTAGCACCTAGATGAGAGCTTTTAGCGTTAATTAAGCCCAATTTATCTACAATAGCGTTAAGGGACACGCCTAAACATGAAAAAATATAATTATAACCGAAATCCCGTAGGTATAACGAATGCCGGGAAATGATCCCAATTAGCATATTTTCCCAGCGTGTGCTGCCATTCCAAATTAATGACGATTTTAACGATCATTTATAACGTGCTCCATTAATACGTCAACGCAACCAAATCAAAATCATGCATACGTTTGAAGGTGCAAGCGTTACGCACTATTCACTAACATCACGATCATAGTTTAAATAGTTTAAAATTGATTTCGATAGTAAAATTTCAATTCGGCTGTACCACTTTTTTTTATCAAAGTGTCTATTTCTATTGGGTGGGTGTGAGGTTGGCGTTTATCTAATTTTACAAATAATCCCACTGTATGTATTTATAACAAATCATGACCCCTTGAAAATAAATGCTGTTCGACTTCGAATAAAACTTATAAAAACGTTATGGTCTCAAAATAATACAAATGCTGTTTAAAAGTGACCAATCAACCCTTAATTAACACGATGCTCAAATTGCACTGTTTTGGTTTGGGCAATATTTTTTAATGTAAAATTTATCATACACTCATTTGGAATTCACGATGTTATAGAAATATATGTAAATAAAAATCCAAATTTTAAAATAACATCGAAATGATTTCTTATCGTATATAACAAATATTTCATGCTGGTGAAAATGGCAGAAAATTACGAATACACATTTATTTGGCACGAATATTGATGGAATTAAATAAAAAAGTAAGGGGAAAAAATAAATAGAATAAAACTGATTGTTATAGAACAAAACACATATTGAATTTTTAAATAAAAAAAACTGTTTGAATTTCGCTTTTGCATTTTAAATACAATATTTAATATTACTACAAATGTACATATTAAACATAAATAGTATAAAAGTCTTACAGCTCTGCAAAAAGAGCAAGCACTCAGATAGTGACAGGTTGTTCTTTTGAACAAAACTGTTAAAATCTAAAAATATTATTGCATTGCGTTTCAATATTACGACTTGTGCAATACTCCGGGAAGATGTTAAAACAATATCGATTGAAGAATGCGGAATTTAAAGCAAACGAAGTTCTAAATTAAAAATACATATTCAATTTTATCTCAACGTTGATGTACAAAAACATTTCGTTTTTTCTTTCAAGACCATCGCATATTTTCATATACGCATGTTATCTATAATAGTATTCATGTAAACATGAAAATTTGCAATGTGACAGAGGCCTACAGCTTTAAAGAAAAAGTTATACCGTATAACTATTGAATTCCTTTTTGGAAAAAATAATAGGTTTTGAAAATAATTCAGCAGATTTTAAGATGATGTATATTCGGGCGATATAATTTTTTAGCCATAATTCCATTCGAAAATCCAACATGACATTATGCACCAATGCACATGCACCAATTCTACTTAAAATTAATAAATCATCATAAGACCGCAAAAAAACAGTAAAACTTCCAAATTAGATTTTTTACATATTTCAGTGAAATGATCGTATCATTTGTGTTAACGGTTGGATTTATTTGTAATTTATAGCGAATCTGCGCGCTGAGTTATTTTTTGATTTTAAGTCTCATAAACGTCTCCGTCGAAGATAGTCTTTATTGAAGCAATTAAAAAAATATGCATAAGTGCCACACACTCATTGAATTATTTAAATTTGGTAAAAACGAACATAGTTATTATACATCCGAGTGAAAGTAAGTGATTGTTGCCCTCGGGGAATGCGAGTTCGCTCTATTTATGATCGACGCAATTTTACGCCCAAGAAAAACGGATCGAAGAATTCACGTGAAAAAATTACGACGCAAAATCCAATGGAAAAAATCTAATTAATACAATCGACATAGAAAACATTAAAGCTGAATTGTCATTATCAATGCCGCAACGAAGGTCGCCATCGACGTCATCCGAACTAATGAAACGCGATTTTAGCATCGATGCATTATACAACTCATGCATAGAAATGTCAACATAATTATGTTCTGAAAATTACTCAAGAGATGCATATACGACGCTAATCGAAACAAATTAAGTGTCGGCTCTATGACGATAAGGATGTCCATCGGGTAAAAATAAAACGACTCGAAATTGACCTCCAAACGTGATTCACGAGAGAAGCTCCGCACACTCTGATGATGGCTTTCGATAGTGAAATTGGTGTATGAGATTTTTTGCTGATACATTTTTACATGTATCGATCATATATTGAGATCATCGTAGAAATTTGTCGTCGCACGAGGAAAAAATGGCGCAAGATAATGACATTCAAATTAAAGATGCAATAAGCATTTCAAAACCCGAATGACCGGTACAGCGGACGCATGAGTCAAAGTATAAGAGAGAAAAAAAACTGGCACTTGGAAACGATTTCACTTGTCTCTGGGATACAAATATCAACGAGCCCCGCTATTTACTTTCTTCGTTTGTTATAATCCTCTTCAAGAGATAGATGTGAATGTCAATATCGAACTAATTCTCTAAATGTCTATTATTCATTAGGGCGGTGCTTCTCAACATAAGTCGAAATATTATCCCAAAGGATCATATCTGAAAAAGTGCAAGTAAATAAATCCATTTTATTTGGTAATGAAGACTTTCCGTAAGCATAAATCAGATTTTTTGATGACGATAAATTTTGCGAAAAAATGGCGTTTTGCTAGAAAGCTCAAGATCGAAACCAAAGGAGAAACGATTTATATAAAAAGTTTTTTGATAGAAAAAGACATCTCGCTTGAAAATATATTGACACACGGAACTGATATAACTACCTCAAAGGTTATAATAGCTTATCCAAAAACATATACGCCGAATTCTTTTGCATACATTTCGTGATCCATTGTCAATATTATTCATAGAATTAAATATCTATTGGATATCTGCACACTCCATTTAACATCATAATAGAGAAGCTGTTTATTTCATAAAATCATATCCATACCAAAATCAATTCTTCCGATAAGTTTCTGATCAAGATTTACATACAGAGGTTAATTAAAAATTAGTAATTTTAAATTGTTTGACGCACGATGTTTTGGAGTTCCAAAGAAAAAAATATCAAGATTTGTTCTATAAAGACATAAGGAATAATTATTTAGATAAAAAAATATTGACATAAACATAAATGCAATACACAAAATTGCGTATCTAAAAATGGACTCAAGATATTAGCATTTACAATAGTTTTAGACTACTAATAACAAATAAGAATAAAATCGGTCGCGTTAGAAACCAACCAGAAACATAAAAAATATGCTTAGATTTCCTTTTTATAAAAACTCGCCCAATTTTATACAAGTTATATACCAGAGATGCTTTTGAGCTTGGAGTATCCAAAATTTGCTAAAAAAAAATTAACGTTTTACATTAGTGACTAGGCTAAATTACATTTGTTACATCTTCAATTATAGGTTGACATTTTAGACTTAAACTAAACATTGTGAATACAGTCATTGCTGGATTTTTCAGGGTGCTAAAAGTGTCCGGTAATTAGGTCCAACCAATCCAAAATTCCTATTCTTAGTGGCATTCTTTTTTCATTCTTAACCCTTTGCACTCCAAGCGAATTTTAGTGAATTTGTCTAAAATTTGTATTCACCAATATCTGCAGATTACACCCATAGGCACCAAAATACAAAAATAATATTTACACTCTTAAAACACGTAATTATTCTTATACTCTTAAAAATTGTCTTATATTATAAATTGTTACAAATTAAATTATTATTTTAAATAACCGAAAAAGTAGACAAGACGATTCACGTAAAACTAAACCAATATTCAATTTCAGAACGAAAGAGATGTGTGTCGTGTGTGAAAAAATATGTCACCGTGTCGAATTCGAAGCGCATGTCTCAAGATTCGATACTTCTTTGAGGGGAAAAAATATGTGAGACAGTCTTCATTTAACATTTATTTCCTACATATATATCGAGAATTATCATTTTTAGCAAATAAGTAAATAAATGTTTTTTCTCGGGTTCCGCGTTTTATGCATAGTCTTCACGAATACGAGAGTCCTCGTGTCCCGCTGTTAAGTGATAACTTATGTAGTTTTTCTACATCCTTGAGCTCATCTAGAAATTCTGTATGAGCTCTGTATAATTTTCGTTATCGTTTAAATTATCATACTTTGTTTTTCCTCTTTCCGTAACACAAAATTAAAATAAACTTAGAATTATTAAGACATCCGAAACTAGGGTTGCCAACTTTTTCTGAGACATATTGCCTAAAATGGATACATACATGTAATTCTCCACTGAGAGATCATTTAACATAACATACCTAGTTTTCAAATGATTAGCAAAAAATATTAGTACGGTTTAATTGTTATTCTTTATTTCAATTATCATACAATCAGATTGAACATACTGACATACAATATTTGCTTGGGATAGTTAGCTAGTCGAGAATTAATTCGGAGTATAGATGATATTAATCGACAGCTTTATTTAAAATTCTGAGACATTTTGACATTCAAGCACGATCTTGGATAGCAACTTCAATTCTCTGGTATAATTTAATCCCAGGCAACCCGGATTTTGTGAATAATAATGAAATTTTCGAAGTACACACGTAAAACATGTTTAGAAACACAGCATTGGACAATAAAAACAAATGATGACAAACGAATGATGAATCATGAAAATATACTCCATTGACAAACAGAACATAAGACCGTTCATGTACATTTGTGCAACGATGCTAATAATATTTACGCAGAACAAAAAATGATGTGGAATTTGTAAAACGATGAATCTTCAATGTGGTCATTTATCATATTTAGGAGAGGGGGGGAGACCGGAAAATTGTCCAACTTTATTGATATTGAAGAAAACTCATTGGGAAATCTTCGAATACCCCAGCTTATACATATCAAAGAAGCGTCACAGCAGATCAGGCGAATTTTTAATGAACATTTTTTTTCTAAACTGAAACGTCAAGATTCTAGCGCGAGCCATTAACCTCGTTCTGCATAGAAAGGTGACATAAAACATTGCAGTATTTATGGAGGAAGAAGACGTAAATTCATCTGTGACCTCGCGCAGTTTGCATTTTCACCGACTCAATAAAACTATGTTAACGTCTTGTAAGCACGAAACCGCCGAAATTTCACAGAGACAGCACACATTGCCAGAAATCATTTTCGATCGATTTATTAGCACATTTCATAACGACCGATGCGCTTTCTAAGCTTGCCAAATAATCGTTGAATTGTAACATCAATTTTGACAGTCCTCCCGCAGCGAAAATAATATAATTCGCAGATACAACAAATTCGAGCGATTATTATCCGCCTGAAATATAGGGAATGGATGATATGGATATATCGCATGTGATATATTGGGTTGGTGCAAAAGTTAAGGCCGTTTTTTATGATCCTAGGTAAAAAATTTTTTTTTTCAAAAATGATGAATAGCATCTTCTTTTAAATGATTCCATTGTATAAAGGATGCTTTCCCTCTACTTTCTATTCAGTTTTGGCCTGGCCAGAGTACAGTGAAAAGCTCTTGTATTTTTTCAAAATGTCGGTCGATAAAGTGCATTTATGTCATTGTTTACTTTATGAATTCCGAAAAGACAATACCGCGAGTGTGAAAACCAAAAACATTTGCGAAGTGTATGGAACAGATGTCATCAAAGTTCGACAGGTACGAAAATGGTTTACAAAATTCCGATCTGGGGATTTTTCACTACTTGATAAACCACATATCGGGCGGCCATTGAAGTCTGATGACGACAAGTTTAAAGTCATAATTGACACCAATCCACGTCTAACCACCAGGGAGATCGCGTCGATGATGGGAGTCAACCAAAGAATTGTATTAAGACATTTGGAGGGTATGGGGATGGTTTCGCGGTACGACGTTTGGATACCTCATCAATTGTCGGCTGCCAATTTATTGGATAGTGTTTCAACGTGCGTTACTTTGAGTGCGAGACAAAAATGTGAACCTTTTTTGCATCGTTTGGTAACGGAAGATGAGAAATGGGTCGTGTACAACAACGTGGCAAGAAAAAGACATTGGGCTATACCTGGACAAGCCCCATTAACAACTTTGAAGGCCGAAATCCACAAAAAAAAGTTATGCTTTGTGTTTGGTGGGATTGAAAGGGTATTGTATATTTTGAACTCTTGGAACCCAATCAGACAATTACAGCAGAATGATATTGTCAGAAATTATCCAAATTGAACATCGCCCTTCAAAAGAATAGACCAGAATTGGTAAACAGAAAAGGGGTAGTGTTTCATCACGACAACGCGCGACCACGTAAGACTTTGATGACCCAACACAAGCTAAATGAGTTGAATTGGGATGTTATCAAGCATCCACCGTGCTCTCCAGATCTTGCTCCTTCCGATATTTATTTATTCCGATCACTGCAAAATGTTTTAAATGATAAAAAAGTTGATACAATAGAGCAGGTAAAAATATCCCTTACTACATTTTTCGCATCAAAATCCACGGAATTTTACACTAATGGTATTAAAAAGTTGACAGAAAGATAGGAGAAGGTTATAAGAACAGATAGAAATTATATAATTGATTAAATAAATACTACAAGTCTAAAAAAAAATGTTTAATTGTATATGTAAAAAACGGCCCTAACTTTTGCACCAACCCAATAGATTTGAGCAATACTAATAAACGTATCTATTGTGTGGTTTTAGGAGCACACTAAATATATATTGCATGCGATCAAAACGAAACGAAAAAGGGCTTAAACATATATTAACGACATAGGATATGTGAAAATAATATTGGCGTTGCTCGAGGAAGTCGTTGTCGAATAATAAAAACCGCAATTCCTTATTTGGTTATCCACATTTGGTTTTAAAACTATTACTAAAGGACATTATCAATGTTTATATTAAAGATGTGAGCAATCCACAGCAAATTTAAGCTGTTTATAATATCAATTAGATTTGATTCAAACATATTCGATATTATGGCGAGAAAGACTTTACGAATATGGTGAGTGTTGTGGACCCTTTTCTAGCGATTCTGGACTTCGATGAAGAGTTACATGTTGTTGTTATCTTCGACGTTGGCCCTCAAGCGCACAAATATTCTCTGGTCGTGTTCAACTGCGGTCGTCGATTCTCCTCATGCGATACCCATCTAATCCCATCCGCCCACATAATGAATCAGATCGGAAACGATGTGCAAAAAAACGACGATTCTCAAATGACAACAAAACAAGGCACTTGTAAATTTATCGCCGAAAACGTCCCAACGAAATCGAAAGCCGGACGTTATCCATCACCATCGCAAGTATCATCATCCATGATTGTATTCTATTTCTGAGCCGCTAGTGAGGTGTTATTTTCTCGGAGGTCGCGGGTTCGATCACCGCTACCGAATACGTATCTCTCATATGTCAACATCATGCTGCACCGGAAGGCCTCGATATAGTTGGCCTTTTTTTAAAGGTCGCCAATAAACAACCTGTTTCCCCCTCGATCGCTCGCTCTGTAAAATAATAGATAAATGCACTGTCGAACGATGTCGATCTTCGAAGGCGAAATCGCAAGAAGAGCTGGCTAGATAGGTCCGATTTCCAGTCCGGGAGAAAACTCGTCGACACCGATTGGGAAACTCTGTTTAAAATTGGAGACACGCAATAAGGCACCGCGTCTAAGCAAAGACCATCATAAAATCCCAAGGTCTCCGAACGACAGACGGGCTCTTGGATTACCAGCTTTTTCTGGTTTATTCGCCATTAATCAGTTAATGAGGACGAGTCTATCGTCGCATGCTGGCCAGAATGAATGAGATCGCAGTCTTAACAATTCCCACAGATGTAACCCGAGGTCACGATATCAATCGGTTGAGATTACAGTCATGTTAAAATATAATTTCAGAACAATGCTGCGGTTATGTTATTCATCGCATATAATAAAGACGAGATAATCCGGCCTTCCGATGAAGTAAAATTTAACAACGTAATCCCATTATAAAGTCTCGGGAACGATAATTTGTTTCGTTTAAATCGACAAAGTTTTTGGATGGGTGTAGAATTTATAGGATTGTGACCTCGACACATACATAAATGCACATTGATAATCTAAATATATATAAAATAACCAAACGACGATGATTCTTAGCTTAAAAAAAGCTTGACATGCGAATTAAAATAATTAAAAGTTACGAACTTTCCGAATGAAGCAAAGTTGCGCCGTTACACATTGAGTAAATTTGAGCATATTTTATAAAATATTTTTTTAAATTTACCTCAATCTAGAAATCATGATCATCAATAAATCACGAAACACGAAAAAAAATCACAACGTCGATGATTGTTGACCACAAAAACTGAACGATATAAATCGAATAGCACTCAGCACTGTGAAGTCACTCGATTAAGAAAACTGTCACAAATATAATGTTTATAAAATCGGCAATGCAGACGACAGCCCGCACGTGTCAACGACGGACGAGGAGCACGTGGAAATGAGCGCGGCGACCGACGAATGCGGCTCTCCTCGACACACTGCCGCCTATCGGAACCTCCGCGGCTATTACCAACACAATCATGCGTTTGCTCTCTTCTGGCAGCGAATGACGTTTGCTGCAAAACATAAATCTACTTATTTCTCTACTATTTTTATCTCATTGATTTTATCATTCGTATTAAAAATATATATGTATTTTAGATGCTAGAATAAACTAGGATGAAATTGAAAATCTTGAAAATGAAGAGATTGAGATATTTTCATTTTGTGAAAAGGAAAATTTCACCTTTTTTTCAAACGCAATCGAACGCAAACGCGAGATAGATTTATAAAAACCAACGATCTAAGCGCCTCCGTGCAAATAAGTCTACCCTAATATACCATAAATAGCCAAGCATAGCATATGAAAATATTTCAATTGATGAAAAATTCATTCCTTCAAAAGTTTAATACCGATTTACACAATACATATGGCGCAATCATATGGCACACAATTTTTACTAACAGCCGATATTAAAATGAGACATCATAAAAATGTTCGAAATTATATATAAATTACTGATAAATAAAACAAAGAAGATGATATCCGATTTTTACCTTTCTACAACGACTTTAATTTCAGTTAAAATTGACTTTTTCAAATTTGCTTCATCATATTTAGTGTATTTATTTTTTGTTATTGGTTAGAATAAGCTATTTGAAACATCGATAAACCTAGTGTTAAAATGGCGGATCATCGACGATGCGAGCATGTTAATGCATATTAACATATTCCCGGAGCAGCTAACACACAACGTAGATTTAAATTAATCACTTATTATTTAAATAAGTATTTCTACACAAACAGTCTACTGCAGAAATATGGGCCTCTTCAATATCCATTCACAGTAAGGGGTTACATACATACATCCATCACGTTTGTATCATACATTCACCTCCTCATTCCCTCGATATTGATATTGAAGGTAGCATTACCACCGAGTTTCATTTCAAACTACTCTAGACGACCTTTTTAATTCTACTGGAAAGGGGTTTCTAGATTGCAAAGAGTTCAGTCCCTTTTTCCTCGCTAGGGTGTTGCCGGGCTAGGGTGAAGACATACGTGACGCTTAAATGCATCTCGGATTCGCTCCTACACCAACTGAGGGTGTCTCCATATTTATGTGCAACTTACCTAAGCGAATTCGAGACGAAGTGCTTTCCTATTTCAAGTCGACCCTCTCTGTTCGGCGATTTCAAAACGGTATAAAAGTTAACGGAAGACAGTGCTGTTAATGTTGCAAAGTGAAGTTTTTCATATGTCTCTCCTCAAGGCGATCTTCATTTTTCATCTGATGTTCTTCTTGTCCTCGTTCTGTTCCTAAAGATTCTTGGCTCCGAAACAGTAAGGTGTTCATCATGCTCCATATTGTTGTGTAGGGTTGACTATGTAAGAGACAGCAAGTGACGAGCAAGTCATAATTTATAAAAGTAGCAATGAATAGTAGATAAGCTGACTATTAGCTTGCTGTTAAGTATTTAATCTATAAATAAGTACTAGTCGAGTAGCCAATAATTAAAATACATAAAATCGTATAAGCATAGTACATAGTTAGGAGTAGTCAAATGTGGTTAGGCTCTAAAATATATTATTAGAATTTTAGGCGATAAAACTGCATGATACTATGCTATTTTTTAAACGACTTTTGGAATAGAAATAACGTCAGACACGCAAATGCAATTATTTAACATAAGTAGCAATCAATAATTTAATGAAGAATTATGCAAATAATTGGATCATCGGATAAATATCGTCCAAAAATGTTTACACATATATTCGATTTACCATACCCCATTTTGTTTAAGATCTGTAGACATTATTGAATGTTATTCAAATATTATCAGTTTAATTAAAATCAATATAAACAGGATGTGTACACAACTCACCATATTTATCAACCGAAGATTAATTAAAAATGCGATTGAAACGTTCAATCACGAATCATTCGGCTTTGTATAAATTGCAATGATAACAACCAATACACGGACACACTTCATATATTTAACAATTGAAATGTCCAAGTTCGAATTTCCAATGTCATATTACAAGTGGTTATTTTATCTCATTTTTTAAATAAATGCCAGACGATTGCGAACGGATGATATGAGTGCGTTGATGAACTACGACGGCCTCCTGCCAAGTTATTGGAGGAGGTCATCGGGTATTAAAAACGCTTAAACGCTATATGTAAATATTGTCACGTCAAGAAAAACAGCGTCTACATTACGCGGGACGTCGCCAGAATTACGATACCGTCCGATCCCGACAAAGGATCTCCGGATCCTGTGTCGGGGATGCGACAGCGGAAAACGTCCCGATGAAATATTCAACCCCCGAGACGGATATCAAACGGATCGGCCTCTGCCGGGAGAAGTTAAGCATACAGTGTTACAAGGCTCCGAATATTAAAATGCACCATAAAAATATACACCGGGATGAATCCTGGTCGTCTGCTTTTGTAACATACTGTAACCATAAAACAAAGAAAACTGGGAGACCAGCAGCATGTGAATCTAATCGATATTTTCCACGCGACGACGTTGACCTTTTCCTGTGGTATTTTCCTAAAGATAAATGCGCATTTTCTTCCATAATACCTAAATTATAAGAAGTATATGCCATTAACAAAAAAATATAATAAAACCGCAAATCCTTTTATCGCAATATGACCTTTTATTATCATCAAATGACAACGAGAAAAAGTTGATATTGATATAATGCGTATGTACAAAAATTTCCTCTTCGTCGACCAGAAATGACATTTCAAGATTTCCATTTAAAGCAAAAATTGATGTCAGTTATTTAGTTAGTTAGCAGAACCACTGCATACTTTTGAACAGAGAATGATCACATAAAGACAAGATATGATTGAACTCTAATTATCAAAATTCCGCTCGATTTTTCTTAGCAAAGCATAAAAATAAATGCACAAAATATTACCAAAATGTCTAACATAAGTAGCATTTTTAAATCGAGCCTAGTTTTATGTCCATTTAAATAATAAAAAAAGATTCATATCATTGAGATTAAATCGACAATGTAAAAATATTCAGCTTGCTATCAATTGGGTTGGGCAGTTATTTTTTAATAAAACGTTAATAACCAATGTACATATAACACATATGCATAGCTTTACATATTTAGATATTAACACATGTAAGTAAATGATCGATATCTTTAAGTTGATAACTATAAATAAATGTGTTATCTTATGTAAAATTTGAAAAAAATAATCAAATAATCTGTAGGAAGAAATATTTCATTTTTTCACATTGAATCATCTATCATCGCAATGTGATTGTAATTTGATGTGATAGGATATGATTTTTCACTACAAAAAAATAGAATCGATTGACGCATCTTACAGAATCACTACATTTTCTACGACAATAGGAGTAAATTGACATCTATTAATGGATTTATGACATTCACGATGCCATCTGTAGGTAGAAATCTCATTAAAAAAATATATGCTACAAAATAAAATTCGGCTACTGAATTAAAACTGGTTTAATTTATCATTAAAGATCAAATTTTAATCTCATTACTCCATTACACCTAGGCTATAATGCAAATATAGCGACTATATTTTAAAAAAAATCTATTGCTTATAAAGACTCCAGAACGATCCCATATTTCAGTGCTATAATAAAAATAAAGGGCGAGATGATACATTTGGCCACCTTCAAAAAGTGGGTCGTCAACCGAATCATGCCAAAAATACGCCAGATCACCTTCACTTTCGACTCTTTATAAAACAAACATCGGTCGAAGTATTCATCAGATCTTATGAGTAATACCCGCAGGACATATGATCTAATTTTATAATTTTCATTTATACGTAAAAACATATAAATGAATAGAACCGCATTACATTTTAACAAAACACAATACTATTTCAAAAGTCGAAACTGTCCGATAAGATTAAAAGACGAGCCAAAAACCGGACGAAATGAATCGGCCCGAAATTGCAACGATGATGTTTATTTATCGCAACTCATTTTTCCTGCCCTTTGACGGCAGGTCAATAAATACTCTCAAGTATTCGTTAAGGGTTATCTCTTTTAAAACGCTGTAAGACAATGACGTTGATGAATCGAGACGATATTCACTCGGCGGGAATTGTACTACATTTAAAAAAGCGCAATCGCTCTGACTAAATTCAATTCGGGTTACAAAGATTACACTGATACATCATGACATTCCAAATACTATTGCTGGAATAAAAACTTGTATTTGATCGCGAAAAATAACAATGGCTATTATGAAAACGATGAAAACATATTTGCTTCAATTGGAAAACCAACCCATCTAAACCAGAATTAAAGCAACACTAAATATATTTTTGTTAAATGTTTTGGTACATTTTTCAAAAAAAAAGTTCCCAATACATTGATACAGCATGGCAAGAAAGCATCCATAGGAACAATCCCTTCGATTGGTATTCTATAATATATCTTCCAATAGTGCTTGAATTTCACATAAAATCTATTGGCTTTCTCAGCTTGAGCATATAAAGTCTACGTGCTTTTCCATTAAGTTTCCAGCCAAAAGGGTGGTGTATTAGGGAGGGCTTCAATTTGATCCCAGTCCTAAATCTTAATCTTCTTTTATTCTATTCTACACTCAATGAATTTCAAGGCAATGCCGTATATTTAATTGAAAATATATATTTGACCAGAGGAAATTTAAATTTATTAAATAAAATTATCAAGCGAATCATTTTAAATCCATAACATCACTCAATAAGAAAAATCCATTCCATGTGGTATCGTGCAGCTCAAAAATTAAGTCAATTGCATACTACTATTACCTAAATAATTAAACTGCTTCCTTTGACATTTATCATGTATCCGTGAGAACGCTCGGAAAATAATAGTAAGGTATTAAATAACACCCCCGATTCATTTTACACACCAAGATAATTTATTAGAGCAAGCAAAAACAATTCGGAACTGACATACATATGCATATGGGAAAATTATAATCTACGATTGAAAACCGTTCTTTTCAAATTTGCTTCCAACTACTCACATTAATTTATGTTAATTAATATGTGCAATTTCTTCGCTTGGAAAATATCTAACACGCCTCGTCGTATACATATTTAAATTAAGCATTGATATGAAAATAATCACCAATCATATTTAAAACCTTCCGATAGCTATTGAGCAAAAATTTTATTCTTTTTTTAAAAAAATATGTGGTTATTGTGTTAGAGTTATACCGTATAACTAGGGATCCAATCCCGAGCCAAAATATCGAACCCGGGATTTCGGGATTGCATTAGACCATCCCGGGATTCTGGAACCGGGATTTTCAATAGATTAAAAAATTACATTTATAAATTTGATCAAAAATTACTAATAAGTCCATTGGTTTAATATAAAAAATAAGTTGAAGGCGAAAGAACTTTATTTATTTAAGAAAAGATAAAAATACAATTCAAAAATAGATAAATACAACACTAAAAAAATCAAATATTATTTAGAAAATATGCCCAAAGTAAAATTAAACATCGAGTGTTTCGTCATTTAGTCTGGATCTAATTTTGGTAAGCAGGCAACCTGCTGCTGAAAATGTACACTCAGCCTCCACACTTGTTTGAGGTATCGTCGTCAAATATTTAAATGCTAGTTCGAGTTGATGACCGCGTGAGCCCCCATTTTCGTATAATACCATCAATGTGACTGATAAAATTCCCATCTGCTGAGACACGGACTAAACCTCGCAAAAATCCCGATTTCTCGACAAATTATTTATTTCCGTCGCTGCAGATGAATACTTATATACTATAATACTTTGACGTGATTCGTAATTATATTACGAAGGAATACAAAAATTCTAAGCCCCATATCTAATATATTTCATATCAATATTCCAATTGCTAGAATCGAGGTGTAGTAAATACATCACCGATCTGCAGTCTGATCAACAGACTGATTTTTTTAATGACCAACTGACCATCAAAGTTGGTCATTAAAAAAACGCCCTTTTCTCTGGGTACCTGTAATATAATTACACATGACTGTCTATGTATGAAAAAAATCACTAAAAAATATTATAAAATGGCACATCACCTATAAATATTTTATGCTAAGATAAATGAAAAATTTTCAAAATTACCTATGATTTAATTACAAAAATATTAGTTACTATTAAAAGTTTGCAGACGTCAACACAATTACTAATGATGGTGCTATAAAATTAAAACAATTACTTTGATCATTAAACCAGCAATAAGCAGAGTCAAAAATTGTCGTTATGTCAATGATAGCACACATAATTGATGTGTACCGCACGTTTTTATTCGCGCCAGTTTAAAATTTAGAAATTAGTTTAAAAGAAGCGCAGATTGGTATTCATATTGGGGCTTAAAATTGTGTACCCAAAAATGTCAAATATTTACCGAGACCCTCCACGGATGATAAAAGTCCTTAACTGAATTCGGTAGCATTACACATTATTTTGAAAATAAGATCAATATTGACTGTGAAAACAAGGGTAGCCAGTAGTAAATATATTATGTGAGAAGATGGAACATCGTTAAATCCCATAAATTCCAGTTCGTTTTAACACGTCATGTGCGTGGAATAAGTTCTCATCAATTAGAATGCATCTGAGCTCTTTTTTGGATACTCAAAAAAGCCACACAAATAAAAATTTATCGAACAATAAATCCGAACCAATTTCGACAGTGATTTTTTCGCATAATGGAAGCATTCACACGGTATTCTTACCCGGTACACTCCATTGTGTTCGATATGAAATATTATACATATTGTCTTATAAAATAGTTTTACATAATTTGTCGACACTTACATTTCAAAGTGCTCAATTATATTAATAACGACACACGGTTGCGTCAATCGCTTGCAATATTTGTTGAATTTGCAAAGTGGCATGACGAAAAATCTTCAAGAACGAGGTCTCTTGCTAAATCCACACAGTCCACGTTCGCTCGAGAAGATTTCTTAGATGCATATAAACGACAACGATTTTCAAGACACGTCATGGAATGGACAACAGCGCTTTTGATGGTAAACAATGCCGTCGTGCACAATTTTAAAAGATTGAAACGGATGAGAATGGTAACGCAAAAGCGCGTTTAACGGTCTCGGTTTCTCAAGATAGATAACTGGAACAAATAAATATATATGCCTTAATTACAATGGGAAGATGGCTTACGATAGACGGCGAGTTTTAATTAAGCGCAGCTCTTGTAAAAGCGTCTGCATTGTAAACTTGAAAACCAATTAGTGAAATCAAGGATGGTCAGGAAGGATAGCCCGTAAGAAACTTATAAAGACAGATTCAAATACAGACATATCATAAGCATTACACAATTGGATAATTCTGTTATGTGCAGTTACGGAGTTCATACACCGTATGTATGGAGACGGCGCCTGATCAATAATATAAATTCTAAAAATTTATATATTTTTCATTTTCCAATAAGAACAATATTTTTTTCGACGAATAAAAATGACGATCCCCTAATCCTAGATTAATTCCATATAAATCGAAGATAAACCTCAGAGGATTTAAACCATCTCATCGAGAATAATACAGAAAAGAAAATAGAGATGAAAATATAATGCTCAGCTTTGGTCCATCTTGATAACCTCCCCATGCAAATAGTCGTTATCGTCTTCGAACATTATGAGATTTCATAAACAATTTATTCTGATGACATCGTCGTTATCTTATAACAAATAATGTGCCATTGATAGCCTTTTAAAATCAAGAAAAATTGATATTTACTTTAATAGCATCCGCAAATTAAATTTATTCTGCATATTATAGTGAAAATCCAAATAATATAGTTTTACGATTCAGATTATAAAGTGATTTGAGAAGCGAATCATTTAAGGCATAATCCAGAAAGTTGTGAACGATCAATTAGAACAAATCTTTTGAAGTAAAGACTAAAAGCATCCATCCAACTATCAGCTAAATTATCAGCAAAAAATGAGACATTCACATTTACAGGCGTTTAAACAATTAACGAGAAGACCATATTAGTTCCTTGTTAAGGATCAGCAATTAAATAATTTGTTTCATGCAATGAGAATAAAATTGTCGTCTGGATCAGCGATCGTGAGTCTTCTTCAATTGTAAACCAAATATTAGATAAATGTTAAGTAATTAATGTTTCATTCGACGGTGATTCCGTGCGAACGCTTCTATAATAAATAAAATGGATAACGCAGGATGATACAACGCGAATTGATATTCAAAATAAAAAATGTGCTTATTTAATATATACGTCAAAATTTTCAAAAAGTTTGATAATAAGGTATTCAAATCTAACCAATTTTTATTTTACGATAATCCCTGAACACGTCAGTATAGGGAATCCAATCCCGGGATCCCGGTCAGTTTTAGGTTCTGATGAATCCCGAAATTAGTAAGCGTAGTCCCGTAAAATTCGGAATTGAAATTTTTATATACATTTTAGTACATATATGTTTTTCAAATTGTTCCGGTGATGTATTTACTACACCTCGACTCTAATAATGGGAATATCGATATGAAATCCAATAGATTTTGTTTACGAATCACATCAAAGTATTATAATATATGTGTATTCATCTGCAGCGACGGAAATAAATAATTTGTCGAGAAATCGGGGTTTTTGCGAGTTTTAGTCCGTGTTTCAGCAGAAAGAAATTTTATCAGTCACATTGATGGTATTATACGAAAATGGGGGCTCACTCGAACCGAACCAGCATTTAAATACTGGTGACTATGATATGCATACAAACACATTTAAAAAATGTTATTATGCTTTCATTGAAACAGAATATATTAGTGTAAGTCATAGAAGTAAAAAATAATAATACTCTCGAGGGATCAATTTTCGCGAAATGAATTCCATAAATATAAATATAAAATAGCATAAATATCGAATATATTAAAATGGCGATTATATACTCTAAAAAATGCATTCCTTATGCCTATCGTTGCCTTCGATTTCAAATTCGCAAATGATTTAAATTCTGGATTGTATATTATTTCCGGCTTTTAAGCCACATGCGACTTCATAGTCGCTGTTACCCAACTCCTGCGCTAGAATGATCCCATCTGTAGATTTCTATCTTAATTCTAAAAGAGGATATTGCATTAGATGCTCGACAGACGAATAGATCGCATCTTTGAAGAAGCCGATTATCAATTACATTGAATACGTATTACCCCCATTGTTCTGACGCTTTAAAGAATACCAGATGACGTTTTTAGTGGAAAAACATCCATTTGCCAAGGAATTTTCGCATGCGGATCCGTGTCCGAGAAAACCCCGCAGCAATGAAATCAACAAAAAAAAACAAGACAATTGAATGAGATAATTGAAGGATGACGATGAATCACGCTGGCATCAACGCAGATGTAATGGGCATACGAAACGAGCATTTATAGTTCATCGTTGCTTCCTGCAATGTCATGGCGAGAACGCTGCGCCAAGGTTGCAAAAGGTTATACAAATTGCGGTTGAGTTTCCTTGCAATCTTTGCAAAAAAGACACGTGATAATCGGTTATATGTTTTTGATAAATAGACGACTTATGCAATAAACGCAGAATACATGCACGGCTGCTGTGAATCCCCGCTGCGATTCTGTATAAAAATCAAAGTGCATTACAATGCAGTCGGCATGCGAACGTATCCATAGAAGCTAGATATATTTAGTCAGAAAGAGGCGGTCTGGCATCATGATTTATAATAGAAAATATAGATAATGTTTCGGTTCTTTGCAAATGTCAATAAATGGTCAAGAGCAAGTAGAATAGATGATGTAATCTTTACCACCGAAATTTATTGTACAAAGACACAAAAATACTCTTTTAGATTTTAAACCAAAGCGAATTTGATGAATAAAACATGAATAATCGGGTCAATGCATGCAGACTTCTCGGAGTCAGAGTCAAAAAATCCCATTTAGCGTCATCTGATAGCCAGAAAACATAAATGATTGTTGAATACAAAGATGTAAAAATAAAAATAAAATATCGAACGTACTGATACAAATGACATAAACCCGGATTAACCGATTTGTTTCATTTACACTATAATGCGCAAGAACTTTTGGACTGATCTGATACTTTAAAAGTAATGTAGCGCGTACACAGTAAATTGAAAATTCAACATGGAGAATGAATAGTTTCCGCAGACGAAACTTATGCAGCAACCCGTTACATTTGGATCGCGACGAATCACAACAACGAATATTTTTTTATTCGGAAGCGCATCCCATAAAAATGGCCAAGGCGTTTTAATCTGCATCGAGATCGTTCATATTTTTCATTCACATATAAGCCATTTCGGTCACGTTGTGCGACTTCCGTCATGTGGCATCATCATATTTTATTCAAGTCCATAATTACATTCGTACCTCGGAAACCAAAAAATCATCTTCATAATAGCGCCGCATAGTCGAGAAGGAAATTATCAGGCCAATTTAGATTCCAACAATGAATGCTAAGACAATCATGCATAGTTTGAAGTGTATCACGATAGAATGGAAGATAATCGTGGCTTGATCCCTTAAAATAGTTTTATAGTGCAAGGGCACATATTGATGATGAATAGTTTTTTAGCGATATAAGAATATGAAAATGAAGATTGCTACTGTTTGGCGCATTCCGGTTGCTTAACAGAGCCTTGCAAAATAATACATTAAAAATCTCAAATCAGATTCAATGATTATTTTTCGATTTCCCATAGCATGCATTTATGAAATGCTACTTCATTACATTGTTTACAAAGGTTGAGTAGCATTTAATTCTAGCTTTAATAATAAAATTAAACACTATATCTGGTTTGGGAATATATTTGCAATTCGGAAGTGTAATAAAATAGCCGTATTTATTCCAAATATACTAATCATTTGGAGCAACATGTCCATGGTTTTGTGAGGATTTGCTCAGATTATGGTTTATAACCGCATATTTATAAACCAGACGAGCCTCCGCGCAGTATGCGACATAATTGTATCGAGCTGGGACTATCAAAACCGTATTTAAAAATATTGTTATATCTCAAAAATGGATGAATGAATGGGAGTTTTAAAGATGACGTTTTGTCAAAAAAAAATGTCGGAAAGTTCTAATAAGAACGTGTTTTTCAACAATAGAAGTCGTCATATAACGAGGATCGTCTCTGCTATAGAGTCTATAGTGCTGTTAATGGGTTTATTTATTTTTACCGTGGACTTATACCATATTATGTACATATTTCTTAACATCAAAGTGCACTATAAACGCACCTTACTCAAGGCATCGATGAATCAAGAATAATACAAGAGATGATAGACAAATTGCCTCTATGAAGCGAAACGAACGGTTTATATCCGGGGTTAATAACGATTATTATTGATAGCAATGGTTATTATGCAGTTGCGATAATTAAAGCCATTAGACTTTTATTGTTCGTTTATAATAGAAACATTCCGTCTTCGCTTGCAGGTTTTCCATCACAAAGTTGTAATCTCGACGCAGTGTCTCCAGAGCATCATCACACGCGAGGAGATCAAGGTTATACTCGAGGAATGTGGGCGTGTTTGAATGAGACATTTGGGTTACAAGAAGTTTACATAATATTTCATTTACGTACCCATCGAAGAAGAAACGTTATTTCTTCATAAAAATGACTATTTCAACATTCTAGGCGACACAGTCGGATGTATCCATCCGTTTGATTTACCTGAATGTGTACGAATCCCATGGATAGATCAGAAAACTAAATATCAAAATGAGATCGGTACTCTCAAACAATGACAATTATTTTACCCTTCTAAGTATAATTCTTTGATGCGACCATCGATAATGTCTTATGCTAATAGCAGCACGCAAGGTGTCAACGTGAGAATATGCCCGTGTCAACAACGGGAACGAATTCTTAACTCCCGAAAACCGTGAGAACAGACGAAGAGCATTCGGCGCCATGTGCGTCGATCGCGAAGGGTTATAAATCGACATCAATATAATACATAAATTAGCGTGATACTCTTTGCATATTGCACATGCGTTTTGAATCGAGAAAATGCATTTTGAATGCAGACGACGATGTAAAATTAGAATTCACGAAATGTGGGTAAATACAAAATGATAAAAATACAACATCCAATTCGTAGAATTTCAACGGGAAAAATACATACTTTAATACTTCCGATGTCAAATCATAAGACATATATGATAGAAATTGTTGAATAATTTTACTGTACAACACGGACGTAAGATATGAAATGAATATCCATCGATATTTAAAATGTAGTTACTACATAAAGAGACAATTTTGTTAAGATCTTGATAAAATCCTAGTTATGGATTACAAGTAAAAACTATATAGATTACTTGTATTAAATTTGATTTAATTCCTTTGGTGAAATACATGAAAAAGGGACGTTAAATTTGACCCAAAACCTTTATAGTTGAGAATCCACAGTTCCAATACTTAATTGTGGTTATATCAACTGCAATAGTTGGATGCATAATATATCTATAATAAATGGCCTGGAACGCTTATCAAATATTGAGTGTGGGTAAAAAAAACTATTTCAATCTGCGAGATTTAGTTTCAATGATATTAAATCAAAATAGCATGAAGCAAATTAATCAAGCGTGACATCCGATCATTGTTCTCAACGTTTATAAGTTTTGATTTTATTTTTACTCAACACAAGCAAATTATTTAAGATTATGATGATGATTCCTACGCAGAGCTCATGGATGGACAATGGAGCACGCCAAGAACAAGGAACTATGGCGATACTCGAGCTGGTATATAAATAAGATGGTGGCTAAAGGAGTACGCAACGATAAGATAGATAGTCTTCCGTTGCTTAATAAACTAGAAAGGTGCATCTCCGAAAGTGAAACCAATTCCACCCCACAACCCCATCATTGCGAGTATAAAGGATCGATTCTGATGCACTACTTAAGCGTCACATGGGTCTTCACCTTAATCTAGCACCGACCTTGCAAATAATGTAGGGACTAGGGCTACGTTTAATCCAGAATGCTCTTTTTGTGAAATCTATATGGTGGATTTTACTATTTTTTTTACAACCTTCCAATATTTTTTCACAGTCACAAACAAATCCCGCTTAGAAGATATGCTACCTTCAATGCCATACAAACGAAGAATGAATGTAGGACACAGATTATATAGATGCAATCCTTGCCCGTGGGTGGATATTGAAGAGGTCCTAACCCTGCAATGAACTTCGTGTTGTTGCACTTTGACGATAACGATATATACAATGATCAAAATTAATAAGCGTCAAATAACTATTAATATTCTTATTTATAAAATTAAAAGAGAAAATAAAATAACGTATAAATCATTACTGCAATAAAAATAACTAATAGTATAAAGCAATAAAGTTACATAATTATATCCTGCTGTAAATTTGGTTGGGGATATAAATTGATAAGATTTTAAACTGTTCATCCTCAACAGAAAACCTCCCTCAGTATTTAAAATGCATTGCAATATTATGCATACAAACTTTATAAGCAAATACATGAATCAAAATGATTAATCCCCGTATAGAACACACCCAACAAAGACTTAATCTAAGTTATGCATAGAAACGCATGTTATAATACAAGGAGCACAATGCAACCATTATACTCACTTACCAGATCTGAAAGATGAGTTCTCTGTAGTCGAACAGAAGCCCTAGGTAGGATCGCGTGTTCACTTCATTCAATCTGTCCGTCACGCAAAATTAACTGACCACTGCAAAAAGAGAAGAAAAAATAACCATTAAATGTGATATCTTATGCAAACGAATGATAGATTATGCAAGGAATTCCCGACTGAAATCAACAACAAACGAAGAATGTATAAATTAGAAAAAAAACTCAATTAAAAAATATTTCTCTTTTAAACGCATCATTAAACCAAATGTATCAGAACACTCCAATATACGAGGCGGTTGCAATGGAACCGAAATAGAAATCTAAATACAGATGTCGATTAGAACGGGCTGATGAAAAGGTGGAGTACACACAGACCTGAAAAAATCGATCATCTATTACCGTACGAAAAATATTTATGGAATCGCACACAGAGATATCTAAGGGGCGAAATTCTTACGAGGCGCCAGTCAGAGCATATGCGATTGAATTAAACATAAGATCTATACACGCAATGACAAATCCGAATAAATCTAAGTTAATAAATTCTTTAACGTTTGATTGAATTACAAAAAAGGATCGTTAATATGAAAATATCTCATTCTGAATACTATTGACGTATAATCCGTCCATATATTAACGACGTTAATCATTATAGACTTCAAGCATGTCGATCTCGATTATATTAAAAATACCATATTAAGCCAGCATGAAAAGCGGTTACTAAGCATGCTCTAAATTTAATAAAGTAATCTTTAAAAAAATCAGGCAAATTTTCGCTTGCACATTATTGTTGAATAATATTGCGTAGTATTCGCCAAAGTGTATTAAAACTGACCAACATCAGTTTTTTTTTAAATTGATCGTCGTATGCATGCTTAAAAGATCTGAACAAACAATAACGCCCTATGATTATGGCGGACGACATAAATATTTTAACTTCATCTGTCTAACTTTTTGAGTCAGTTTTGGTGCATGAGAACTTATATTTATGCTGAAGAGCACACAAGTTCGTTTACTTAACACTATCGTTGCCACATCAAATTATCAAAAACTTACGCAATGGGCCAGCGACTTATTTTTAAAACTGGTAAAAACAACTACTTATGTATTCATAAATAAACTAAATATACGTAAAATGAGCAAAAAAAGTTCTACGTCGTGTATATATTTTTTTGAAACAACAATGACATCTCTGAATACATTTAACAAGCTCAATATCAAATGTATGCACACACCTCTAAGAATTTTTACTTATCTAGGTTTTTTGGTTCCAATATGCTGAACGCGAAAGTTTTGTGTTCAAGACGTCAGAAAAAAAATAGTTATCTATAATACTTTCAAGTAATAAAACTCTTGAAATCTATAATCAGTTTTAATTCAACAAAAATACCCAATAGCAAAGAAGATTCGCCAGAACAATCAATATCAATGTTTGCACTTTTTCTTAGTCGAAATGCATCTGAGAACAAAATCCTCGAAAAGGACTTCACATTGCATATATTTCTATGAGAGTGGAGTGTAACATCTCTATGAAAAAATATTTGCACGTTAACCGTATTTTTCACTTTGCATCTTATGTATTTTCGACCCCGGATATTAATTTATTGCTTGTAACGTCTGCAATGCAATGCAATTCTTTGTGACGAAGACTATATCAAAGAATCAGACCATTAAACGTATTACTTTAAATAGATGCAGCATCAGTAGATATAAAAAATAATTCACGGCATTCATTGATTACTGATGTATATGCCATGATCATCATGATGCATTTGTGGCATCATGCGGCCCCCAATGGTCGAACCCATGATGATGCAACATATGCATCACCGGCCACGAAAGTGTTAAAGCAGACTCATTTTAATGCGATCTTCTATAATTTTGCTTAATCATTCACAATTATGATTGCACAACAGCTTGACTTAACATTCACTATTTAAATAAATAAAATCTATCATACACCATAAAACGCAAAATATTACTCTTAACGTACGTAACAGCGAGTTATTATGAAAAAAAAACGAAGACCTATTCAGATTATGTTTTGGGGCGCAGTTTGAAGATGCTCAACGCCGGTCCAAAATCGACTAATAAGCGTGAATTCCTTCATTATTTTAATGCTTTGATGTAATATTATTAGCACTTTACATCAGTATTGAACGAGTTAAACATACTCTGGCACTACAAATATCATATCATCTTTCAATTATACCCTGGTGAATACTAAAAAAAAAACCTATGCTACTGCCAAATGGACGTGTTTTCATTATTATAAACGAGTTTCTTATCGTTCGGTGATATGGGACATTGTTCATGTTTCCGCTCATATATCGGCAAGTCGCTTTTTGGGTAACGTAAAGTGCCATGCAGATATACGTATAGTCATATAAGAGTTCGTACAGATTCGAACTTCGAAAATCTTTCCTAGTCAATAAACATTATCTTATGATTTGAACCATTTACAATGAAGATTTTCAACACTTGGTCAATTGTTTAGCTAAGATTTGACTCAATTTGCTTCTTCAGGACATCGTTATTCATATTTAAATACCACCCCCGTTAAAATATTTCTTGCAAGATGTAGCAAATGCTTCTATTATCAGTTCCGACAACTTTTTAATAAAATGTCGGTCTCCCTTATAAAACGTAGCTTGTTAATGCGCATTAAACAGTAAATAAAAATTGAATGACTGTCTGGTAATAAATCTACGCGTATAAATTAAATACACTGTAATACAACAATGCTAATAATGTCATAAGTTAGCTTTATGTTGACGGATATGATTTTTGATATTATATCAAAATATTTTCTAATAATCAGGGAAATATACTCTTCTTAACCACAATCCCAAGATAAAATAAGGAAAAAGTGTCAGCAATCAGATATAGCCATCAGTGCGTCGGTCCACTGTCGATAAATTAACTGACATTTGCATCCAATAGCAACTATCACCATTTATATGCATTTATTACAATTTCTTGGTGGCGATGCTTAAATCACATTAAATTCATATGCATAGTTTCCAATCGATTTTGCAAGCAAAATATCTTATAAATATTGATGTTTCTTTATATCGAGCTAAAATTATCAACAATTTGCATATTAGTTTGGCTATCGTTTCGAGATAAATTGAATATAGATTTAATCGTCCAATTGAACCTAATAAATTAACCATCTTCAAGTGTGAAGATCCGCGGAGAGTTCGCCTTTGCAGTCTCTCATGACACCTGCATTAACAGCCAACAAGCAATATGCATTTAGCTAAAAGATAAGGTTGTCTTTCGATGAGTCAAGATATTTGCACTCCGACAGACTGCGAAACGGAGTCATCTAAAGTTTCTTGACGCGGATAATTAGTATGACTTTAGTTTGGGTAAACTCAAGTTATCTACGACAACAAGCATCAAACATGAGTAATAGCAATTAATCAGGTCGACGAACAAGCTAAGCAAACACAAGGAGTGTCCCAGTTTTATTTGCACAGTTCTCGGAATGGATTAATATTCTGCATTGCTTTTGCGTGTTTCGAATTCAACCTGCTAAGGAAACCAATATTTTAATGCTTGCCCCTTTAAAACGAATACTTCGATGGATTCAGAAAGACTTCTTTTAAACTAGTTATGCAATTTAAATTAGCTCAGATTTGATAAATTTTCGAATGATCTTTTCAGAAGAAATACTTTTCTCAAAATTCATAGTAAACCGCATATGCATCAAACAATTTAGGTCAGGGTTTGATTTGACATTTGAATGGATGCATAAATAAACAAAATATTGATAAATATTGAATTGATAAACAGATGTGCAAACAAAAATGTGCAAACCTCTAGAAACAGAGCGTTATAAACGGAATCGAAGATTTGCTTAAAATCGGGTTCTGCTGAAAGGATGCGTGAAAACATATGCCATAGTCATTCAAATGATGATTTCCCTAACAAGATTAATCGAAAAATGTTAAGGAATATTATTCATATAAGTCAAAGTGCATTAAATATAAATATTTTCATACGTACAAAATAAGGGGGGGAAAAGTAATTAAAGGTCTTCCTTGCTCAAAATACGATAAAAATTCCAATTAGACGCATATTAAAAAAAGCATAATACCCTTGTCGATTCGGATGGACTCGAGCAAATAAATCCACTTTATGAAAAATCTCATATTTCAGCATTTGAAAGGGGAGAAAATCTTGTCCGATGACATTAAATGGGAGAGGTCATTTAGAAACAGGATTATAGAAGAATTTCCCAAGGCTATTCGATGAAATGCGGTCGCGAAAAACAAACAATAATATGGCATAGCAGACCGCTTTAAGACCCAAAATATGTATTAGATCGAGTTTGGATCTCCACATTTCAGAGCAATTAGAACCCAAAAACAATTACAAGGGATCTAGAGGATATTAAACATTTGCCATATATCCCCTAATGGTCCGACCAACGTAAGTGCGAGCTTACAGGAAGATTATTAGCAATATTGTACCATATGGGCGTCTCTGAAGTCCGGAATATTTGTCATTGGACATATAAATTTTAACAGTTGGTCAACATTTACTTTCGAAAAAACTCGATTCGATGTTCTTCATTAATAATTATCCGCTCATATAAAACATCTTCCGACGAACGATGAATTTATTCATCAAGATAAATGATCCATCTGTCCATCTGCGTTCAGCGAACTGTCAAGACCAAAAAGCACTCCGTAATGCTCTCCCGTTGAAATCATAATTCACATCTAGTGTTCTCGAAATTGGGTCGCAGCATAAGTTATTACATGCGATCAAAAGAAGCAAAAAAATACGACCGTTAATTGGACAATTATTCATTCATATATTATGCTACATTGTATGCAAAGATTTGCGTGTGCATCGCATGTATGCAAATAACAACTGTATAATTACGCAAAATTACTGGACATTATGTAGAGCTTAATCTTAAGCCCACAATCATAGACCAATAATAGCGAACATTAAAAAATATATCGCGACAGCTTTTTACTTGGAAGATTCTCGACAATTTTCACGCCTTTCTAATCAAAACAAGCATGTAATATGTTTTGATTATGCTGAAGGCTTATTGATTAGAAATATTGATAAATAATTTCATTATGGTTCATTAGTAAATGACGAAAATCCGGTATGCTAAAAGCTTTATCCTCGTCGTTATCTATCCCATTTCACCAAGCAATTAGTAGTTCGTCATGTTATCAGATTTTCATTAACAAAATTAGTTATGTAGAATGATTAGCATTTTATCTATAATCAGCATTATATAATAATAGATCATTTAAGCAGAAAAGTGTCTAGTAAATATTAATAGAATACAATATGTTAAGGCCAGAAACCGGAACCAAATCCCTTATTTTTTTATTAGCGCAGAAGGCACGCGTCTCGATCCTCAACAATTCAGCAAGTCTCATAAATTTTAGAGGGTCTCAAAAAAAAGTTTTTCATCCACCGCGTAATTCAAAGGTTTCAAGACATTTATGCTCTTTTTTTACGTAGCATATAGAAATCTTGGTTAAAATACCAAGCTTTAATTGAAAAACTAGGCCATTCTCTGCCTACATGTCGCGTAAAAATGAAATCATTATGGGAATCGCCGTGCGTATCGAAGGCTGAATGTCAGAATTTGGCCCAGACTGAAAAACCAAATGTATTCAGGAGGTTTTATAGTTAAATGCGCCAAAAGCCTCTCAAGAGCTAATCCGCCACTGCATAGAAGATATAATTTTACTTGGTCTTCATCTCGTGCATTTGCATATAACAATAAACTTCGATAGTTCGTGATTTATTCGTAAGCTTGGATATGGATATGTGTACTCGAATATAATAATCTTATAATAATACATTTATATTATTAAAATGGTATGGGAGTGTATTTTCGACTAATAAACAAATTTATATATAGAATATGCTAAATAATTAATATTCTTAGTCATTCACGAAAGACTACTTGGTGTTTGAGGGTTCTCACCCCTTCGGGGCATTTGCATTATTTGACACCTTTTATTCTACATTACTGGCTCAGCGGCTGAAAAACTAAACGAACCGAACGAGCACTAGAGGAACAACAAGCAGACAGCCTGGAAAGCAACAAAGGAAGAATTCCACTTGGCAACGATAACATTATCTTGCGTTGCCTTCTATATAGCTTTGTATTCGCCGAACTGAGTAGGTCAACCAGAAATAGGAATACAACACAGTCTCGAATTCGCGGAGGACATACGGACACGTAGGACTTCGCCCTAGTCCGGCATCGCCCTCGCGAGGAAAGATGGAACTGGACTCTTTGTATTCCAGAAAACCTTTTCTAGTAAAATCAACAAGGTCGCCTAGAATAATTTTTCACCATCTCCCGAAGAAACCTATTTAGCATTTACAAATTTACCACATTACCTATCTAGACAGTCGCGAAAACACCCATCGACACGTTCATCCAGGTGGCCCACTGGGTGAGTGTTCCAAATGAAACTCGGAAGCCATGCTACCTTCAATATCGAGCGAATGAGGAGGTGAATGTATGATACAGACGAATTAGATGTAACCTCTTCCTATTAATGGATATTGAAGAGGTCCTAGTTCTGCAGTGACCTGTTTGTGGCTACATTATGATGATGATGATATGTAGAATCACTGTCTCGATAAAATCATTTATGAAAGAAAATACATATTTCTATACTCTATCCTCGACTGGAGCGATTTTACATAATTTGTATTTTCTCATTTCAAACATTTAATTAAGCATATATAAATCATGTTGCTTTCGTATCTACAAAAATATTTCCAAACAGTGATTAAAGGATTATTTTAAAGGATAAATAATTTCCTACACGTTCAAAGGAATTTATTAGGAAAACATAATATTGAAAATTTAAAATACAATGACAATAGTAGTGTTAATGCTACCTTCAATATCGAGCGAAAGCGAATTCATATAAATAATCAAAGTTCAAATCTTTTCACTATAATCGGCATTTAATTTAATAATATTTAATCTGTTTTCCGACAAAATTATTATCTAGCACTGATATTATTGATAATCTTACCGAGGAAAAATCTTCTTAACAAACTAAAATTGTTCTTAATTCTCACGTCTCAGCCATAAATTTAAGATCTTATGTAAATACAAGTCCGTATTTAGAAATTAAACACCAAAAGTGGCACGAAGTCACATCATTATACGGTACTAAATGCTTCTATCCAAAAAATAATTTACTGCTAACAAATCCTTCATATTTATCGACCTCTTTAAATCAACATGCAAGTCATCAATATGGCCATAATTAATTAAGGAGTGTTAATAATTAACGGAATGCCTTATTTTACATATCTTAAAAACTAACATATATCATTATGGAACGTCGATCACGTATTATCGATATAATAGAATGAATATACAGGGATGATCAAACAGATTTAGTATTATGTACTTTATAATAGCTTATCCATTCTAACTTTGAGCCTTAAAAGCAATCCGTTATAACTTAAAAAAAAAACATTTTATTTTTATGTAAGACAATATTTACAATCCAGCAATTAATCAACGAACCAAATAATTGAGTTTATTTGAAAGTCAAATCCACTAATAATTTAGAGCCCTAAGTGTCCATAATTACGCAAGGATTTATTCAGGTCTTAATGAAAACCGTATTGTTCGCCAAAGATCACCGCTCGTGTTTTTAAACCAGGATGAAAAAATGAATTTACCAATATATTCTCAAAAGACGATAAAATATGATTTAAAACGATGAAGATTAAAATTGAATTTGACATTACAAATTAATAATTGTGTAATAAGTGTTTACAACAATCTTTAATATCATATTTTCATATGACCGACGTGTATACTTAACAACGTAATTACATAGTATTTAGGATCCTTCCAAGAGGAGGGTTCTATTCAATTACAGATCATAGTATGAAATCCACAATTTGATATCGCAGTTAATTTAAAAGCGCTCAAGGCACATTTATTATTCAACAAAATTTATGTTATTTCCTAGTGTCTACAAACTTTTCTAAATAAATCTTCCTCGCGCACCTCAGCCTATAACAAAGCAAACAAAATTAATCACCACGCTTAATTCGATTCGAGTTTTAATTAGCGAATCCGAAGCAATTAGAATTAGCATGGAAGTCATTCCTAGACAAAATTATTACGGCACGTGCCCAAAAACTTTCCAGCATTCGCATTCCTTGCACCGGTTTGAACTAAAATGTGCTTACGGTGAAATTCATCGACATGTCTGTTCTAATAATTCGTTTTTTAGTTCATCAACTTCTGCGTCATGTCTTAGAAGATATTCCCGGAACGATTTTACATTATTGGGCTCATTAAGCGCTCGATCCGGTCTGTAAACAAAGTTTATATCCAGCATGATGGAATCTGTGTGTAATTCGATTACTAAGTATGTAACGTTCGTTTACAAGTTTGCCAAGGGACGCAATCTACATGTTTGAGCAATTTTAGTACCAAACAACTTTAATTTGAGAGATCGGGGAAAACGCGGACGTCGTTTAGACTTTGATGAGAGTACGATCCAAACTTTATGTTGCGAATTAGTCTATTTATAAAATCTCAAATTTCAAGTTCAACATATTATTTTACTAAATAAATAATAATCCCAACGAAGTTTGAAAGGATGTCTAAATATCTACGTTATTTTACATGCGAATAATCCTTGCAACAAAAATTTAATTTTAAGCTTTTGTTTCAAAATATATTATATTTTAATATAATCGTTTTGCAATTTATGATCTTCTTCAAAGACCGTTGTTTTGATCGTATCACGTAAATTATGACGTTAAAGTCAAGTTGACGCAATGAAAGAGCTAATATTTATGTTAACTTGTTCACAATAACATATTTATACAACTGGCATTTATAATATTAATATTTAATTAAAATATAATAAATTCTTTATAAACAAATTAGTGGATTAAAAAACAACTCCAAATATTTTTAAACAGGTGCCAAAATAAAATTCCTGATGAAAGATAAAACGATCGTCGCAAAAAATTAGTCTTAAATTTCAAGACAAAAATATATATTTTGCTGAAATCTGGCGCATGACTCAGAAGATATGTGAGACATTTCAGCAAATAAATTATTAGGTCAACAGTCATTTAAATCCAATTTCGCTTGTATATTGCCAGCGTTTCTAGATCGAATTTAACACTTGCTGATTTGATCAATTGTCAGATTTGGAAAATGTATTTTAGCGTTATATTTTAGCTGATCCCCTATAACACAGAGAAATCGTTCAAACATGGCCGCTTTCACATACACTACTTAGAAAGTGGATATGTCAACAAATTCACATGTTAAGAAGATGCAGAAATGAAGACGTATTTTATTGCTTGAATCATTATTTTTCAAAATCACAATGTTTTAATCAAAATAAGATCTTAACAAAATTTCTTTCCAACTTTAAAATACACAAAATAACCAATACAAACATCGTAAAATGCCAAAAGGTGACCTGGGGAGAAAGTGGAGAAAATATCAAGTGAAAAACTCGATCTGTCGTGGGAAAGACCGTGGAAATGTCAAAAGACAAAAAGAATTCATAGACGAAGATCATTATAACCCACGATCCCACAAAGACATAAGATTTTTAAAAACGCTTTAGATAATGATGGTAGACGGTTTTAATTGATAAAATACAGTTTTGCGAGCACGAAATCCCTCTGAAATATTATACATTTAAAGAATCTCAAAATACTGAGAACAAGTAGAGGTTTCATTATTTCGTTTACCGTAAATCATTTTTTTAAAAAGTTTACACAATTAAAATATGACTTACTACAACTGATACCATATTAGATTTAATGTGGAATGATGTTAAAATGCTCTTATTGAAAATCTTTGCATTAAAAAAAAGGCTCTAAAAATGGCAAATAGATTTTCTAATATAACATTATATACAGTTGTAACGAATAGAGAAAATGGGTTAGGTATTCATATCTTCATCATCATAGTGCAGCCACAAAACGTTCAATGCAGAACTATGGACTTCTTCAATATCTATTCACAGGAAGGGGTTACATCCATCACGATGTAACCCCTTCTGTATCATACATTCACCTCCTCCTTCGCTCGATATTGAAGGTAGCATTACCACCGAGTTTCATTTCGAAAGCTCACCCAGCGGGTATCCTGAATGAACGTATCGACGAACGCTTTCGCGACCGTCTCGATAGGGAATGTGGAAGGTTTGTAAAAACTGAGTAGTTTTCTTCGGGAGACAGTGGAAAACTACTCTAGACGACCTTTTTGACTCGAAAGGGCTTTCTGGAGTGCAAGTCCAGTTCCTCCTTTCCATCCTAGGGCGTTGCTGGGCTAGGGTGAAGACATACGTGACGCCCTCTCTCCAAATAGGAAAATAATGTTGCATCTTGATTCAACATTATATTGGGTCTTGACCCAAGAAATTGCTAAAACTATAATAAAATATCCTGAATATTCCTCGATGAAGACGGGAAAGTCTTACATAGGTATGTGTGTTGTTCTTATTATAATTATAATAAATTTTATTGTACAATTTGAAAAAAACAATGGCAGTCCATCTTTACTTCCGAGACACGCAATACAAGCCTCGTCAAACATAATCTCAATAATACCACTGAAGCGTCACAACGTCGAACACTGATAGAAAAGCAACCCACCACCGGAAACCGCAATCATTAGCAAAAAACAAGAAAATTCGCATAAATTTAATGTCGTCGCTTTTCGAATGATATCGGCAGCAAAAGACGATTTTCTCCAATGCATGAACGTCGTTCAGAAATGGGTCACATATGAACTTATGACCAGATAGCCAAACGCCTCCTCGGTCCGTCGCAAATGATTCTTGCGGTCATTCATTATTTATATTGACCGACATTACGTAGGCAAAACGTAGGCAGCGAGTATTTTTAAGGAGCGATTTCGCTTTCGAAAAAAGAGAACCCGTTTGGCACGGTGCCGTTACGTGCCGTGAAAACGGGACGAAACAAAGCAAAATGAGCGACAAGATCGAATCCCACGACTAATTTGCGAAAATTAATCGATCCAATAGCGAGCTGGCTGACGCACCGCGTTCAATTTCGATTGAGTTCTTACGCAAGTAAATGATTAAAAATAACGACTTGGAGCCTACGCAGGCTTTTCTGTTAGCAAAAAAATATAATCCAAAAGAGCCGCCCGAGTGTTCTAGGAACGATTGTCGCACAAGTGCCCTTTGAAGCACTATAGTGTAGACATTTTTCAGGAAAACTGACACCGAGCCAAAAATATTCAAAATTTAATATCCTTGTGACTTAGTGGTTTGCAGACTCGGTCACAGTCGTTAAATCTAAAAGCGATTTTCGACGCCAAAGCGTTCTTCAGGGTATTTTACCCCAGCACAAAACGACGCCTCTCGGAAATTCACATGAAGCATGATAACTTGAGTGGAACTGAGAAAATGCAGACATTTCAAACAAAATGAACAAATTAAGATTTCTTTCGCGGATAATTGACCGACCAATTAATACGTGCAGAACGAAAAAAAATCACGACGATGATTGAACGCAACAAAGATGATTACAGTGATTGCACACGATATCATCATCGTCATTAAGATAATATGCTTTCGATTATTTAAGCAAACTTGTTTTAAATTTCAAAAATTCGAATATTCAATTTATTTCATTATTACAATCATCTAGAACAGGGGAGACTAAATTTTTAATCACTACAGGCGATCATCGAGTTATTTTAATAAGAGAAAATAATGATTTCTTCTCACAAACTATTCAGGGCGGACATCAGAAATGTGTACATATCAGACAAATTGGCGACAAGGAATAGTTACGCGATCGACGCTTTGGCCATCCCTGATCTAGAATATCTACGAATATATCATTCTGGATAAGCGCCATTATCATCAATCAAAGAAATGAAAAGTTTTTCTTGTATAGTATCAATACAAGTTTCTTATACACAAATATAATCGATTTGCAAAGATAATTTTCAAAAACTATTTATTTTCGAAATTTGAGAGTATTTTCACAATCATAACGAAATTAGAATACCCAATCTTAGTACGCCCACCAATTAATTGCATTAATGTCTACTTGTCACATTCTACTTATCAACAATTTTAACGCTTTTTAAATGGTATAGATCCAGCCCAATAATTATAAAAAAAATAACATGGTAATATGATCACGTAATGTCATGGTATGACAGCAAATTTACACTACACACGAGGGCAATTAATTCAAGCAACATTTAACAAACCCGGATAAGAGATTTAATTACCATGAACATTTATTAAACACCCTAATTCAGGTGTTACATAAAATATTAAATATATTCGCAATAAATAGAAAATACATCATCCAGATTGTTAGGGTGTTGCTTTCTTACGAAAACTTTTAATGGCAGAATCATAAAAGCAATCAATAGATGAAAATGAGAGAAGCTTAAGTTTGCAATCAAAATGGCAAGCCACCCAATTACGTATCTCATGGCAACTGATCAAATCGTCTCTTACAAACATTCGGGGAGGAATTAAATCATTTCGATTGGTTGATGACCATTTTGAAACGTATTGAACAATGTCTGCAAAAATATTACTTCTAATTCGGGCATGATGCAATTATGACGCGTCACAGCATGCCGTGACCATTTTAAATGCAATAATTTGAACCGCTAGGAAGAAAAAAACTGAAATTGCGTTAATATTAGGAGCTCACAACTGTGAATTCCTTGTTGGATACGCGTGGGTTACATTGTGCTGAATATAAACGATCATTGTAACGCCGAGTCATAAATCATAGCAATTTGATCCCATCGGCATTCGTCTTAGTCATCCGAGTTTGTTTCAAAATAAAAATTTGAATTGCAAATAGACGCGGAAATGCACCGTATTGCATTGCCAGTTTAACAGACGTAACAATGTCCGGTACGTCGCAATTTCCAGCCGAGTTAATAGACTTCGAATTGTGAGCCTTTTAGCAAACAAACGAAACGACTTTCTATTCAGCCGGGCGTCAATTTAATAATTCATTAAAAGCTCCGAATACCCCAACCCAGATAGCTCTGAAAATAAGGTTAGCAGAAGCCAATTTGGCGGTCAAAGAAAAGAACGGTTCAATGACTAAATTGACTCTATTCGTATGCGCGATTATTTTAATTGCAGTTGGCAATATGCAATTAAAGAGTGACATCGTTGTGGACTAGGAGGAATGGCTCGGATCACGTGCCATAGACGAGGTGGTCATTGGCGATGTTTTATGGCATGATTTCGACAAACGGTTTAACCAAATACAAAAGAGTGACCACATTATTTAAATGTACAGTTACAGCATAACAAAAATCGCGACGGTGCATTTTAAAAGACCAAAGCACGAACATCGAAACGCGCGTTGTGCAACAGTAGCAAGATGTTAACGCGAGAACGACGAAAGAATAATGATACATAATTAAGTAATGGCAAATGAAATTAGCGCGGTCACGTGCGACTCCTCGATGATGAAGAGATGATTGATGTGGCCTGCAACACTCTTAACACTCTAATTCCGATAAGCGCACCGCCGTTCATAATAAAATTAAAATAAAACCTTAAGAACGATCAGACACAACGACCTATGCATTTATGTAGGCGACCTGAAAAATATTTTCATCTATATAAATAGTCAGATTTGAAAACTCTTCCAAAGCCGAACGAACTCAAAAATCAATATCAATGTTGCTTCTTTGAATACCAAACCGAATAATTCCATATATCTCACAAAATAAGGACACCCCAGAAAGAAAATTGACATGTCAAAACTTTATGCGAACATAAGCTTATAAACCGACGAAATTCTTCGAAATCCATTCGTTGTTTATCCAACAACATCGAATTCTTCTATAATCCCGACGACGCATTTACGACATCAGAATTTAAAACAGAAAAACAAATCTCTCCCGTCAAAATCCCATAAAAAATATAATGAAGATAAACGATCATTCGTGAGAGTTTTAATACGCTCCAAGAAGAAAATATGATCGCTTTACTTTTCCTAGTAAATAAAACTAGAGCAAAGTAGAGTGTTTTCTAAGTAATTAAATAATTCAGGATCAATTTCCGTTAGAATAGAAACTAATCTACATAGCACATATATGATTTAAAATGAAATTGAATCCAAAAATACGATGAAGTTAAAAGTTGCAAACAGTATATGTTATATCTACTTTCAAAAAAAAGCACACAATGGGGTCAGGCAAAGATATACAGGTAACCCCTATTTATTACGACCCCGGCGAGTACAGATACGTTTTAATACGATATTTTTTTATTTTATGTTTTCTTCTAATATTTTCGTAGAGTTTATGTACTCATCGTTAGAAATTAAATCTAAGATGCTATGCAGAATTAGCGGGTAAAATTAAAAATCATGAAAGAGGATGGAAATGATAATGGATTATTTGACAATTTTTTAAACAAAGAGTTCGAAATTATCGTTTGCAACGCAGAACCAAATTATTAATCAATATTCCCTCATCGATCGAAATATCCTGTTTGTCGCAACTTTCTCCAGAACGTATATATATATATATTTATTTTTTTTGAGGTGGCTTTTAGCGATCCCTTTTTTACGGTATCATTACCAACCATTTTGACACGGTTTTTCATGGCATATATATGTTTTTAAAAATGTGGTTGCCAGCCACATCTCCTGTGGGATTCGAACCCAAGATGATTGGGTTACGAGTCCAACCGCTTAACGCGGGAGTACCTACAGGTGCAAGGAACGTATATCCCATGATAAACAACAATCGATTAGGTTTACCCGTATGCCAATTGAATCAGACCATACAAAAATAACGAAACGAGTTCGCGTAAATAACAAAGTTCAGGATAGCAAACCACATAACTAAAAAGCAGGAAGGAAGATGAACTAATGCAAATTTATAAATAGATCAAGAGTCCATCCTCAAGAACAAACACCATTTTGTTACATATGACGCATATGAATAATTCAATAAAATGTGTTTTGAACGACTTAGGACTGTGCTCCCATAACAACGACATAAACTTAAATGAATAACATGTAAAAAAGTCCAAAATTAACGAGCTTCAAAGATGCAATCGACATAATTTCACAGCATAACGCCAATTGTTATGATTGCTATTCTCATATGAAAAATGTTGTGACCATACCATAAATATTCAAAATAAACATACATTAATGAAAAAGATTATGCATGGAAATACTATAACAATAAATCATTTCAACTCTTTATAAGCGGACGTGACCATACGGTAACGTAAGGCATTATTGTTATATTATCACTCCATATATCCTTATTAAACATTCCATTGCATATGGAATTATTTATCATTATTCCGTGATCTATGGGAAATTAACACTTTTTTTTATTTCACTATAATTGAATATTAAACGACCTGTTGTGCTACGATAACATACATAATGACATTTTTTAATGTCCGAAAATAATTCAATTCCAAATATTTGCACGGCGAATTAAATCCAATTCCTTCATTATCAACACGTAAAATTTTCTGGCATCGAAATCTTTTTATTGCGACGTATTTTATGATTCTATGAATTACGAACGAAGCACATTCTTGGAGTTGTGAATAAGAATCATTGGCCGTATAAAAAACTGCTTATTTTTATTTTGAGTGCCAAAATTCCACCACACTTATGGTTCACGCCTCCAGTTAAGACGAGCGCGACCATATGGTCCTTATCCGTTAAATATGTACTTAATATAATGATTGTTGTATAATATAATAAAAATGTACGATTCGGTTTTTTATGATGCAAGGGTGGTGTTGAGCTCGTATGAAAACCTACGTGACGCTAATCTATCATCTTTATTCTATCCTTGATGCATCCATGAGGCAACGGGAAGTGGTTTTTTTGCAAAATCCCTTCTTTTTGTAGGGAATTGAACGTCAATCAACTAAAATAAGGTTTTATTTTGAAGGCAGACTATGTATTAATTTGTATGAATATTAAATATTCAACAATTTATAAACTATTTCTATTGGTATTTAGGTATTCAGCATTCAGTTTTCAACTCTCAATAGATATTATTTTAAAATTCTTACAGTCAATGGCAACACAATAGATGCATTAGCATGGCAATATTTTAGATCATCAGTTCCCATGATTTGTATTATACAATGAATTTAGGAGCAATTTGTCAATAATTATGGAGAAAAAAATCTAATAGACCAAATATTAATTTGATTGGTAGTCGATGATGAGGTTCGGGATGCGAATAAAGAATAATTGGGAGAACGTGCAGTCGATTGGATGCATATTGTGTCCATCGGAGTGTGGAGAAGTGAATGCGTGGACAGCGGAGGAAACCACCATCGTAACCCAGATTCGGTCTATGAACAACCTGCCGTATCGCTTCCGGAGCGTGATGCAATGGCGCAATTAGGCTGATCTCGGTCTGTGCCCTGGGCCGCAACTTTACCATACCAGAGATCGAACACTCTTCGACTTGTCTTTTCAAACTATACATATGTATCTACATGTGACAATATCGGTACCCAACAATGGAAACAAGACAACAATAAGGCGTTTGATAATTTCTCCGGAATGCAGTTGTACACGAGCATATCGAAATCCCAAAATAAATCTTCCACTTCAACAATCCGAATGCAAATGTATATTGATTTGATCGTTAGAATGTTCGTCTTGAATTTTCTGCAAAGGATCCAAGTGGGTGAGGCAGAATACAAGGGATAATGAATCCGAAACATCCAGACCGATGTTATACGAAATTCCAACGATAACAAGACCGCAAGGTCGTTCACATAAGAAGGTGGGTGGAAACGAATACGTAACCCTGATTCGCTACGAATGAAGAGCGCCGACGATATTTCATAGCTTTACCGCTACACAAAAATCAAAAATTGTCTTTCCTTCAGCAAACCGGGAGCCGATTACTTCCGAGTAAATAAATGCAGAACCAACATCCGACTATGTGCAAAACGTCCCAAAGGAATTTAAAAAAAACAAGTCTGGAGAGCTCTTTGCGTTGACGATGATTCATACGTGTTCGGCAATGTCAGTTTTAGTCTTCTAATTCGCAAGTCACGCATTAAAAGTGGGCTATATCATTACTGCATCTAATTCGTTGATTGAATAAAACTTGACTTAAATTCCATCAGTCACTCGTTCATGCTCCACATTTAATGACTTAATTAAATACAAAATCGAAACTTTCTTCGTGCACACGACGGAATCTTGCAACGTACCTTAACACATTAACAGCAAGACACGAGAATTCTCGTGCTTACGAAACCATGCACCTAGCGCGGGACACGAGGATCCTCGTATTCGTAAAGACCAGGGAATCCAATCCCGGAATCCCGGACAGTTTTAGGTGCTCATGAATCCCGGGATTAGTAAACGTAAATCCCCGAAAAATTCGGGATTGAAATTTTTATCTAAAACACTTCAATTGATGAAAAATTCATTCCTTCAGAAGATCGACATCGATGCACACAATATAATAAACCACATCATTTTAACATGAATAATTGGATAACAACCGATTTTGAAGTATATTATTTAAAAAATAAAAAGGTACATAGATTACTGTAAGGGTGAATATTCGGTCCAGGGGATGACGACACGCTTGGAAGGCCTTGTTCATAGAGTCTGTGTGACATATTTATAAGTTGCACTTGAATTTCGTCCAGTTATTGATTTGATCAACATAAGCAAATTGATTTAAAATGAAATAATTAGGTTTTTATTTTGCTTTTTCTCTCGTCAATTCGAGGGGTATTGGTAAAGTCAGGTATTAAAAAAATCGGTAAACCCAGTGTTAAAGAGGAAAACTGCTCCCATACATTTCAATCTATCCCAAGAACATAAAATTGGTCATAAAGCCGCCCGACATCCCAAAAAATGCTTCCATTACAAGTTCGACAATTTTAAGAATAGCTGATGCTACGAATCAAACAAAGAGGGTTGGCAACCATCGATGCAAAGAATTGACGTCATTTATCCGCCAAACTATCCCATTTCTCGATGAACACATCCAGATTTAACTTACGATAATTGAAAAGAGCGCTACGTCGAAATCAAATTAAAACCCGTCAAGATATATAATTTGAAACCGTTTGATGTACACGTGACCCTCGCTAATCACATTAAGTCATCAAAGATGTAAATCGAAATTGGTCCATCCATAAGCGACGAATAAAAAATCTGTAATCCGATTTAATCCGACATGGCCCCGAATCCACGCCCAAACCGATACATTGATTTTCGTTTAAAAAAGCACATAATCAATACACTTAAATACACATCGTGGAAAGCGAGATTTCACGTCAAATTATACACCATAAATGAAGAAGCACGCGAAGAACTTTCAATGAAGGCGATCGAAGAATATGAATTAATATTATTATACAGTCGAATGAGCGTGAAATCATCATTGATGGATGACCATTATGGCTTTGTAATAAACAATATTCACAAAGAGAGAAAAAAACAATGGCAAGAATAAAAAGAACGCTTTCATACGCATACTTCGCGAGCGACACGTAACAAGATTGCATTTTACGATCTGCAAGAATCGGAGAAATTTACGCAGAATATGAAGAAATTCATATTTTTATATTGATGCATAAAAATGCATGGTATATATAGGGATTTGATACAAACTCGTGTACATTGAAGGATGACTGAATTATTTATGATGCGATTAGCGAGTTGGATGACGCCCACGTCAGAGGAGCGTCCGATCCCCAACACCCAATTTACGCTTACCACAACAATGTAATGTCCTTTTAAAACATTGAACCACCCATATTTAGCCGAAATTCTTAATTCGATATCTTATTTTTAAGCAAAAATATTCACTAAATCGATAACATGAATAATTTGTAATGTGAAATTTTAAGCCCTTGGCGGTTTTTATCGCGTAATTCAAGCCGCCCCAAAGGAATAATAAAATGAATGGAATGTGAGAATTTCAACAGAAGTCTTTACAATCGTATAAAAATATGGGTTTATTTTCGAAACGATTTCATAACGCAATATTTTTTCCTCGTTAAACAACAATTGAGAATAATATCAATAAACATTTGCAATTAAATTTTGATACAATTCAGAAACGCCCAAATTTCATAGGAATTTATAAAGCTGGCATTTATTAATTAAGTAATAACATTAATACCCTTTTTTCTTTTTTAGGGAAAAATTAGGGAAAGTATTCGCTCTATAGTGCAGGTCTCAATCAATATAACTCATGATATTTACAAAATGACTAATCATTGTAATTTATAGTGATGGTCACCAACAAGAAATATTTCAAACACAAAACATATTTACGTAACAATTGAATCTTTCGTGCAAAATTATTACATGAAATAGAGGAGTAATTTCCCTATAAATTTCACCTACCCTAAATAAAACTCAAATTATAACTGCTTCCGTTGTTGAGCACCATATTTACATTTACCGCGGTGCTTATGTAAAATGTTATGAAAATCCTTCATATAAATGTTTGCAGTGAAAATATTGAATTGCTAAAACTATGTATTTTAAGACCGAAACATAAATTAAATGCTGCACCAACTGACTATGGTTCAGAATTAAATGTCAGAGATATATTCGCTATATAGAGAAATAGATTTGTTATGATTATAGTATTTCTTCGACAATTGTTGACAATTATTTTCTTAAGTCTAGCATTCAAACGTATAATTTCATCATCAAAACTCATAACAAACAAAAAAGTTTGGTATTCAAATTATTAACACGAAATAATCCGGTCCGGCTATTGACTGAAAAACAAGAGCTTTCACAAGACTTGCAAGTACATAATTCGAAGAGATCACAAACTTTCCATGCAACATCAAAAAAATAGTTTTTTCAGTCGAAGTTCCTGAGCGTTTTTATATTGGCGACTATTCGTCGTGTTATCGTCGCCAATATATCACCCCCGACCCAAACAGCTTTCTCTCGATCATACTGTCGATTTAACAACGGCAGGAAAAAAGCTCGCAAAAGGCTTACAATCGAAGGAGCGAAAATCTTTCTTCGCAGTCAACTAAAATACCCCAGCGCGAAGAAAGGAACAAAAGCGGTGTTGGAATTCACATCTTTATTTAGCATATAGATTCACGGAATTCCAGTCATTGTGCCTCGCATCCAAGTCAGTAGCGACGATCCAGGCAGGAATGCAACGAAGAATGGGCAAAGTCATGCAAGCTCCGGACGATGATAATGCCCTGACGAAGGGTATAAATTCAATTATCCGACTGATACGTGTTAAGAGACGTTCATTAAAAGTCGGCGTGCCATTTTTGAGAACTACGATTTTACGTAACGAACTGCATTCAAAACTTGTAGAGCGCACGGGACAAACGAGATGGATACGAGTTGATGAAGCGTTCTTTCATCGTTAAGTGCCCCAGCGAGGGATTAAAATGAGCATCATTAAAAAATGACGATGGAAGAATGAATACTTTATACAAGGCGAACAAACATGACGATGTACACAAAATTTCAGGTCTTTTCATTCTCGGTATTACGAGATGTAAAATTCGAACTCCAAAATTCAAATTTCATAAAGATTCCTGCTTCATTTCTACGTACCAATAGCGATTATATTTACTAAATCTGAATCTCATAAATTCTCTATTCGAAAATGGATATCAACGAGTAGAATTATGAAGAGTATAAATATAATTTTTTACAAAGTTCTTTTGCACAAGTTCTATTTTATTCGCAACCACCAAACCAAATACGATCATACAATCTAAAAACGCTTTTATTGAAAAATAATACAAATTCGCAAATTTTTTTCAAATTTTGTCTAAAAATTATAAAATTTCAGACCCGCGATTAAACAGTTCGTAATCAATCATCCTTAGTCGAAATTTATAGGTTTGATTGGCGATCACATTTTTAAAAACATATGTACATACACTCAAACCTCTTATTGTGCGATTCCGAAGTTATGCGGTTTTTTTAAAGCATTTTTTTAAACTTTATAGCACAATATATGAAACATTTATTTAATGCTTGTAGATAAATTTATTTCGAAGGAAAATTTTAATGCATAATTGCGATAATGTGCCGAAATCTAAGCGACGACCTAAAATCGGCACGGGATATGATTCAGTATACTGAATTGTTTTTTTTTTCCAATTATAAATGCAATCCTCGTCCCTTTGCCGCAATGTTAAACGTTTCAACTCTAATGAAGGCTTCCGTCTCTCAAAGAGTCCTTTGATGACGACCTTCGACTCTTCGAATTGCTTCTTCCGAGAATACTATGTACTGGGTTTGGAACGCACATGTCGAGCACGCGCTGCGATGCGTACGTGCGTGTCTTCCTGGTGTTTCCGTTTCCTGACAGAGCCCAACTCATTATCTCGACACCAACACATTGACATGGACATCATTTACCTGAGCAGAATTGTCATGGCCTGACAATGACATCACTAGCATTCTGCACATGTGTGCACCTCGACTTTATTTGGTGAGGTTGCGGCTCAAAAAGCGAAAATATTACTTTGGCCTTTCACAAAACGACAAAATGACTCACATCAGATGAATACATCGCGATGAGGTATAAGGTTCATCAACCTAAATGAGCAAAAATTTCGCATTCGATCAATCAAAGGTCACACGCGACCTTTTTTGGGATACTCAAGGATAGTTTGGTAATGGACCTTTAAAAGCGTAGAACGATGTTTTGTATGTATATAGATTTGGAATACAAATGACCATTTAAGTCCAAAATTGAATCGACTGAGTTGAATTACACACGTAAGATAATGAGTCTATAATCGACAATGACGAAGCTCATGATTGTGCCAATAAAAATAATGAATGAAAAAGACTCATAAAGTGCACAACAAGTTGACCAAACAATAATCAGAAATAATCGAATGATAGAAGAGGGATGAAAATCTAAAATACCGAAAAAAATATAAAGATTTGCAAACCTGTGCTACTTTATTTATATTCAGCCAAATTCTGTGTGTTTGAGAAATATTTTTACTCTATTCCTTTCCTAAACTACTCGACTATCTTACAACGTTTAAAGCATTATTCTCCGTGTAAAACCACCATTTTTCAAGAGCTAACTGTCCTAATTTGGATTTAAATAGCTTTCTCGGGGAAGAAAGAATCGGCCGTACTGGAAGTTTTCCATCCTGTTAAGTGCATAATGGATGTTTGCTGAAGAAAAATGTATTTCCAGAAAACCCGTAATATCCAAAAACAAGGATAAGAAAATTCTTTTTTATAAGAGAAAATATTAAATTTGATATATTTTATTATATACAAATAATTTTAAAAATCATCAATGACATATATCTCTCTACGAAAATAAATACCCTTGCAAAAAAATAATATCAGCGCACTTAGTGGGAACAATAAAAATTAAAATTCACACACGTCGAGAACAAGCATGGAATAATTTGGATTCATAAAAGGATTCCAATATATCACAGCGTCCTCAATTTTGCCTACATTTGCTTTCTAGACATTGAAAATGCATTTGGTCATGTAATACACATTCGATTATAGAGGGACTAGGCGACGATGTTCGGACATAATTGGATACAAAACCAAAAAAAAATAATTATAAATTAACACTGTTTGGCCAATATTAGTAGAACCCAAAACTGGCACGTGCACTTAGGCTGCTGCACTTTCAAGACGTGTTTTATGCTCTTTTGGTGACTACTCATCAAGAATAAATTGTGATTTTTAAAATTCAAATTTAACAACCCAATTTACAATGGATCGAATTTCGCCGAGTGAAGAATTTATTCAAAATTTAATGCTTTATCATTTTCTCAAAAGAGACCTAAAACGCCACTAAAAATATTTGCGATGTACTGGGTGATATTTTAAGTATTCACAAATGTCAAGATTAGTTCCAGAAATTTCGATATGGAAATTTTGATTTAAAAAAATTGCTCTGGAAATGGAAGACTGCGTAAGTTGGATGCCGCCACAGACTGCTGAAAGCGAAAGTAATCCAAAAGCAATTAGTGAAGAAATATCGGCCAATCTCGGATACTCACGGTCGAGTATTCAAAGAAATTTGAAAAAATCGGGAAGGTGTGAAGACAAGGAAGATGGGTGCCGCATAAGATAAGCGAAGAGATCCTGGGCGACCACATCGACACATGCTAACAGCTTCTAAAAATTAAGTCGTAAACGCCGTTTTTAAGCGACTCAATAACTGGAGATGAAAAATGGGTTCTTTACTCTAATTATTGATGCCAAAAATAATGGCTATCGAAGGGTCAGAAAGCAAAACCGACCCCTAAGCCTGGCCTGACAACAAAAAAATTCCTACCCTCTTTCGCGCATCGAAGACAAGTAAAATAACGAGAATGAACGTTATTTGCCCCATACGGCGAAAATATAGCGGTAAAAAATAAACAGTCTTAGATAGAAAACAATTCAATATCATCCTTATTCTCCAGACATCGCTTTGTCGGATTTCCATCTTTTTAGGTCTATTTAGCATTCTTTGATGGGAAAAACTACAAAACAAATGATGAGATCAAAAATGGACTTTTAGAATATTTTCGTTCAAATCCCGCAATTTTTTTTGATAGAAGCATTTAAATGTTACCAAATAGGTAGAGAAAGGTTATATCTAACCATATATATTACATTTTGTAAAAATATATGCCAAAAATAAAAAAAAACATGAGCATTCAAATTTTTCATTTAGAAGAACTTAAATTGGATATGGAAAAAACGATTTGAAGATATTTTGAACTTGAAGGTGTATGAAGGACTTGATGATAAATGATCATCGCAAATATTGAATGATTGAATATTGAGATGCTGATACAATTTTCTATTAACCATACATGCACTTTATCGTGCACTCCATATTGAAGGCAACATGACGTGAGTTTTATTTGTGTACCACTCACTCAGCGGATCACCTGGATGAATATATCGAAGATTACCCTCTCAACAGGGAATGTGTATGGCTCTAAAAACTGGAAAAGACTTTCTAGAGGAAATGAAGTCCAGTTCCTGTTTTCCTCTCTAGCCCTGCGTTATAATTCATTAAAAGATCAAATTCCGTACATTTCTAATTGGATTCGGACAAATAACCTAAAGTTGGGCTTGGACATCATCATCATGATATAGTTCGACATATGTGCAACAAACAATAATGACGCAATGAGGCAGGAATTTGTTATATTCACACAACATAGGCGGAGATCTACATTATTCTCTAGTATTGTTCAATTTCTATGGATAATGGAAATCGAAATGGAGGTTATTTAGCGGAACCGGTCGCATCCGCCAGTTTAGAAATGATATGGGGGATTGAATGGAATAAATCCGGCGCACGCAAAAACGGGAGCGTCAAGGATGGCGTCTGGAATTTTCAATGCAGTTTGCTAAGTGGTAACCCAGATTCCTACGAGGCCATTCGGAAGAATTAGATAGTGCTGTATAAAAATAGTAGAAAGAAGACGCCTCATACGAAATAAAATCAACCAAACAAAGGATGTGGTTATGTGGTTACTAACCATATATAACTTTATTGATAATTAATATATTTTTGGATTTCAGCTCCAAGAAATTGCAACATCAAATTCTTTTATCTTAAGCCTGTTTAATTAATTTTATTGTATTGTATCTACAGTAAAATCTTATAACAAAATTAAATTATTATGAAATGCTCTCTCAGCATAAATACTATATTCACTTTATACAATTTTTCATACATATTTTCACAACATGTTTTTAACGGCACAACACTAAAGTGTTCAAAGAATTTGAGCTGTGTGGAAATTTCCTTATACTTCAAGGAATAATTGAAATTCCACAGAGACCATTACACAAACTTTCACATCCCTAGATTTAACGCAGCATTTTTTCAGACAATTAGGTATAATATAAATTTTAACCAATGTCATATAAATAAATGCATTTTAACAAATCAATGTGAAAAATGATTTTTGTAAATAAACTCAATGACTATATTATTAATAATTTGGTTGTCATAATTTGTATTTTAACAAATGGATAGAAACGGAGAGCTGTTTACTCAAGAACATAGTAAAGAACAAGAATACAAAATAATTCTCATGTTTCGCTAATAAATACTTTAATTTTGTATTGTACTAAAATACCATTTCTTATTATTTTAAAATATATGTATAATTATTCATAAAATATGAATTATTATTCATAAAGATCAACAATCCGGACAAATATATTTATAGTTTATTTAATAACATACATTTTTATATTATTTGTTTAAATTTAAGAATAATGCAACTAATGCTATAAAAATAGCTATAGATTTATATTTAACACATAGATAGTATAATATTTTAAACGTATAGAATGAAAAACTTTCATTACATATACAATATATAACTTAGCGACTCGTTGATACTAAAATCAGAATTATTATAGAAACACCGCATAGTATTTAATATACTGAATAATTCAGCAAAATTTCCTCATATTCATAGTAGAAGAACAACTGAAAAATGTCGGTGAGAAATAGCAATACAAAATATGTAAATAATTTATAGTATTCATAATTTCATTTATAAAGTACAATTTCAAGTATAATTATAGCTTAAATCATATCGTTAGATTCAATATTCTTATAAAATCCTAAAATAGATCATTACTTCTTTGCATACATTGAAATTACTATGACTAAATTGATTATAATTAGCATTCAAACATGAGATATTTTGAATAATATTATTTCAAATGATGTGACAGTATGACATTTGAATCATCATATGACAAGCGATTAATAGAATAATCATTTATTTAATAAAATGATTCATAGATTAGTACATAGGACAAATAAATTCTATTTAAATATAAATGTAATTCTAGTAAAAATTTAAAGCGCACTCAATATATCATCAAAACCTTAGAATGTTAATATGCAATTTTAAAACTGGTATAAATTCATAAATATTCTACAGCATAAAACCCAAAATAAAGATGACACCTCCTCTAAATAATGATTTTATATACGTTGACATCGCTTTTCAATAAACGTAAATTCTATTATTTTAGGTTACATTTGATAAATTGAAACTGTATGCTAAAAGATAACAAGATTTCATTCAAAGCAAACGCAAATTATGTTTTAAGTATTATAAAATACTGCAAAACCATATTGTATCTGAGTCAAATTCTAATTTAACAATATGTGTTTTGAAAGTATAGAATAAAAAAATTGTTTAAATCATAACAAATCAAACAAAATATTTTAAGTAAAACCTGATTAAACGGCTGGATTATTTATCATATGCATATGTTGCATATTTCTGATTGGTCAACCACTACTAGAAACCAAAAGATCAAACGTTCAAATTTAAATAAAACAATATGACGAAAGTAAACATTCATATTCACTGCGCACATTTAACTAATATATAAATTAAAACATCTTGATTTTCGAGATATAAGACGAAATATACAAACTGTTGTGGGTCTTATTCAAGACGTGCGGAAAACGTCAGAATGCAAGACGAAGGTAATCTGACATCCAACGTATATAGTTATGTTTACACGTCTTCCGAAAGATGTTTTCGCAAAGCAAAAATCAATATAGATGTACAGATTCGGGAATATTCTCGAACAGGGAGATGTTAGTCCGAGTTTGACAGCGCGATCGATCAATGCATCAGCTGAAGGAACAGCAACGTAAATTCCTAGCGACTAGGATACGTTGACATTTATCGACCACGGACAGATACAATGCCATAAAAACTTATGGAACTTTTGTGTGATGATTTGTATACGAGATTAGAAAGTATTGAGGTACTCACTGTGCGGGGGGCGGCGGCTGCGGGGCTCGCGCGCCGCGCGCCGACATCTTGCACCGAGACACGCACTAATAATAACTACGTAAAATATGGCCAGCTACCAACACCAGTATTTTACGTTAGCCGTTTTATTCTTCAACGCATTAAACGAATAATAATATTTTTAAACGATTGTGTTTTATTATTAAGTAATATTTTTACTTACTTGCAATATATGTTTTTAATATTTGTTTCATTTTGAATTATGAAGATAATATTTTTTGCGTTAAATATTTATTTTCATAATAATATTATTTTTAAAATAAATATATCTTTTAAATTAATTATCTATATAAATAAAAATAATTACAACACTAATAATATTTTTTTAAAATTATTAATCACTTCATGTCTTTTAATTTAATTTTTTTTTCAACATTAATATAACTCTTTTTTTATATTACAATAATAACTTCAATGAAAATAATTATTGAATTAGTTTGTATATTTTATCAGTATAAATTAATATTATCGTTTTTTCTGCCGTACTTGTATTAAATTCATTTAGGACCAAATTACTTATCACTCTCGTACGTGGCTGTCAGCGTCGTTAGCTTCGTCTAATTCATTTCTTTGCTAATTAAATACCTCAGGTATTGTATTTATAATATATTTAATCAGCATAATTGTTTTATTATGAAATTAAAACATCACTTCATAACTATTTATATTTCTGCCAAACGTGCCTACCGGTGTTACACGCTTAAATTGCAGTACTTAATATGTGCCGAAGATGAATAACATGTTATAAATGTGCTATATATCTTTCTTAACGATCGTTGTGTTTTATAACATTTTAATAGGTACAACTTTCCAAGATATGTGCTCTATTGAATCAGTAAATAATGTCTTAAAGACTTTTCTATTTAGTTTGTATGTAACTTGAAATAATAATTTAATATTACTCATCATACATACCAGTTTTTCACTAAATATTTATTCAAAGCAACGTTACAACTCAAATGAAAATATAAAATACCTTTACCTTTGCGGTCGATACCTTACCTTTACTGCTCTGCAATACCTTTACCTTTGCTTCTCACAATGAGGCAAAAATGCCTCAATTTTGACTTTTTTTTTCTACAAAATATTTTGCAATAAATGATAATCGGAGGGTGCTAGGTTTGAGGAATATGGTGAATGCCACAGAATTTTTTCTATTATATTCTGACAAATGATCATGTGGTCTTTTATTATAATAATACAATGTGATGTGCTTCTTATTGAACATCGCCAAATTGAACAGTTCGTTAGATTTCAAGTTTGTAATATTCTTGAGCGTGCCACCATATACACAACGTTATCTTATTCAGACTCAAGCTCGACTTAAAGGTGAAGAAGGCCAGTGGTCCTGCCTCAAAGTATACTCTTTTCTTTACAATGTTTTCATAGTTGATACAATTTTCATCATCAATTATTATCTGGTTCAGCAAGCAGAATAAGCAGAAATATGTATATGTTGATTCAATTGTTTAAATTTTTCTCAACTTAACTCATGGCACCTATCTGAAATATTTATAGACCAATTCTGACATCATTGGACAGAATTTTCTGATAGACCTAATGTGCTAATTTTATATTTTGACTTCTAATTATAATATCATCATAGTGTAGTCATACACAAACTATGTAGGACTAGGGCCTTTTCAATATACATTCCATAAGTGATTCCTGAGATAACTTATCAAAGGGCACATTTGTAGCTGTTTTGACAAGAAGTATAGGTGGTTTTTAAAGATTTTACAGGTTCTTTTAAGGATTGAGATTTCTCTCTTTTGGAAATCCAGCACCATGATGGAAACAATCAGTTAAGGTTTCATGGTAGTTTTTTATTCTTCGTGTGTTCCATTAAGGCCCGATCCACACTATGGTGCCGTTGACGGTTCGATCTCTCTCCCATCCCGGTCTGATCAAATATTCTTACACAAGAAACAATCAGAGTATTCACACTATCGCATCGTTCTAATCCCGTTTTTTGTATGAGGATATTTGACCGGACTGAGACCGAGAGCGAGATCAAACCGTTACCGGCACCATAGTGTGGATCGGGCCTAATAATTCATCAATGAGTTCCGTGCTAGAATCATAGTAAACGAGAAAAAAATACCATAATATATAATAAGAATAATATTAAAGAATAATTTTAATTCACATCTATTACATTATTTTTCAGATACAAAATGATTACGGATATGCAACTAGCCATTTTTTCCAATGTTCTTGGAATATCATTATTTTTATTGGTGGTTTTATACCACTATATTAATGCCAACACTGGAAATCAAAATTCTTAAGTACTAAGTAAGTTTTATTTTTATATCATATCACCTAGAATATTTTTCACTTGAAATTGCTTGAGTGCGTTTAATGAATCTTTTAGAAAATAAAAATTATTTGAATAGTTTTTTCATTATTTGTTACATTTTTCAACTTTAACTTAGTATTAGTTTATTTCAATTATAACATAATGTTCAACTCTTAGTATATATATATATATTTGTTTTTACTTAATTTTTTGAATGCACCATTTTTCTTTGGCCTTAATTTTGATATCTATAAAATGAATGGTATTGAATTCAAATTCTATTTCATTTTTCCAAGGGCTCTTAATTCTTTACTTCAATAATTTACAATTATAAAAATGATACCGTTCGCATTCATAAATTCTTCAGAATTCACTTGATAATATTTACTTTACACATGAAACCTTGATTTTAAGTTAATTATCTGCATAATAATTTTCACCATCACGTTTTAAGATATATTATTGTTAACCCTTTTAACAGAGCACCGATATATCAGCACACCTGTGATGTGTAGGGGTCCCAAATATTCGTAATATCAATTATTCGAATAACAAATATGAAATTGGCAAAGTATTCAAATATTCGAACATTCGAATATTTTATATATATACCCAGATATATTGAGTATCTATTATATTTTATTTACATGTAATAATATAGTTATATATACACAAAAAAATTTAGACATCTGTTTACTATGTTAAAAAACAAAAAGGGATATTTTAGCTAGGGAATTTCTTGTAAACAAAATAATATTAACAAACCGAAATGTGAAATCAGTGCGTTCTGTAAAATGAGCCTGATTTATTGCTTTCGTATGTTACTCTGCAAACTTGAAGAAAGAGACTCGCAGTATCTATGAGACCATGTGGTCACAGAATTGCTTGAGGGTCGAGCTTCATTTTTTCTTCATTTAGTATAAAGTGCCGGGGAAAAAAAAGGTAATAATTTATCCCATCATGTCCTTTATTTAATTTATGGCACGTTTTAAATAAACAATGTTTTCAAAAGGACACATTTTTGGTTCCTAATGCACGAACAAGCAGCTCTCTGCACACCAATCACAGCCCCATGATGATGCATCTAAACTCTCCTGGCCAATCGACCAAAGTAAACAAATAATCGCAATAACCAATTAAAAACGTCAAAAATTTATCCCATTGTGTATTTTATTTAATTTATGGCACGTTTTAAATAAACAATATTTTCAAGAAAACACATTTTTGAGTCCTAAAAACATACAAATTTTGTACAATTTATATTATGCAAAATTTTCAAATTGTCTAGAAAAAAGTGTGGGAGCACCGACCCCACGCGTTATATTTAATTGAATTTATTACCAATGAATTTTTTCAATCACCTTATAAATAACGAATAATATTCGAATAATTGGAATTTATATTCGAATTTCCGAATATTGAAAAATGGCCAAATATATTCGAATATCGAATATTCGAATATTCGATTGGGACCTCTAGTGATGTGCTAAAAGAAATTCTGCTCTAATATGTCGGTGCGCACTTTGATAATTTATAGAGTATACGCTAACATACTTGAACCAAAAAAAGTATAACAGAGTAATCTTATATCAACACTACACTGAGCTTTTTTGCAGAATTATTAAAAAATTGCTGTGGTTAAATATCCCAAAGCAAGACTGCTACCCCGAGACTTGCATTATTAGGAGCCATAACTTAGCAACCAAATATGTTAGAATAAAATATAGGAGTTAGAAATTAGGACGAGTAGAGAAAATTAATTAACACAAAAATAATAAAATGTTAAATGAAGGGCCATGCATTTTCTTTAAAGGATTTTGCTCTCAAGTATCCCTAAACATGGTAGTATATCCAAATACACTTAAACCTTTTTTTGTGCGTTAGATGCGTTCCGCGGAAAATTGCACAAAAAGAGTTATGACTTGAAAAGTTAATAAAAAAACAGGAAAACAATAAGACAATTAAAAAATAACATTTTTGGTAACATTTAAAGGACGTCTTGCATCATTGGTAAAATTTTAAGGATGTCTGACATCCGGCATCTCAAATGTCAGACATTCACTAGACAAATACTAATTATTTTAATTACAAACTATCATCGCTGTGTGATAATTTTCATTATGATTTTCTATATGACTCAAAATCATTCTCTTCTTCAGAAGAAATAGTATACCCAGAATATAATTCATAATTAGTAAAGATGTCACTATAGTCCCTAACTCGAAAAAAAATGTAACAAAATGATGACTGAAAAAAAGTAATTTCAAGAAAAACGCATTAAAAGATTTCATTATGATAGGACCGGCCAAGTTGTCGCGTCACTAAAATAGCTAAACCTCCACAAGTAGTTGGAATTTTGGTAAATCCTTTGGAGAATGTATTTTTTAAAGTCGAAACATTGTAAAAATGCAAATATAAAACTAAATCAATATTTTCAAAATTCTAAACTAGAATAAAGGGTGTATATTTAGGGATGGCAGATGGAATATGATTTACACAGTCTCAAATTATATTTTTCCTTATTTCTGTAAGTGTTGATGATTTACTTCCTATTTTATCTAAAATATATTGCTACATAATCTTTATGAAATTTAAAAAAAAGAAAAAACCGCATAACTTCGAAATCGCAGAAAAAGAGGTTTGAGTGTATACATTTTAAATTTTTTAAAGCTAAAAAAAATGTTTAGCTTTTTATCATTTTTCTTGCCATGTTTATTAATCTCAATAAATCTTCTTTACAGAGCATGATATCTACTGAAATTGGATAATATGAAATAATTTAATTGTAAGTTTGATATAATAAAATGTTGAATTTCAATACTTAATCATTGCTTTTTATTCTTCATTTATTTCCTCAGAGAATAACTTAATTGTTAAGAATTGCTTCTTTATGTAAAAACTATAAGAAAATAAAACCTGATATTCAAAAATGATTTAAATTAGCTAGAAACCAAAGAGAAAAAAATCATCGCATTCTCGTATTGCTAATCACAATCCAATTGAATTGTTTCCTAATCTAATTGTATTTGATATTTTCTGAAATACACCTACTCCTCCTTTGCATAGAGAACATATTCCCAACACTATCATAATAAAATTAAATGTTTATATAAAAATGGTACATAAGTTCTATAAAATTCTTACTTCAACTCAAATAAATTGAATTTGTATGTATAAAAAATAATTTTGTAAATTACTCTCATCTCAGTCTCGATCCGGTCAAATATTCACTTACAAGAAACGGAATTGGAATAATCCGATTGTGTAAATACTCTGTTTCTTGTGTAAGAATATTTGATCAGAGCGAGATCAAACTGTCAACGGCACCATAGTGTGAATCAGGCCTTAATGTATACTGCATAAACGAAATCCTGACACATTTCAAGGGCATATTCATGATGATGTCTTTCAGTTACAAACTTATTTTATTTTATTCCAAATACTTTTTTTACATATACATACATACAGATGCATATATTTATTTGCATTTTACAGACTGATTAAAAATATGCTTTGTGATTCAGTCTTTCGCCAAGGACTTACCAAGCAATTGAAAGGAACCTATCGCCAAGCTCATGATCCAGATCGACATCAAGCACCGATAAACTCCAACTAAATGGAAAGCTCCATGTTGTTCTAAAAGAGCTAAAGAGGGCTTGCAAGTTATGCTCTCATCAAATTAAGTCTGGTGGCACACGTCAAACCTCAAATTATTATCATACTTCTCTCAAACCGAGGATGCAACTCGAGGATTATTTTGCAAAATATTATTCAAAAATCAATTAAAGAGTGTAATATTTAACAGATTTTTACTTTTGATTCAGATTAAAAGTAAATATCAAATTATTTTTATAAAATCATTTGAACTTATTGATCATATTATTATTTTTGCCTTCAACTATTATGATTCTGTATGAAGTTTAATGAATAAATTTACTTTATTGTGTATTTGCTTAATGCGCCTCTTTATAAGAAGTCATTGCTCATCACAGCGGTCGGCAACATGTAGTTTATGAGAAAATTTTCATAATCCACAGAGATATCTGGCATCATTGTTGCCGATTACTGGTCGCTGATCTATCACATGGATATGGTTTTTATATAGTTATGTTTTAAAAATGAAGTGCTCAACTACACAATTTATAAATTTGAACCCAAGATGATTAAGCTATAAAACTAATAAGCAAATCACAAGGTTACATAATTGCAAAGACATCAATAAAATAAAAACAATAAAATAGAGATCAACAATATTTATTTTCAGAATCCAAATACAAATGTATACAATAAGACTAAGAAAATAGGAATTGGGGACTTAATACCTCCTCATCATATCTATAACCCTGTCGTAGACTAGAGTGTCAACGTTTATAGCCCACATGTAGTCCATGTGGTTGAATTGGGGATGAGGTACAAGATACTTGTCGACCATGTTACCCAATTTATTGGCGAGAATTTCAACATCGATAACACTAGACAACCAATCGTTTTCGCTGTAATACAGAGATACTGGAGCTATCACCTTCGAGACGTCATAGCTTGGGGGAACTCGCTGACCGTATTCCCTCAAGTTCTTCTTCTCGCCAAAGTCATAACGACGGAAATCTTTGCTGACAACCTCTTGCCCATAGTGAAGAAGTTGTCGCACAGACGAACCTGATGGAGAGTGACCCATGAATATTGGAAGCATGGTGGTATTCAATTGGTCGAGGTCATAACCGCAAATTAAGAAGAGAGAATTGGAGCAAATATCTTGGGTGATGGCTCGATTTTTGCAAAGAATTCCTCCGGCGATAGTGGTGAACTGTTTATTCGGTAAAAATTCACCGACGCCCAAAGTGTTTGAAATCCAGTCGAAACCTTTCATCATCGGTGATACGAGTCTGATGACGGGACTGACCATGTGGCTCATCCAGGCGATAGGAGCCAAAGCAAACATGATACGGATTTTAGCGTTGTATTCCGGACGCATAGAGCACATGACGAAGAAGCTGGTCGTTCCTTGAGAGTGTCCGACATAGTATAAATTAGGTTGGCCAGTCTTTGCTAAGGCGAAGTCGATCATAGCTGGTAAATCGAAACGACCGATTTCATCCCAGTCGAAGTCCCAGAAGGAAAGATCAGCGGGCACTCTGTTGACATGTTTCTTCGAGTATGTGTTTCCTCTGGCATTTCCCAGCCAAACGTCGTATCCAGCATCGGCCATCTTGTATCCGAGTCCCTTTTCGGGGCCGATGATGATCCAATCGTCGGCGCAGTCGAGGAGACCGTGCATCAGGAAGACGACCGGCCGCTTGACTCCGGGAACCAACGGACTGTGTTTACCGTATGGTATTCTGAACAGTGTGAGGAGGTAGCCGTCGTCGGTCTTGACTTCATGTACTTCGACGGGGTATCCATATTTCGTGACCAGTTGAGGGAACTTCAAAGTAGTGTCTTCATGCCTGTGGAGGACGGCTTCGTTGTAGCGTTCCAAGAGAGTCTTCCTTCTATGAAGTTCAATTTCGTCGGTGACCTTCTGGACCTTGTCCTTGATGCCTCCGAGCCAGTCGCCCGCTCCATTGATTCCTTGAGCGAAGAACAGTGGGACGCCCGTCAAGGCATCTCCGACTGCTCCGACGACATTGCCGACGGTGTTGCTCACTGCTGATTCCACATTATGGATGATTTCTTGCGGCTTCAAGAGTGAAAAGGAGCTCACTCCTGCTACCAAAACGGCACAAAAAAGCGCTGTCTTGAGCATGTTGCCGTGTTGAGCAACAAGCGAAGGTATGATTGGTTGAGGTTTGTTTCTAGTATTTATACAAATAATTCTATGATAACAGATTCTTTTCAAAATTAGTGATATTCCATGTTGGCCTGTCTGGTAATTATTTAACGATAACTTTATTTTTCATTTAATATAATGATGTCGTTAGCGACGACATCATAATAGTACATATGCTTTTAATTGCCCTTTATGGATGTTAATATTCTGCTGCCTCCAAATATAACATCTTCAAATTCATTACTATGATAAGAATAACATGGAACTGTTTATTTTTATACGCATAGTCGAAACTAGTAATTTGGCCAAAAGTTCTATGCTGGACCAAATCAATCAAGAATACGCATAGAATTAATTGTTGATCATAGATTCTAAAAATAATAACCTAGAAACATTAATAATTTTTAATAGTCTTCAGAATTTTGTCATATACTAAATTATCAACATCTATAGCCCACATATAGTCCATATGATTGAAATCATCAAGGGGCACACGATAAGCTTGCACAGTATTGCCTAAATTTTGACTGAGTTTTTTAACATCTTCAATACTGGAGAGCCAATCGTTACTACTGTAAATCAAATGCACTGGACTGGTTACCTTGTGTAAATTATAGTTGGGAGGAACAAGACTGCCGTATTCCTTCAGATTGCGATACCATCCATAATCATAACGACAAAATTTACCACTTACGTATAATTGCCCATAGTGAATAAATTGTCTCACTGATGAACCTGATGGCGAATGACCCAAGATCACTGGAAGCAAAGTGGCATTCATTTGATTCATGTCAAAACCACTTATCATGAACAAAATATTACTGCAAATATCTTGGGTGATGGCTCTATCCTTACACAAAAATCCTCCAGCCAATGAAAGAATTTGCTTATTTGGCAAAAATTCGCCAACGCCCATAACGTTCAGAATGCTTCCTAATAGAATATTCAGCGGAGCAAAAAGTTTTATCAAAGGGCTAACTATGTGATTCATCCAAGCAATAGGAGCCAATGCAAACATTACTTTTATTTTTGAATTATATTCTGGCCTCAAAGAACACATCACAAAATAACTTGTCGTTCCCTGCGAGTGACCAATATAAACCAACTTCTCTTCTCCAGTTTTTGCCAAGACAAAATCTATCATTGCTGGTAAATCGAGGCGTCCTATTTCATCCCAGCTGAAATTCCAGAACTCAATGTCTTGGGGATCTTTCGTTATGTGTCTTCTTGAATGCGTATTTCCTCGTGCGTTTCCGAACCACACATCATAACCGGCATCGGCCAAAATGTATCCGAGAGCCTTTTCAGGTCCAGTGATTATCCAGTCGTCGGAACTGTCGATAATTCCATGCATCAAAAATATTGCAGGTCTCTTTGAATGCAAATTATTTGATTCAAGTCTTCCACGTGGGATTCTGAACAATTTCAAAATGTATCCATCCTCAGTTTGCACACTATATTCTTCCACAGAATATCCGTATTTTTTCACTAACTCCGGAAATTTGAGATTTGCATCTTCAAATCTCCCCAAAACCATTTCAACAATCGAATTTTCACTGATTCTTCGCAATAGCGTAGAATGATAACTTGTCAAATCATGAATTATGCTATTTTGACGCGAAATATTAAAGTTATGCTCTAAAGATCTAACGGTAAACGAGTTTACACTTTGAATTAAAATAAAATATATCACGACTAGTACTGTTAGGAGAAACATTTTCGAATGAAGTGCAATAATTACATTAACATTACATTTATAAGAATGATTTGAAACAAACTGGTTTATTACAGAAAAATTACGTAATTTTTCTAATTATTAGTAATGTTATATTTCAGCAATTAATCAAATTAACGGACATTAAACTTATTTTATTTTCTGATACGTAATTGGAATATTTAGACAGCTTTTCCTAATGTGTCCTTGAAGTTTCAAAACGTCAAAATAAGAAAAGACACTCAACATGATTAACCAAATATAAATACTCTACGGCACTAAAATTACAGAGCTACCAGACTAAGTGTTACCAATTCAATAAATTATATCTCGTTATGTTCTGTATTTTTGTCATACTTACAAACAATATTAATATTTCATGAATCCGAACATAATGTTCGATATATCAACCTTTAATATAAATTTTGGAGCTTAAGATTTATCTCAAAAAAGTCAACATTAAACTTTTAATTAACCTTTTCGTTAGTGAGCAAATTTAAAATCGATGAAGTCGTTGGTGTCATAATCGCTTTACACCGATTACTTTCTGTCAGCTCCTAATCAGCGTAAGACAATCTTCAATTCGAGGCAGAGCCACTTGTCATGAACACTCGTCATTTCTTTACATAAAAAATGCACAAAAAATCGATTCAAGTGCTCCTCCTTCAGAAGGAAATGATAATTGGACAAAGACTCATTCAACACGCAGCGAAGAACGGCAAGCAGTTAAATAAACAAACACTCTCGATAACACAATATTCGGTCGTTTCTTTGCGTAAACAAATAACACACTTGATATCGAAATCATTATAAGTGGATAAATTTGGGCTTAACGATCTATACAATCATGCGAGGAACTATCCGTCTCAGTCTCCCGAACTGCGCTAAGTTCTCTCTGTCTCTGTCCGCCTCGGAGCTTCAATGCACAAGAGTGCTCTTTCTGAATAGTGAAGGTCATATCGAAGACCCTTCGATGATATTCCTTAAAAGGTTTGTCTGACAAATGGAAATATTCATTAGATTCAAGTATAATAAATTTAACGGGCACTGATGTGTCGAAACGATATTTTGTCTCTAAGGAAATCTTTGTTTTCACGGAAGTATCTATGTGCTAAATATGACTACATATTTTAATAACTTTTGATTGTATATTTCATTATTCATTTTCGTCCTCAGATCAAAAAACATTAGTGAAGAGTCACTTTTCATAGCTACTTTAATCCAAACCGTGACCTGAATAAGTCTTTACTTTATTATGTCCATTCATAAGTTGAACCTATTGTTGGACATCTCTTTGAGCAAATACAATTATTAAGTAATGTTCGAAAGAGTTCTACTCAAGTACAAATATTTCAGAATCTTTGTTTTTTCAAGTGGTCTTTTTTATTTATTCTTGTAATATTGCGCTTTTTAAATCTTCTTCAAATGAAGTTTATTTTTTAATATGCAATGAACGAAGCAGATTAAGGCCCGATCCACACTATGGTGCTGTTGACGGTTCGATCTCGCTCCGATCCCGGTCCGATCAAATATTCTTACACAAGAAACAATCAGAGTATTCACACTATCGGATCGTTCCAATCCCGTTTTTTATAAGAGAATATTTGACCGGACCGAGACTGAGAACGAGATCGAATCGGGCCTAAAACTTTCAGAGGAACCAATCATTTTTCTACATTCTGCCTCAGATTTTGCTTAATTCAAAACATTTGGACTTGCAAATATAGCCAAACGGAAGCAACACAATTAAGCTTAAATTAATAATTTGGAAACAATTTGTAGACATTTTTCAAAAAAAATTGTAGGTATTTTTTGATGTTTACTAGCCAAAATTAATAATAAACTTCTATAAAACTTTAATCGAAGGTAAGCGATACTACTCGTATTATATTGAGCAAGTGATTTGTTAACAGAAGCACAAGGCTATGTTACATTATAGTAATTAGAATTACTTTTTCATCTAGCTAATTATCATTAGTTAGATGAAAAACATATTAGATTTATCTCTATTTCATTACTGAAATTCAAAACATATTTTTATTTATATCCATCCGTTAACCAAATATTCAAACACTCTTCTGATGTAAAACTCTATTATAGGTTGAGTATTAATAATTGAAATAATTGTATTGTAGTTGTATGTTTAAGTAAAACATTATTTATGAAAAATATCATTGTTGATCAGTAATGGGCAGTGATGTAGTGCTAAATAAAAAAGTCTGGGAGCGCTGATTAATTATAATATTTCAGTACCTCCTCCCCTACCAGCAGTGATACAATTTTCGCACCAAGTTTCCAACCAAACGGTTTTCAATTTAACCAATTTAAGTTAAAATAAATTTTTAAAAATTACAATATATATTATACAAAATTTCCAAATCGCTTAGAAAAAAGTGTGGGAGCGCCGACCCCACGCGCCCCCGCCCCACTACACCACTGGTAATGGGTGAAAGCTATAATCGCAACATATATCATGGTTTCGATATGAAATAAGCGATATATTTACGTATTTAACGGACCTATATCAATTATGATAATCCTTTATTATGTTATTTTTTTATTAATCAATTGTTATTAAAACAGCTCAGATAATACAAATAAGCGGTATTATAATATATACATTTATGCAGTATGATTAAGCTTTGGAATCATACCCTTATTGTAATTACAATGTTGATATGTATACATATTATTAATTATATTAAGTTATAAGTATGTATATTAAGCTAAAATGCGTGTAACACCATTTTATAAATTTTTCATCCTTAAACCATTCTACAAAAGCTAGAACGCCCTCAGAGGTGTCATTGATATCTCTGCGAAGTGATTACTTGATTTTGCACAATATGATTATTATATTTTCTGTTGTAGAGGATAATCAATGAAAAAATATGTAAAATATAAAAACAAGTATATAGTTCAATCGTATTTATTTCCAGAAGACGTGTATGTAGACATAATTTATATATTTTAATATCGTCTCATCATATCTATAACCCTGTCGTAGACTAGAGTGTCAACGTTTATAGCCCACATGTAGTCCATGTGGTTGAATTGGGGATGAGGTACAAGATACTTGTCGACCATGTTACCCAATTTATTGGCGAGAATTTCAACATCGATAACACTAGACAACCAATCGTTTTCGCTGTAATACAGAGATACTGGAGCTATCACCTTCGAGACGTCATAGCTTGGGGGAACTCGCTGACCGTATTCCCTCAAGTTCTTCTTCTCGCCAAAGTCATAACGACGGAAATCTTTGCTGACAACCTCTTGCCCATAGTGAAGAAGTTGTCGCACAGACGAACCTGATGGAGAGTGACCCATGAATATTGGAAGCATGGTGGTATTCAATTGGTCGAGGTCATAACCGCAAATTAAGAAGAGAGAATTGGAGCAAATATCTTGGGTGATGGCTCGATTTTTGCAAAGAATTCCTCCGGCGATAGTGGTGAACTGTTTATTCGGTAAAAATTCACCGACGCCCAAAGTGTTTGAAATCCAGTCGAAACCTTTCATCATCGGTGATACGAGTCTGATGACGGGACTGACCATGTGGCTCATCCAGGCGATAGGAGCCAAAGCAAACATGATACGGATTTTAGCGTTGTATTCCGGACGCATAGAGCACATGACGAAGAAGCTGGTCGTTCCTTGAGAGTGTCCGACATAGTATAAATTAGGTTGGCCAGTCTTTGCTAAGGCGAAGTCGATCATAGCTGGTAAATCGAAACGACCGATTTCATCCCAGTCGAAGTCCCAGAAGGAAAGATCAGCGGGCACTCTGTTGACATGTTTCTTCGAGTATGTGTTTCCTCTGGCATTTCCCAGCCAAACGTCGTATCCAGCATCGGCCATCTTGTATCCGAGTCCCTTTTCGGGGCCGATGATGATCCAATCGTCGGCGCAGTCGAGGAGACCGTGCATCAGGAAGACGACCGGCCGCTTGACTCCGGGAACCAACGGACTGTGTTTACCGTATGGTATTCTGAACAGTGTGAGGAGGTAGCCGTCGTCGGTCTTGACTTCATGTACTTCGACGGGGTATCCATATTTCGTGACCAGTTGAGGGAACTTCAAAGTAGTGTCTTCATGCCTGTGGAGGACGGCTTCGTTGTAGCGTTCCAAGAGAGTCTTCCTTCTATGAAGTTCAATTTCGTCGGTGACCTTCTGGACCTTGTCCTTGATGCCTCCGAGCCAGTCGCCCGCTCCATTGATTCCTTGAGCGAAGAACAGTGGGACGCCCGTCAAGGCATCTCCGACTGCTCCGACGACATTGCCGACGGTGTTGCTCACTGCTGATTCCACATTATGGATGATTTCTTGCGGCTTCAAGAGTGAAAAGGAGCTCACTCCTGCTACCAAAACGGCACAAAAAAGCGCTGTCTTGAGCATGTTGACAGTTTGTCAAATGCTGCAGGAATGAATGATGAAGTTCAGTGTTCCGGCGTATTTATATGATTTATCATCTATTAATCTATGTTACACGTTAAACATTATTCTGGTATCGATTTGATAACAGAAGAGCAATTATTCTCTTTAGTAATTTCAATAATTAGGCTAGCAAACACTTGTACACATTTGTGTTCGTCATTACAATATTTAGGCATTTTTGATTAACGACTTTGATCTAATATTAACGACTTTTAATTTTTATGTTCGATAATTTTATTAATGAATTTAAAAAATATATCTAAAGTTTATGCGGGACACCGTGGAAGCTTCTTAAATTTAATTATTATAAAAATCGCTTAACAAAATATTTTTTGTTGAGATTAAATTCACTAGTTCAAATGAATTACAAAATACCAGACCGTAAATAATGCTATATTCACATACTACTGAATTATTAGTTATATTTACTATTTTCTGATTTTCAAATACGCGTTTACGTGTTTTTTTATATTCATTAAAATAAGCTACTCCCTGTTAACATCAGTATACATCTGGATATGTGCAAATTTTCTGTGCTGATGTCAAAATTGAATAAATTAAATATTTTTATCTAAAGGAGCTATATTTGTATTACCGAAAAATTAATTGTATTTTTGAAGCTATAGTAATATTTATTCAAAAAACATTTTAATTTCTGCAATCTGAAACTATTAATGATTGCTTCATAGAGTGTCTGAAGAATAATCACGACGGCAGATAAATATCCAATTAATTCACGCGTATCAATACAGAAAGTCATTATTTTCATCTTTGTTTGAAAATTCATTTTAAACAGGTTTTGAATTGAAAAGTATATTTTAAAATCTTATTTATGGAAAATTTTACAATTCGATTTAAAAGTCACACTTATCTGATGCGATTATCAATTTTGAATGGAAAGTTATTAATGATATAAAATCAATTGTCAATCTAAACTGTTTACGTATTAAATGGGTATAACTGTTTTCCCTAAAATAAATATTTGCTTAATGAATACGATCGATGATATTGAAATGTTATTGAAATGTTACATCAATTGCACTCGAAATATATCCTTTGATGCATATTTATATTTTCATTAAAAAATACCATTAATCTCTGTAAAAATTGTCAAATTAACCTAGAAAAATCAATTCACCCCAGATAGAATTGAGTTTATAATATTACGTTTTTGTTTTTGTACGAATTTGCAGACCTTTTAACAATTGGAGTAGCAATTCCTTCAAGTCAAGCTAATTTTTGCGTGACAAGATACTGTAAATTCTATATTATATTTTGGAAAATACTCCCTCTGTAAATTTATTTATTACTATATTTTATTTCGCATGATTTTCTTGCGTATATATTTTTTACAAAATGTAGTCCATCTCCCGTAGATTCAAAGATCTTTGAACCACGAGTTCTATTGCTAAATCACGGGTTTACCCACGAATACAGCATAGAATACACAACATGTTGATTACAAAGTTACAAATACATGATTATTTTCCATATATTATTTTCACAGTTATAGTTCAATGTATTAATATATATTTTGTTATCTCCTCCTATGAAGTAATTTCGAATAATGACCGATTGTTGAAATGTCTCAATCGACCAAGTTTATTCATAAGATTAGACTATTTCAGTAATACAAAGGCAAATGAAATCGTCAAACGAAAAATGTAAATAAGCTTATCAGTTTTATAGTTGTTTATATGTAAAACAAATATTAAAAAAGCTCATTTTGGTTAAATTAATTTGAAAGACTTAGATACCAGTGTTATGTACGGCGAGTTGGGCAAGACGAATCCTATCGGCTGCGCCAATTTTAATGTTATGGTCGGCGAGTTGGGCAAGACGAATCCTACCGGCTGCGCCAATTTTATTATGGTATGTTTCTGAATGGCTGGAAGATCCTTGTTGTGTGTAAGCGTGGAAATGGTTTGCAGGAAGTCTTCTTGTAATAATTCAAACGTTTCTTCTTGAATACATTTTATTTGAAGATTACAATAGTACAGTGTGACTATAAAGTATATTAGCCGGGAAGAGAGTCCATCAGGACTGTCCTCCAGAAGTTACATGATGCAAATGTAACTAGATTGACGAGAGGTGTGTCCAAGAGAAGAATGAGGAATGAAGTCTTTTTTATTGTCTAAGCGACCCATATTTATATCAGAAAAGTATCTATATGTAAATTTAGCATGGGTAAATATTATAATGGAAAATAACGTGGGTGACGTAAATAGGTTCGATGGAAAGACACAATTCATTGTTGAGACTGCAAAGTATAAAGTTCATTGGTCTTATAATGAATTGTGTTTGCTATTACAAATATTGAGCATCATCGGTCCATGAGGAGGAAACAAATAATTGTTATTTCGATATAAAAATTATGGTATCAGCAACATTGCACATAGGTCAGATTCCTAAATAATAGACAAAGAGTACAGGGTGTATTGCAATAACAAGGAGGGTTCAATAATAAATTAATGCAAGGATTATAGGAACATAACACCAGCACATATTGAAAGTCACTAAAGATGATGTTGTGCAGGTTGTGAAATAAGTCACAGACGGATTGATCTTATGACATTTGTACGTCTGGACATGATATAAGTGGGCCATGATTTAAGTGGGTCTTTAAACGTCACGTTTTTTGTTGTTTCTGAACGATGTAGATCTCTTTCGTCTCGCGAATAAAACTCTTTGGGGTAGAGTTATGAATGAAGACAAATTAACATAATTAAAAATTGTTTTATTAACAAAAATATACACATGAAACGTTCATCAACTAGCTTAGTACCAAAGCATTAGAATAATATAACTAAAATCAATTTGAGGGCTAATGGTTTTTCAACTTTAGTCAAATTCATCGACATTCAAGCCTCATGAGGATTATGTCGATACAATCTGACGACACGCCAGGCCAACAACTTGCGCTCGAACTATTTCAAGTTAGTCGGAATGTTTTCATCCAGCCGCCGAAGGGCCTCCTCTCAGCAACAGCTCACAGTGTCCAGCGCCAGGTGATGCCAAAGACCAGGCGAAATCGATCGATAGATCGGGCGCTTTGAGACCCTCATCGAGCCACTGCCAACTATGACTTTCCAGATTGACCTCCTATGCATCGAGGTCCTCCAAGCGCGCTCTCAAACTTTCAGAATTTTTTCGATGCCCCAGTGAAGCGTTCTAATTTCGATAATGACAATTTTTAAATTGTTTTTCACAAAGAGATTTTTTTTTCAGTTAAGATGTATTGCAAAAATACACGCACGCAGATAGCGCCTTGCACGATTGCTTGTCACTTTGTGTTCGAATTTAAGAGGCGTCCCGCGCGAGTCCGCCAATATTCAAGCCGCGCTGCTATTGGTCGATTGCTTGAACGCTCCACCAATCAAAGCCTGCGAACACCTAAAGCAACCGTGATGTGTTACCAGAACACAAAATAGAACATTCGCAAACACCGTCGACTTAAGCCTACGGTCGCTATATTTATTGATAATTAATGACGAATTTAAGAAGAATACAATTTTAAAAACGTTCTTATCAAAGTTATAAAATTCGATATTGAAATATTATTTTATATTTTTTATATAAAAATATTATTTTCGTTGCCTTTGTTACGAACTATAAAATAATACTACACAAAAAAGTGATGGTTTAATTCGATTAAGATCGAAAATATTATGCATCTAATATAAATGTAAAAACGCAATTTTATCCGTATATATTAAATATAATAACCATAATTAAATAACTTGTATAAGTTTTCGCAAAAGGTATATTTCTAAAACTTTCTTTTAATAATAAACTAAATACTTTTATCTAAAATTAAAAAAAAACTCTCATGCTATTAATAGTATTAATTTAATTTGATTTACACAAATCTCTTATAAAATTCTAATAAAATCAAATAATGATTTGCCGGATTAAGTTTCTTAATCTGGCAAATAAAAAATACAAATAAAGCATGATCTAGTTCTAAAATATCCCATGAATATAAATTTTAATAATCAAATGACCATACATCGATCCATTTTTATATGAATGCTTCAAATATTTTTTTCTGGCTTTTTAGGCGGTTTTTTATAAACTAGTGCTATCAATAAATTTAAAGCAGCTTTTTTTAATGCATCAATTTCAGGCAATTTGTTTTTATTTTCTCCACACATTTATTCAATTTTAATTCTCGAATATTCGAGATAATATTAAGACGTTAATAATTATTTATTGAGATGATTTTAAATCATTTTATAAATGGTCGAAATAATTAAATTGTTGATTGCCTATTAATGCATTCCAGTAAAAAAAAAAAATTTTTTCCCACTTAAATAGTCGACGAGTAAATTACGACCGTAGTGTTAGGTCGATGGTGTTCGCGAATGTTCCATTTTGAGCCCTGGTAACACACGCAGGCGCTTCAAGCGTTCGCGGTCTACGATTGGCGGAGCGTACTGGCGATCGACCAATAACGGCACGCCTTGCATATAGGCGTTCCTGCGCGGGGCGCTTGTCAAATTCGAACGTGAAGTGACAAACGATCGCGTGTAGAGTCACCTGCGGGCATGCGATTTTTGCAATTTATCTTAACTGTAAAGGAAATCTCTGTGTATTGGCAATCTCAAAATGTTCATTTTTGGTTCAAGGTGCAGAAATCGCTTATAGGTTTATTTGGGATCGATTTCGCCTGGTCTATGTTTAGATGTCACTTGGCGGTCGATGATTTTCGAAGACATGGAAATCGCAGGTCGTTGCTGCGAGGATGCTCCTCTGCAGTTGAATGGCAACATTTTGATCAACTTGAAGTTCGAGCACAAGCACGAGGAGTCATCAGCTCGTCAGACTGGATCGAGCAGTACTCATGAGGCTTGATTGTCGATGAATTTGACTGAAGTTGAAAGACCGATAGCCCTTGGACTGATTGCTGTTTTTAGTTATATTATTACAATGCTTCGGTACCAAGCTAGTATTTAATTATGTTCATTCGACTTCTTTCGTCCGATTACCCCCAAATATCATGTGTTGCCTTCTGCGAATCATCGAAAATCACAAATTTTCTCCCGTTAAGGTAATAAATTTGGCTTAAAGGGTCGTTTGTTCAAAATAAATCTGATTTAGCGATCGCAATTATAGCTCCGATATTTTGATGCTCGTTAAATTTGAACCGACTCCGGCTGTTGTATAATTTATCAGCGACTTTAGTCACTCCAGACGGTCTCTAATGTTCGTTCTGGAGCAAAAATAAATAGAGTAGTCGTTTCTGGACTGCTCTCCCGTCTGTCATTCCCGTCTGATTGCTTACTTTGTGTCCATCTTCTTGTTTGAATGCTGCGGAACGATTTGCAGCTATTCTAGTATCGCTCTTAGAGGACGGTTTGAATATTTTATCTGCTGTTAGTTCATGTCGTAAACATTTCTAAGCTTACTTTAGATTAACATGTTGAATATATTCGGCAGAGAATTGCCACTTGTTTGCCACTTTAAATTAAAACATTAACAAAAACGCTATGTATTTAAGATCGAGCATTTCAATTCGTCGTATTTTAAGAAAAATAATCCTCTCAAGGCGAACTTGCAAGTAGGGCGATCGATGCACCGTATGAGAGATGTCGGCGCAGTATCGAGCGCCCCGATTCTCGCTTGCATCCTGAAATGCATTTCCTCAAATGAAGATGCATTTACATTGTTACATTCCATACCAACAGAAAAATCTATTTACATTAGTAAAACAGGATCTGCTATAAACGAAGCCTGTTTAAATCTACGCTTTGTTTTATTCTTTAATTGTTATATAGAGCAAGCATAAATCGATGGTCGGTTTGAATTGAAAACAAATCACAACTTCGCCGATAATACGACTACCACTTAAATATTTTTGATATAAATTAATTTGTTTTGTGTTTGATGTCATCTAAATTACTAAAAAAATCAAGATACAAAATGCAGACTCATAACATCGTCGCAACCAATTCTTGAGTTGAATATCGAACCTAAGTTGAGATCTGGAAAGTCCAATAAGACATAAAAATTTAGCCCTTAATTTGAAACTTATGTTAATCAAGATTTGCCATCGAGAATAATTTTATTAATATTATTATTATTATAATTATATATTATTAATATTATTATTAATATCAATTAAATTATATTTGTTTAGATCGTTAAATACGTAACGTCAATTCAAAGTGAATAATTCCACGTGCAATCCACCAAACGAGAGAAAATTTATCAACATTGATTATCTTACAATGTTGATATGATTTTAAGAGAAACATTTTTATTTTCAACCTAAATTATTATACAAATCTTGCTTCTCGATCTTATTTACTACTTAAAAAAATGTTTTATATTGAATAACTGCACAATTTCACAATTAAAGTGATAACAATCAACAACTACTTTTGAAAGCTTTCTTATTTAATTATCACTTAAAATAGATAGTAAGAATTTTGTTTGTTTGTTATTGCCCGATATACTCTCAATTATCCAAGCTTACATTGGTTTACAGGGTCGTAATGCCACTTAACCGGGACGTTTTAAAAAACCGATTTGTTAAACGGATAATCGAAAGACAATATATGTAATTATTATAAAAATGATCGATTTAAATTTGTTGGAGGATGTGGAATAGCGTTTTATTTAATGTAATGAAAAATATTTATATGAAGAATAATAATCAAAACTTTGCATAAATTTATAAATAATCTTGTTTAATTATTTTTTATAGACGTTATTCTTTTTATTTTAAAGATACGTCCATGAACATGAATATATCTTCATGTACGAAATTTAATACAATCCGATTGTGAGCCGGTTCATACGCCAAGTTCAAATTTGGCTTATGTTTATCTTTGAGACTCAGTTTAATTAAATTTACGAGTATTTATTTAGAAAATTTACCTGTTATGATTTTTTTTTAATTTGCAAAAATATCCATTATTTTAGTTTCCAAAGGGTCAAAGCACTAGTTAATTAATAAACACTGGTAGATAATGAAATATTTTCCATTATCGCGTGTCGCTGTATGTATCCACACGTCCCGTAGAGTTATTCGACTAACGAGTCGTTCATTCATACGGCCAGACTCATTCATGCCTTTATTTGTATGTACTATTCAAACGGGGTCGACAACCATCAGTGGGCGAATTTTCATTGTGATATTCAAGAATTTGTTAACTGATGCGAAAAGAGTGAGATTGATCTTATATTTGGAAAACAAAGGATGTTGGAAATGCATGCATTGAGTGCTCGTTTTATGTCATTTATATTTATCAATCTATATCCATACTAACCTAACTAAATGTCAATTATACCTACGCATATAGGTTGCGTAAATATATACACCCCCATTTTTAACATATCTATAAAATGTTGTTCGGATAACAACCAACAGACAGCGAATAACTGGATTGGAGGATCATGAATGTGCGATCCCATTTCATGCGCTGCTGCATAGTCTGTTCCGGGTTACCCCGGACTAGCCACACAGAGAGTACCTTTCATTGATCTTTTGGTCCCGCTAAAAATGCTACGCGCAGAGCGTTCAGGCGCCCGTCTCTTTTGCTCCGCGCCCTCCAGAGAAAGCGAGGTTTCTGCAGGAAAACCAGCTTCAGACTATCGCACCCGAGGGTGCGACGGAGGAGGAAGGACAAAGGTTAAATCTAAATTCAAAGGAATACTACCGCGGGTTCACTGCCACCACGAGTCCAACCTCAATTTGAAGGGGGCTGCAGCAGATGATGTACTGCAGGGACTATCCCTTTTCCATGGTACTCGTATCGGTTCGGTCATTTGTAGTACCTAGCCACGGAGACGAGTCGCCATTCGAATAACCTAAAACCGTTCTCCCCTGTATGCCTAGGCTGTTGAGGATAGCGGCGAGGCTTTGACACAGTCTCCACCAACTACTATAATCAGCTGTTTCACACACCCCTTTTTGGGTGCGCAGCACAAAGTGACCTGCGTGCCCAACTCATGTTAGCTGGGCTATATCAGGTGCGTTTGATAAGCAAACCGACGAGGCTACTTTCACACACTTCTACTTCACATCATTACCCAGGGGTTCAACTGTTGCCCACGGGCGTAGGGTTGGCTTCCTTCCCCCCCCCCCCCCGTGGTATTATGAATGGGCATCGTGGAGTCTAACATCCACCCGGAAAACCTTGTTCAATTGTAGTTTCCATAGTTACAAAACATTACCTAGTGTTTTTGATCATTACAACTACAAAAAGCTACATATTTATAAATAATGTATCTATGAAACACTACTTAATATTTATAGCCATTCATGAAAGACTACTTAGTTTTTGAAGGTTCCCATCCCATCTAGGCACTTGCATTATGTGACATCTGTCATTCTACAATACTAGTCTGGCGGCTAAAAAACTGAAGAAAAAGAAAAAGCACGAGAGGAACAACCAGCTGACGGCCCGAAATAGTGACAAAGGAAGAATTCAATTGGTGTAGGAGCAAATCCGAGATGCATTTTTGTGTTACGTAGGACTTCACCTTAGCTCAACAACGCCTTCGCGAGGAAAGGGGGGACTGGACTCTTCGTACTCCAGAAAGCTCTTTCCAGTAAAATCAACAAGGTCGTCTAGAATAGTTTTTCATTATCCCCTGAGGAAAACTACTCAGTCTTTACAAATTTACTACACTCTCTATTGAAACGGTCGCGAAAGCACCCATCAACATGTCCCAAAAATCGGAAGCCATGCGACCTACAATATTGAGCGAATGAGGAAGTGAATGTATGATACAGACGAGATGGATGTAACCCCTTCATGTGAATGGATGTTGAAGAGGCCCATAGTTCTGCAATGGACTGTTTGTGACTACACTATGATGATGATGATATCCATACTGAAAATAATCTTATTTTGGTACTTATTTTCTGATTTTTTCTTTTAAGTTTTTTATTTGTTTATTCTTTCATTCATAAATCGTTTTAGATATAAAATTGACATTACATTATCTGACATAAAAGAAATGAAAAATCCTTCCTGTGGTGTCACACATCATTGAATATTGATAATAATTTCATCGTTGATTATTCTGTTACATATCTAATTAAAATATGAGAGAATTCTTATTTCAAAAGTTTAAATAATTTCTGAAGCATCTCCTTGATTTTGCAAGTTATTATACATTTGTAAAGTCGATGATTGCTTCTGTTTACTTTATGTTGTCTTGTTTCCAATGTTATTATAGATAGATACCTGTCTTTTATCAGCTCATAACATTGCCCGTACAAACTAGCTTTCTGCGCCATTCTGTCTGCCAAATCCAAGAAAATCCATTTTATGTGGATCAGACTATTTCGTTCAAACTCTGATCCCAATTAACATATATACACTAACAACAATAAAATTCATTCGCGCTCTAAAATAGATCTACAATCATCGACTGGCACAAGGCCAAAAAATCGACTTTCCCCGATGCTGAAAAGGAATCTCAATCGATATAATTTGTTAACGTGAATGACCTATCAGAAGATAATATGAAAATGAATTAAATTGTGAATGGTTGACAATTTCTTCTACGTTCACGTTAATGGTGAGTAGTAGCCGACGTTACACAGAGCACGCTGTATATAATAGAGTTAACGTGGTGTTATGAGTACGAGGAAAGCTCTAATGAATTCAATATAATTTGACAGAAACGAAACATTAGAAAATTCAACATTTATTATTCTCATCATTTTTTTTATAATATCACATGTTTCCGAATCTGACTGTATCTGGGATACTTTATTTATAACTACTTTATATAATATAATACAGTATTTGCATAATTGAACTATTTTCATCTCACGTAATAATTATATATTTGTGTGAAAATATTCGGAATCAATGATCAGAAATTGTAATAAAAAACTGCTTTTATTTTATGAAATGTCCGATTTTTAAAACGATAATAATAGAAAATTATTTATTCGATATGTTAATTAGGGTTTAAATAGTACTAATTTCGTAGATGTTCATTTTAGGTCCGAAAAAAAATTATTGTTTAAACGTGCTGCCTTACACTATCGTGCAAAAATATCGTTGGAGTTGGAGGTAAAGTTGTTGGAAATATCATCATTATCATCATCATGCGCGTGAATGAAATGTGTTCTTCTTCAATATCCATTCATAGGAATGGATGACATCCATATTGTCTATATCACACATTTACCTCTTCGTGTGCTCAATGTTGAAGACAACGTGATTTCCAAGTTGTATTTGTGAACACTCAGGAGGGCACTTGGATGAACGCATCGAATAGCTCTTTCGCGGCCATTTCAATAGGTTTCAGTGGTTTTTTAAAAAAGAAGAGTTTTCTTCAAAATATTATGGAAAATGTTGATTTTACCGGAAAAGACTTTCTGGAGTTCATAGAAACTAGTTCCTTCTCATCTCGGAAGAGTTAAACACGGGTACGGTGAAGGCTAACGAGACATTTATCATTTATTATTTCAAGTTCTTTATATTAAAGACTCTTGTGTTCAACAACGTCGTTTTGTAAAAACACTTTTCTTTTACTCATAGAATTGTAAAATAGTTGATGAATTCCGTTCAGCTTCTGTTCGTGGCTTCCTGTCATCAATACTATTAATTGGTTTTCTACGTGACTCATTTTCTAAGGCAAAATGAACTTTTTTGCGCCATCTTTTTAAACATTTTTCTTCGGAAGGCATCGGACGAATTTCTGAAGTACCTTCTTTCCGTCTTTACTAGGATGAAGTCCTTAGTGACATTTATGAAGTACGTCTCAGAATCGCTCCTACACTGTGATACATTCCCGTTCTCATAGATCCCTTACGAATTGAAGACCGGGTTAGCTCTCATTTCTTCAAAACATTAAACAAGGCATTAGAAGACAATGTTAATATCGGACAATAAAAACTTGTAATTACTCTTCTTCCATTTGGCTGATTTTATACCAGGATTCGAACGCGGTTTCAACTCACGTTTCTTTAATACTCATAGTAATTTAAGCAGATTGCAAAATGAGCTCTCACGCTAATCGAAGGAATGAAATGTGGATATCCAGTAAATGAAATGCCTTATGATTTGGAACATCTCTGCATACACATTTTAAACACAGCGTCTGTCAACACACAAGATCTATAAGATCAACTTGGATCGGATCCAATAAAAATAAATCTTCATAAACATGAAGTTTTTTTACATTGATAAATCGCTGTACATATTGATAGTTATTGAATTTGTGATTTTCATCGATATTTTTTATATATTTGATTCTTCTGCAATAATCAGTCGTCAATAGATCGATATTGTGTTTGGAATCTGAATGAATTTTACTATTTGAATTTTAAATTTAGATTAGATGGTCCAGTGAGTGATCAAATATTGATATAGTGGGATATATTTTGGACTCAATTCCCAATTGTGAAAAAAAAATTGTAGCGTGGGAATAATTTGAGATTATTTCTATTTAATTTTATAATTAATTAAATTGTTTCGTCATTTAATATCGATTTTTGGTCGTCAAAGCGGGCCGTTTTTAATTACGTTCGGACCTCAACCGTTCCTAAGGGTAGGCCGAGTTAATTCTTTCTATTCCATTCTGGACGCTTTGGGGACCAGTCGTGTTGATTATTGGCGGCTCATTTGCCGCCAATTTCGCGCTACGTTCCCATCATCAAGCCTCTGCGTCGTGATCGTCTGCCGTATCAATATGGTAAATAAACATTATTAATTGAAGTTCACTGAGTTTTAATTGTTTCCCTCTCGTTTGAGGTTTCCTCCTTTTTGGTGTCGTCGTATGAGCGGTCGAGGATAAAGAATCGCCCCCTCGGCGGAGGTATACGTATTTTTCCGTCGCGGATGCTTCGAGTTTGTCTCGGTGCCGCGGGGCTCCTTCACCCCTGAGGGCGGAGCCCCCCTCGCTTCTCGTCGAGGCCCTTTGGGCCGAGATGAGAGACGCAGGGGTGCGTCCGGCCTCCGGAGCGCCCCGCGATTCGAGACGCCCCTCGTGGCGGGCTGCTTGAGGCAGCTGCGACGAAGATTGCGGGCCCCCGAAGACGGCAAGGGGCTTAAACGCAACAAAATACTATATCAATTTGGTAGGTTTGAAATTTTAAGACTTCCAATCTATTGTATCGATCTAAATTTATCCTGATTTTTAGAATCTAGAAAAGTAAATACTCCGGTTATTGATAAGCTCATGCAGGGATAATTAACAGGATTTGTAACAATAATTGCAATATTAAAAAATACTTATAATTTCGCTACTCAACCTTAGATCTTCTATTTAAATATTTCTATCCTATCTTTTATAACTATATGTAGAAGACAATAAGAAATTACAGCATAAAAATACATTTACATGAAAAATCTCCTATGGAAATTGTTATAAGGAAAATGTTCTCCTCAAAAAGAACCATAAAAACCTTAAGAACAAAAAACGATGATCAATAAGGAATAAAAAAACATATCGTTAAATATTTAGGAAAGTCTTTTTCCGATCGATGAAGACTTATTATTATATTGATCTGCAAAATGTAATGTTTTTAACTGACAAGAAATGATCTTTTATTTTGAACTTAATATATGATACATTCATCGTACTTAAAAACATTTTTCAGTTATAAACACAATATGTTTCAGAAATATACTACAAAATGTTAATGAAGCTACACACATCAAAACAATAATTGTGTTCTTATAAGTTAGTTACCACTCAAACATTTCTTTTAAATTAGATTCCAAGTAGAACAAGATTAAAATTGGAAATACGTTAGTAAATTTGTAGTTGTATCTTATATCATCATCATCATAGTGCAGCCACTAACAGTCCACTACAGAACTATGGGCCTCTTCAATATCCATTCATAGGAAAGGGGTGTATCTTATATAAGCTGGAAAAACTTATGAATTTTGTTAATAAAATTGATCGTTTGTGTGATAATTTTGTGGTAACTGAACGTTCAAAGTATATTCAGATCGTAAATTTGCATCTTTATCGACAATTTTTTTCATCTCAGCGCGTACTAATTGTTTCTGGGAATGCACCACACTCCTATGTTATGGATCGTTTAAATCTACTAACATAATGGCAAAGTGACCGTGTGAAAATCAAAAGTGTAATTTCCTGGTAGACGTGCCAAGTTTCCTCCGACAGCAATTCCGAACATCTGCACATTTTTTCGACGTTTTCTTTTAAGCGCCCGTCTAAGCATGTGCTGATGATGTATCCAGAATAGACGAACATTTTACTGCTCAATATTTAGGACTGTTGCTAAATTTTTCGTCGAGGACTGTAAAAAATTACAATAGAATCATATGTGATCTTTTGGCGATATCAACACATCCCAAATGCATTAAAATTCCGATCCATATACAAAATAGCATCTGATCATAATTTATGGATAGTCTAAAAACAAATTTTATTTCATCATAATCTACAGCATTTCAAGTGCATCATTTTATTCCAGATGCCGATGGTTTGAAGTGTAACTATAATTAATTAATCGCGGTGTCATTAATTTAAAAACGTTAATAGAAACAACACAGGGGTAAAGCACATTGTTTAATAATATTATGAAACAAGAAAAGGACGCTGTTATTTCTCGAATGTATAAAAAGGAGTCGCTTTTGACTTTGAACTTCGTCTTTCAGGTTTCCAGGAATAGAACTTCAAATATAGCAATAAATGTTCTCTCTTTGTATCCAAATGTAAAACTGGTTATGAACGGTATTATGAATTCAAAAATGCCACTGGGAAAATGTTTAAATGTCAATTAGTCGGTTGTAAAAGCCAATTATGGCGGAAAGCGTTATGACATTTTTTTAATTTCTTCTCTCTCAAGTTTTAAATAGTAAAATGCTAAAATTAATTCTTAAATAATTTTAAGTCAATCGAAATAAAGCAAAATATCCGACCGAAAGGATTTCTTATCACATAGTTAAAAATGTAAGACGACATGGGAAATATGATGAAATATTTTATGGAGCGAAATTGTTAAAATTTCCTGACGGAACATTAAGAATTTTGGCGGAACATTAAGAAAAATTCTATGAAAAAAAATCGGAGTCTGGCCAGATCACTTTCATTGTCTCTAGGTGTAAAAATAGAAATATCCTTTTTTCTCGAAACACAAGGATCCCGAACTTTTTCTTAATTCTAAATTTTGTAAAACCCTTTAATGGACAAAGTCAGAGAGAATTGGTAAGATCTATACATGGATACTATTAAAAAAAACTCATCGCAAAAGTATAAAGGTCTGGCCAGACAATCATATTGACAGAAGGGTTTACTGACATAGAACATCAAAATGTTAGTTTTAGACTTCATTTTTTTCCAGAAAATATTGATTTTCATAATTATCCTCGATCCAAATGGCAAGTCTTTGCATTGCGCTTCTATATTTTTAGAAGATAACATCTGTTGTTATTATTATTATAACAGATAGAGTCTTCTAAAAATGATCCACTCGTGCTGCGCTAGTCTGCTATGTCACAGGAGCAGAGAATACAGAAGGTTCAGAATGGAGCCTGAGAAATGTCTTCGACGCCTGGGAGATGTCCAACACCACAAGGAAGTCCAACACACATCATTTCCATCTGCGACCTTATAAAATCACTATCCGAGGACTTTTTCGCCGATGTCTTCAAATTCCAAAACGAATCCATCTCCGGCTTGTCAATTTTCAAGATGACATCCCAGGCCGAAAGGTATACTCTCGAGACTCAAGTTAAGCCTGGGGCTTTATTTACCCAACTCAAAAACATATTACGCACTGTGACCGAATTACACCGGCCATCGTAGACACACACTTACAATAAACAAAAAGTACGCACTAAGCGTAAAAGTCATTTAAACAGGGGGTGTTGCTGGGAACGTTCTCCTGCTCCATCGTAGCTGCTGCAAGTATTTGCAGGGAAGAAGGGTTTTGGACAATTCATTGCCGGTTCTGGCTGGAGCTGCTTTACGCCGGAATGATTGATCTATTATTATATCCAGATGTCAATCAATTGTCCTGATGAGTCTAAATTTAACAAAAATGGAGGGAGTAGACTACCAAGTTATTCCCCGTAGAATCCACCTTTCGCACATTTGATGCTAAAACTGTTTGAATGCGCGGGGACCAGCCACTAGATCTGCGTATTCAATAGGTCCTGAAGCGAAACCTCTGACACATCGCAGGAGAGCTTCCCGATCGGCCTCCATGTCCGGACATGACCATAGTACGTTATCCGCTGTCATGTCCGTATCTGTGCAAGGACACTCCGAAACACTCCCTAAGCCAAACCGACGGAGCGATTCTTGAATCGTCCGTGTCCCGCGAGGAACTGGGAAGTCCAGTACGATACGGTATTTTGCATGTCCATGAAATCTTGCACTCTACGTACCATGACAGATGAAGATGATTTTTAGATTGCAGAGAACGGTCGTGACTAAAACTCTTAGAAAACTAAGTATAATCATGTCAATAGCGAATATGCTATCGCGGACCATGGTTGGACTGGCTGAAAAAAAATGGCAAAAACTTAAATCATAAGAGTTAACGTTTATATTTGCAATAAGCATGCGACACTTGTGACATCGACCACTTATACTTATGAATCAATAAAATAAAGAGATAGGAACTGAGTCGATTCTGTTAAATCGTTTTGCATCGACCTACGGTTCGACGAAGAATCGATGCGGGCGAATGGCGCTGTCAAAGCCGAACAATTCAATCGAAGCAATTTAGATGTGTCCATTTAGGACGGAAATATTCCAATCGGGAGTTCCATCGACGCGGCGGCGCTCTGCGATTTGCCGCTAGGCCGTTTTAAAATAGCGGGTGACAATAATAGAAGCGTCTATCGAAGATCGAACATCGAAGCGAAGAGGAGACGGACTCGCAAAATGCATCTCGCAAGTCCTGATGGATTATTTCGGCTCGGCGATCTGGCGTCTCCGTCACATTCTTCCGATCGGACATCTATCGAATATAAATAGCTCGGGCGCAACAAATTCGACGTACGCTCGACTAAATTTCATATTAGGACGCTGTAATGACGGACACTCGGACCGAAGCGCATTCGCCTCGGTGGCTTTGCGTTATCGTAATATGTGCGCGCGTGCTTTCAATTTCATAAAAAAATAGCGTTTGTTTTTAAATGCGTTCTGACAGGGGATCCCGGAATCTGCGCGAGTGCGCGTGCGCAGAAGGCTTCGTTTTGAACTTTCAAAAATGAATGTTTACTTTTTGAATTTCCGATGCGAATCCAGGAAATCGGATTGCGAGAGGCCCGTATGCGATCGCGGAGAGAGACTTATTTTCATTCGGCACGGAGACGCACACTAGTTTCGGTAATATCAATTCGTCGGGTTTATTTGTTTGGCATCGCATGTAACGCGATCGAATGCGGCGAAAAGAAGCGCGAACCGACCCATTTTGACGTTTGCGTTATTTTGACAGTTCGAGGGCGCGCGCACGAGGTCTCGGCTGCGAGCGCACGCCTCGGGGGACGCGCTCTCGTCGCCGTCCCCGGTGGAAGTTCCGTCTCGCGTCCGAGGCGAATCGACGATCGATCGCGAGCGCCGGCCCGAGCGCGGGACGCCGCCGGGTCTGACGTCCGGCGCGGGGGAGAGACGGTGAATTTTTCGATTCGAAATTTCGGCGAACTTCCGGCGAGGAGGGCGACGGCGTCGGGCCCTCGGCGGAGGGAGGAGGACGTCGCTTCGCGGGTCGCTATTTCGGGCCGGCGTTATTATTAGTCCCGTCCGACGGCGCGATAATTGTCAAACGCGCGCGTCGGCGTAGGCCCGCCGAGTATTTATTTTCGGTCGGTTGACATTTGCCGGCGGCGCTCGCGTCGGGCGAGAGCGGGACGCCGCGCCGGGCGAGAGCGAGAGGCGAGACGGCGGCCGCTTCCCGCGCGACAGTTGCGGCGCGTCCGGCGGCGCGCGCGATCGAGGGCGAGAGACGGACGCGGACGCGATGCTGCCCCCGGGAGGTCCCGTCGGCCCCGCGGGAGAGCGGAGGCGCGACGTCAGAGACATGGCGCGCGAGCTGGCGAGGGACTCGCGCTTCGTCCCGCGCCCTCCGGGCTCCTCTCCAGGTGAGCGCGTCCGCGCGGCGGCCATGCCAGATGTCACTTTGACGTACATGTCAAACTGACGTTTGACCGGCGCGGCGACTCCGGTCGCGGGGCGGAACCGGGGGGGCCCCCGCCGACGGGGGCCGCCCGCCGGGACGGCGGAGCCGGCGGGGGCCCGCGGGCCCCGGCGGGCGCCGTCGGCGGCGACGCGCCGAGCATAAAATGGCGCCAAGCGTCGACCTCGTGGGCCGCCGCGAGCCGGCCGCCGGTCGCTCGGGAGCGACTTCCGGCGGGGACCGGACCCCGAGCGGGCCCCCCGTCGCTCGCCGACCGCCCTTTTCCCGAATTTCGAGTTTTTTTTCGGCACGTGTTTTTGGCGTTTCTCCGATTCGGAGGCCTCGCGGGGGCCCGGGGAGCTCCGAGCGGGAGATTTCGTCTCGAGGTTGATTTTTCAAAATTGAAAAAAAAAAGCAAAACGAAGCCAACTCTAACGGTCGACTGTTGTTGTTTTGGTTCGCAACTGTCAAGTTCCGACGCGGCTCCGTGTTTACTACCGATCTTCCGTCGCCCTCGGACCCGGGCGTTCGCGGCGCGCGCGACGGAGACGGAAGCGTGCGACATTTTGAAAAGGACGCGACGCGCTCCTCTCTCCCGGGCGACCGGGGCCCGCTCCGGCCCCCCGGCGCCTCTCCCGCGGTCCCGGCTCCGGGGACCGACGCGGGAGGGGCTTACCCGCGGGGGCGGAGCGGCGCCCGAGCGCGCGCCTCCGCTGTCAGATCGGTTGACAGACGCCACAAGATGGCCGCCGTTTCGAAATTCGAAGTCGATCCCGACGCGCGGCCGGCGAGCGACGTCGCGCGGCGTCCGAGGCGCCGCCGTCGATCGCCCGGGTCGAACCGTCGGGTCTCGACCCGCTCCGGGAAGGGGAGGAGAGCGCCGCGCGGTCTCGCGCTCTTTCCGTTGCATCTTTTCGGACTTCTTCGAGCGCGTCCGTTTTGAACGGAGTCGGGTCGACGCGCGTCCCACACTTTCGACCTATTTTCTAATAAATATCGAACGTGCGCGACGTCTCGTAGGCGCGCAGTACGAATTTAACGCAACGGCAGACCGCATCTTACGCAACGTCAAACTTTCGTCGTTTCTCCCGTTCTTCGCTTCCCTTTCGATCGATTTTGCGACATCCTTCCGCTCGTCGAACGCTCGGCCGTCCGACGTTCGTCGGTTGGTGTTCGAATTTTTTCGGCCTCGAAAGTATCGTCGCCCTCGTCTCGTCCGGTTTTTTGTCCGCGGCTCTCGTCCTCGACGCGAGCCCGCGGCGACGGCCTTCCAAATTATAATACATTACGAGCATTTTTTTTAACTCGCGCGAGGTTTGACGAGCGATCGACGATTCGATTATCGAGCAACACCCCCCCCCCCTCCTCAATGTTTTCAAATCAAAATCGAAATTTCTTTACCATTCGTGCCGCGCATTTTGTGCAACGCGGTTCACTAAACTAAATTTGTCTACATAAGTTATTAAACGTGTTGTTTAGGCCAATTCCTTAGCATGTCGACATGGCTCTGCAGCTGTGGAAATCCAACTGTCAAATGAAAAAATGCGTAGCGCATGATTGCACACATTCTTATCCGCAAGAAACCAAACTGAACAAAATGGTTTATGCGAGTAAACATGCAAAATCTAAATGATCGATAATTAGAAAAGTTTCAGTTTGACAGTAAACTAGGTAATCATTGTTTCACAAAGATCCAACGGGATTTATCAAGAAATGTTAAAAAATTATATTAATTATCAAAAAGATTCCAAAGTGGTTTTTTATCAGGAAGTTACACTGGATGAACGGTTTGGAATAATACAAAAAATACGTTTTGTCCCTAGAAGAAGTATATTTGCGTACAATTGAAAATCAGTTGCGTAAAAATCGCCAATGAAGCAAATATATCGAGTCGAATGCGGATTCACCGAATGCATGACTGCAGATAGGGTTGCAAATGCCTGTCCTGCTTTACGAAATTAATCTAAGGGGATGAAAACTTGAATCTTTACAGTGACAAATAATAAAATAGTCGCTCGACCGTTATGAAATGCGATAGGACGATATCAGTAAAGAGTGACAATATCTCATACGGCGCGAAGACTGCGGGATTTGTATTTCGATTTGATTCGTCTTCCACTCGATATAATACGCGAGAAGCTGACGAGGGAGAAGTAGGTAGATCGATAAAATGCTTATTGTTTATATCTAAATATTTCATTTCAATTTTAAATTGTTATGTAATTTTAAAAAAAGCGTTTCCCCTTTTTTCATGACGTTGAAACCCTCGTATATCTGAGATGTGTGCGATAGCAACAGCCCAAAGAGATATCTTCGACAAATAGTTAGGACAAGGTATGCGCCGTCTCTTTACACCCGTGCGAGTTCAGCTTCGATGATAAAAACCTAATCTGTTCATTTTAAAGAGCGAACCAACGTATTAGTTACGATTTAACACTTTGAGACCCGCTGACGCCTTTTGGCGTAAAAATTCCCCAACCGTTATGAACCGCTGACGCCATTTGGCGTAAAAACGTAGGCCTACAACATCATAAAAAAAAATGTTACCGACACTAATATTTCACTATTCGTTGACAGATGTCTCTACAGATATAAAGGGTATATAAATTTGAGTTTTAAGGTTGAAGAAAGAAAATAAATTTCCTATAAGAATCATATTAGAAGTCGATCCTAAGACAATTTTAAATTGAAAAGTAGCTCCCAAGACAAAAAAGGTTGGACGATCCTGAAGTAAAGGATATATACATATCCAGTGGCGGTCCTTCCATAAAATTGCGAAGTATTATCACCCTCATGTAGTAAATAAATTTTAAATGAAATATAAATAACAAGTAGTATTTATAGAAAGAAAAAAAATGTATTTCGTTGGTTTGAGAACCACTGCTTGAAAGTTGTAAAATGAAGATCACATATCTATACCTTTGATTATGTAGAACATAACCTGAAAATTTTACGTATATACACTCATAGGTTAAAAAGATATGTAAATTATTATAAAGGTCTTGATTTCTTGCGAAATTTGCCTAAAACGAGCGGCCCCCACAGCATTTTCACACCAAAAAGCGCGGTTCTCAAAGTGTTAATCTTGCGCGTGTTTTTAACCTTTTTTTCTTCTTAAAAATCATCCATCCCTGTTGTACATTTGGGATGAAAATGATTTTAATCATCTGTGAACGACCGAAAACTTTCGTGCTGAAGTTTATTTGATTTTAATGATAATTTTGGAAAACAGTGCTTGTACTCTCGTCCTTTTAACAGATTCATACATTTACCTCGATGTGTATTCAATACTCGTTCCTGATAGACTTTATCGATCGAAAATCCTTGTTTGGACATTATAAATAACAATGGATCCGTTTATACTTAAGACGGTACTTCTTCTAATTGTATCAAAGAAAAACTTGTTTATAATAATAACGCAAGAAAATAAATCATTATGATTGTGTATTTTTCTGAAGAAGCAATTTGCGAAGTATGTAAAGTGTTAATCTTGTATATAAAAATCCTTATTTGTTTGTTCATAGTTTATGCGCTGCCATACCGTTCGTCCGATTGCGATGAAACTTTGGGGAGTTGTTGTGCGCATCTTCGTGAACGTCACAGAATTAGTACAAGTATTGTTTGTGTACGTGATTTGTTATGCGTGACGTTTAATGGATGCACCATGTTGGCGCATATTGGTCTGGCGAAATAAAATACTCGTGACCTGAAGCAGTAAACCACGTATTGCGTCTTTTCAAATAATTACTAAGCGCATGTGGCATTGCAGCGCATGCCGGATATTCGCTAGTTCTAAATAAAAATAAAATTCTTGGTAAGATTTGCAGCTTGCTATGAGCGCATCTCGAGTCGAAGAGTTATTCTGAGACCCCGACGAAGAGTGAGGCGTGGGCGTCCGCCCCCTTCGGTGGCGTGGTACTGCACCCTCCAGACGCGCCTTGTATTTGAATCTTGCTGAACTTCTTTAGGGTCATCTGAGTATTGGATCAGGATGTGCCGATCATTTCTGATATTTTTTCATTGCTCTGTAATGGATTGTCCTCAATTGCAGATTTCAGGCCTGCTTCATCCCCCCCGGACGAGTCGTCCACTTTGAGGCTCGTCTTTCAAACTCAAATTACCAGAGTTTTTTTTAAACAATCGGTGGCATTTCTTGATATCCAATATGTCACCATAAGTCTCGCGAATGTTCTTTACAGTTTGTCGCTTTCTTTTTCATATGGTATTGAAACAGCTTCGAAGATGTTCCGACGGACGCATCTCTCCAAATGTCGTTAGAGGAATAATGGACGAACAAGTATACTTGCGAGAAACGACTTCACGACTAATTTGAAGATGCTGCATCGAAAAAACGACATTATCTATGGGTCTTTCTAACAATTCAAAAATGGACAAAACGACGGGCGAACCGGCAGAGGATCGATCCGCAAAACAACAACATAACCATTTCAAATTTGACTCAAAAATTACCTGAACGACCGAAATGTCCCGCAACTCCTCGGCTCTACCCTCATGCAGACATAAATTCCGAAAAACATTTAATTAAACGACTCATAGAAAAGGATGTCATTTGTAGATTTGGCGAAGAGGGATATCCTTCCGAAGGTTCGACGACGATAAAAGTTGATAGTTTTGTTTGTTCGATGCGCGATGGCGCAACCTGTCCTCGGAGGACAAAGTCTCGCAATGTCGTCGTTTATCGCCACCCGAAATAATCTAAGAATTGCGTGACAACTCTATGCAAGTCCTGGCCCCCCATTATTCAATCAGACCGTATTTATTAAGACGTCCATCACGAAACGCACCCCCACCGTCTGTTATAATATCACTTTTCAAGGGAAACAATTAATTTCACCAATTTCAGTTCCCTCCCGTGCTTCTAATCTGTTTGACGACAGTATCGATCTAACATCGAGATAAAATTGCCTTTCTTTCGCAGCCATTTGTTCCATTAATTCAATTATCGACGGGTCGAAAATTGGTAATTTGTCGTAAGGGATCGCTCGGAATTAATTCTCGTTAGATTGGTATTTGCGATGCGGCGATGTCGTCTGACAATTATTGGCGACGTCGTCGCTGTGAAAATCGTCCGGGTGCAAATTTTAAAGTGTTTTTAATACAACGTATTTTAACGTTGTCAGATTCGAAGCGTTCGTTGCTATTTCGTGTGGCGCGGCAAAGTTTCTAAATAGTCTTGAAATACATGTGGAAATTGACAGTTCCTAAATTGTGACACACGACTGAAGAGGTCGTTTGTCCTATGGCAGTGATCTTCAGCGGACGGCACGGGGGCAGAATTTTTAGAAATTTTATGCGATTGCAAGTATTTTTCTATATTTTTAATTGAAGATCGATCTCGTTTTAAAAATTTGAATGCAAAAAAGGTTCCAATCAAATATGCTTGTATTTTTGGATCGTTCCAAATGTCAAGGCCGCATCGATATGTCCGTCAATTTGACATGTGTCATTTACGATTTCATCGAATGTACATACGGAATGGAGTATTATTCTTCGTCTTTATCGTTGAATTTCTCAATAGGCACTGATTTTGCTCTCGCATTGTGTCAATGCAGCGAATTTATAAAAAAAAACAACTGTCATCGATGTAGATGTATCTATTTTCCTATGAAATGAGCTGCGCGCGCATGAAACTCTGTCGCTCTCGCAAAGTCAAACCTCACCTCTCCGTGGACTATTACATCTCTACGATTTGAGCGGTGATAATGTGCTCTAACTGTTATCGGGACTTCATCATTTCATCAGCAAACAAGAGACGCACGATTCTATTATCACGGTTTGTTTGCCTTCATTCCGTGCGAAGAACCGTCGACTTCTGGTGTCCGTCTTCCTTGTGATGTTTACCTATTCCGTAATTCCTAGCAACGTGTTTGCTAAACTACTTGTCGCGGTGAAATTAGATCCGCTGCTGGACTTCCTCTCTTTATTGGAAATCTGTGGCATCGCCCATGCCACATTAAAACACTATATAACCTCTCGGTTACGCGGTTAAATTTTGTCAGGTGGTGACAATTCTTTTGATGAACTGGTTTAGAGGTTAGACCAGCAACGGTCGACGAAAACATGACACATACGTTATACCATCGAATATGAACGGATCTCATTTGTCGTTCAATCATTGAAACATACATTTATATTATCTATATTTTAGATATTTTGAGTTCATATATATTCAATTATTTATGTGTGAAGAACAAGAAGAATATCAAATAGAAGGTCTTGAGAAGAGGCATATGAAAAACTTCACTTTGCAACGTCAACAGCATTGTCTTTCGTTGACTCCTATATCGTTTTGAAATCGCCGAACCGAGAAGGTCAATCTAAAGTAGGAAAGCACTCAATCTCGAATTCGCTCGGATAAGTTGTCGGGGAGGGGGGACTGGACTCTGCATTCCAGAAAGTCCTTTCCAGTAGAATCAAAAAGGTCGTCTGGAGTAGTTTTCCACTGTATTCCGAAGAAAACTACCCAGTGTTTACAAATCCCCTACACTCCTTATCGAGATGATCGCGAAAGCGTTTGTCAATACGGTCGTTCAGGAGACCCGGTGGGTGAGCGTTCGAAATGAAACTCGGAGGTAATGCTACCTTCAATATCGAGGGAATGAGGAAGTGAATGTATGATACAGACGAGATGGATGTAACCCCTTCCTGTGAATGGATATTGAAGAGGCCCATAGTTCTACAGTGGACTGTTGTAGCTGCACTATGATGACGATTTATGTATGACGAACATACAGGAAGACTTTTTCCATTTGTTAGCGGAAATTGTTAGCTATAAGATGTGGGTTGTGTAATATATAATAAAATAGGCTCGATAGTGATGTGGTTGTATTATGTTACGTATGGCTATATACACACATACAGCACAGGCGGCGCATGCGCGTAGCGTCTCTAGGGTGCATGCAAACGATTCTTCCTCTCTTTTCGACCAACTGTCGCTTAAAGTTTCACTTTTCGCGAGTGCCCATGAAAAAAAAGATAAAAATCCCTGCTGTGTGTGAATGAAATATAGAAGAATTTCTTTACATATTTTATAAGCTATAGTTTGCTCTATCGTCGATCTTTTGGCCTTTTATCGAACTGACTTTGCACTTCGAACAAAATTTGTTTCTTTTTCTCAGCGATTTGCTTATTGACCTTATTTCTTCTCAATTGATCTTGAAGACTTTCACTTTGACTTTTCAACTTGAGCTTTTTCCGCATTTCTTCTCATCCCATGAATTGATATTTGAGGAAATCAAATAATAAATATTCTTCACATCCTACGCATGGAATAAAAATTCCGATAAAATTATCAGGACTATCTTGGAAAGCGTTTCACGGCAGCATATTCGTTCCTTCTTTCGTGCGATTCTTAAAACTCCAATGGCGACAATTTTTGGACTCTCGACGAAGTTTTGTGATAAACAGTGATCGATTCGCTTCGGAATTATTTAAGATTTAAATATGTCAATGTATGAAACATGGACGAAAGATAATGGCATCGCGTGCGGTTCGATTATCCGGAAACGAGTTAGGATGATGCTTTCCGGAGGAGTTTGCGCACAGGCAGCAATTTTGTACGCGTACAAAATAAAAAGGCTTTATTTTCAAAGTCCATGTTTTATTGATGTCTTTCGATATATAAGAAGTTACTTTGCCACGCCGAAGAGGACATATTTTATTGGAGTGACGATCTTCGTCTGACAGCCCACGAGTGCTGAAAATTGACTCGTTTGATAAGTCCGATTTATCGATATATTTTTGTCCTATTTACCTAGTCGATATCGGATTTTCGTATTTACGTTTGGCGAATCGAAAATCGATAACCCCGCGTTTATCCCTCGCCACTTGTTCGCTCCGTGCCGTTTATGGTTCCGTCAAAAGAAACATAATGCTGCATAAATGTTTATTTTCATTGCCTATTCATAACGCATTCGAATTCTTTTAATCGACGTATTGTATGCATATCGTCGAGTGTTTTTTTCCTCTTAAATAATTCAAACGATTGATTTAATCGTCAGCTCGGCTTGATAATATATAGTACATGCCATTTTAGCGCATAAACAATGTAGAGTAAATTAGTAGTGGCAATGCATATGAGTGATGGAGGATTGGGAGATTGGCGGTCAATGCCGCAATTTGGGATCGTCGGTTAGCAGCGCCATCTGCAGACGGAGGGAAAGACGGGTGACCCACATACACACCCACATACACACACACATACACCAAGAGTTCATCGAACAGTCGAGTCGACCTGTTGAGCGACCTCACTCTGCTTTGCTTCTGCTTCTGCATTTCCTCCTGCCTTTGCACTTCCTCCTTGCACTCGTCGTCGAATAGTCGCCATCTTCAGACATAATGCACTATTGACCTAGGTCCAGTCGGCGCAGATTAGACGATATGCGTCTCGCCGTTATGTTATTTCACAAAAAATAACTACGACTATTCGAATGGACGGCAGGCGACTGGAAATATCCTGCTTGTCTGAAAAGAGTAGACCACGTGGCAACAACGAGCGTATGTCAGAATACAAAAAAAATATTCTATACAATCCTTGTCTCTGTTGGGTATTTTATTTGATTTTGGATAATTGGGTTTTGTCGGGGCATAATAATTGTCTCAACTAAAAATTACAACCTTTATTAATTAATTACAACCAGAAAATTCAATACTATTCGAATTTTGTCCAAAATAAACCGTTGCTCTTGCAGATGTCTCGTTTGAGTGGAATAAAATGTACAACGATGTTTGCTCATCTTTTACTAACTATGAATGCAATCTTGGTCAATCGTTATTATATTGGATCACGAGCCATTCAATCGTTCAAATCTGAATCATTCTGCATCCGTAAATTATTTACTTGCTGAAGTAAATAATGTTAAGTTTTCTAAAATTGTAAGTAAATTATTTCATGAAAAATATATTGTACCATAGAACCCAGGGCCGTAACAAGGAGGACGCAACTGGACTTGGGGTGCAAAACGCAGAATTCCGACCCGGTCGAGAGTTGCACGTGGTTTTTATTTTATCGGCATCGTTCTATAGTTGCCGACATGATCAGGTATGGCGTCCGATCGCAAGGCGCTCGTTTGTCATATCAGCGATCCGAAAAGCGGACTGATTGGACACAAAAATATTATGGGCGCTCCATCCTCTTTTTAAGGTTTTTGCCGCATTTTTTCCATGATCTGTACGATCATGGAAGCTCCCTCAGAGGCTAACCTGCGTAAGTGACTCGCACCAAATGAGGTCGTCAACGAGTCTTCCTCCCACCCGTAAAAACTATATATGTATCTATCTTACTAATTAATACTACTATATTATCCATTTTTTATTTATTTTTAAGTTACAAAATCTAGCTAATTTCTTCCCCGCGCTCAAGCGCAAATGGCCACTCGAAGTTGAGAATGAACATGTTCTTGCGGATATGGATATTAAGTTCAGATTTTGTACCTTGCTATGCACTTTTGCTGAGCGGGCTGGCATACGGCAATATGGCCAAATACTCGATTGAAACATTAGCATGGCGCTGTTTTTGTTCCATTGTGAGCAAAAGCGGCACCCATCTTGCGCACAGCTTTCTCATGCCCAAAATTTCAGTCAATATGCGATGTACAGCATTTTTTGAAAGGCTTACCATGTCTGCTAGAATCCAGCTTGGATTTGATATTAGTTAGACTTGAGAACTTTCAAATAAAATTATTGTATCAATTATTGTAACCAATTTTTTTTATGTTTACAAATTCACCGAAAACGTTAATTATTAATGGTCTCGTTTACAAAACAAAGTTTGCAGGACTGCTTGAAAATGGATGCAAGACGTATTAGCAAATTTTTCCACACAACATGCGGAATCTGCTCTTTTGCCAAATTGTTCAATATGTGTGGTAAGATTTTTTCCAAAGAGATATAATGCTTTGCATTGGCATCATTTTGCTTATTTTTTGTCGCTAATGTCTCGATAAGTATTCTTATTTTTTCGTGAAGATTAATTCGGACTGGTATTTGTGCAGAATTTTCATTTTCAGGGTCGGGTTAATGTTATTTTTTTATGGTAAATACGAGTTTCCGGTCGACGTCGGCAGCAAATTCAAATTTCTTGCAAAATGGAAACATTTCCATATCCTCGTCTTATACGAGACCGTACCCGAGAGTCTTCAAACGAAACCGCGCGTCGAGCGGCAATAACTTGAGGATCGAAACCGCTGACGATCGATTCTAGAAATGACGATTGGAACTCCTCGGATGGCGTATTTCGAAATACGACGATTTTAAAAATTGATGACTCCCAGAGAGCCGGTGGGATCGGTCCCGTCAACCGATCGAGGAACAGTTCACAGAACTCGATTGTAAACTGTCCTTTAGCAGTGTTTTTTGAGATTAACAGACAAGGTGTTTAGGTTACGCATGAACTCTCGTCAATAGTAATAGATGATCGAAGAAGTCCGGGTATGAAGTAGACCCCTTTTTGTGCCGAATTGAAACAGAAGACGAGACTCGGATCGCTGGTTGAAATCCTTGAACGATTTTTTTTACAATGATAATACAAGTAATGTTTAATAGTTTTGCCAATTTGATTTTTTTTTTCATTGTACAGATAAATACAATGAAATCCTCGATCCTGAGTCGTCGAGCCTCGTTCGGAACGCCCGATGACCACTATCGTAGATTGTTAGTGATTTTCGAGCAAATTGACAGCTGCAAATTTAAAAAACTATGAATTGATATGTCGATCATATACCGTAAATATGCGAGTCCTGAAATCGCTGATTTAGCTAGCAAATGGACTCGACTGATCAGATTTTATAATGTGAATAACATAAACTAGAAGTGGATGTGCTAAAAGCTACTGCGTGACAATTTTTGTCTGTATTGTGCATTTCATTTTACATCTTGATTGATTTGAAAACGTAAGCGGAATTACATCGTGACCCGAGCGGGTCTTCGTATTCCAATGGCTGCTCGTTGTTCCAAAATATTTGCGGTGTTTGAATAAACGTTTCTTTCGCTCACCCCAGATTCTTATAGCTCATTTCATCATGCAAATGAGTATCAGTAAGCCGATATTTTTAGAGCGATAAATCGGTGCATTGCTTCGATTTTCTCTAAATTTGTCTAAATAATTTCCACGGAAAATTACTATCATTAGATATATTGATGTTCAAATGCTATTTAAATGTTGTTAAACTTGTCAGACAAATATGAAGCAATATCGTTATTGCGTTCTATTACAAATGTCTGGTTTTTTTTTATACAGCCGCGACGGAACGAAGTCGGTAACGTTTGGTATGAGGGGGACAGTGCAACTTTGCCGTGTGGAATTTAGAAAAATAGAAGAAGAGCTGCTTTAGTAAACATGTGTATTCTTCAGCGCTATTGTGCATGACAAAAAATGATGGCTCTGGTACGCCGGACATCAGGTGCTATCGAAAAACGTTAGGAATAATGTATCGTATAGGTTTATAAGAATTGCTCACAAATATAAACATTTTGATATTTTTCCAATTTACTTAATATAAATATTGCGTTCTTATCGCGCCAATAATGCATTAGTATTTTTTAATTGTTTTTATCAAATATTTGGAAAGAAAAACAACATACACATTTGATATGTGAGATGCAGCGTTGTGGCGAATGCATTTTGGCGACGCAGTGCGGTGTCGATTATCTCTATGGAGATGATCTCGGGTGCGGAGTCGCGGGAACGCAGAGGGAGCTGCGGTGGCGCCACCGTCGCCCGCTCCGACTTGCTCACCCCCGACCGAAATATCCTCCGCATATTTTACGTCAATTAGATTGCTTCGATTTTCATTCTAAAATCATTCGGTACGTACGGAAGTATTTCGCATGTAGCTCATTGCGAGCCGGCCTTGAATAGGACGCTTTGCGGTTCGATGCGGTGTGCGCCCGCACGAGGCGACGGCGGGAGCATGTGCCGGCGGCGCGGGAAGCGAGCGGCGACGCGTCCGAGCCGCGTAGCCTCCTACCGGCGAGTGATAAATTGACGGTTCAAATCGGCGCATTCGTTTCCCCCCCTCCCCCCACCGGCCCATCAGTCGCATTTTCTGTTTGACGCTAGAAAGTGACAGTTTGTCGTATCGGTTCCCGCAACTCGTTACGCAACCACTAACCCACAAATGACCGCCATGCGTTCATTCATGTCGGCGGATTTTATAAATATTATGATTCGTGTCGTGTTAGGTTCGATGTGTGTAGTACGCGACGTTCTTCCTCATTAACGACATTACGATTATTCGTGCTGATAAAAGCGCCAATTTTTAAAATTTGAATTCGCTACTTTTGCTTGATTTTCATGATGCCGGCTTTTTTAAATTGGGAAGCGACTCATTCATTTACAATGAGATCATCGTCAATCTGAATCTTAAAACTGTGTTTTTGACATTGATAATTTGAATGTTTTTTTCAGCAATAATATTCTGTGTTTTGACCCCACCCCCCATCTCTTTCAAAGCTTCAATTTTATTTTCGTATATTCTGTAAATTTGGTTTTTCATTACTTTGTCGATCGAGGATCAATGATCTTTGCCAGCGCTTCTTAAACTTATGTAGTGCGCGGACCCCCTTTTGAAAATTTCTTTGCGGACAGCCTCTTGAGCAATTTTTTTTTCGCGGACCCCCTTGTGAATAATTTTTTTGGGCGGACCCAACCTTTGTGACCTAATTTTTTTCAACAAACATTTCTTGGTAAAAATAGATCTTTATACAAAGTTTTCTGTAAATAATTCGACGAAAATATTTTGTTTATATTCTCGCGGATCCCCAGTAATGTCTTCGCGGACCCCAGTTTGAGAACTGCTGATATATACTGTTTGTTATTTTTAGTTGTGCCATGCTCCACTCATTCTTTTCATATGTACTAAATTACAATATTTATAGTACCCCAATAGTATTGAGAGGATCAACTACGGATAATAAAGAAATCAATCAAGGCAAAAATCTCTGTCTTGGCCAAATCAACCTTGCAAGATCAAGAGCTCCACCAAATAGCGGTAGAGCAAAAACTCGATGTTGCGCTTGCACAAGAACCGTATTTCTGTTCAAGTTGTATTCCTGGCCTGGGTAAAGGCACACGGGCGATCAACTCCCATGCAAAACCTGGTGCAGCCATTTTCCTATTTAATCAGCAGATAGAAGTCATGGAACTGGGGCAACTTACCGGAGAACATTGCGTGTGCTGAATTTCGATGGGGCTCAAGCACCGTCTTCATGATCTCCAGTTATTTCCAACACACACGAGGTACAATTTTGGCTAAGCTGTAGCTCGCCCTTGATACCTTACCATACAGAAGAATCGTCATAGGTGCAGATGTGCACTAAAGGAAGTGGAGGGTTTCATTCACAATCTTTCGATTCTTAACGATCCAACAGCCTCTCCAGCTTCGCCGGGCCGATGGGCTCAAGCCACATAAATGTGACGTTGTGAGAATACCTCCTGCAGCGACGCGGCAACTGCCGATTGAGAACACAGTTGGTCTGAGTCGCCTCACGGTGGTTACCTACGGAATTTCTTTGGCTCAGTCTTATCTCGCCTCATGCTAAAATGGGTCGACCTCGATCACTGGACTTCCTAGCTCCTGACGGGGCACGACCGTTTTGTGGCATACCTGGCAATAATGAAAATAAAAGATAATACGGGGATCATGGACGCGGATCACGTTCTTCGATAGTATTTGTGAGAGGCGCTCCTGTACCTCTTCAGGGGTCCTTTTTCTGGACCTCTTGGTCACAGGGATATGGTGGCCAGCCCCGGTGTCTTTTCGGCGTTTAAGGCCTTCTGCCATAGTTTCGGAGCGAAATGCGCCTTAGACGGATACTATTTTTAGCGTCCGTCCTTTCCCATAATGTGTCACTATGGGTTGACCATACGTTGACCATTTCCTTATTTCAACCTAGGTGTGAATATATATTTAAAAAAAAAACCAACAGTATTTAACCCTTAATCAAATGGACCAAGTGCACCAAAAAATTCAAATTGTGACTTTGACATTGACATACGATGACATTACGCAATTTTGTCCAAAATGTTGCCAAGTAAAATATTTAAAAAGTGTGTAAAATTATTTTGTTCCTGGATTGGTACTGATTAGAGTTACCAGTAAAGAAATAATAAAGAAATATTACGGTACTGTCAAGTGGGAAATAATTTCCCAATATTTGAATAAGGGTTAACGTATAAACACTTACCTGCTCAGACAGGAAAACTCGAAGAACTGAACAAACACAAGAATAACAACAACCTTATGGAAGACAACAACAGCGCGGACATTCGAGCGTCACGTATGACTTCACCCTAGCCCCTGTGAGGAAAAGAGGGAATGGACTCTGTACTCCGGAAATACCTTTTCAATTAAATCAACAAGTTCGTCTCGAGTAGTTTTCCATTGTCTTCGGAGAAAAACTGCTGAAGTCTTTACAAATCCTCCACTCTCCCTATCGAGATCCTGATTCGTTCATCCAGGTGACCCGTTGGATTAGCGTTCTAAATGAGTCGGAGCTCATGCTACCTTCAATATCGAGCGAACGAAGACTGTTTTGAAGACGCTTGAGACTGTTTTTCTTTTGCTATTACAATTTTAATCGACCAATTTTGTTAGCGGACACTTCGATTTTATGCTAAATTTCCAAATTCGTCGTACATTTAATACGATTTTGATTGCATGCCATTTCATAGAATCTGCTTCGATTAAATGTTTACCGTTTGTGTGTTTCTATGATAGTCGCGCTAGACGTGCGCTTCGATCTCGATCTACGATTGGAAATATTGTCGCATGACATGTAACTTTTGGCGATCTCGGTTCCAAGAGGTTCATCTTCGTCTAAGATCGACTCGCTTTGTCACATCGACGTTGTCCGATTTGCTGATTTCAATCTTAACGTTTTAAATGTAATTTCGTTTCGAGATTCTGCGTCGTCGAACAGTTAATTAGCGACGATCGCGGCCAAGTTTGATGCAATCGAGTCTGTCGCGACAGAAGCGTCCGTGCGAAAGAGCTTCCGCACTAATTTGTCGCGGCCGCATATTATAATATCGGCATGTCGTCGATCTCTCTCGTTCCGAGGAGACGATTGTGTGCACGCAATTTTGACGTTATTCATGATGTTCCGATTTTGAAAGTGGTGCTCCTCCGTACGCAGCGTGCATCGTCGGTCTCCGACAGATTTTGAACGACAAGGTCGGACCAATTTAGAACTGTCACGTACAAATTGATAAGACGGCGACTTAGAGCGGGGCATCGCACGTTCATTACGCACGATTTGGACGTCTGTTTCGGACTGCGGACGTTCGAATGCGTCCTGGCGTCGCGCGCAATTGTTTCATCGTTTGTGGGTCGAATCGATTGCGATCGAAAAGTTATCTCCCCCGACGGTCATTGACGTGCCTTTGATTCATCTTCTATTTTTGTATAGATCGTTCGTGATTTTCACGATTGCAGTGAGATGTAAATAAATGCATGCGTTATGCAACTGCATTAGCATTAACGGCGCTGCACTCCGCACGCGTCACGCTTTATCTTGTTTACGTTCCTTGTTATTGTTCTTATCTGTACGTGCTATAATTAATGCGACTAATTATTGTTTTTGTTTATTAATATGTATTTGCTTACAATTCATAGATAATATGTCATCTTTACTTTACTTTTTGTGACTTTATGAAAGAGCCTCAGCCACCAAATTTTATCGATCGCTGTTGCAAAGTATTTGAGAGTGGAGTATCTCTCGATACCACTGAGCTTGCCTTAAATTCACATTTTTTCAATTAGCGCTACATTTCTCGCACGAAGAGCATTTCTTTGATAATTCAAAAAACAAACGTTAAACGGCAACTAATAGTGCAGATTGATCAGTTCAAATATCTATGTCTGTCATCTATCGTTTCAATGATACAAGAAACATAGTAACTGAATGAACTACCGCGGAAATGAAGATCTGAGTTGAATATATTACATATTTCTAGACGATCAAATCAGAGAATCTCAATTTCATTACAAAGTAATATAAGTAAAAAATGGTAGATTTGTGTTATCCGATTGATCTAATAAATATATTAAATAAGTATTTATAGGCTATTTATGTTGTAATCCATTGATAAGTGATGATATTGATTTAGTTCTCTTCATAAATAACTTGGTTAATTAAAAAAAAATCGCACGCGTCTAACAAATTGCTTATTATAATAAATATGGCGGAAAAGTGAATTATATCGAATCGTGTCATGGAAAATTAAAGGTTCAAATTGTGCCTCTTTCTGAACTTGTTTAGTCTGTTATTCCGCGTCCATGAGCCCGACGAAGAGATTCGAAATATCGGAAAACGATACAATTTGAATTTTTAATTTACATGTCAAATAATTAGCAAACGCGATCGGATATCCGTTTCCTAATGTATTTAAAGACAGATGTATGTAATGCAATAACGCGTAACCCGGACTAATCGAGGCGTTTTAGTTGTCCACATAGAGTGTTAGCACTTATTTCGGTATCGTTTCGATATTAGGAAAGTTCTCCAATATGACAGGAGGCCCTCAATCAATAAGCGCCCAAGGTTCATTAGTCAATATTGCCTAGCATATCGCCGCGGATCCGATGACAGGTTATCGTTTAACAATCTATCAATCTTGTGATCGATTTGAAGTGCGTACATACGATACTTATTATAATGTACATTCTCAAATTGATGTCACAAAGATTCTAATTGATATTACGAGGTGATAAATATTTGTGAAACGTGCATTGCGCTATCTGGAAGCACGAAATCGTGAACGTCCAATTTGGCCGCATTTCTAATGTTCACTTATCGTCGAATTGGGTTTTCGCTCAGTGGGATTTGATGTCGACAATTCGCTCGCCCGAGTAATACGATGCGTCGGCGTTGTGCGGGCTCTGAGAATGCAACGTCATATTGAAATGCAGATTCGATATTCGCAATGCAAATATTCGTGTTTGTGTTTACTCAATTTTCGTTGCGTTGCGAAAGAAAGGAGGCCAGCAGCCGGTATTGTTTCAGTCTGAAAAATAAATGCATCAGCGCTGACGTATGAACCGTCAATGTTTTCGTAAAATGAAACGAAAAAAGTTTCATTGTCCGATTTTCGAGCAATACGCAATTCACCATACCAGGTCTCACCTTGAAAACCCATTAATGAGGTGTTTCGCCTCACTGTATTCTTAGCATCTTGCGCCTTTCATATGCTGAATCCGACAGGTCGGATTCCATTCTTCGGCTCTTCCTACGACTGGAACGAACCGAATCGGATCGACTATTGTTTAGTATGCAGTGTATATTTAAATCTGCGTTAGAAGATGTTCAAACGTTAGGCCACAAACAAAAAGTGCTGCCCCTGGAGGCTACGTCATATTGTTTTCGTATAATAGTTTCTACATTGCCACATATATAGTCTTTTCAGGATTCGGCTTTCGGCATCGCCAAAGGAAGCATTGCAAAAATGCAATACCTTTTCATAATAAAGAGAGAGAAAAAAAAACATTAAATCTCGGTTTTCTGCAAATTTTTTTGTGTATTTTTCAAGGCGATTTCACATTATATGTAAAAAATTTGTAAATGTATCGAAGACGAAAAATGACCAAATTGACCAACAGGTCTTAAATATTATTTTTTTCTGATTTCTCAAATTTGTTGGTTCAGTGAAAAAAAATCCACAATCTAGATTAGAGAGCCTGAAACTTTAACGACAAGAGTTCACGATCTGAACCGTTACATCGACGTTCGGTTAAGTCTAAACTTAATCAGTTTACTTGAATAAAATGTTGACATTAATATTGAAGTATTTTCATTTTTGACATTGATTAGATAACGTCTTGAAATATCCTTTCGTTTCTTGGACAGAAGTTTGAGAATGTTTCGGCTGGCACGCTGCCCACTTCGAGTCAAAATAATGCGATCGCTTTCCGTTTCGTTGTTGCGATTGTATTGTAAATAAGGCGTATTTACACGATTGCGGATGTCACATATTTGTGTCATCAATTCTATTAAATTAGCGTAAAATGTGATTTACACAGAGTTAAGTTCGTACGGATAAAAGCATTGATAACTCATTCAGTCGCAGTCGGCTAGTCGAAATTAGCAGTGGTTACTAATAGGTGCGTAATGTAATCGCGAGTGCATGCATAATTTGGTATTTCAAGACATTTCTGTTGGTACCGAGAGAGTTTGAGGCTCTTCGCCCTTCTGCTTTACAAATTCATGGGAATGACCCACTTATCATCCCTTGTAACGATTGGCCTACGAGAATAGCTCTCGTCGTTATCGTCTCCCCAAAAATGGAATTAGATATGCTTCGTGTCTTTCAGTTTTCGAGTAAACGTAAATCTAAAGCTTTCGTATTTTTAATATATTTTATCACATTATTTTTATTAGTAACAAATCATCAACAGCTATAATCAATCCATCGTAGGATCATGATCTCCACGATACTCATTTAATTGTAAAATTCGTAAACAACTAATCAATAGTAAACCGGATGTTTTGAATTATTTGAGAAACGTTAACATTTTGTTTTCTTTTGTGAACATCATCGATTATAAAATACTCCAAAAAAATATGTTCAAAGGACGCTCGTCTAATGAATATAAATATTAACTGGTGCCCCGAGAACTGCGACCAAGAGTATTTGAAGACCCGAGTACTCCTCGTTTGCTCGTGGTCACTCGCTGCTCTAAATAATTGGTGAACTTCCCTATCATTACTAAATACTTTTTTTTTTGCTAGTTATGGAGCAGTTATATTTTGTTGAACAGCTCATTTTTATTTAGTCGAACAGTTCATTACCCTCAAACATTGAAGAACTGCAGGAACTTGAGTCTTCCAGGGGCCCGAAATCTTCGTTGCGGCTACTTCACGCGGTCCACCACGAGTCTTAGTCCAAAGGGCCTCGACGAGAAGCGACGGGGCTCCGCAGACCCGAGACGAACTCGCAGCATATGCGACGGAAATCCGTATTTAACCTCCGCAGAGGGGGCAATTCTTTATCTACGACCGCTCATCCGACGACACCGAAAAGGAGGAATCCACGACCGATCCGCGAGGCTCCCCAGAAAAGAATAGCAGTCTGTTCGTCCTGTAATCTTAAGGATCGGTTGCAAGGTCCGAACAGCATAAAAAACGACCCTCAATCAATAATTAACGGCAAAATTATACCACGCTACAGATAACTTAAGATTACATGTTGGAATTTGGGTTGATAACAATAATATTTTCTGCAAATTCAAATTGTTATCTGCATAAGAACGGAGGTCATAAATTATATTAATATAAAAATCAATTATACCCTTTCTCATAAGACGTGTACCAAACCGAAAACAACGATATTTACGAACCGGTTCAGTTCCGGTTCGAAGCCCTGATGCTTTTGATTCTCTCGGAGTCAGACGGAACCATTTATTATACGAGTTGCTCTGTCGCGTCAACTGTTTAACGAATTCCCCAATTGTCAAACATTATTCAAATCTATGTCAATATCAATGAACTGAAGATCGTCAGCGAAAACTTAAACCTTGACTTTGACGATTGAACGGCGCTCGGCGCTATATTGACTTGCATATCCGCCAAATTGGCCGATTTTCACATGGTCGGTGAACCTAACCCAACGCTATAAAGTGTCTCCAATAAAAAATGTCGCACGCCCATGTGCCAAAATAGACACGCTCGATACTTTTTCATTGACATCTACGTATGACGAATGTGACGCGAATGTTAAATTGGCAGCTATTCGCCCTAGACGCTGCCTGTCAAATTTTTAACGTGGCGCTGTCCATGTCCGCAGTGACGATGCTCCGGAAGGACGTCCACGCTTGCCGATTTTCATACATTTTCTACTATCCAATAAAGTATTTGCAATGGACCATTCTTCGCGAGCCAGATTGAGTTTGTCAATCGAAAGCTTTTCGAATTGGCAAGACGTTGCGTCAGTGGCGCCCTGCATGTCGCCATTGCTAATGACAATGCTACTCTTGACGCTGGCTTCGAAGCTATTGTCTTTCCGAGCTAGTTTTCATTTAAATATGTCATACTTTGGGAGCGCCATTTCCTTCGAACTCTAAAAATATAACAAATGAGACCGATAGAAAGAACGGCATAGTCTTCAGCTGGACGAATCTACATAATGAGGCGCGTTGCCGGAAAAAGATACCACGGTCCAAGTCTCCGGCTGCCCATTGTACGTATGTCATAATTACCAGGCGTAAATCTTCTTGTCGTGATTAATTGTCCAGTTGTCGCATCTCGCGTCGTCTTATTTGCGTCATTTATAAAATCTTCAAATAATAACGTTATGCGCGACGCGCATCATCGGTCTTTAGAAGCATTTATCGAACGATCGAATTAGTGCGGCAATAATCTTACCGATTATCTCTGTCCGAGATTGACCACATCAATGAAACTCTCTCGACACTTTAGAGAAATTACCGTGATACGATAATCACGTCACGCTTACGTGATGTCGCCGTCTCTTTCCTTCTCTATGACGCGTCGCCGTGTCTCTCGCTCTTTCAACGAAAGCTTTAAATGACAGCTGTGACGGAATGAAAAGTTTTCACCTTGTGTGCGACCATTATTACGTTGGTGAGATAAACTGATTAGTCTACATGTGATGCGACAGAGGTTTTATTGAAATAATCATATTTTTAGACACCATGGTCCACATTTCTGTGTGCAAACTACAATACAATGTCTTCACTATACAGACCAATTGATAATAATCTATGTGCCATCTCTTGGTAGAATGCATTGTTTTTAATTGGAGCACTCGAAATAAAAACATACATATGCTGTTAATCATTTCACGATTTTACATCGCTATTATCGGACTGTACGTAAGTTTGTAATTATAAAACCGTCTCTAAATTTTATATCACCAGAAGTAGAATATGCTTATATTTGCAGGTAGAAATACAGGTAAGAGGGTCTTCTTTGACATTGACCATTGTTATGTTTGAAGACGGCAAGAATTGCAAATTTTGTAAAACGACATGTATTTTGGAGCTATATTTCTGATACATCCATATCGCAGGACCAAAGTCGAAATTGATATTAAATAAATAAAACTATCTGAAAGCTTTTATCGGCATTTTTGATTATGGATATGCAGTTATTAGATGCAGTTCAAGAAGAAGAAAAAACATTCGATCTTACGACGATTCCTTTTGCTCCAATAAACAAATCGTCGAAAGTTGTTTTTGATACATTCGGCTCGGTTGGTCTCAATGAAAATATCAATGCTTTGAATATTATAACTATTGATTCGTCATTTATATTTTGACAGTTCTCGAAACTAAACAATATTTGGTAATTAACTAATACATAGCTTTTGACGTAGGTCTTAATATTTAAATAAATAGGAAAATACGACCCACTTTTGGTATTTGAATCCCTCAAAGACAGTACGTTGCTTCGGCAATTCTTCCACTTATAAAATATGTACAGAATTGTTTAAAATAACCATGAAAAAATACTGATGATGATATTACTTATTATATGCCTACTGAACTTTTTTATCTTAACAATCATCTCATTTATAACCCTTCACATATGTATTTTTCAGGAATGTCTGCACACTTATGACATATTAATTTCAGCCACAGGCGATTAAAAAAAACGTATGTTGAAAGCTAACACAACTCAAACATATTGATTAAATATTTGCTTCTCGGTCAATATCATGCTCAATCTGTCGAATGCATACCAACCCCGTTGTCTCGTTATACATTTGATCTCATCGACTATACTTCCAGTCGTTTCCACCATCTGTCCTAGATAAATATGTACATACAGTGTTCGTTATACATTATGTATCGGTGATGCGTATGGATATATTACATAATTAGTTTGGGTTTGACTTTCGTGAACCATGCGATATTTTTTAACCAATTTCATAGTACAAGCAATGATCACGAGGCAGAATTCCAAAGGACTTTACCGTGCGTTATCTTGCAACCCCCAGACTCTACCCACCCACCTCTTGCGTACGATTTCAATCAAATCCTATTTGATAGAGCAGCGGCATAAACAAATATTTCACGAGAAGCGAGGAATAGTGTAATTTATAAGAAGTAAACGGCAAGATTACTCCGCCTTTCGACAATGTTTGTATATTTTTGTATATGTTTGTATATTTGTATATGTTTGTATATCTATACTGAGGGACATCCGCCCCTCAGTATAGATAGGGATCTGCAGCCTCGATACAGACTCGCAGAATACGACGGAAATTCTTATTTTACCTCCGTAGAGTGGGCTATTTATCTTCGGCCGACAATACCGGAAAAGGGGATCCTCAAAAAGAGAGGGAAACAATTAAAACATGGAGAACTTTTAATAATTAAATTAATTTACCGTGATGATACTGCGACGATCCAAAATTGATGCGAAATGTAACGCGAAACTAAACCACGATGCAAGCGGCAAATTAAGTTTGCATGCCAATAATCAAACACGACCAGTCTGCAAGGCTATTCAGAGAGAATTCAAATGCGTTCGTCCTGCAACCCTCGGGATCTACCAGAGTTGGCAGAATAGTTTTGCACCTTTTTAATATTTTGCGATATTAAAAAGGTGCAAAATAATTTGCGATAGATTTTTCCCAATGTATTATCATAAACATAATCTTAGACAAATTCACTAAAAATCGCTTGGAGTGCGAAAAATTAACGGCCAAAATAAAATTAATTTTTACAAAATTAAACGCGCAATATTCCTACGCTATAATATCGGAGGAGTTCATTAAATCTCATGTTTTTTGTAATACTTTTTATTAATAACTGGTTATAAAAGCGCTTAAAATTGGCCGTTTAGTTTAGGCGTCGAATTTTAGGCAGGCAACGATCAGTTTTATTCTCACTAGGTGCGAGGTGCATGTGCGTGCCCGAAGTGTCAATTTTTTTATATACAAAGTGCAGTGTAGTTTCATAATATAACCAGCACTCTAGAATGAACCATGGTAATCATACAGCGACAATATTCAGGCAAGTGATTATAGTTTTGAAGTGTTTTGTAATACTATTCGATGCGATGTTCAGGTGATTCTGATTCTGGTCGATCAGGCTTTTCATCGACATTTTTAATATTGAATAGAAGTATTGAGATGTCAAAAACACTGATTAGAACATAGATTCATAGTGGACTAGAGGCCTTTGTTGTCTATTTTTGTATGTAGAATATGATACCGATATATGTATTATTGACTTTTTAAAGCCACGTCAAATTTTTGAATTGAATAAAGTAGGTGATTCCAATGAGTATCTGCTGAACCATGTTTGGGTTCATGGCGGATCTTCAAATTGTTTTGAAGCCAAACCACTGACGAAAGAACCGATATTTGTTAATCATTTATATTTGGAAATTCAGTTTATAAAATGCTCAGATCTTCAGCCGTAACTATGTTGTAAGATTTAATATTTTTAGATTTTTTTGATATAACAAATTTATGATTTAAATTTAACGCTGCAAGGAAAAGATCAGATCATTACGAACATTTGTGTGTACAAGTTAAAGCATTCAAACATTGGCTAGTTCTTTGGGAACAGAAGTTGAAAAATGGAAATTTAGCGCACCTTCCGACATCCAACATGAACGAATCTAGTTTTGGTGAAATTGCTGCATCGTATCAAAAATACGCAAATTTTAATTGAAATTGCAATTTGAGGTCCTACTGATTTTTGACCAACATAAAAATGTGTATTTGGATCATTGACAACATCTTCCCATAGTGGGCTAACTGTACTTGTGTTTACAGTAACCCAAATTTCTTCATCAGAATCAGTCTAGTATGAGGGCAGAATTTGATGATGCAGAAACAGAGCTTATTTCGCTGTTTTTATTAGTTTGCATTACACAAGATACATCATCTTTATTTATATCAGTCAACGATAATATTTCCATTTTAACGTCTAATTCATACATATAACCAGGATCGTTTGTATCAGTATTTTTTTCTTTCTTACAATTTTTGACTGGATTTGTCACATGCTAGAAAATATTACGAATATGAAATTACAATAAAAATGGCAGAAGTGTGCCGTTTGAGCCATTTCAATCTGTCTATCTGAACACGAGGAGTAAAAACATGATTAGTTGGATTTACTTTTTTGTTCTATTAGATTAGATTGAATCGCATTTTTCTTTGCTCCTTTCTAGCTGGTTTCGCTGCATTCTCTGAAATTTGAAGAATGCAATTGATATTTATTTCTTCTTTATCACGACTGTCGTTTGAATACTGCGTTAAACGTGACGATACATCGTCTCGTTCCTGTCCTGTTTACTATGTTCGTATGATTGGCATTTACAATCTTATAATGCTGTCATCTACTGTTGATTGAAATTGGGATGTTTGTATACGGCAGTACTGCAGATCTACAATCTTGTAGCAATTGATTTATCTGTCAAGCATGAAAGGGTTGTCGTACTGATTTTTTTATTTATTGAATATTGTAGGTTAGATGATTTGATTCTGCCGATTGATTGCTTTAAATTGTGTGGCGGCTACGAGATCGATCTCCTCAATCGATTTATTCACGAAGAAGGCAACCGCAACGACGGCGAAGAATCAATTGGCACTAAATAGAGAATTGGTCACGCATTTCTAGAGTCCTTACTTTATCTTCTATTTACATCCTACCCCACCTCGCGGAGACGAGGCAAATCCGTCGGTCGTTCTTTATTTTTAACTCTTACTATCGACAGATTTTTCTCATCGTTACAATGAATTGCAGATGACTTATGAACCAAACAAATGGTTGAACAACCGCAGCGCTTCTCTCGTGGTCGAAGTCCACCGCCTTGGCGACGATTGGCAGATATCCTTCTGTTCGTCCATCATCGACCGGACGTTTTGACACGAGGATCTCGACGTTTCTATTTCGAACGCTGGTCTTCCATTCCGAGGACGGCCATCTTGTCTTATCTGCGACGACAATGACGCACGTTGCGCTTAATGCTTTCAGCGCCTGCTTGCTTTAAAAAAAAGTGAATCATTCGCAACAAATCAACTTTTTAATGCATAGTGGGAAAATATCTTTTACTTGTTTGGGTTATGAGTATGATTTCGCATACTGTTTGACGGTGATACCTCTTTAGTTGACATCGCACTCGTCTCTTTTTGTAGATATTTTAGATACGCATAGAACACCCATTCTCGGGAATCATTAGGTATTTGTGGGGGCGAGTCTGGTGATGCTGTGCTAGTATATTATATTCTTTATTTCAATATCGCCGACCAGGTTATTTTGAGCTAATGTCACCAACAGAGATTCTCTAGCTGCGATGCGCTTACATGAATTGTAAATGTTTAGGATCCTTCTGTAAAGTGTTAAAAGAGTCAATTCGTTATTTTCCGTGCCTATGTTTTCGCATGAAAACAGAATAACATAAAACGTCCACTCATGTGATCACGTCAGTTCTGTTATCACGCGAAAACGCGGGTTCGGACCGTAAAGTGTTAACCCTTTGGGCTCTAAGATTTTTTCATAAAAATTTCCACCAACTCCAAGCCATTTTTTTGCGTATTTCTTAAAAAAATGTTTGTGTGGAATAAAATGAAAATATTGGGGGTTTATGAATAAAAAAGATAGTATTTTATTTTATTTGATTTATTAGTTTTTGTAATCATGTAATACATGATATTTTTTGAATCAATCTTCAGAATGAAGTGTTGCAAAAATATAGCGTTTGCTTTCATCCTTTTTCAGTTTCACGGTCTGAACACACCATAGATTTATTGGTTTTCTATTTTATGATTTCAAGGATCTTGAGAATCGTCCGGATTCTCGGATTCATTGTAAAATGCGTATAGCTATATGTATACTATATTGCATAAAGAGAAACACCATTAATAATATAAATAATGCTTTTTGTTTTAGGTCGAGACCGATTCCCTTCAACTTCAAGTACAGAAGATAATGAATCCGGATCCGAAGGCTCTCATGACGGAGGTCGCAGTGGGGGAGGTCGCGGTGGTCTGGGCGCCACACAACCGCCAGGCTCTATACGTAAACGTAGGGGCAATCTTCCCAAACACTCTGTTAAGATACTTAAAAGGTGGCTCTATGAACACCGCTACAATGCATATCCATCTGACGCTGAAAAGCTAACCCTTTCTCAAGAAGCGAGTTTGACAGTCCTGCAGGTAATCTATTTTTGCTTCGCCGTTTTCTTTTCCGCCAAGTTAAACAATTGTCATTTAGTCTGATATGAAATATTGCTTTTGATTAATAATTTGGCACGCTTCTTGATTGTAGGTTTGTAATTGGTTTATAAATGCGCGTCGTCGTATACTCCCTGAAATGATACGTCGCGAAGGACATGATCCGATGCACTATACGATATCACGTCGCGGTAAAAAACTGGGAGGCGGAGGCGGCGGCGGAGGAGGTAGCGTACAACCGTCCGAAGGTGGTCCAAATCGACGACCTTGGGACACTGCTAGCAATGTCAGCTCACATTCTGCAAAACATGCTCAACTAGCGCAAGACCATGATTACGATGATAACGGAATGCTCGTTTACAGGTAACAGAAATACTAATTGTTAATGTAATTAATTTGTACGTTGTCTTTATTTCTTTAGAGGATTTTCGAATGTTTGAAACTTTTCCATTGTTTCAGAAGTGATGAAGAACCAGAAGAATATTCTAGTTCGTCTCCCAGTGAAGAAGAAGTTAAATACGATCCTTCGGTTTGGCAATCTGTAATACGTTATGGTACAAATGACAAAGAAACCCATCCAGCTTCACGAGGGTATGTATTTCGACAATTATTTTTCAAGACTATTTAATTTTTGACGTTTTCTAATTTGTTAAATATTCCAGTTCTAGTTCCGAAGCAGCCTTAATATCAGAAATAGCACCACTCGAAGCTTGGGCATCGGCAGCTCATCCGCAATTGGCACATTTGCCACAATTGCCTCACCCGCTTGCAGTAGGTCCTCCTCCGCGTCGGCATCCGCGAGTTCAGGTTAATATTTAGTTCATTTGTGTTTGTATATATTTTTTAAGTTTTTAAATATTTTATTTTTCATATCAAAAAGGTGATGCCAGCTAGGCCACCTTCACCTCCGAGGTTGCCATCGTCACCGCCGCCGACGCCTCCGTCACCGCCTTCCCAACAGCAAGCTGCTACCTCATCTGACCGTGACAAATTTAAATGTCTCTATTTATTAGTAGAGACTGCTGTTGCTGTACGTCAGCGTGAAAAAGAACAAGAAGAGGTTCAAGTGTAGGTTTCGATTTGTGATGTAGTATTAAAAGAGTTGCCACTATTTCTTTAAAAACTTTTTATGAAAAAGGCTATGCGATATTGTATGTATATTTTGATTTCACATACGAATTCCATATATTTCTAGAATTATAATTAAATATTCCTTAAAATGCATTTCATTTGCTCAAGGTTACTTTTGTTAAGCTTTTCAAGTTAACCTTTATACTCGATTTACCTTCCCCAGACATACCATCTTTTGCGAGATGCAACCCTCTTAGTTTTTAATATACGTATGTATAGATTTCCAAATCAATTGAATCTCTTTATTGGGTTTGGATATTTCCCTTAATTGAAGAATTGGTAAGACGTTTTATTCATTTTGCCTTCTTCATTATAAAATAAATATTCTATAAACTGTTGGAAAGTGATTTTTCGCATTGTACAAAAATATGTCTTCATATCGATAGAAATAGTGGCATCTAGTTTTTTGATAAGATAAATTGTAAAATTTGTTCTTCCGCCCTTCTATGATCATTATTTAACATGTGTATTTTAAATGTGTTCATAAAGACTTTCAATACGGAAGAACTACGTGTGTAAATATTACCGTTTTATGAGATCAAGTGTGTACAAATAAATGTGAGAGACTCTATTGAGTGCAATTTGTGTGTTAAATTTTAGAATGTACTCTTGAAAAGATGCAAATCGAAGAATATCTTGCACAAACATTTACAGGACTTTAAAAATGTACTAAATGTACAAATTTCTACTAGTGATTTTTGACAAAATGCAATATTTGCATTACTTGAGCAATAATTTTTTTCTACCTGATCACAAATATATTATCTTTAAACAAATATGAGGCAGATAAGGTTATACACTTACACGTATTTAAGACAATAGTATTTGAAATTTACGTATATGGCTAACAGCTCAAAGGGTAAACCATAACTTAAACTATGTATCAGTATGTTTATACTTCATGTAACATAATTTGTAATGTAGTTATATTTGTAAACCAAATGTGCCTTTATTAAATGATAAATAGTAACGGCTAATATATTTTTCAATTTGATCTTTTTTGTTCTTATACTAGGTAAGGCTTGTATTTAATCTATGTATTTATATAAGCCCGAATTTTTCGTTTAAACTCTCGTCTCCTTATCGAGAAATGTGTAACTTATATTTTTAAAAATACAGTTTTTAGTTCAAAATGTACAATATTTTTTTTATACATAAACAGTAATACCAATCAGCCTTAGGCATTTAGCCTGCATTATAACAATTTTGTGACCTGTTTTGTACGGGATCTACTATGTAGATTGCAAATAGAAACAAATCTTCAATTTAATTACTGCGTCTGTTACGTTATTGATTTCTCATTTAGTATTTTGGAGTGTGGCTACATTATAAAATTGTATGTACGTTTTTAATTATTTTGCATGCATTGAATTTAATCTGTTTGTTTTTCAACATTGTGCATAACTGCTATAAATATTTTATATTGTTGCTTCTTGTACATATTTTTTGTGTATGGACAGTTTTTCATAATTTCTTTTTCTTTTATAAGTTTCTTCAATGAATACAGGCTATTTTTTGTTCTGATTAAAAATTACAAATACATGTTTCAAGTGTCTTTACATTTATATTTGGTCATTAAATTAGGCAACAAGCACAATTTTAAAGTAAGTATTGTATTCAAGCCAAACGTTTATAATCACATACACTAGCAAAAAATTATACATACACTTTTACAACAGTATTTAATTGCTTATTTTTAAACTATAGCTAAAGCTACTTTTACAATCTGATCTACCATGATAATTAATGATTATAAATGAAGTTTTCATTTACATTATAAGCATTTGTGTGATGACATGTGTGTGGTAATATGGTATGCTGTTGATTTTAGAGAATACGATCAAATACACGATTAATTCAAAATATTTTTTATATGAGAATTTGTGCCACCTAGCTGAAATATTTACATGTAAATATGCTAAATTAAATATGTAGCATATTTATATGCAATATTTGTTATTACCATGAAATTAATGCATAGATACTCAAATATAAAGGGGTTTGAGACTAAAACATGTTTACAGTTATACCACTATGGTAGTTCTTTATTTCTTATTCAAGTAGCCATAAAATCTATATATTCAGGCTGGCTGGAATTAATGTTCTCATCGTCCAGATGTCTTTAATTGAACGTTTTAATTGAAGTGGTGAATCCATATCCTGAACCTTTAATTTTTGGAAGTCATGTTAACATAAATGAAAGAAGAATTTTCAATTATTTTTACAAATAAATTTAGATAAACATTTCAAAGTAAAGTAACATATGTATGTAATAAAAGATTTTAGCCCAGATTTCAAATGCTAACACTAAGTGTTCTATTTATGTGAAGACATAACATGCTGGTTTGTCTAGTTTTCTCGGTTGAATTCTATAAGATCGGAGGCTTGACACACCTTTGTTCAATATTTAAAAATATCCAGTGAGAATGTATATTGGAAATATATATGAGTGCATATGTTGATTTATTCACATGTATGTTGCTATCAGATGGGAATATGTTCAATTTCCAAATGGCTTTTTAATAGAAACGTGTGAAATGTTTTTAAATTGATTATGCATTGCATGAGCTAAAAAACTATCATATGATCAATATTTTCTCACTGAATTTCTATCTGGTATGCGATTGATGGCCATATTTTAAATATATATTCGCCAAAATTCTCCTAAGGGTGGTGATTTTGTTTTTTATTGTTAGAATTGGAAAGATTAACATTAATATTGTTATATTATTAAAAACCCTAGTCATTGAGATTCAGTTTGTTTTTAATTTTATCATTTACATGTATAAATAAAAAGAAACTGTCCATCAACCATATTCTGCATGTTGCAATGTTTATTTGAAACTTATTTGATGTCAAATTATAAACATGAAAGTCCCACGAACTCGAAATGTAACACATTAACACGTTGTATGCAGGAGAGAGTGATCACACTGTATACATTTATAGTTTTAAATAGCTGGAGACTGCAATCTTAATTTGGATATTAGCTGTATATAGCGGAAATTGAATCTCTGATTCATTTAATATTGTCGTTTATGAAACTAATGCTTTACAATCGAAAAAATAAAACATTGCAAATAACATACACAACCTTGACGTATAACGCTTAATTATATTGCAATGGGGTTTGTATTAAAACTATTCCAATGTCTACAGAATGATAAAGAATATAATTTAATTAAAACAGTATTTATTTTATTATGCTACTCGGAAAATATATTCCTTCAGAGAAATTTAACATGATGCATAATAGAAGAAATATAATACTATATGGCTATTGATTAAAAGTCCATAATACTTTAGATTATATATTGGAACTGGAATTACATTTTTAATATATTTATGAATATACATTGAGTTTACAGTTTGTAAATTGACATAAATAACATACGATGGTGAATATGCAGGCTTTTAATGTTCTTTCAAATTACATAATAATTTAACCATAAAGTGGCTAAAATGATTCTTAGTAATTATTTAAAAAAAAGGCTATCAATTTATATTATGGATACAAAAATATAGTGTCTACTTCACTTTGTGCTCGCATATTATTTAGGGTGGCTCCTACAGCCTTATAAGATAGCCCCGGCCACCGACAACGCTTGCCACCATTTTCTTCTGTCCTGGGATCTCATCACTCCAATTTTCCAGGACCAGACGTGCGGTGTCTTTTTTGACTTGATCAGCCCAGCGTAGCCGAGGTCTTCCGACAGGTCTATTGCCATTCGGTCCCAGATTAGAGAAAGGAAAATTGCAAACAAACTTCTGTTTGTCAAAAAATGCCTTTGCAGTGAAAGCGTTAATTATTTAAAAACCAGATCAATCATCCTTTAAACTTTCAATTGTCCATGGAAACAAATATGAAAATATCTGACTGCATTACACACACTTTTCCAGATTTTAAATGGTGCCTTTATACAAGGGAAATTGATTATATTGTTAAGCATTCTTTATAGCTTTAAAAATAAATTTTCAACTGAATTAATATACAGATTGTGCAGAGAATAGTAAAAATTTTACAACACTAAAAAGTGTATGAAAATGAAATATTTTTGTAAATATATCAATATTGTATATACTAATTTCCATTATCTGTTGCTTCACAATAAAGATAGTCCTGCCTACACAATATACTCCCGCAAACAACGTGTTATTATTTGTGGATTTTTTCTGTCCTAATATATGTAAAGTGTATTAGGAAAATATAAATGTTCGCAGTACAGTTCTAAGGCCTTATATTTTTGGTAAACTAATTAGGATATGCATCTTTGCTTATGCAATTACTAATTTATTATTAACGCAACAGTCTAACTATGAATGTTTTGATCTCTATATTTATTTATTTTATATAATGAACTTTCTAATCAATCTTTTGAAAATAATGAATGATAAAAATTTAATATATGCCTACGAAATGAGTGAAATATGAGATCACTTTTTATAGTAAAACTGTTTATTACATCCATCTGTTTACTTCAATATACTTATATTTCGTCCACGTTATGGTTAAATTACTATCTTTTGAAAATAGTTTTGAATGTAAGATAAGGAAGTGTTCAAAAAGATCGATAATATGACAGGAGTACAACGAAATGAATTTAAAAATGTGTACCGCCATCTGAAAGAGGGAATTTATTTTAATTTTATTTTCATCGAGCAAAACATTAGACAATAACATTGACGTTGAATAAATTAGCAAGTCAAAATATATTTCAACAACCCCACTTTGTATAATCCAAAATTGTTTCCGAGGTTTAGTTAAGAATCCCACAATTACATAGTTAATTTGTAAATACACTCCAATGTAAATTTTAAAAGTAATTGCTCAATTTCATGTTAATTATCTATCTCCTTAATAGTTTATTTATTTCCTATACAAATTTTGCAGATAAATAATGCATTTTTTTCATTATAAGATTTTTCTAAAGGCATTTTTCCAGTTTAAATGTGGGACAATATCAAGATGATTGCATTTAAATATGACTACATAAGCTAAACTGCGAAATTTAATAAAATCAAGACATGTAAAATAGTCATTTATTCTTAATTTTTTTTTTGCCTCAAATTAATTCTACTGTTGTTTTCAGTATGATAGCTGCTACTGTGTCCAATATTTAGTTTTTTAATTGCTCTTGTTATTCTTAATTTAGGTATTAATTTTAGCTTTAAAATGTTTGGGGCGATTTAAGCACTCCAGGTTTCGTATTATGTGCTCCTTTTGCTTTAATTCGAATATTAATCTGCAGATTGTATGAACAAAAATATGTTCGCAAAAATGGTTGTGTCTTTGTGATGATTTAAAAGGTTAATTTATTTGTACAACATCAATCTAATATTGAAAGTAGCGGGAGTTACAAATATACACATTAAATGTTCTTTTTTTGGAATCGATTACAATCTCAATTATATGTATCGAATATTTTAAATTTCATTAAAATTACATACCCAAAATATATATTTATATATATATCTTAATTAAATATCTTTCTGTTTACGCAATGTGGATATGAACACATTTTTGATGTAATTTTTAAAAAAGATTAGTCAAATTTATTAATATAAATTTTACATAAATGGTGGTTTTATATAAAAAGTGAGCAACTTTTGATGCAATTATCACTGCCAATCTATATATGACTAAATAACTAGGACTCAATAACTTGGGAGCCATTAGCCTGTAAATCTCGTTGGATTACATATTTCGTATTGTTGTATATGAATAAGATGAATTCAATATTAACCTAGCCGGTATCACTTGTATTAATTATTTGTAATTTATACTTTTAAGATTAAAATTTTCTACGTATAATGCTCTTCCCTGTTGACCCCTTTTTGTAAATGTTTAAAATATCACGGTTTGCAGATATGTAATACTCGTAATAGAGCTGTTAAGTTGGTCTCGTAATATTTGCTGTATCAGATGAAGTTTCAAAATACTCAACTGCCAATGAAGAAATAATTGTAAAATGTAAAGTTTTGGGACGAGCATTATAAGAAACATTCAATGTAGTCTCCGCTGGTTTATTAGTGCTATTTTGAATGTTTTTATTTCTTTATTATTTTTACTTAGTTGTCATGTAGCAAATTTATTATAACAGTCCTGAATATTTAGGTTTTTTCTTTTCTGTGTAAATGATTTGTGCATACTTGAAGTTAGTATTTTTTTCCAATTGCAAACTTTTTGTGTTTTGAGTGAATGATGTTTTGTATGATTTAATGTCACATTGGTTGTAGAAATAGTTTTAAAATATCATAGTTTTCCATACCTGATATAATTGTAATCATTATAAGCAGTGCCATAAACAGTTTGAAGCATAACGTGGCAAAAAGTTGAAAATCAATAGTTACTGTCAAACTACTAGAATATGTTAGAAGAAAGAATACTATGTCAGCCTTAGAAAGAGTAAAGTATGTTGTGAACTTATATTAATTTGTTTCATTTATAGTTATCCTATTTAACAATATTGTATTGTCTTCGTCTTCCCTACAATCCTTTTCCTTAAAATATAATTCAACCTAGACTTAAATTTTTGAAATATCGTTTCGTTTTTGGTTTTGCCAAAAAAAAAATACAGTGATATCTACAGATACAAATGTATGCACTTGAATATTCATTAACCCTTTCCGGTCCCATGTCAAATCTCATTCGACATTGATTTCTACCGTGTGGGGTCTCATGTTGAATGTCAGACGTTTTTTCATCATTAGTATTATTAAATTAAAATGCAACGCAACATTTTTTTTCACTTGTATTTATTACAATAGTATGTTGACCATAGGACAAATGATTTTTTTGTGAAGCTAATATCCTCATAAAATGTTCTGACACTGATATATTGATAATACTTTCGGGATCAAGATAGTCAAATATATGGATCGAGAATGGCATTGGTAATAATATGCGAAACATTGACGTCAGGAAATTGCACCAACATCTAGGAGGTTCTTTATTAGCAGCGTTACCTGGATTCCATGCGTTGACAGACTGCGATTATAATGCAGTCCTCTTCAGAAAATGCATAAAATGTCCTTTCAAAATGTTAGAAACGGTACCTACATTGTTTATTATTTATAATCAATAATTACGGGTATGTTACGGTTAAACAAGTTATTTTTACAGAAGACGAGGGAGATAAGAAAAATATCACAGAAAGCGACGACAATGGGAGCACTGACTTAGATGACGACGAATGCAGTGATAGCAGCGAATAAGTACAATTAATAACTGATAAAATATTATTAATAAATCTTTCGACTTCCATAAGAGTGTTATTATATTCCTAGCGACCTTTTGCTGTGGCGCTTTAGCAACATCTATTTAATCTGGCATTTTTATAAACATAAATTATTTATTACAAGGTATTCATACCAAATTCACTATTCTTATCGGTTTCAGCAAGTTTGAACTTTACTAATTTATAAAAAAATCTACTTTAACAATATGAATTAGTTATGATAAAATTTCATCCTCTTCTCCTCTTAAACCCAATGGCACTCAGTCACCAGACTCACAATGATAGTCCAGAAACAATCAGAATACAACTATTAAATGATCCACATATGTTAGGTGATCCTCAATTTATGCTTAGTTATAAGTTGTTTTAAAAAATAAAATAGTTGTTGATTGTAATTTAAAAGGAATCTGGGTATTATTAAAAAGATTTCATTTACATAAATAAAATTTAAACAACACTTCAAATAATATATTTTTTTATTTCAACTATTTCATTAAAACTTAAAAAATATAAACAAATATAACTTAAAACTATAAAGACAAGGAAAACGATTTTAACTTATTTGATATAAATGTGAAAAAATTTTTAAAAAACCTTGTTAGATTTTGAGATACAAACATTTGTATCAAAGTTTAATGTTCCTTGAAATCAATCAAATTGATAATGTGTACTTCAGTACAACTTGAATTTGTTGATGTAAATTATTTTTCATATTTCTCAATAGACGACACAATCAATACAATGGTTGTAATAAATATGAAATCACATTTAATAAGATGCTTTTTTGCATTCTGGTTCAGACTTCTTCGAACGGACGCTTCAAAGAATCTTTAGACGCATTTGAATTAAATGAGCTTACTTTTTGTGGTGAGACTTCTTTTATCACATTTATTTCTGGCGGTGCAGATTCGTCCAATTCTGGATCTTGCGACGAATAAAATATGATCGATGCTCTTTTATTCTTTCCTGGCGCTTCTCTGGTTTTTTCTAATAGGATAAAAAAAATTACTAGAATACAACCATAATGAGGACACATCAAAATTTTAAATCCCATGCTATACAAATTTAAAACTAATCAAAATGCTTAATTTTGAATGCACAATTGTTTAATTTTTCTCAATAACCATATTCAATTTTAATCAAATTATGTATTCAATACCATTGTTGCATTATACTTGATAGGTACGAATATGCTTTTAGGTCTTAGCTCTAGTTTTTCAATTGATTTCATTGTGATCTAAAGCCGAGGTTGGTGAAATTTTTGTGAAAAGGCCAAACTAGGTAGCAAACTCGAAGATATTTATGTGGGTAATTTTATTCAGAGTACAAAAAAACAAGTTTAGTTTTTGTAGTTTGCCAACCCTTGATTATGATAGTCTTAAGTAAATAAAGCACAGTTAAACCATGCAAGCTTTATGTATCATGAGGTTTTTTGGTCTGTTCACACTTCAAAAATTGTGTCTATTATTTAGGATATTAAAAAAAATAATAGTAATTCAAATATTAAACTAATTGTTGAATAGAAAGAAACTATATTAGTTTCTCAAAGTAGGAAAATATATGAAAAGTAAGAATCTCAGTTTAATTTTTGACGATTAATGAGACCACTAAGGCTCGATTCACACTGTTGTGCTGTTCATGGTTCAATCTAACTCCGTTCTCGGAACACTCCAGTTCCAATCCAATAGTGTGAATACTCTGATTGTTTCTTGTGTAAGAATATTTGACCGGACTGGGATCAGGCCAAGGCCGGAGTGAGATCAAACTGTGAGCGGCATCACAATGTAAATCGAGCTTAACAGTTTTAACACAACATGAATAATTTTTTTTTTAAAAGCTTGATATTAATTGCTTATAGACGGAAATTAAAAAGAAATAATGTATATCTATATCTTTAAAATGATATCCACTTTTATCTCTCACTAAAATGATACATAGAAGACTAAAAACAGTAGAAATGCATCCAATAGAATTCATAAAATGTATTAATAGGATTTTTATCAGATTGTTAAGCTTGTCTTTGAATTTGAAGCAATTTCGCTAAATGTATAATTGTGCATTAACCCAAAAGCGCAAGCAAAAGAACTTATTCTAGTTAAAATCATGTAATAATTTTATCGTATGTTAAACATATTTCATTTTCACTTACCTTTTAACTTTCTTTATTTAATATATTTATGTATAGTTTGAAATAATTTCACGACTACATAACATTATCAGTGATTGTTATGCATCATTTAATTAGTGCCTATTGTAACATGAACATAAATGTATTATGCTACCTTCTAGATATGCATAAATTTAAGTTATAGTTTCATTAAGACATGAATCTTGCAGGTTAAAAATGGTATGTATATATTCAAAAGGAAAACTGTATATTTATAGAAAATATTTAATCAAATTAAAAAACTTTCCTTACAAATTACATGGCACATTATTTTTTATTACAATCATTTAATTTTTTTATAAACACTAAAGACAAAATAGGGAGATCTTTTATGTATTAACCTAAGTGCGTACTGCCATTATTTTTTTGCATCTGTTTACTCTTGAACTCCTCCATTTTTTGCCTTTGTCTTCTTATTCTTTCGGCCCTCAACTCCTCATCTTTGCTCTCAGCTGAGGGCAAATTGAATTCCGGTGGACATACCTGCAATGCCGTGTATTACATTTGATGCTTTCTTTTTCACTACAAATAAACTTAATGAAAAGCTGAAAATACATCAGCAACAATATAGTACGTGATACCCTACAAGATATTTTCATAAAAATGAAAAATATCGCTTTATTTCCTATATCATTGTAAAATACGTATATGTAGAATCTAATGTAAACTATATATTGCTATTATACCTAACACTAACTGCAGTGATAAAGACTGCTAAATATATTACTCTAATGTATTGTACATTTTGTGCTAATTGTACTTCCCAATACGGACACATCGGTTTAAAAATTGATAAAAAATATTTAAACATTAAATACACATACAGATCTAAACTAAATCATCTAGCGACCTATGGATGATTATCATATTACAAATTTAATATCTCAGCACAACTTTACTCAGGTACATTATTTTTAAACTTTGGAATGGCACATTTGCTTTTGGGTCTCCGAAGAATACTGTGTTCGCGATTCCTCCACGACAGTCGGTTTATCCATTTGTTCTGCGACCCACTTTTTCACCTTTTGTTCCGTCCAAAACCCGTCATAAAAAATCGTTGGTTTTATCCAGGCTCCGTTCATATTGAACGGATGGGCGATAAAATTACCAGAACCAGTGGATACTTCTCCTTCCAGACTGTGAACCGACGGAGTGGGACCGTTGCACGGTTGTTGACATTCCATCATACCTGTTTGGGCACTCATTACAAAGTTTTTGGGTGGCATGTTAAAATTGACATTGACTTTATTATGACGATCGTAGTTATCATATACCGGCCAGGGTGGATATTCCGTATAATATGTATTATGGTATAAAGGCGGCGGAGGAGTATGAGGGGCAGCACATTGCACGCTGTAAAGAGGCGGCATTACATGTTGAACCAAATAACTTACATTAGAAGGATGATGAGGTGCCGTTAAAGAAGCAGGACCAGTATTTGGTCGAATACTTAACGGCGGTGGTGGAGGAACTTGAGTTATGGGCGCCACCATTTTTGGATTGTGATTCGCAACAAATCCATTATTAGGTTTAGAAGCTGCTTGATTTGCTGGGAAATTTGGTGTTTCGTTCAAATTCGTTTGAGATATTATCCGAGCATTATTAATGATGGGGAATTGATTCTGAGATTTATCTAAATTATTTTTATCTGACTGTTGATTTCCGCCATATCGCTGAGGTGATCTCATCCCTTTAAATTGATTATTCTCAACTGATATTGAGCTATCGCTCGAATCTTTTCTATGAGAAAATCCCATTTGAGATACAGAAGCATTGAATGTATTTTTCGGTTCTCCTATGTGAGTATTGGAAGCCAAATTGAGATTTTCATTATTTTCATGAGCGGTTTCAAGGACGTTCTTTTTATCTGCCTGACTGTCCATTTTGGAAGCCTCCAATAATTCAATTAGTTGACTTGCAATAGATCCGCCAAAACCAAGTAGTGTTTCACGAAGAGCATTTGTTATGGATCCCTGAAATTAATCTTAAATTAGGAATACCAAAAAATGTCATCAACAATTTTTAATTTTTTAAATTACTCTTTAATTAACATTAAACAGTGCCAACAAGATGTATTCAAGATCAAAGAAAAGCTTTGCGTTGTTATTAAAAATGCTTATATTTAAAAAAGAAAATCTAAAATAATGCCTTTTAAAATGCTATTGGTTATATTCATAACGAAAGAAATTTGGCACATTGAATAACTACAGAAATAAATGCAGAAAGTATTGATTACTTTTCTAGCATTATATATTGCTCCTCCTTTTTGTGTCGATACAGTCGTTGCATAACCAACATCTTCTCGACGGAGCCCCAACGAATTAACAGTCACCGACACAAATGCAACAACTCCAGCAATATATTTTCCATTAGAATAATCAATGAAATCTGAAATTCAAACCAGAAATATTTGTAATTTTTGTCCATCATATTTTTTTGTGAAATATGAATTTATATTAATATTTAATTATCAAAAACAAGTGCTAAATATAATAATAGACTTGATAAAAATACTGTCTTCTAAGGCATCAATTTAAATATATTCAAAAATATTTTTTAATGTGATGAAGAAATTGTGCTGAAGTGAAAGGATGTAAAATGGCAGCCACAAGAAATTAAAATAATGAAAATTTAGGGTTTTATGGATGTACATATTTTAACACAAGTGAATAGCTACAATATCTATATTGTAATTTGTGAATTTTGTAGCCACGGAAGAAACGACAAAGTGATTATAAAAAATTGATAACCGAGCCACTGCATGCGATACATAAACACTGAAAAAAATATGATTAGCACATTAATGTGCGCAGATTACAATTTATGGTTGATACATTTTACATAACCTCAAGGGTTACATGCTATAAGACTTAACTTTTTTGGTACTTAGATAGCAACTTTTTACAAAATTATATCATACCCAAATCTTGTTTGGTCACAGACCAATTCCAGTTTTTAAACCCCCATTGCGAATGACCGAAAGATATGAGTTGTTGTCTCTTTTTATAATTGAAATCCAATTCCATGTTGGGCTCTGTCGGGGTGTCTTTTGCAGTCGATCCGTCGGGCTGTCAAAAAAAAAACACAAATAGTAAATAACAACACCGGCTGGTATATGTGACAATTCTTTCTATTCGGTTATCAGCAGGTTTTTTCTGACTATGACGCATTTGCCGAGTATGCAAAATGACGACGAAGCTCTTGATAACAGCTGTCGGCGGTAAATGGAACAATCCAACTTTACAAAGTTTTTAAAAAAAGCTTTTCAAACGTAGTAAAGCATGACTTTGTCTACGTTAAGAAAGCGAAAAAGAATCAAACGGAATATGTGAGTTTGTACAGAAACCAAAGAAATCCTTACCATTTTGATAGAGTAGAGGGAAGCACGCAACCGACCCTCGCGACTCATGGCGGTCACAGCATTTCCTATTTTGGCCATAAACCGCCAATTTAGTTCATTTCGTTTTTTAAATTTATTATATTTTGATCCTAACAAATATCAAAAGAATAAGCTAACTTATAAAATTTCTTCAATCATAATCTACATAAATAACTCAATTATATAAATAAAAATTTAAACTTTATTGATATTAAAAATGAAAGCATTTTTCATGGCGTGAAATCTAATCCCAAAATAAAAATGCACCAACTTCTAAAATTTTATTCTTTAAAATTAATCAAATATATAAATCAAGAAATATAAATAAAATATATAAACATAAGCAACTTAATCAAATATTTTTATTACATGTGCATGTTTTTACTGTTGTTTTATTTTTGAAACTCACAAACTTTTTTTTGAGCGAAGGAAAATCGGGAAAAGAACAAAGAAAAAAGAAAAAGGAATTGGGAATTAAAACCGCTTAAAATAATATAAGATGTTTTAATGAGATGTTGATATTATAAGATGTTGAAATTATTTTGCTTTAACTTTTTGATTATTTAAAATTGTATCGCATAGAATTTTATTCTTTGAATTTACTATAAATCATGCCAATAATGAAGATATAATTTTTTAAAACGTTTTTATCACTTAAATCAAGTCATTGTTTATCGTTACAATGGCTTTTTCAATATTTAAATGTTACCAATTTATAAAAGTACATATAAAGTTAAAATGAAATGGAAAATTTTGAAAATATGTACATATTTATATTAAAATTTCAATTACATTGTAATTGGTAAAACATATTAAAAATAAATGATTTAGATGTGTAATTGGTGAAAAGTGACCCCGTTGGAAGAAGTTGAGTGGGTGGTCGATGCAGTGGTGCCAACGTCGGCAATAAAAGTGGAGTAAAAACAGGTGTGCTGTGGTGTGTTGTGATGTCTGCGGCGGGGCCGGGGCCGGGGCCGGGGCCGGGCGCAGGGCCGGGGTCGGGGCCAGGGCCGGCGCGGCTGCGGCCCCGCGACGTGGCGTGGCCGCTGTTGTCGCTCCTCGCGCTCGTCGCCGACACTGCCACCGGTGAGACCACAACATCCCTGCAAACCGCCCTCATACCTCATCCTTTTCATTTGACATTAATATCGACCAACACCAAACTTCATTTCAAATATTATACTGACTTTTATTGATATTTATTAACCTACTTGTACTTTTTAGTAAGTATATTCGCCTTAGAAGTTGATAAAGTAACGACTTTTTTAAAAATACTGTTTGCATTTTCTGAATAAATGTATGCTAAATTTTTGTTGTATGTTGAATATTTGATTTCTTAAGCATTTGTTTACGTTTTGAAAGACTATTAAATGTGTATATCTCTTTTAGTTATTTTGTTACATTTTTTTTTATAGACATAATCCTTGTCGTGGAATATTGGCGAAAAGATCACATGTATTGGTCACTCGGTACATTTTTACTGATAATAGTTCCAGCTATACTTATACAACTGTTTTCAATGCGATGGCATCTAATGGATGAAGCTGTTTCGGTCTGGCACTGGGTTAGCCACTTATGCCTCTTGGGTGTGCTTCACAGGTATGTTTTGATTTAATTAATATACCCATACATTATTGTATTCTGAATGAAAAATTATGGCTAGAAGCAATATCAATCACAATTTATTAGTAGTTGTAGAATTGATACTGAAATCTTAAAAGGATGCCACTGGAATTGAATATATTGAAGTACTTATTTTATTTATATAAAATTATACATAAAAAATATAATTTAGCGGAAAAATTAATGTGTTTTAAATGTTAGAATCATACGATAAGATCTAGTTGGGAAATTGAAAAGAATTTGCAAAATATTTAACACTGTACGATCAGATCAATTAATTAAATTTTCGTCATCACGACAGTAAAAGATTCCAGTGAAGAACTCTAAACAACTAAGCGAATTAACAGAACTTGTGAAATTGACAATAACAGTGATTAATATGGGAGATATTTTTCAAATGTTTTATTTATATGTTATTTTCTATCTACTTATTAAAAAACATATCTTTCAAACTCTCAATAGTAGTAATAAAAATCATAGTATTATCCACAGTATCGCTTGAAATTTAAATCTGGTATTTCTTAAATATTTCTACAGATTTAATAGTTTTGTTTCCATATTTTAATGGATTTGATAATCTTCCATACATATTTTTAGAATATCTATTTTGATGATAGCTTATTCCTCTGCTCATTGCAGGAAATTTTGACAAGTAATGCAATAATATAATAACTTTTTTGTTCCAATGTTAGCATTTATGTATTATATTAAATAAATGATTACGTGTTCTTTTCTCAACTTGAAATATTACCGTATATATTTTTTCATGTGCTATCAGGTATACTATGGTAATAAAAACTGGATTTGAAGTGATGGAGTCAAAATCTCAACACGATTTGCAGAGAATGTATCTGCAACAGAGTGACATCTGCATGCTTCACCTATTTGAATCGTTCTTAGAAGCAGCCCCACAGCTCATCTTACAATTGTATATCATGATTATGCTTCGAGATTGGCACGTCTTTGCTGGTAAGTAATTTTGTGCTATTATTTTAATTGTTATGTAAAAAAATTGTTTGCATAATTGCTTCATCCTCTCAATTTTGTTTAGTCAAAGCGAAATATTCCTTTGGTGAATAATCAAATAAAATGAAGTCTTTCTCGTAGATGGTATATATGCTCTCGAGAAGAATTTTGGGTATTGTAGAAAAGTATTTTCGAGTGATGTTCATGTCGGTTCGACCAAATGGATTTGTATTGTCCCATTTGTTGATTTTCATAACGTGATCTATGGAATCGATGCCCAAATAATCTAAGAAATATTTGTGGTCTTCTTTAAAAGTCTCCATTTTTATAATAAAATCGTAATTTACAAAGCACGGTGCACATTCTTTATAATATGGACGCCAGTGTTCATCAAAGGATTTTTCTGTTGCGATATACTGTAGAAATTCTTCAAAGGTGGGCATTGTTCGATTTGTCGATTGCTGTCCATACCATTGAACAATGTATTTGCTGAACTTTTTTATGTAGTAGGTTTTTGTTTCATCCTGCAGTTTGTCTCTGTAAGCTGACAGCAATCTTTGAAATGGATGTCTCACTATGAGAAATTTTGTGGTTTTGTTTAATGCCTAAAAATAAACAACGTGTATTAAAATTGCACTTGTTTATTAATTAATTAATTTGTATTTGTCTTTTACCTTAGTGACTCTATTTTTGCCCAAATAGGGATAAGCCTTTCGTGCTAATTTGCTGACTTCTATGTTTTTATTAGGCAACTTTGTTTTTGGATCCATTTCACCACCGATTGATGCAAATACCTTCATCCAAACTGTGGAACCAGCTTTGCATATGGGACACCAAGTTATTTCATCGTCTCTAATATTAGAATGAAAAAAATTGATATTTTAAAAACAAAGATTTTTTTAAAATTAATATGCTAGATAAATAGATGTACATGATTTTGGCCATACAAATTTATGACCATTTTAATAAATTAGTACTTTTTTAGGCAAGCTGAAAAACAGCAATCAGACAAAATTGTACTTAAGGGGTCATCTCACTTTATCACTTCAAAAATTTTTTTTTTTTTCAATTTCATTTTTCGAAAGGACATGTCTTTAAGGAAATTGTCCATAATTCTGGTGAAGAAATTCGGATTATTTCAATGGTGTATAGCTAATTCGCGTAATGCGTTTGAAGCAATCACTCCATCCAGATTGCACCCCAAAGGCTCTGAGATCGCTGCACCACAGGGTTGCCCCTGTACCTGCTTTTGTTTGCAGGCCAGAGGTTCCTATTGAGGACCTTTCTTATCTTTGTTCTAGTAAGAAGCAAAAGAAGTCAAAAAAATGTTAATACAGATTTTAAAAAGACGAATAAGCAAGTGGGAAAGTAAGGGCACAAAAAGAAAAAAAAACTGTATGAAGTGCTTCAAAAACCGAACAGTTTACTAATAAATTAATAAAAGATTTATATAATTATTATGGCTTAGCTATCCGCCTACATCTTGATTCAATAAAAAAAATTGCGAATTGCAAAAACATGCAATTACAAGATCGTTATATTTGTAAAAGCAACCTCCCTCTCTCACAGAGAATTTTCAGCAAATCTTAATAGCCATTTATGAAGAATGAATGTCTGATAGTTTATTGGAAAGATGCCTTGGCTCGTTTCAACATGTTCATATGGTATCAGGTACCAAAACATATTTTTTATGGCAAAAAAATACTAGAAATCATGACATACTGCAGCCTGCATTTTTAACAAAGCATTTAAATCTATTTTAAAAATAATAGATAAAAGGATGCATTGCGATTCATGGAGACGCGCAATGAAGGACACATATGCCTTGCCAACCGTCAAGGCTCCGAGTCTTCTAAATAAGTTAGAACATTTCACAGATACGCCAAATCAGCCAAAAAAAGAAGAGGCTGAGGTAGCTGAAGAATTTCTTAATGAAGCTGGAATCGCTGATTAGTAATATATTTCCCTTTTCAAAAAAATTTTACCCCTTAAAACTTTAAACGCGTTTTTCTCGAAATTATATTTTTGCATGTGGTGTGGAAAGAATTTTGAACATACATGGCTATGGCAGTTCGTAAAACCAGGTCATAATGTTTATTTTATCATACATTTTACGTTAAAAAATACCCCCAAAAAAAGGTGTTTTTTTCCAAACTTTTTTTCAAATCAGCGCCATTTTGTTACTTTTAAACAAAAAATATTAATTAACGATAGTGTGATAGCGACATGCTTACAGATTAAGTATCTTTTTGACTTTTTGTTTCAGGTAAGCCTTATACACTGAAAAATTGTTCTATCATCATCTTTTTTGACATGTCATTTTGATGTTGTATAAATGATATAATAAATATATTTTTTTAATTTTATTAATTTATTTTTAGTATTATATAAGAGGGCCATAATAAATCTAAAAAAGACTAATTTCATTATACTGTGGTATATTTACTGTGAAAAAATTATTAAAAATTGTCCATTTTTTGGGCAGTCAAAGTGAAATGACCCCTTAATTACTTTAGAATTAGCCATTAAAAGCAATTTGAATATAAACAGAAATATGTAACCTTATTTTATAAATATTAATTTTCTTACATATCGACTATAAGCCTGCGGATGACATTGTTAGGAAAATATTTTTCATCTTTGGTGTTGTTGCATTGTACTTCAATGGTTCGCTTTCTTTTTAACATGGTCTTTTTAATATTCATCTAAAGATTAAAAAGTGTATTTAGTAATTATTCATATGGTATTTTTGAAATTATAAGTAAAAATTTATAATGCTTACATTTAATTCTTTCCCCTCGGTTATTTTATGTATTTGTTTTGTTTGGAAGGTTCTTTCAGTCAGATTGTATGAAATATTTAAAAGCTTATTTTTTTCATAATAATCGTTATACAATCTATTCTGTATTATTTCAAATATAGTAATTTTATATATCAATCCAGTTATAACAAGCAATATAGTTACATACATGATTTTTCCAAAAAATTTTCCCAGCATCTAAAACAAATAATAGATTTGATATAAATTTTAATGTATTTATTATGATTTATACGATTTGTGATTAATCAAAAATTTATACCTTGCATAAACAAAATGGTAAGACCTCTTTGAAGTTAGATACAAAACTGAAGTGCAACTGGAATATCTAGTTTCATTGAACTCTTATGACACATTGTGGAATGTGTTAATTTACTGATGTTTGTTCAATAACTGTACGAGAACAGTGTAGATTGATATAATTGTATTCTTTGTGTTTCTTCTCAATTCTTGATTTACAAAATAGATAAACGTGTAATATCCAACCAAAGATAAATATAAATTATTCTGATTATTTTAAATATTGAAATCACAAATATTTGATCGCTTTATTTATAGGTATATCTGCTGTGGCATCTTTGTGTTCGTTATCGTGGGCAGTTGTGAGTTATTTACGTGCCCTTCGAAGAGCGCGTCCAGATAAAGTATGTGCCCGCAGTCCAGCTTTAGTTTTGCAAGTTATTTGGAGAGCTGCTCTTTTGATGGCTCGTATTTCTGCCTTGCTTTTATTTGCCATTGGATTTCACCACTGGATATTTGTTTTATTAGGTAAATAAATTTGAAAATTTTTGATAGTTTTATTGAAAATTTATTTCTTATTAATAAATAAACCTATTTTGTAGGAATTCATTGGTTTGTAATGACCATTTGGGTTATACAGCAAAAGACTGATTTTTGTCCTTCACGTCCGGAAGAAGTGTTTTATAATTGCATTGTTGGCGTTATTTATTGTTTCTGCTTCTTCAATTTAAAGGAAGGTCAGGCACGCTACAGAATGTTTGCATTCTATGTTATTATGATCGCACAGAATATTACTTGCCTTCTTTTATTTCTATTTATGTCTGAACCTGATGCCATAAAAAAAGAAATAACAATTATTGCATCTGGCCTGATAGTCGGAGGAACTGTGATCGGTAATAATATTTATTTGCAATATAACCTTATTTTTATCATACTGTTGAAATTCATGAATCTTTGTTTGTTTATTAGGTTTAAGCAGCATGTTAGTATTCTATAGATGGTTTCATCCTGCTGGTCCTATTAAATTGTGGAATTCTGAGAAGCAGGTGAATGATCATGAACATCATGTCGAAAGTCATCAAAACAATCCAGTCAGAAAAGGAGGCGAAGCTGCCAGTGCATGTGCTAATTATACACTAAGATCTTTGAAGAAACCTTGGCTGGATACATCAGATAGTGCTATTAAGTATGATAAAATTCTGAAATCTTGAATGTCCATGAATTCATTATTGTAATATAATATTCACTGATGAATTTTATTTTCAGAGACGAAGGTGTGTCTTTAGAAAATTCTCCTCAGTCTGAAGCCGAATGTACAGATAAAAAATTACTCCTTGACCATTGGATTGCTCGTGCTGGTAGTCCCACATTTGCTTCTGCTCCAATAGATAAGACAACAGAACCCATTGATACTACAGGAGTAGAGTTTTATTCAGTGGTAAATACACCAGAAAAATATAACAGAAGTCTAGCTGAAGCAGGTGGTATTGCTAACACATCCTTCCAAATAGAAAATGAACCAATTGAAAGAATGAAAGCGGAAAATTTGACTGACGATGCAACTAAAGCAATTAAAAATAAAAGACGTGGAATATGTTCTCCTTTAGAACTAAGCTTAAAATTTTCAAGTTTGGACCGAAATGATATGCATTTGAAAGATCTGTCCGATGTTCCAGATTTAACCTCTCAAAAACGTAGAGGTATTTGTTCATCAGGTCAATTAGAGGAAGAAATGAATCAAGTCAATGTGAAAGATCACATGCTTGATGATATGGTAGATAATTTAAAATCTGTGAGCGAAATCTCATCTAAAGATAGCCATGAACGCCATAGTAGTTCTAACGAGAAAACTTCCAGTGATTCAATAAATTTAGATATGGATTTAAGCTTTAGCGATATAAATAGTTCAGATATAAATGAATTTAATGAAAACATTGTTCAAAAGTTATGCCTTAGCACATTAAAGAATATAAAAAATGTGCATCAGGATGCTGATATTCAAAACATTCAACGAATTGCATTAGAGATCTTAAAAGATTTATATAGCAAAGGGGGAGCAAAAGACGATCAAGATCTTGAATCAGAATTAAGCTCATCTGTTGGAAGAGATTTAGATACTCCCAGTGAAGTTTTATCAACGCACGATTATGAAAATATCTGCGCTGTGAATATAGCTAGAGAAGCTTGGGGCTTACGTTCTTGGAGAGCTTGTGCAGATATGGGGGCATCTCCTCCTCCACCTCCTTTGCCTGCTCGTCGTCATCCACCAGTACCTATCAGCATTAATCGTGACCAATATATTAATACAGTAGCATACGAACTCAGTAGATGTGAAGATAATGACTGTCAATTGAGACAGTCTCCCGAGTATATGAAAGAGGCTGATTCAACTGTTTTTATAGCAAAACCATATGTAGTTGATCAAAACGGTGGAATGTTTCCACTGGCCACTCCTTTAGAACCCATATTAGAAGAAATTGATGAAATTATTGATAGTAATAACACTATGAGAAAAAGACAACGTCGCAGTTCGGAAAGTGCTTTAGTTGCAACTATAGATGAAATAAGACATGATACTTCTACCAATTCCCCTAGAAATGTCTATCATAGAGCTGATTGGGATTCTCCAATCCCGAGTAAAATTAAAAATGAACCATATAGGGAGGAGCAACTACAAATGATGCATTCAACACTCAGGAAAAGTCTGTGGAAGGGTCCACCCATACAAGAAGAAAATGTATCTCATAACAATTTAAAAGATAAAATTAAACAGCATACGTCTGCATCAAATTTAATAACTCAGCCAATGTCATATAAGTATGCAAAGCCTGCTGTTTCACTAGTAAATTCAACATCCATTGATAAATCGAATAATATTGTTAATAAATATGCTAATAATGAATTGAAAAATAATAACATCATTAGTACAAATTATAGACAGTTTAAAAAAAGTGATGCAAAAGAAGTTGTGAAAAGTGAGAAAAATAATATCAGAAGAAATATTCAACCAACTAAAATACAACAGCCCAAAAAAGATGTTTTGAAACATTCACCTAAAATTAAAACTGTCGAAAAAATTGCTCACCCTCCACAACCTCAAGAGCATAATTTGTCATATGAAGAGGTAGTGTTTTTATCGCAGCTGGTGTCAGACAGTGATTCATTTTTATTTAAAAAAAACTGCAATTTATCATCTACTGATGACATTCCAAATTTAGGCATAAGTTCATCTTTGCAATCTTTGATTGATAAAGATACCCACGGGAGTGTACCTCCTCCCAAAACTTTCGACTGTCGACCTAGTAGTAAAAGAAGTGGTAATAGGCCAAGACGGAAATTTTCATTACTTAGAGAGAAATTTGAGCTCAAATCTAAACATTCAGATGAAGAAATGCTCTTTCAGAGTCTCGAAAGTGTAAGATCTGTGTCGCATAACAATTTGGATATTGCTTCTAGTCGAAATTCATTAAATGCTAATCCAAGTTTAGTTGTAGTGAATCAAGAACTTAAAATTAAATGTGATAAAGAAAACCTCACACCGCCTGTAAAGGTGGACGCTAATGTATCTCCGATTCCGGTGACGGGCGAAGCGGTCGTTTTGTCACTGACGCCATGTGATGTTCCTCAACCTAATAGCAGCATTACTAATTTAAAAGAGAAAAGAAGTATATTTTTAAAACAAGTATTAAGTCCTCCAAAAATTAATAGTTGGAACAAAAAGTTGTAGATTTTAATATACTACCTTAATATTTTGCAATCTCGTACTTCTATGTATGTTGAAGTTATATTTCATGATACACATAGAGGAAAATATAATTATTTATGAAATCATATTATTTAAAACAAATTTGAATAAAGCCTTATTTTCTGTATGTGCTAGTACTTATTAAAGTGACATCAATGAAATTGTACATAAGGAAACCCTGTAAAATTATAGTGTCGTTTAGTAGTTAAAATTAAATTTTTGGTTTACAATATTCATAAATGTATTGAAAGGAAAAATTGTAACCAAAGTAATGATAAATATATTTTGTTATTATTGAATAAATTAAATGGATCTCGTATGCTTACTTAGTTCTGCATAGTGATGCATTTATTAAATATTTCAAATGATGATCTATCTCAAATTTTTTACAGTTTTGACCAAAAGATATATTTTGTACCTTTGCTATAAAGACATTTTAAAATAATAAAATAGGATAAAAATATCTAACTGATACTAGATCTTATCTGATCTATATTTTTGTTATATGAATTTAAAGAGGATTGAAAGTTCATCATTATTTTATTGTTATGATATATTTAAAATTTTCACTTAATTATGTTATATCCCATTTTATGATAAGAATATTTTATGTACTTGTGTTTAGGCTTTTATTTTCGAAATATATAAAGAAAGATACTCAATAATACACCATAAACATTTTAAGATATTCCCATCCATAATGCATTGTTTTTAAGTGTTATGTTAAAATAAATATATTACCATAGAGAAACTAAATATAACGTGTAAATTTTTCAACATGTATTTCTGTTTTTTAATTGAAATTATGCAATAAAATAATAATACTGTTTCAAAAATTACATCATGAAACTATTGTTATTTTCTGATTAGTAGTCTACATATGAGGCATTTGAATATTATAATTTCTTATAAAACGCATTCGTTTTACACACTTAGGCTGTTACTCTGAAAATTGCAATGTAAGATGCCTGAACGTTTGCTATACTTATTTGTGTTACAAGTTTAATTATAGTTTTTATTGTAAATAAAGTTGTTCAGTTTCCTTGGCTAATATTCAGCATTTTAATGAACTCATCTGGTGCTCTATTTCTAAGACGTATTTTATGTATTAAGTTCAATTTGTAATCAACTTTGACAGCAGTGTTCTTTTTTATATTTTGTTCAGTTTTTAAGTTTTTAAGGACAATCTGATTAATATAAATTTTTTTATAATTCATATTGACACATTGTATGCGGAAGGCGAGAATTATAGTCCTCAGCGCGCCATTTGTTGTGTGCGGGAGACTGTAATCTCAGTTGACGAAAAACTCACGACGATTGCGGTTGACTGTGATTCCAGTCCTTTTGATTTGACTAGAGACAAAAGTGATGTAAATGTTTTCACACAAAAATATATTTAAGTCGACCAATCTATCGACGGATGGTATCATTTTTAATACCATTGAAATCGCTCAGGTATCATCGCTCATCAAACTGGACCCGCAAACAATGTGTTAATGTCATATATATATATATATATATATATAGTCAAAGCCTAATGTGGAAAATATTGTTAGAAAATCATGTATCATTTTATTTGTATTTGTGTGTGAAAAATTTCATTCAAGTGATAAATTGTGCATTAAATTTGATGATTATAAGAATCTCCATATATTCAAAATGAATGATGCATTTGAATATTATAATATATAGTTCAAATTTACTTTTGTGGCTTGAATTTCTCAAAGTTGGCAAATCATGAGTTTGATAAATTCAAGCTGTACAATGTTCCTTTGTATTATAGAAGAAATGTTTTCTATATATAGCAAAAGTGACAATGACGTGCCTTAAAAAGTGATAAAATCATGTACTTAATTCAATCTTTACTGTATTGTTTATATTTTATATTTTTATACTTGCCAATAAATGTATATTTTACATACTTATTTTCTTTTTGTGTTCAGATTCGATAATTTTATCTTTTGATGATTTTTAAGTCAACAGATCCGAATTTTATACTGAAAACAAAAATGGGGGGACAAAATCTGCAGAAAAGAATTACGACATATCAGAAATCAATTTGATTGTTTTAGTATTTAACCTTCCTTTTACTATGGTGTATTTACTACACTGAGTCGAGTTGTAGTAAAGTTGTAATAATGGGAATTTTTACAATATTATTACATTGAATCTTGATATACTATCTATATCGATATGTATACTATTTGTATTGATATATATATATATTATCGAATATCGATATGAAATATAATAAATACGTGGTTTTAGAATGTCATATGGCGTACTAAATACGTAGCATCGTAAGGGAAAAGTTAATTTTTTGGTATTTATACTTGGTATTCATTCACAATTTAGTTCTAGTACTTATTACACTTATCATAGAAGTCTATGATAAGTGTAATAATTAACTAGAACAACAAACTTTACTATCCAGATTAACGAAGAGGAAGAAGTAGAGAAATAAGTAAGAACTTCAAATAATTTGAGTCACACCTTTTTATTCATGTTTAAGAACCTATTTACAACTCCCTAATATTAGTACAAACTTTTATGAGAAAGGTTGTATTAGTACAACCTCAAATATGGTATTTAACATCTTAAGTCTTTCTACCTTTTATGATTTATTCATCATATTACATTTCATTTCAATCACTCGTAAATCCTAGTGCATTTAAATTTAAAAAAACATTCTACACTGGAATTTATAAATCCATTTAAATAAAATCATGTTTGTGTCATTTAAAAAAATAAAATTTGTATTTGTAGAAATTAAATAAGCACAGAGGTGCATTTTTAATATTAATCTGCTATACATATTTTATATGTTTGTTAAAAATATTGCTTAATATTATTCAAAGTGTATTTTTTTACACTGTTTTATTTTAAACAAAAAACGTCATAATTTACTCTTGTTGTCTATCAACAAATTAAAGCTAAATCAATTTAAAGGTAAATCAAAGAGAAGGAGTTTCTATAAATGATTCATTATTATATATGTATTTATTCTTTGTATTTTTCATGTTAATTTTTATAAAAATAATATTCTAGAATCTAGATGGCTTAACATCGAAAGAAATATGTCCGTCTTCAAAGCTTATTATATCGCATAATATTAATTATATTAATATGTAGTTTTCATTTTAAAAATAGTTACTCTTAGTTTAACTAGTTTTTCTTTTTTTTTTGCTTTGATTGCTGATTTTAAAAACCATAACTCCACTGTTGGTTATTTTTCTTAAAATATTCAATGATAATAATAAATTCAAAGGAACTTAAATTTTAGGGAGGTGATCATTCACCCCACTCATGATTAATCTCTTTCGGTTGCGGTGCTTCCCCCATATGACGGGGGATTGGCATAGTTTTAAGGACTATAGCATTTTATTGACTAGTATGGAATTTTTGTATTTAATATTTCGGACATTCTAAAACATTTTATTCAACAACAGCACTTTTCAATTATATTCATATCATTTCAAATACAAATTATATAAAAAAATATTTTTGGAAAAGTGGAAGTATTCAAAGAACAACATTCAATCAGGTCATTGTTCTATATACAGAAATATATTTGCATTGTATATTTGAACGTATTCTATAAAAATTTGTAAAAAAAAAATTAATACACTCGAACCTCTTTTTGTGCGATTTCAAAGTTATGCGGTATCGAGATATTTTGGATAAAATAGGAAATTAATCATCAACACTAACCGAAATTTGGAAAAAAACATTCATTATAATTTGGAACTGTGTAAATCATATTGCATTTGCTATCGATTTATTACGACCACGTCCCTTATTCTGGTTTAGATTTTTGAAAAAAATTATTTCGTTTTTTTTGCATTATTCCAATTTTTCGATCTTTGAAAATATATTCTCCAAAAGAATTTCCAAAATTCCAACTACTTACGGAGTTATAGCTATTTTAGTGAAGCGGCAACTTGGCCGGTCCTACAAACTACTTTTTTCAACACGGTTAACATCATATCTCAAGTGTTAATTGATTAATTTACTTTAAACTGGGTATGGATCTTAACTAAATAACCCTCTATTACTCCTAGCAGATTTATGTCAAAATGTATTTTTTAACTATTTAAAAAAAATTAAAACTGACAAAAAATGACTAGAATGAATTTTCTTTTAAACAGTCGCTATTTTGTGATATCTTTTTTTGAGTTAGTGACTATAGTGACATCTTTACTAATTATGAATTATATTGTTGGAAAGATAAAATCTAGACAGAACAATGATGACATTGACACTGGGTATACTATTTCATCCGAAGAAGAAAGCAATTTTGAGTCATCGAAAATCACAACGAAAATTATCTATAGGAAATTAGGAAATTATTATTATAATAATTAATATTTCTCTAGTGGATATCTGGCATTTGAGATGCCAGGTTTCAGACATCCTTAAATTTTTACTAATGATGTAAGACGTGCTTTAAATGTTACCAAAAATGTTATTTTTTTAATTGCCTTATAGTCTCCCTGTTTTTTTATTAACTTTTTTATGCGATTTTGGATATATTTTATATAGCTGTTTCAAAGTTATGCAGTTTTTAAAATCCATCTACCGCACAAAAAAAGGTTCAAGTGTAATATAATAACTTGAAGATAGGGTGATATTTACATATATTTTATACGAATAAAATATTTACACTTTTATGCACTGGCATCCCTTAAAAGAAATATAAGTTTTTATCAAATTCATACGACATATTTTTTCCAGCTAAAATTACACCATTTTTATTACATTTAGTTCGGATTTGTGTAATAAATACGTTTATTGTATAATTAAATTATTTTTATTTATGAAATAAATACAATTAATTTTATACATGAATTTAAAAGAAACGTAGTGCGATAGTCGAGTTGATAATTGTTCAGTTTCAGCTGAAGGCAAAAGTCGAAATAAATGTCAAAATGGTGGTGAGTCCTATGCAAACACGGGTTCGCTACAATTGGGTCACTCTGTAGTTCGGGAGCTTCGTTCGGGTCCTGCGGGATGAAAGCTGCGAGCTGCGAGCGCGAAGGGGAGCGAAGCTCGGGCGCAGTCGGGAGAGTTCGTGCGACTTCGGCTGCACGTGCGGCACAGGCGGCCGCTCGATAACCAGCTCAGTACACCGACAGTGCGCGTGGGGTGTGTAACGCGTCTCCGCGCAATTCCGTCTGTCACTGCCGACAATTCGAAAACCGAAAACACGTCTCGAGTGACACGTAAGTATCCTTCTTTCGAGTGCAACTCGTCCGGTAGTGTTCTTTCCGAAGTGTCAGTGGAGTCCGGCGCGTGTGAATTTGAATTCAGTGTTTTTTCACGTGTTATTTAGAAGCGGAGCGATCCCAGTACGTCTCGAGTGCAGCGTTTGTTTACGTACGCGGAGTGATGCTCTCGCAGGATGCGCGTTTGAATTTGGCGCGCTCAGTGACACGTAATTCCCATTTCGACCGCGGCGTCGCCAGGGTAGCGCGCCGCTATTTTTTTAAAATTTCGTTCGTCCTCAAAGCGTTCGGCCAATGTTTACATATTTAAATTTGAATACGCTCGACAGATTTATTAAATGCTTTATTTACAAATTGTGCATTCCAAGGGGGGTGCACGTTTGGCGTTGTATGGGGGGGTGTGCGGGGGCGGAGTCGCGCGCCGCCTGTATTGATCGGTCGCGGCGCGCCAACCGCGCAACTATTAATATCCCCCTACGACATTACAATTATAAATAAACCGGAGAAACGGACGAAATGTACGCTTTTGGTCTGATGATTCTCGACGTGCCGAAGTCGCCCGAACAATTCGCACCATTTTTGCACCCCGGGCGTCGCACCAGCCCGGCTGAAAATCCTGCGTCGGTAACGTGCTGCCACCGGCCAAAACTGACAGTTTTCATTCACGGGAAGCTTTTCTAACTGCGACCGCATGTTCGACATCAACGCCTCTTTCGACGCCAAAATATAACGAGATAATATTTTATCGATACAATAAAACTGTCTCAAGCATCCCCCCATGCAGCACGAATTTTCATATTTAAATGCGGCCAATCACAACGCAGCATTCGATTACTCTCAAATTCGACCAATCACAACTCAGCGTTTGAATCCTTGAGTGCTTGATAATACGAGCATATACAATATATTAAAATAATACCCATTTATAAATATAACATTCGAATGATATAATATTAAGTTCTGGCCGAAACTTTTGGAAATAGATCAGATTTAGAAAATGTCGACAAATGACAGAACAACCCTCAATAGGCGCACTTTGCCTACCCCTGACTCTCATGCACAGCCATCCAATATTTCAAATTGAATCTTTTTGGACTCAAATAGCACAGAATACTAAAATCCCGAGTTTTTGCATCATTGAAATCTAGGGCTTATACAAAAAACCGACATTCTTCAAAACCGGTTTTCAGTTTTTGAACGAAACCGGTTTCTACCGGTTTTCGGTTTTAAGAAATATAAAATTAAAATAACGTTTATATAGTGTACTCTCATTTATCCGGGTGCGGATTATCCGGTCTGCGGATTATCCGTGCCTAAAAAATATTAATTTAAAAAAAAATATATTTTTTAATTTTTAATACTCGGATAATAAATCCATTCCTGAATAGTACTTAGGTGTTATATACACAGATAAAGATTAAAGAAATAAAACTTTAAGAAATCTTGTTATACGAGGCAGAAATCATAACGAGAGAAATTATGAAAATAAGTCAACGTACAAGAGTGCTCTTTCTGAATCATTGGAATTCGCTCGCAAATACGCGATCATCCTACCATACAGGTTAACTATGAGTCTTTTTCTTAATAAATAATAAGTATTAAAATTATGAAATAAAAATTTGTGTTGTAAATATGATATTATAATCAAAACCAAGTAAAAATTTAATGATTTGGATGATCCGTGTTTGTCTTCCTCGGCAGTCCCCCGGATAATCGAGAGTCTACTGTATTAAGATTATTCGAATGTCATTCAATATTAAATGCATTACACAGACTTACATTAGATTTAAACAGTATTACATCTATATAACAATCACCAAAATAAAAAAATACAATGATTGGCACATGCAATCAAACATTTTTAAGCCAAATTTAAAATTATCAGAACAATCAATAATCATAAAAAATATGTAGTTTTTATTGTAAAAATTGTAAAAACCGGGTTTTGAAAACCGATTTTGAAACTTGATAATCCATAGTGACATATTTGCTATCATCGACGAAGGATAATGAATAACAGCAGGCATGAGTTTATTGGATAATTTATTAATGTTCAAATATATGTTTTATGGCGATTCCTAAATATCACTTTGTAACTGGCAATGAAGTGGCATTTCTACATAAAATATTTGTCCTGTAAAATCGACCCTTCCTGGCGTGAAAAAAATGGCTATCTTCATAATTGCGGCTAGAAGGCATGCAAATCTACGGTTGAGAGTACCTCGGTGCTATGCGTAATCGATCAAGATCAATCACGGCGCGGGCTGTAGGCGACGGTCCTGATCAACGAGCCGGTTATGATAAACGACAGATCATTAGGATTTAATTCCGTTCGGCGATAAAAGAAGCTCTTTTCAGCTTCTAGTTACATGACATCACGATTGGAGAACCAGCGACAAGCAGGCGATGAGAATTCGTCTTCTCAAAGAACATCCGAGTTGAAGAGAAGAAGAGAAAAATGCGCGTTCTAGGAGATCCTCATCAACGAAACAAACATCAACAAAACAAGGGACAAACGAAGAGCGTATAGTACTGGGGCGGGTCTCTTTTTATACACCGGCTGTCGTCATCTAAAATATTACTTCATATTAAGATTTAAAAAATCATTAGTGTCGTAGCAGCAGTTTTTTAACATTTATTTCTGGTGATTACAAATTTAAACATGATCATTGAAGGCAGGCAGAATTTGCCACTTTAATGTCTGGTATACACGAGGCTATATTTCGAGGCTAGTCCTGGTAAGCTAGCAAGCTGGTAACTCTGGCAAGCTTTGCTGACAGTTCTGTAAAGATATGATTCTAAACTTAATTACGATTAAATAAAAGATACCGAAAATATAAATGAAAATTAAACTTTTTGGCCATATTTATATCACGATGATATATATTTTTATATTATGAAAAAGATTATTAACGATTTTCGATCAGATTTGAAATAAATTCCATGAATGCTAATTATTGCATAAATGGGAAGTATGTATATTTATATAAATCAATATTTGTACTTAGTTTAATTCTAGAGCTTAATGTAAATAACACAGCACTCTATAAATTTGTAAGGTGTTTAGCGTTTGGAACGTGTTTAGCGTTTTTAAACACTTCCTCATTATTAGATGATGGACACGATTCTTCTGATATTTCTTCAATTTCGTCATCTGTCTTGTCAACACTTGCGATTGATTAAACGAAATCAACGAAGTCAGTTTTCATTAAGAGGATGCTCTTAATATATTCAAGGTCTTCGATGTCATCTGAAATTTTGTTTTATATAATAATATTTTCGATATACAAGTGTAAATAATGCATAAATAGCTAGTAAGTATTATATTATAAAATGCAATGGTGACTTTGTATTCATAATAAGCATCTTTAAAAATATTGCACTGATTTAGTATTCCACTAAGAATCTTATAGTTGGAATCTAAACTTGTCAAAATAAAAAAAAGAGATCTCGTTTGTATTTGTAGGATGTGCTAGTTCGAGAACTCCGAGTGTTTCAAGTTTAAATCCAGATTGTGTTTTTTTTATAAAGTAGCAGAAAATTTGAGAGATTAAAAGTATTGATATTTACGATGTATCTCGTTTCAGACTTAGTTTCGCAGTTTTGAAAAAGTAAATACTTTAACGATTAATAAAGTTGGGCAGGTCCTCCAGAGATAAATTTGCAATAATATCATTTGAAAATAATGATAATTTTTTTCATTAAGTCTTACCTGTACCTAAATTATATATGTATATTATATAAGCAATCTTATCATAATTGAACCAAGCATGGATATCAATTGGAAACCATCACATGAAAATCCTTTATCCAGCATAATATAAAAATGATAATCAATACTCTTGTGAGATATTCATTTTAATGTTTCACGTTCGGATTTCGAGTTTTCGTGTTATAACGATGATGTACGATCAAGTTTTTAGCTTAAAACTATTCATTAATTTTATAATTATAGATAGATCTATTGGGTTGGCAAAGAATCTCTAGAAACTATGAATGTCAAAATTCATAAAATCAAGAATTATTTTTGACACCAAATTGAGAAAATATTAACCCTTTGCACTCCGAACCATCCTGGACGTTACCTACTAGTTTTTTAGCGCTACTTTGTCGTAGAAACGTGCATTTACGAACCCTCATATTATATAGTATAATTTTGAAACCAAGTAAGGTATTGTAATGATATTGGACTTAAATGCATTTGAAGACATTGAGAAATATGTATTTGCAAAAAGCAATATTTTATTTCTTATAATTTTGTACAGTATGATAAACTTTGAAGCACTCCCCAATATGGATTGCAGGCTGATTTGCACACGTTTGATAATAATAAGTAGTTTGACGCTTTTTTCCTGAGATGTAGTAAATTATGTAAGAGTTGATAATGCACATTTTCAACCCCCAAAAAAATAACATTCTCCACCATTTCAATGACTTTCGCAGTAAACAAAACATTGAACCGTATTGATCCACATTTTCTACAGCATCTATATTTATTGTATAATCTTAAACTATTTTAGACTTATCGACTGATACATTTCCACCACGTAATGTTCTGCAGGTAGATTGCATTTCTGTATTGTGGTAGGTTCTTAGCAGTGTGACGATTCTCTTGTCTTTCCACGCGCACTTCTCAACTTCTCTTCTGGCGTGAACCCGCTAAATACCTTAGTAACTGTTCCATATTTTGATTTGATTTCTTGTGCCATTTCAACAGAAAACTTTAGGGAAACATGAATTTCTCAAAAAGTTGTGCTGGAATAAGTTTATTCTCCCTAATCACTAATAAACTACATATAATGTCCCACCATCCGGGGACATCCGAGTGATATGATAGAATTACAATATCCCCTGAGAGGGGACAACGGAATGCAAAGGGTTAAATATAAGATGAAAATGCTATTTTTATATGATCAAATATTTTGAGTAAATCAAATTTACATTGAAAATTAAGATATCACAATATAAAGTCATCATACGTACAATTCAATCAGTTTGCTCGTAATTCGATGGATAGTTTTTTTTTCAACAACATATTCATATCGAGGATATAAAATTTTCTGCAATAAATCAAATACATACCATCGTTTCATTGCTGAAAATCAAAGACCATCATTCATTTCCATACTACTGAGCTTATCGTCCATATTTCTTCGACCATGGACATTTCAGATTGTCCGATTTCTTTCGAATCATACATCATCTAACCGGCTCTTAGCGATTCGCATAACTGCGCCCAAATATTAACCATCGAAGATTGATTTACAACATTTCGTGTTCCGCAGTTCGTATAGATCGAGATAGGCTGATACATAAATAACCAAAGTTAGATGCTAGATATCAGCTAAAAACCGGTAGCCTTATCGCCCAAAAAAGAGATTATTTATTTTAAAAAAATTATCTGCACGAAATCGTGGGGCGGTTTTCATCGTGAAATATATTGCGGACGAAATTACACAATCTCGATTTGAAAATCTATAATTAAAAAATAGGCAAAGCGTGTCTTCGAGGTGCTATTAATCTTGCATCATGTACGCCGTGACATCGCTTGTTAATCGGCAATCAAGATTATTTGGCGTTTTAATGCGAAAAAATTGGTTAAATTGTCATCTTTTGTAAATTATGCTTTGATAATGAGCGTTTACACCAGACCAGGATACCACATTTTATCAAAACGCAAAGTTAATTGGTTGATTTAATTTGCATTCAACACACCAACACGTCATAACTAAATATAACATTAATTATATACGCGATAATATTCATTTTAATAAAAATAGTGTAGGATGTTGAAAGTTCACTATTTTACGATTATTTTCATAAAAACATTTATGTAATAATAAGTAAAGCTGTAAATGCAAAGAATAGTTATGTGGCAAATATCTGTATCATATTCATCTAATTTAAAATGATGTACATATATAGTAATGTCTAAATGGAAGTCTCATATTATTACTTATATTAGGGGGGCCCAAAATATTCACGTATTTCTTCACGTATTATAAAATAAAATCAAAATTATTAATAAAAAAAAAATATATGCAACATTATTCAACACATCTTCCCATTGTTTTGGTAGTTCTTCAATCTTATTTTGTAAAAAAAAATCCAGCTTAAATGCGAAAATCGACTTTAAATGCATTTCCAAGTATATCCACAGTTTGAGAGTCATTTAATTGTACATGGCGTTTTGTAAAATAATTTCAAAAGACTTTGGAAATTTTCTATTTGTGAAATTAATTGTATTTGTATTGTTTTTTTCAGACAAAAATAGGAATCCCACAAATGTGCGGTGTTATGTGATATAATTCGCTCGAATACAGCTGGGCCCTGAGTATTAATGTTTTTTATACCAGCTTTCATGTCCTCCATCAGCATTTTCCAGTTTGCCATTTCCACTCCATTTAATGAATACAATGCCCAAATCGTTACTCAAATAGATACATTTTTTTTGTAGAATTAATCTACGATTTTGTCATCGTCAGATCGTTCAAGAGCATCGAATGAAATCATTCGATTTGAAACGCAAAATTGCAGCCGAAATGAAGAAATTCGACTTTGAATCCGGTGACGATTTTTTTTTTGGGAGCCAACTGAACCATGCTCAAAATAACCGTTTTTAAGCTGCCAAACAACCGGTCAGATTTTCGGAAGTTGACCGTACAGTAGAATAAATTAATTGGTCAATTTGGTGCAGCTACCATTACTTCGGTGTCACAATGTCACCAGTTTTTTAAGTCAGTGTCAACTGTACACGATTGTTGACTCCTGATCCATTACTGTACACTGTGAATCAGTCATGCTACCGTGACGTTGCAGGAGTTTGAATCGTTGATCTTAGAGCGTATAATCTTAAATAAATCCTGAAATTTCATATTCCATGAAAATTTGATAATAAGTCTGAATTTCTTCCATAAACAAAAACATTTTTTTTTGTCATAGATTTTTAGAAAATCCAATGGAATATGGAAATACTTGATCAACTTTTATAGTGTATTTGTTTTAAAGTGTTAAATATACGCATCGGTATTCCACCAGGATATTTGAATTATATACATTAGTTTTAGAGCCAGAATAATATATTTAAGGAAAAGGTTCGTAACAGCTTTCTTCGGAGAGAGAACAATTCGGTTGGTTAACCACGTGGAATAACCTCTCTCGCCAGGACTGTCCTCCAGTTACTCAACATATTATTATATATTCTACTTCTTCGCTAACCTTTAGTCGATCATGTTATTTCTACCTGCGAAGATTACAGCATCAGGCCATTTAACTCTCTACCGTGAAAATTTTATGGGTTAACATTCAATAATAAGAGATCCACCGGCGCAGTAAATCATCGATAACGACCCATGCTTACCATTCACATTTTTAATGAACTATCAAACACATTCACATATACTACAAAATTCGGTGTTACGACTTTTTTTTTTACGATTTCCATAAATTTATCCGCATTATGCAGTTTTAGTGCCGATTGTAATAGAAAGGAATCACATGCGTATTTACACCCACCGTGTGTCATTTACTGGAAAATACATGTTCTATTCACATGATTATTTCCGTATTCAAAAGCACAATGGCGCTAAATTTAATATTATATATATATACTTTCTATTTATTTATTTCATCTTAGTTTTTTCAGTTCAATTCTAAGATATTGTTGAATATCATTAACAATATCTTAGAATTGGGTATATCAAATCATGGAACATTCATTGGAGTATTTTACATTTTGATGTAAATATCAATGCTCATTGATAACCGACGATATAGTTCTGTATAATAAATAATTTGTTTTGCAGTAATTTGCTATAAATAATTTATTTGAACAACATATTTTGAACAACACAACACGAGATTTTCAAATCCCAAACTAATTAATCGTTCTTGAAAAACATGGTTAATGACGCCTAAATCTCGCAAAAAAGAAAAGGCATATAAATTATTCCTATAAAATAATATATTCATACTCCCGTTTTTTTGCAGACCTTAAGTTACGATATAACAATTCTTAATAATGCAGCATTTACTCAAATTGCTGCAAGAAAATGTGTATGTGCAATCTTAATTAACAAAATATGACTTGAATGGTCGTTATTACGAATTTCAAATGCACTTCTGAAGTACATTCATTTTGACCATCTTCATCCAGAAAGCGGTTTGCGAGCTACTTTATAAACCATGATGTAATTAACCAAAGTAGAAAAGTTACGAAAGTCCACAAACTTGCACCATTTGCTTTACAGACTCGCTTCCTAATAATGCCAGTTATTTTATATAAGGCATTGCACAAAGTGCAGAGATTGAACGAATCTTTTTGAATAGTTCATTATATGTTATATATGTATCATCATCATCATCATATATACCTTTCGATCAATTCATTTGAACATATTTGGATGGTATTTTTGTGTACTTTATTTATTTTTGGATGAATTCTAGTTTCAATGGTTGTTTTATCGTGTACCTCTTTGAACATTTCCAATTTATCTTCAGCCTTTTTACTTTCGTACCATCAGTTTTAGTTGACGGAGCTCAATTTCCTAAACTGTCAAGGGATGAAGCGATGTATCGAACATGTTTGATTTGCACGGTGAATGAGTTGCAGACCTGATGGATTTTTTATATACTGGTATACTATATTGTTATTTTTATAAAATATGCATATTACGAAATGTAATATGCAAACCATCTCTATTCTCACTGTACTCAGATAGAGCTATTTCTTCAAATTTATAATAATTTGCTGTTTTGAAACATGGATTGATTCCATTTACATCCCTATTCTCCCATTCAAACCTTGATTGATTCATTTTGTACTATAAATATACATCAATCTTGAGTGTAATCTGACGTGATGATGATATGATTGCAATTATCCAATGACCCTTTGCAATTGTAAGCACGCGACTATAATCATTGGAGCGTGTGTATCATTTTATATATCGATTCCCCGACAAAGGGAAGCACAGAATTGAAATTGTCACAAGAGATTCTGATCGATCTAAAATTCAAGATATTCAGTTGATTGTTATGATTAAAGCAAGATATTGTATTGATTCGGAGGAATTAAATATATTTACAGGCTTAAGGTGCGATTCTTTAAGCAGTTCTTGCCTATTTCACTAGTGTTATTTGAATAATAAAAAAATCTGATCTTTCGAACTAAATTGGATGACTTTTGAAAAACATACAAGAATTTTCTTTAGATGATTACTTACTTGAAGATTGTAAAATGCCTGAGACGAATTGTTGAAAATATCTGATTTTTACGAAAATTAAGTGTTAATTTAACCAGTTAGGACATATAACGATCTCATCTCATAGATGGAGATATTCCCAAGTTCGTGAGAATTTTTTCACTTATTACGCTATCAATTTAAAAAAAAATCTTTACATCCACGGGAAAAACAAAATAATGGGAGTTCTAGAAGGATTTCCTCGAAGTTATCTCGAGTGTTTTTGTTTGGTCACGTTCGGTTTCTTAAACCGCACCAAGCCAGCAGATCAGGCTTCGTGATAAATGACCAAAATTACATCATTCATATCAACGGGCCATCTCTGCGAGAGGAGGCTGCTGCTAATGGTCCAGCCGAAGGGAGGAGAGGGCTATCTCACCTCTCAATCTCAACACTCCCCGAAAACGTACGCACAAATACGACCCACCGGCTTGTGTATATGTATTTTTTTATTAATTCGACCATCTGCCCGTCGGAATCACACGTAGATTTGGAGCCGACGGAACAAATGATTTCCTCTTCGGACAAAAAAGAGTTTTGACATCAATCATATGGTCTGTGATTTGAGAGCCGTTTAGCACGAGTCGTGTTGGCGGAGGTCGGTTAAAAACATGATTTGTGGGTTGGACGCTAACTTGATAGCCTCTTTTCTCAAAAAAATTGAAGCTGCAATATTATTTATTTTCAATTTTTCCGAGCGTTTTAAGACGACATATACGGGATTGCGCCAATTGTCGTCCGTAGCATTAAAGCATGGAAAATCTTGTAGATTATTGGAAAAAACTCTCGATTTATACTAAGTGGAAGCTTAAATTTTTGTGGCATGTCATTAAATAACTACATCTATGGATTGGTGCATACAATAATATAATAATTCAGAATGTCTGCGGGCTTGCCGCAACCCGCATAAAATATTCCATTTGACGATTTTTCATGAAATTGGACACTGATTTTGGTTGTCATCATAAGGCTCTCTTATTCTACACAATTGGAACTGGCAGTTAATCAATTAAATATTTTATAAGCTTTTTCGCATCACAATCATTCTATTATGTTCCCCATTGCAATAGATTTGAATTTTTCGAGATCTTTTATCTTTCTATCATCCGAACAACGCAATGTGATGACGCAACGAAGTCAAATGTGTATGGAAACAGAATGTTTTCCATGAGAAATTAGGATTAGAAGACAATTTTAATGCTTCGTCTCTCTGGTTGACTAGATTCATGTAATGACACGGGATTCGATAACTCACGATTTTGAAAGACGTTTCTATTCTTGTATTGAAAGTGCTGATGAATTCTGCATCGAATTTCGAGAATACATATTTTACAAAGAGAACATTTGCAACCCGATCAAATCTATAATACAGATGAGAGAGAGCTGTACTGAAAGTGCTTGCCGACAAAAACCCTGGCCTCAATGAGAAAAAAGTATGCTCCTGGACATAAATCATTCAAAGAAAGGATAACTGTCATGTGTTGCGAAAATGCATCAGGAACTCGTAAAATGAAACTTTTGGTGATTGGGAAAGCAAAGAAATCTCGAATTTCAAAGGGAACTGAAGAATTTTCGTGTCGATTATTATAACCAAAAAGTACTAATTGCTAACAGCCAATAATCTGTTTAGTTACGAAGTGAACTTAAATGTTCCCGCAATTTTGTTATGAAAATGTATTGATGATATATAAAAATACTAATGGATTATCTTATTTTTCTACGTAGTTTTCTTTTTTAGAAAAAAGATTCTGTTTTGATCTTGATTCTTTTTATAATCTTGATCCAGTCACTGAAGAAAGAAGTAGCATCCTGTGTTGCGCAACGCAAAATTATACTTTTTCTCATAAATGAAAGCGTGAAATTTTGTTGAAATTTAAGACACATTTTAGTAATGCTACTCTAAATGTTTGATTGAGTCCAAAAGTTTGAAGGTCGGAAATCCGAGAAATAATCTGTCGAAAAAGTGATGGCTACGGTATTTTGAGACTCGAAAGGAATTTTATTGATAGATTTTGTACATGAAAGATAAACGGTGAATGAGATCTACTACTGCCAGCTGCTAGATAACGCTAAGGCTGTTTAAATAAAAATGAATAATCACGTGTTGCGCAACAAAGGATGCTATTTCTCGACTTATTTCTTCAATGACGGGATCGAGAAACTTCCTATCCGATGGAATAAATACATATATTTCTAATGAAGGGAACTATGTACAAAAATAAGACACATACAACATTTGTATTTTTATATTTCACTAATAAATCCTGAGTTACGTTTGAATGAGTATTAAAATTATGAAACAAACATTTGTAATGTAAATATGATATTATAATCAAAACTCAGTAAATATTTAACGATTCGGATTATCCGTGTTTTTCAGTTATCTGTGCCCTTCCTCCTCGGCATTGGCCCGGATAATTGAGAGTGTACTATACATCAAATTTTAATGCACCTTATGACGGAATTATCAGTATTTTAACGTTGTTACTTCATGAAAATGAAAATCTTTTCAAGGAATGTTTCTGATTCCATTACAACTCATTCCTCTTCAGATGCAACGGCATTGTTTAATTGAAAGGCGACTGGATTAAGTGCATTTACTGATCTTGAAGATATTCTCTAAATTAAAAGCCGCTAAAAGAGCTATTCTTTAACGTTTTATTATTAAATTAAGTCACGTAGGCATGTTTCCTTTGCAATTTAAATCATGAATTATTTTTTTGTTTCAATTAAGAGACATAAGTGTCAGTATTTCTTTGCAACAATTAGCATAAACACTTATGTGTAGAAATATAATATTTCGTGATCAGGATTCATGCCTTTATAAAGTTCTTCAAACAGATACGTTTACCCCTGACTTATCGTCAATCTAAAGATGTTCATTTGAGAACATTTCTAAAATCAAGATTGAATATTTTGAAATAGAAAGCACACACTTCATATAAAATAATTTGATGATAAGAATGTAAAATCTCATTATTTTAGATTGATATATAATATCACATTGCTATTTCGCAATTGATCATTAATTTATATTCAAAATATGATTGGCTACAATATTACAATTATAATGAACATGAAAATCATATTTAGTTCACCCATTAAATTAAGCTTAAATTATACATTTTGGAAGAACATATTTCGTGTACATCTTAAATTGCTTCAGCACTATTATCAACACGTACAAAAGAAGTACAAGTAATCATTTTCGACTTACATTATTAAAATGACCACCCGCGTTACGATACTTCATTTCATACATAATTACCTATTTTCCTATTAAAGAGGTTAATTTATTTTACATCCGAAAATATATTGAACATCCAAGATATTATTTTTAAAGCCATTATCAATCACTTTGGTAGAGTGCTCATTTAAATTAGATGAGATTTCGGCACTGCCGTTACGTGATCGCATAGCGCCACACAAAAGATTAAGCATCCTTGTCTTGAGTTACGTCTAGAGTCAAGGATTTACACTTTTTCATTAGCATTACAACGTGATCATTCATCAAATTAAGCGAGATCAATGCAAAAAAATACGACGCTGATTACATTAAATGTAAAGTAGCTGCGAAGGCTACGTATAAACGTGTGAACTGTTATTATATGAATCATTTAATGGGGGCTTATTAATCATATACTTTGTCAAATTACTCAACGCACTTGCTGGTTAATTATATTAGAGCATTCCTGTATTAAAATTAAGGATCTATTTCTGTGTAATATTTTCCACTCGCGATGATTGATGTGATGGATAACTCTAAATTTTGCTACTGTCCACGTCTTCCCGATCCTATCAAGTCTTGTTAACAATTTGATCATTTTAATCACGTAGCGTTTTCTATCTTCCAGATCTTCCATCATAAATCATGAATTGATGGAAAGTTTATGACTTTTATACGATCAATTACAAGTGTACGCTCAAAAAATTCAATTCAATTTCGATCATAAATATTGTTCGTCAGACATTTTTTGTTGCCAAAATCGTGATGGCCCTCTTAGATTTTTAGAGATATGATTTTGGAAGAAGTGTGTTAGAGGGAATTGCAATTGAGACAATAATGTTTTTTATTAAATATTTATTTTGCAAATATAAAAATAGTTATACATGTCTCAACAATAAAAAATACAATTTAAACGCACTAACATACGCATGTCGTTTACATTATTGCAATAATTTGAGCATTTGTATTATTTGATTTTGAATAGACCTAATTAGCTAATAGGCTAGCTTTGATAACGGTTTTTGCTGTAGGCAGATTTTAATAAGACTGCATATCAATATTGTGGCTTCATACTGGCGTGAATTTGCTTCAGTAGGTGCAACATGTTTTGTGTTATGCCGGCCATTAGTGGCCGGCACTAAGATTGATATATTATATGAGCCATGTCCGCTATCTATGACCGGCATAATCAGTTGATGGCACATTGGATTTTTTTTTACTTGTATTAGTGTTGCACAAAACGTGTTAAATAATGAAATACACGCTGGAGATTATTTTGCTCCATAAAAGTAATTATAATCTGCCTTCTTTTGTCGTTCTTCTATAACATTTGTATTGTACGAGTACAGTGTAATAATAGAGCATTTGCAAAAAAACCATCTATTTTAGGAACATTTTCAGAAAATTTAAATAACTCGTTTATTTTACAAGCTTTATTCAGGAAAGACGTATATGATTCAAAAGTCGTGTTAATATTTATGGTTTCATTTTCGCATCACCGTATGCTACTTGAAGATCTGGTGTCGATATAAAGCTAATGAAATGTCATTGGTTGACCGCACTTGTTAGTCCCATAGCCACAGCTGCCATTAAAGGTTAAACAATTGTAAAATAGTCCTTTATGGAGACAATTGGATAAGTGGTGTGTGAAAGCCGTCGGTCGTCCCCCCTTATTTTGGATAAGCTTGCAGGTTGTAGCAACGTCCATGAAATAGCTGCATTGCGTGCAATAAATAATGCAAAGCAAAGCACTCTTGTATGCATAAGTACTGCACGTTGCTGCGCCTGACGGAAACTCCTATTTGCATTACTTCAAAGGAGTCATTTCCATAAACATTATTCTTTTTGAACTTCATTTACGTTCCACAAGTATTTACTCTCCTTGACGCGTGATCGACGCTATTGTGATTAAATTGGACGTGCTTTAAACGAGTTGTATCGCAATAAATTAAAGATTAGGGTAAAATATACGTCTGAGGTAACATTTGTCCCAGTCAATTTATTCATTTGTTGGAGGGTACCGAAGTTTTCGGTATCTTCACGACGTGGGATGACGATATATTGCGATTCACCTGTATATTTTGACTAACAATGGAAGAGAATGTCGTGTGGGTCGGAGCACTGCTCTATTCAAATCTATTTGTAGATATATTCCGTTTTTTTGTATTATTTACATTTTTTGTTGTTGACTTGAAGGAGATAATGTAAGAAAGTGGAATTGCGTCCGTGACGTTGCATTTTGATCAATTATTGTTATTTTTTAGAATGTAAAATGGCATTTCTTTTTAGAAATATAAGCTTTGAATGGACATGGTATATCTCGATGCATTCTATATTCTTCCTGTTCAATAAATTGATGACAATTGGGCTTTGTGCCAATATCGTGTTCCTAAACATATAATTCTTTTAAAGTGGAGATTTTAATGACTAGAGGGCTAAAGAAGAAGCCGCAAGTAGTTGAAGTCAAAAACAATTACATTTTATTATTTTATATCTGGCAAAATGATATGCAATAAATCTTCACTGATATTACTAAATTTCAAGGCATTCTTATATTTTTTATTAAATAAATAATAGTGAAAAATCTGAAAGAGTCTTATTAGCTTTTATATTTTATCAGCTTACTATTTTGTAATTGGTGATCACTTATAATATTATTTGAGATCCACATTACACTATTTGAGAAGTACATAATATTCTGATCGTAACGCCTTTTCAAATTTGATCAGAAACATAAATCCATTTAATTTTGGATCTATTTTTCCTTTCGATTCAAAATATTTTTTTAATGAATATTTCTAATATTTAAATAACGTGATCTTAATTCCTGGCTTTGTGGTATTCTTAGTGAACTACTTGATGAAATGTAGACGTATAGAATATGAATGAACATTAACACCTGATCAGGTGAATGATATATCTTGTAATACGAGCGGAATTAACAGTACAAATCTGAGGTTAAGGACGTTCATTAGGTTATACATAACAATGAGACCGCAACTACCTTGTTACTTGAAGAAGAAAGTATTTGATCTGTGTTTTACTAATAATGTTACTATATCATAAAATATGGTGTAATTAATCGTTAATTTAATGAATGATAATTTTTATAAGAATGTAATTAATTGAAATAATTAACATTTATGGTATATTATAATAATATTTCTTGTTATTAATTATAAAATGTAATATTTAGCTAAATTTCAACTAGTCATGTACATTAAAAAGATATATTTTTGCTCGTCTTTCATTCAAGTATATTCTCCGCCTTTATGTGGATTTCTATTACCCTCTTTGCTTTCCCATTTTACTTCGTAATATATAGAAACATTAAGTGTCTGTTTTTTTGCAGGGTCGAATTGGCAGAAATGAGACTCGGGATGCATGGTGTGTAGCCCTAAGTAAGAAGAAAAGCGGAAGCAGCATCATGGAGGTGTGGAGAAGTTCCACCCGACCACTCGGGTTCTTGCTGCTATTAGTGGCAAGGGTCGCCAGTCAAAACGTACTACCTCACGATGTCCACGCTGGTTTCAGTGTTAAAAAGTTTTCAACCGGTCTATCCTCAAACATTATACAATATAAAATTTTAGACCCAGAATATTCAAAGTTTTTTACAGTTCTTGGCGACGGTTTAGTGATGACCACGTCTGATCTCACCCCCCTCATCAACCAACCTGTCAATCTTTTCGTTTTGGAGCAGACACCTAACAGTACGGCTACCCATCTCATACCAATTTATGTTCTCGATCGAAGAGAGATGCTCCAATTTAAGCCGGACGTCATACAAGTCCAAGGAGAAGTAATAGAAAATGCTCCACCAGGTACGAGAGTAGAAAACGTACCGATTCTCCTAGCGACGTCGATATTCAATATATCTCCAATAACGTACAAGTTCATCTCCGGCAACGACGATGGAGCCTTCGTATTTCAAGACACGGTAAGCTTAAAAGTTCAAGCGAACATCACAGAGGACCACAGCGGCAAAGGAGTATGGCTCGTCACTGGCAAACCGTTAGACAAAGAGCGGAAAAGCGTGTACGTTCTGAAAATTCAAGCCAGCGATTCTAGAGGCCTCAACAAAGCCTTAGCGAAAGTTACCGTCATCGTGATGAACGAAAACGAAAATGCACCAATCTTCAAGAAAAAAATATATCGCTTCGCAGTCAACGGCACAAAAGTCTTAGACAATAACGGCAACGAGACAATCAGTTGGAAGCGGTTCACGTCGATCGGAAAAGTAGAAGCTCACGACGAAGACGGAGACAAGGTAGCTTACAGCCTGGCCAGCCCGAGCAATTTGGTAGTCATTGTTCCGCAGACCGGTGAAATTATGTTAACTGGTGAACCATCTCTTCCGGAAGCCGAAATCAAAGTCGAAGCTCACGATTTAGCAACGCCGTCTCTCAAATCCAAAGTACCGGCCAAAGTTCTGATCGAATTCATACCGCCGACGATGGACAGCGACAAAAAGATCGAAATGGTCAACGAGATCATCCCTCAGATGCATCACAGGGAAAAACGAAGAGTGACGAGGGCCGTCAGACCAACCAAGAGGATCGAATTCACGGAGGCGGACGGTGAGACGGAAGGTCGAAATGTATTCCAACTAGAGAAAGAAACGGATAGGGAAACGTTCAAAATTCGCGATGAAAATGTGTGGGTCACGGTTGAATCAAGTGGTGTAGTGAAAGTTAAAAAGAAGTGGGACTTCGAAGAACTCGGACCGGAAAAGACCATCGATTTCTGGGTTACCATCACGAACGCTGGAAATGGGGGTAAGTTCTATGAAATTTAATCCATTTTCACTTTTCTGACACAATACGTTGACAATATAATTTTGAAATTTTCAGCTATTTTTAATCAAGTAATAACATTCGATAGAATCGTCGAGTGTTTTATCTCAAAACTCACATTAGCGCTATTTTTTTATAGAATTAATCGATCCAAAAATATGGACCAATTTGTCTGGAAACAACGACATAAAAATTTCTTCAATTTTATTAAAAATTAAATTATCATTTTCACAAAGTACAAAAGGTAAAGACTGCCAAACAAATTGTAAGGATTAATAAAAGGTCCAATTATATTTAACCGGATTTACCTCTTGTTCTTGATTACCTAAGGGAATATTTAGGCGTATTCATAAAATATTCCTTTCGCCGCGAGTTAAAGATTCTCTTCAGATCCCGATTCAATTAAAATCTATAAAGTTAACCAAATCACGCTTTGATTTGCTCCCATCTCCGTCCAGAATCTAATTTATGCCATGTAGATAAATTAATAATTTCATCGTATTCTGTAGATCAATATCATCCCTTGACTAAAAACTCGCAGCATTCATAAGTGAGATCATTTTTTGTTTATTCGTGTCGTAGCTGACAAATGACGACGGAGGAAATTCTGAAGGAAGAAAATGGATCTCATCAAACGATATCCATTCTCAGGAAGACAATATAGACCCAATGCCATCAGCGAGACCGTAATTGCGATAGTCGAAATTCGAGGATGCCAAATGCTGCTCTGCGATATCTCATCCTTAGCCCCGTGATGACTTAATCGATCGATCACTCGGTATTTTCCATCTATATAAACGAGCTGACCCTTGAGGATATCAGAATATGAATCATACTTTTAATGACACCATTAATTACCGAAACAGGAAGGGATCATGGAGTATCGCGTTGTTTAATATTTAATACACTTAATTTAAAACTTGGTCCTTTAAAATATTCTTTATGAGGTAGAATATATCATATAATTTATATATTTGAATAAATTAAATATTTTTATTAAGATAAAAAAATACATGGAAATTCAATTCAATACACAAAACATGTATTTTAAAGATCAGATTTTTCTGTTACAGCATATTATGCTCCGCGAATCATTTGAGAAGTTTAAATGTACAGTATTCTATGGCAACACCAACATCTTTAGCTACTTTGGCCTTATTTTCAAATCTGTTGCAAACAAATAAGCAACTATAGTAATCTGCAAAATGCACATGTTGATTTAAAAATATTATTTCGAGGAATGCTGAACGAACTTTTGTTATATCGAGATCTGATAAGTTTTAAATTGATATTTTTTGATTATTTAGATCTAGATATTTGAAACATTTTCAAAGAATGTATTGAATATGATCGATGGCAATGGCAACATTCTTTTATATAATCTTCTAATTTTTTTAAAGCTTAAATTCTAATTTTAAATAGAGTAGTAGAAAATTGATAACTGATAACAAAATTCCGCTTGATTATCCGCTTGGTTTTGGCGTTGAGCGACAATATTGAAATTTGGTTTTTATCCGCCTTTTGTATAGAAATGGAATTTTATCATAATGGTCATCCTTTTTTTCCATTATAATAAAAACATTGTTAAAAATCGGTAGCTGATATTTGCGGTTTTCGCCGGTTGCTATTCATTCAGCTGACTGCCGATTTGACTTCTGGAGTTTAGTGATGGATTCATGTTTCATCCATTGTCACATACTGCATGAAAAAATCCTTTTTATTTGGATGGAACAACTCCAAACAGCGCTCTGAATTGTCGGCGCGTTGTTGTTTTTTACTGTGAGCAAATGCGGTACTAACTTCGAACAGAGCTTTCTCATGAAAAAAAAAATTAATGCAAATTGAATACACTGCCTTCTGATATCTTTAAGGTGTCAGCGATCTCGTGCAACTTCAATTTACAATCGGCCAAAACTATTATGTGAACTTTTTTAATGTTTTATGGAACAAGTGTCAAATTTGGGAGACTAGAGCGTTCAGTATATATTTTTTTATGCGGTTGCAGTTTGAAGCTTAGTCATATGAATTTGTCAATGTTGGTGTCAAATATATTTCGTCCTACGGACTTATTGAGAAATGTGCTATATTTTTTGATAAACCAACAGGTATTTTAAGAATCTTTTTTAGATTGAATGCGGATGCGAAAAATAGACGGTTGTCTGAGGGGTCAACAGTTTTTTTAGTGATGCATAAATATATTGCAAGTTCGTTAAGTGATTTTCAATCACAAGGTCGCATAAATTTTGTGGCAAATATAGAGCGTTAAGAGTGGATTCCGCTGCACATCGGTCTCGGTGTTAACGGCAATGCCAATAGTGGTAGCAATACACGTGAGGGATAAGCACACGTGTATTCGAGCGACACGCGATTTGACGGTAATCCCCGGCATGCGCTCCCTCGCGGTACGCTACTACGTTAAAAAAGGGCGCCCTCACCCCATTCGTCCACTCCCACCCCCGCCTCACGCCGGTGGCTCGCAGCCCGCGCGGGGTCGGGCGTGGCGGAAAATCAATATCCACAGCCGTGGGGGTGGGCGGAGACGGCGGCGCGGGTCAAATAAGAAAACTCACCCCGCCGTCGGAAAACCTAAAGGAAAGTTTCGCCAACTCGCGCACCGGTCTGGAAGGAATTATGTATTTGTGCAGAAGAAATTTTCCGACGGTTAGTGGAAACTCCACAAAGGATAAACTTCGGCGGATTCAATCAAGAAAGGGATTAGACGTTTGTTCCATTATTTGCGGTCCCGTATTGAATCGGGCTCAGCGCCGACACCGAAGCGATGTCAAAAAGCATCCGAAATGAAGCCCCGCAATATCTCGCCGAGAATTTCCATTAAATCCATCAACGTGCGAATCTAATCTCCGAGCTGTCAACCCTTCTTGGCACACGTGTCAATAGTTTCGAGCCACACGTGGAGTGCATTCATATTATTCACGGTCACATTGCGCCGCTTGCAAATCGGTATTCACAAGCAACAGCGAATAACTCATTTTTAAACTATCACATTATTCAGTTTAAAAATTGCGTGTCTCATTCCATAAACACAAAACTGCCTGCAAAATTACAACCATATTCTCGATACGTTGACATCTATTTTGGCTTTAATTTTACATTCATGTTTTAGAATATATTAAACTAATAATGAACACTTGACAATAATTCATTTAGCGACGAGTGAAATCAAAATTTCATATTTATCGTTGCAACGGTTAATTCCATACAATAAATACATGCCATCTAGAGAATTAGTTCCCAAAGTAGTTTTTACAGATCGCCAGGGTTCTTTTGACCGCTGGGGGGTCTATGACACAATTAATTCGGAGATACGTGGAAAACTGTTAGGCGAATGGTTTAATATAAAGTAAAATAATTGTGACTTATTTTCATTACCATGAAAGTTAGAATGAATAAATTGGTAGTGATTTTTATGTCCTGCGTAAAATACAAATATAGGATAAGTACATAAAATACAAGCAATAACAGCAAGCATCGCATAGTAGTCACATTGCATGCCTCACTAGATTATGTCATTAGATCAGTTAAAAAAATCAAAAGGAATGCCTTAAATCAGATATTATTTGCTTAATTTTGTTTGAAAAACGGTGAATACATAATGATAATGATATATAATGATGAATTCATTAATATATTCATATTTAATGCTTTACACGAACATTTATTGGTTATCTGAAAGTGCATGTTTGGATTGATTTTATGCACTCTTTGATTAATTATTGGAATTCTTGGAAAGAGAAGAAAATTATCGGAAGAAGAAAATTGAATGAAACCAATTTGATGCCAGAAGGTGAACAATATATTTTAATTAAAACTTTTACAGATTTAAGTAAAATAAGCTCTCAGTTATTAAATTATTCAAAATTGCACAAACGAAATGAAGATTTGCCTGCTTATTGTATATTTCAAATCTGGCTCTACATTCTGATCTCGGCCAAAGATTTGAAGACATTCTTTACTTGGTTATTCTCGATTGGGCATTGGACCTTAATACAAGTTGAACCATAATTGAATTATCCACAAATAAGAAGCTGAAGCTAATATTTGAGTAAAACCACAAAAATACGAACATCAATAATCTCATATCATTGCATCAAGTTCACTTATGTCATTGAAAAAGACTTTTAATAAATATAATTTTGTTTTTCCATTTAACGTCACCATATATCATTCGAGACACCAAAGTTTTTGCTAACATAGTAAGATCGGTAATACTAGTTTAAACAAACGTTTGTCTCGCTCTTGGTTAGACATAATTAATCGAATGTTATTGTATGACGAATCAACGTATATTGTCGTTGTTGAGAATTTGTCGAAAAAATATCGAATGTGATTCGTTGAATGTACTTGTGATGTTAAATGCAGTGTACATTGCAGCAGTGTGGAAAATAATTAATTTAGCACTGTTCTGCTTGTCTCGAGTAAAGTGCTCGACCTTTTAATTGGCGTTAGAAATAAAAGGACAACGACGTTAGTTACTTTCAGACGTTTTTTGAGCGAGCTCTCCGTATGAGCGTTCGTCCCATCAAAAGACCGAAACGGGGCGTTCGTAGACTGTATTGTGCTCTTTAAAATGAGACATTCAATTTTTTTATTTTTGCATGCGGTCATGAATATTAGTATTTTTGACTTGTTTATGATATTTTCAGCTATTCAGCTAATAGATGAATATTAATTGGTATTTGCTTAAATGTATTCATGATTTAATATCGGCGCTTAAAATGCGCGCAATAATTGTTAGAGGGTTGGCTTTTACACGAAACACCATGCGATTATTTTCGTCAATTAAAAGCGATCTTCGTTGTTGAGGGTTTATTATTTTTTAAAAAGAGGGAAGCTTTGGGAGCGTATTAATACGCGCTTAGATGTTGTACGCGTTAAGAGTTTTTCATATACAGACGTATGCCCGCATGGAATAAGTTGGCCGGTGGGTGCCGCATCCCGATCCCCGGGCGTACTTTGGATGTTTTGTAACGGAAAAAGGGAGCGAAAGGAACACATTCGGGAACGCCCGGGGGTAAGAAAGGGATGGACGCAGAGACGGCGAAAGAAGAGGCAGTCCGTGACGGGCGAACCGTTTGTAGGGGGCTCGGTTGCCATGAGACCGTAGGCCGACTCGCGGTTTAGTGCCAAAAACGCGCAACGTCCGTGCTTCGATTCCTGCATTTCTTTGTGGAGGAGGGAGACGATGGACGAATGGAAGTGCATAAGTAATGACCGCAGTTCCGCTTTTAGCCGGAAATAGTTTCGAAACTTGAGATCCGTCGATGACCGCCGAAGGGTCGAACATTCACACGTGATCTTGCGATATATATACTTTTATTTGCAACAATCTGTGTGAATACAAGTCCTCAAGCATGCTACGTGGCTCGTCGCAATGTTTCAGTTTTTCCATCCATTATTTATTGACACACGCTTTAATTTTTAATATAGACGAAATAAAATTTCAGTATTATTTGGAATATATTGAACTGCTCGACTGTAGAATTGAATAAAAGACATCTACGAAAAGAAATGACGACCTCTAAATTGTTGAATCGAGCAGGTACAGACGTTGGCAGACAACCAATCAATAATGTGCTTTAAAAATGCCCGGAGACAGGGTGTACGAATACCGCACGACCTTATCACCAGAGTATATTGATATCGTCGAACTTAAAGTACACACATATATAAATTTTCTTCAAATCCATATCATATTGCATAGATATACCTTGTCAAATCTATCTAGCATTGGAATTAAATATGAATCTTGCCAATACTTGCGAATTTTATTATTTCAGAAATATTTAGAAATTGCGATAAATAAATACATAAAATATAATCATTGTTATTTTATGCAGTTTTATGGGCATTTGAATTGTTTATTTTTGAAGGTTGAGCGATATGGTTGCATAAAATACACATAAGATCTTAGAAAAATAAATTCCTAGATGATTTTATTATTTTTTCACAGATTTAATAAATAAATGTGTATCAATTTAGGTTTTCTCAATTTTATCTCTTCAATTTAGATCTCGCTATAACCACTTTTTCGCGCCGCTCTTCTTAGCCAATTTGAGAAATTGTTATTTAATTTAAATTTTCAAATACATTTAAGGCTATAGAATGTTGATCAGTATAAATTATTGTCTGCAATAAGTTGTTCGAAATTCAGGTTCTTCACTGTTTCCTTCAATTTTGAATGCACGCTCTTATAGTAGAGTGTTAGTGTCGCATTGCGCCTATTTAGGGGTTGCTACCTTCAACAGGATGCATATAATTCCTGAAAGCCTTCCTATTTGTATTTCTCAACAAAAGGTTCCACCTATTTGTAGACGGGCATCCCGGGAAAAAGGGGTTGCGATGCGTTTGAAGCATTTATCGTAATGCACACATAAGCCATTCACGTGTGAAGATTCAGATATCGTTTCGGGTGAATGCTTCAAACATCCAGAAGGAACTCGTTGAATGCAAATAAGGGCGTTATATCATAATTTATATATATAATCTGCATTCGTGGCGGCGTTTCGGACCCCATAAGTTAGCAGCCGGAAGGAATCGGACTAGGAACGGAGATCGGAAGAGAACGAAACTATTCCCCCGGAGCTTTCTTCGCGCGTGTGTGTGTGTGGAATCCGAGCTTCGGCATTCCTCCACTCATAAAAAGCAAACAATCAAAGCTTTTTTATAGTCATCCAATCGAAATGTCGGGTCAACGAGGATTGGAACCTTTACCCGGCTCTATTTATTTATACGTTCGTGCCTCGGTGAAATGGTGAATTGTAAACTTGGGGAAATTGTTGATTTACATCGATTTAATCTTCCGGTCGGGTTGTGTGGTCACGAAAATTCCAGTTTCCAATTATTATTCGACTTTTATAAATAACGCAGCCGATCGAAATTAGGCCGCCGATCGCATACAATTTTAAAACGATTCGTATGTACCTTTTACTGTTTTGAATTCTGGAATAGTATGAAATCGCCGTCGCTTACTTTTTATCGTACTCTATTACGAAAATTCTGGGAAAAATTCGATTATTTATCGCTCGAGGAATTAATTATCAATTTTATAATACGATGCTGTCAAATTTAGAACATATTTACGATACCCGAGAGATGAGGCGTTGTTTGAAATGCGCGTTGAAATTTAATCACCCCTAATATATGATGTGAATATTATAAAGAAATTTTGTTTGAAATCGAAAAATTCCAATAAACAACACGTAAAACCCACATGTTCTCTCTTTCGAAAACATATTTAATTATGTCATTGAAATGTAATTTTACTATCATTATTTTCGTTTTTTTGTGAGCTGATTAATTTAGCTCAATTATTTATTTTTGAATGATAGTCTTGAAAACAATTTTATATATGGATGGAATATTCACTATTATTGCGGTAAAATTTACTTGAATACAATCCTTGGTTGAATTTTGTTTTCATTACATCTGTATTTTTTATACTTGTCTAGCATTTGGCTTTTCGCAGTCCCTTTTATATGATTATTGTCAATAATTTTGATATGGTTTTTCATAGCATATATCTTTCAAAACCTGGTCACAGATTTATGTGGATTGCCAGTTCTATAGATATAAGACGATTGAGTTACTAGTCGGATTACTTAATCGCGAACTTCTTACACTACAGTAGTAATCGTGTAAAAACGTAGTACTACGTGTTCCAACCAAAGTGTGTTTATTTACATTCTATTAATAATTGATTCCTTTGTATCGGCAATTAACATCTTAGTATACTGTACTGTTTCTCTGCAATATAATGATTAAGTTTTGGTGCCAAATCAAATCGAGAATTCTTCAAAAAAGCGTTGAAATAAAAGAGAACGTAAATCAAATTTGATGATTTTTATTCACCCGCAATAATATCAACCCTTCATAAAATACATTTTTATTAATGCGTTTAAGAAATATAACCATCATTACACGTTCGGCCACTCATAAATGCCGAATACGAAATTGCCTTCTTATATTTAAATCCGATTTTTGGCACTTTTCTCGGAATAGGGTTTTAACACCTGGCGTGTATGCTATTAGGACGTCGACGGAAGGAAGTAAGGCTGCCGGAATAGCAGCAATTTTTTTTCGAAAAGTTTATTTAGCCAATAATACGCCATGTTGTTCGTTCTTATCCAACATTTCAAATCGTAAATATTCAAAATCTGCTCCCAATCTCTTGGGGTCGAATCCTGAAAAAGTTTCCAACGCCCCCGAATTAAAGCATCGTACGCTTTTGACGGGCGATTTTCTAGAAATGCTACGCATTATTAAGCAACAAAAAAATCATCAATCAAAGTTGATAGATTATAGCATTACCATTTATCTGGAAATATAATTGTTTGAATTTTATTTAAATTGAAGTCATTATATCCGTACTCCCTGTCCTTGCAATATTTTTTTGGTAAACCATTTCACCCTTCGATGTTTTTAAAGATCTTTGCGTACGGACGACAAATTGCTAACTAACGATATATTTTTTTACATGAATTAAAAATTAATTACAACCTGCACGAGCCTTCCAAAGAATCGATGGCCTCCGGGAAACCGCAGCGTGAATATTGTTAGCTCGACAGGACGTTGCGGTTGGTTGCGGTTCACTTCACCGCGACGATGCTAACCCAATCCATTGGTGGTCAGAATCCTCAACAATGTCATTTGTTACTTCGATAATCATCGAAAGCTTAAATTTAATTTAGCGACGCCCCATTAGGTCGCATAATAAAATCCTATATTGCGATGTACAACTAGTCATTTACGACGGATAACAGGCTTTGATATTTACTCACGGCATAAGGGCATTCAATGTTACCCCAAATTAAGGAAGGTATACAGTATAAAAAATCTTGACCCATATTCCTTTGATATTCAGACGTTTTATGTACATTGGAAGAAGAGTACGAGGGAAAGCGCGGAAATTCGATGATGAGATCCATACTTATATACGTATGCTTGGCAAAACCTTGCGACACGTGTAACACAGGAAAAATATATTTATTTTGAATTTATTTGTACTCTTCATCATTAAAAAGATATGACTGTAGTCCCGGGGTGCAGTTTTTTCGTATATTTGAGCTCTTTCAAGGATATTCTTGGGCACCCCATAACTAATATTAGGGTACAATTTTCCACCCTTTGCAAATTTCCAAAGGCAATATTTACACATTCACATAATAATACTGCCATGGGACGATCGTTTAGAAAGTTGATGATGATTAAAGCAATTCAAAAGAGTTGCGTTAAATCACTATTGCTCAGTGCAATATTGCATAGTTCTTCTACACAATGAAACTTCATTGTTGCAGTAATTTTGCCTCTTTGTGATGGTTAATATAATTAGATAGATATGGTCCAAATGTAAAGAATTTATTATAATTACGTTTATAAATATCTGTGTGCTCAAATCGGGCTCAAATCCAAATTGTAGATTTTATTTATCCCTACCAACACAAAACAGCAAAATAACTTTCCTTCTTTATTCACAATTTCTTCAAAAAAAATCCTACGAATTTATTGAGTGATTTGTTATGAAGATGCTGCCTACATTTGATAACTGATATAACCCTTTGAACAAAAATTAGATTTGATGAAATTTAAGAATGAATTGTGAATTATATCACAAAGTTTAAATTATAGATTTAAATTAATCTCAACGATGGGTAATAATTAGTGGAATCTGGAAATGGCATGTCAAAAGTATTTTGTTGCATATTTTATGTTTAACAACAACAACCAATGCTGATTTGTGTTGAATTAAAGTTGTTTCAGAATGTTTATTTATAAACTTGTATTTTCAAATTTTCTGGTACATTACCGTCGCGACAAATTGGGACAGATTTTCATCATTATTGTGTAAGGTTCATAGAACCAATGTTTAGAACAGTTTCTCTCAAATAGCAATTCATTATGGAGTTTTTAACAAATGGCTTAATAATCATAGACAGACATTGGAATAAAGCGAAAACGACATAGTGCACGCTTGAAAAAATTCCTCAACTAAGCAGCGTAAAAAACTCGTTATTTTATCGTGGTCGTTTGGCGTGTCATTTCTGTCATTTTTTCAGATTCAGCTGGTTCACGGTCTCGTATTGATTTGTTTATATCCGCATGGAGGCTCCGAAGAGAATAGTAATTGTACGTGGGACATCTTTGTCTTTTTTTGGTGGCTTTGAATGCATAAAAATCACGTGCACTTCAGTTCGCTTCAGTTTTTTGTTTTTCCTAAAAATAGTACTTGGAATGTTGCACGAGTCATATAAAACTAGTTTAATGACATTATGAGATTTAGATAAAAACCGAACTTAGAGAGGAACTTATTTCATTGAAAAAATCTTTAAAAGGCCTTCAGTTTTGATAAAGAAAAAAAAGGAGAATTTTAATGCTTTCAAATTTGTTTTTATTATAAGAAAAATCATAGTATTTTTATAATTGTCGAGCAAGCATTTTGGATGTACTAATGTGTGGATCTTATTTCTTCATTGACGTTAATGAATCGCACAGTTCTAAAGTTATGTTCTCTTTTATGGAACTATTACCAACCATTTTAGCATGGTTTTTCATGGCGTTTATATGTTTTTAAAAATGTGGTCGACAGCCATATTTCCTGTAGATTTGCACCCAAAATGATTCAGTTTTGAGTCTACGCACTTAACCGCAAGATTACCTACAGATATTCTTTTATATAAGAATGTATTTATTTTAACTTTAATATATACATCTGTCTATTCTGCATTTCAAAAAGTTGAAATGAAGTAGCATACAGGATACAAAGTAAAATTTATGATTTGAAAAACCCAATCCGCAAAATTGAAATGGAGCGCAATCTGTAAATGAATTCCTGTAAATGAATCGTAATGGGATTTAATACTTTGCTAAAATGAAATTGGACATTCACTTTTTGCATTAGTCTGTACAAAGGTCGTTTTTGATACACGGCCCAGTGATCGCTTTTCCCCTTTGATTTTGTGCGATGGTGACCCATAAACTGATGCAGATAGTGTGGGTGGTTCGGTGGACACATTGTTTGCAAACAAGAGATCGTGTGCAAATTCCCACCCCTCTAACTAGAGTGGGGGAGGAGGCACGCAACCTGTGCTCGCTGCCGATTTGGAATTCATTAGCGCGAAAGCCTTTTATCCGTGCTAATGTTACGCACTTGGCTGACCAAGATTGCCTTGTGATCACCGGTCACTGTTTACAATTCGTGTTACTGGTTACTTAACGATCGCGCCGAACACGTTTCTGCCCAACAGTGTAATTGGCATTCAGTTCGTCCAATCGTTGTTTTAGGGTTAGTGTCATTTGAGACTTAATACACTAGAAGGGTTGCCCGATTAAATTTCATAACGATTTTAAGCAAATAAAGCAAAAATGATCGTCCATTATGCCGCAGCTAAATTACTTTCGTAGAATTTGGAGTGCGTCTAACTTTATATAACTCTAAAAATCGTCTTTTTTATAGAACTAATGCCATAAACTGTACAAAAATATTTTAAGTTTCAATTTGGAAGAATTTTGATTTTTTTCAATAATTTCTACTAATTTACAAGACGATGAACAGATGATAGACAGGAAAATTACGAATGCCATATATATACATATATATAATTTTTTGCTGTCACATTTATTATGTTTTATTACAAATATATTATAATATCATAATTTGTATGCATAAACTTATAAATTAAGATATTAATAAATATAAACATTTAATCATCGTACCATTTTCTGATGATCACTTTCGAACATCTCAGATGACTGGAATAGTTGCAAAATTATATTCATATATGGCAGATTTCATTTATAAGCTCTCGGTTTTATGTCACCTCACCGAGATAGCAAGAAAAATTATAGCCATTTTCCATTAGGATTAAGTCGTTTTGGAACGCAATGAATAATTCATTAACATGGTGAGCGAGTTTTTTTTTGTACAAATTTGCTTTAGATATTCAAATATTACATCGTTTTTAATGGACTGTCACTATCATTTTATTGTCGAAGTTTTCAACATGTTAATGAGATGTATGCGGATCACGTCGTCTTTATGATTCATCATTGAGTAAAATAGTGGTATAATATAATGATAAGCTTCCATGAAAGCTATTTCTATCAAACGACACGAATCAAATCGATAAGTGCCTCACGAACTGACACCATCTGGACTTCGGTTGGAAGGAATCTTTGAATTAGAATATTTGTGATTTTTTTCCGTCGCAATCATAATTAATATTTGTTTTATTCAGTTTTAAGTTTATATTCTGCGTAATGGCACATCGATTAATTTTTCTGGGCAATTAACTATCCATGTGAATTTTTCAATATTCACGTCAATACATTTATTAAAATATTGTATTTGTTAAAGTGACAATATTTAATTTTGAATTATTGTGTATTTCCCAAGCAGTATAAATTACGATTTGAGAGATTCGTTTGTTCAAAATTTACGATCTAAGATTAAACATATAAATTTGATTCATGGTGTTTGACAATGTTCCCATTTTTTAAAATAACTATACCCAATCTTGCGTACATAACGACATGAAAAAAATGATTTAGTATACCATTTTTATGACAAAATCTTTAATTTATTCATGAGCATATTTTACCATGGGAAAGTTCTTTATGTATTCAAAGTGGTAACAACCCAGTTAACAATCGATGTCGCGTGACCGTCTGGCCGCCGTCTCCTCCCCAAGTTTCAATCATTCGTTCAACCCTTAATCGGTCAACTTCTTCTATAATCACAATGCCTCATAACGGGAGGGGTCGCAGCGATGCAAAGTTCCGTAAGTCATAAAATCAATTTGACTCAGGACAGTACATTTTCCCCGGGTGAAAGGTTCAAAGGTCCGACTGGTTCGGGGCTTGCGTGCTAGCTCCACTTGAACCACACTAATTGAACTTCATGCTTATTAAAAATGCTTTTACACTTTATGTATTGTATAATTTATAACGCATTAACGCAGAACTTCATGTATTTTCATTATACATCTAGGACTTCAGAAGGATAGAATTTCATTCAGCTACTCTCTATGCATACTAAGGCTTCGGTAATTGATCGTAAAACGCAATAAATTAATCAACCCCCCGAGGATATTGGCTCTTGGCAAGTTTGTCCACTCTGCATTAATTTAAAAAAAAATAAACTCGATGCCATTTACTGACGCATCCCTGATATTCTTATCAGAATATGAGAGCGTTTGGTTCAATTTTGGGGGTTGCGTTTAATTATGTATTTAATTAGACTCTACCCTTATATTACAGTCAAAACTCGGCTCAAGGATATTCTAAGGTTTAGTTTAATTAAATTGAAAATTTTCATTCAATAAATAACAAATTGTATTATTGTAGTAATAAAACTATTTTTGTTGAAGACAGCGAGAAAAATTGCGTTCTTGGTGGTTTTTATAAGTTTGATGAACTCTAAATTCAATACAAACTTTTATTACTCATGACAGCTCAGTTTTATTATAAAAGTTTGCAACATTAAACTATATTACTTTTGTCATTAATTAAGTGTGCATACAGGCGTTCTAAGAATTTATGATCTTTTTTAAAGTAATATATTATTGGTGAATAATTTCTGATTTATATCAAAAGCTCGTGTCCTATCTATGGCCATAGCTATGATCCCACTATTGAATTAAAAATTCCCTTCATAAGCATAATAACAAGTCTGTTGTAAACTTGATTACAAAATTCATGCTTAATTTTTTGCGTTTTGCCATGAGCAAGTTTTCTACCTTTGAAGCTATAAATTCAAAGTGCATTCTATGTACTTAATATTCCATTGAAAGGTTTTGATGCAAACATTGCACTCAATTAGTATAAACTTATAATTAATATATACGCCTCTGTATCGCTTATTATTAAAGAAACGACGTTAAAGTTAATGGATTGTTGGGTTGATGATTTAATATGAGTTGGATACACGGTTCTGTTTTACGGTTCTTTAAAAGGTTCTGTTTTACGACATCAAAATGGGCTGAGTCAATTTAAAATAGATCCTGATGGAAATAAAGTAATCTTATTCCAAGTTTGATTTATGAAAATATTGAATACTAAAGCAATATATGTAATCTAGTGTTGATTTATCTGTTTAAAATTTTAAACAAGTCATCAATTTTGATACAGATCATTTTTATCATTAAAACAGATTATGTAAACGGTGTTACTAAATTTTGTGAAATATAACTTTTTTATTAACTATAATGTAGATAGTTCTGAAAAATCCTCGAGAGTTAAAATCTACGAAGTAATATAAAATGTCATAAAATGTTCTAAGGATGTTTTATAACTATTATTAAAAACTACGGTGCTTCCGTTTACGTTTATAGACAGAGTCTAATAAGGGAATCGTTTCGGGGTATATATTTATGATCATTTTAAAAATTCCATATAAAATATTTTTAAAATTGTAACATTACAGTGTTTCTCAAAATGTTTGCACAACGTGCTTTTAAAATAGTTATCATATAATCAAAACTAAATTGATCTTAGAGTAGCTCATAGTTTACAATTATATATTGTAGAATTATTATGGAATTATATCAATCATCTTTTATAAAATTTCATATTTATAGTGTTAATAAATATTAATGCTTGACGTTGAGGTATTATTTAAATTAAAGTGATGGCCATTTCGTTTTATGAATCTGAAAATCTGAATTAATTTTCTATCTTCTAGTTAAAATAATAATCATTAATCTATTTTATCATTTATTGCTATTTGTAAAATCCGTTTTTTATTATATGAAAGATTTCTATGAATATAAATGTAAGTTATAATTTATAAATGTAATAATTACGTAACAAAGCTAGTTTTTTTTATATTCAAAGACCCATTCTTTTATTCTTCTATGGGTTAAACCAGCTCAAGTTACAAGTAGTCCCAATCGTACATAAATTTAATAATAGGTATGTCAAATGTTTACTCTGTACTCATAGAGTGGTTTATTATTTATGAAAACAATAATAATGCATTTTTTGGGTGGGCTAAATAGCGCCCTTGGTTATTTTAGGGTTCGACTCTCTAATTTAAAAAGCACACGTGTGTTTAAACAGACCGAAAGGGAAAGAATAACACCACGGTGGGCGTGTTTGTTTCTTAAAGATCAAAGCAGTGTAAAAATAATCAATTTTATTGTATTAATTGATGCTCAAAGACCTGGTAGATGGTCGACCCATTAGGAACGATTTTTTGAATGCTAAAAAATGGAATGGTTTTTATATTGCGTTCTAGGATTTGTGCGTCATTAATTAGTGAATTCTACCAGCTAGGTAATTGATCGTTAGGAATTCTAGAGTATATTTTTCATATTTGTGTTAATAACATATCTGTCATGGATGGTTAGAATTATCTTCCTCTGGTGGTTTCATAATTGGCGTTTTGGTTCAAGCATTTGTTTTGGCTTCAGACCGGCGCGCTTTAGAATGACTCCTAAATTGACCTAACCACGAATTAAACTATTAAAGATGCCTGCATATATCTTTTGCTTCGATGTCCGTCCATGACTAAGTGCTTTCCATTTTATAACAAAAAATGTTTCGACTCTTATACTATTTATGAACGACCAAATCGCTCTAATATTTCGAATAAAATCGTTAAATATTCATAACAAGATCGCCGGATTTTGTTTTGAATACGCTAATCAATACTATTGAATTGCTGTAATGATATATTTTCACATGGTGATGGCTTAATCAATACTTGTTTTTGTGCCTTTGTGTTATGAGTTGGAACCAATTGGACCACCTTTATTCGTATTTGAAACGAATTCGTGCATCAAATATTAATAATTCGCTTAAAATTTCGATTAAGCCCCTCCTATAAATTTGCATGAACAAAATTCAAAGAATTTTATAATAGACCATTGCGACGTTTCACATTTGACTTGGCATAAGATGAGACACGATCTTCACGTGTATTTCTCAGAAATTTGGCGAAATTCCTCATTGAATCACTCTTGTAAGATAGCGTGCGAACCATAGATTCCTTTTTCTAGAATCGACTTATAATTGTAACGTTTAGGATTCGAAACCTGTCACTTTGGTATGCTGTGAGTTCTTCCTCCATCATTTATAGTAATTATATATAATTTAGCTCTTTATAACCCTTCTAGATAAAAGTACAGAACATATGAGTACCGGTCAAAATATTCCACATGCGCTTACTTTTCTTCCATCTATGTATTATTAAGACTTTTTCGCTGACAATTATATTTCTCATTTGAATAAGAAATAGCAATTAAGTAAGTCTTATTCAATTTTTCCAAAATAGTTTTTACTTAATTATTTTGAATTATGCTTTGTTTTTGTAGTTGTGGAATGCAGTAATATCGTATTGATGTTTTGAAATAAAAATTATATTTAGAAATAACCAATATTCATTTTAAAGGCACTAATAATATTTAACCAACAATTATAAAAAAAATATCTTCGTTAGATTTATTATATTTTCTATTTTGAGTTCCTCAAAATATAAATGAACATTCACTGGCTACCAATGCTAAATATTTTGGATCTAATCTTGGTAATTTATTAGTCATAGCTTTGAATTCCTTTATTATTACAAGCAAATATTTTTGAGATCAGAATATTTTTTGACTAATAGAAGTCATTGGCTCAGATTATATACAGATGGAAATGCTGCTTCATCTGAATCACTGATAAATTTCCTTTCAACATGCTAATATCGTGCTAGTTAATTATATTTTCATAGACGAATTACTATCCAATATCGTTAGTTTAATTAAGTAACACTTATGTTAATTGTGGAATTTATTGTTAATGTCAATCATTCTGATTTTTGGTATTGCGATTTAAATATCTTTTATGTATGATGTCAAGTATTTAGGTCGAAGTTCATATTTCTTCGATTTAGTTGAATTTTATTTATATAATAAATGTTGAAATTCAAACGATTTGGATCAAAAAAAGTGGCTATCAATTGTGTATTTGATTGAATTCTATATTTTTATTATAATAGTGGTAGAATAACGTATAGTTTGAATAAGGAATTCTATAATTCGATTTAACTATTTTTTCATTAGTGTTTAGAGTTTTTGATTAATGATGGAGACTACAAATCCGTCAAAAATTCATATCTTTGATTTTTAAAAATTTCAAATATACACGAGTTTTCCCTTTGGTTAAATTATGTAGCAGTTCATATATAAATTGTAGTATCAACATTGAAAATAGTATATGTTTAGGTCGTACAAGAGTACATTATTAATTTTGGGGTTTGCATACGTTGATTGTCAATTTAACCCTCCAATTCCCATTCGTTGAGTTTCTGACAATATGCTCCTTCAGTTTAAGCGAAATTGTATATGGCAAAATCGCATATTGAATTATTTAGGCTATCCTCTTTGGTGTTATGATGGAGGCGTTTTCTAATTCTACATTATGGGGTGTTTCGTGATCGATCGAAAATCACTACTGTTTGGCCAACTATGCCACAATCTTCGGGGAATTTAATTATCTCAACTTGCCGTTACTTGGATTAAACGGATTCCTCATTGGGTAAATCACACGGAAAGTTTTTCGGGTTTCTCAAGAGCCTGCGTGTTCGTCCGCATGTGTGTTTATTGTACGAGGGGCTTATTGTCCCTTGTATGAGGTCTGGTGGTGAAGAGATGCTTCTATAGACTTCCACCCCCTCGATGTCTCTTTTATTAACCCTCACACTGATAACTAATCTCTTTAAATTGCTTGAAATTATGATTTTGTACATTTGTCAATAATAATTTGTACATTTGCTACTAATAGAATTAATATTGATTGAATTTTCGACAACAATCCTTTAAAATTGTTTTGCTTCAAGAAAATACAAAATATCAATTATAGACTGTTTGGCGAAAGCATAACCATTAACATTGTGCTAGAGTGGAACTATTCTATTTACCTAATTCTTCTTGAATTTTTCTCTGTAATATGACTCACAAGACTGAATATTACTCATAACAAAATCTTTATAAATAAATTAAAATTGAATTAAAATTCACAAGATGCATGAGTTTATGTATCTTGGGCCTGAAATGAGTGAAGACGACATTTAAGGCAAAGACCACTTATACTCTAATATAGAAAATCTAAAAAATTTTAAAGAACACCAATTTTCGGTTAGTTTTAATCCTAGTGTATTTTAAAATAATGGAAACATGGACGTTTCATAAAAGAGAGAGGATCAAGATAGATGCTACTAAAATTCGGTATCTATTCGGTTATCATGATAAAATAATCACGTGAAGAATATTAACATAATTACTTATATTAGAGCCTTGCAAACGGAGTAGAGCTACGTAGGGTAAGGAGAATTTGATTCCCAGGTAAATATTAAACTATCATGATTATGATCCTCGATTGAAATTAATAAGACAGTATAGTGATTTTTTACAGAGCCATATTGTATTAGAAATAAATTCTTCAATGCAAGCGATAACCATTGTTAGTCGGAATATATTTGATGATCGGATGAAGGATAAAATTACGACATTTTAAATTATACTAATATAGAATCAAGTTTGTTTCCATTAGTAGCTCTATACATATATTTTGTAGTATTCGTAGAAAACTTCAACGCAGAAAAGATTCGTATCAGGATTGAGAATAGGCACTGACACATCAAGGATAATTTATCGAGTAAAAATCTGACATTCGACTAAAAGGACATCCGATCCCACCGATCAAATTTATTGACGTTGAAAACTGGTAAATATAAAAGAAACTTATCCATAATAAATAGGAATTTTATTTATGGAAAAAAGATGAGCATCGACATAAATTATCATAATGACCGATACGAATCGTTAATATGGATTGAGGCACTCAGTAGAATTACAACCCGGCAATACTATCAATGCATAGTCGAGTAATAACATGGCGACGCTCTGTCTAAATCGAGTTTCCACGTTCGTATCGATCAAGTCATCAGCCACAATATGGATAATAGACAAATTCTTTATTATATCTGCTGACGTGATCATTTTAGAAAGGGCGCCTATTAAAAAAATCACGTAAAATAAGTAGATAGATTATAGAGTCTGCTCGACGAATTCAAATGAAATATTGTGACACGTTATGGCTTAATCTGGATACAGGTGAAAAGTGCTCGGAATAGAATTAAAGCTCAAAATATATTAACAGAGTGTTGTACGAATATACATACTATGTTCGGTCGAAATGTATGACCATTAACATAATTGAAGCCGGCACGTTTGTCAAGATTAACCAGACGATAGAGGCGATTCGACAGATAGATCCGAGTATGTAATCCGTCGTTATTAGGACTTAATTTTCAGCGAACATGTTAAAAGAATTTTTATTGGCATCCTGTGTATTTGTTCATATTCAAATTAGAACTGCTCGATGAGATGCCTTAAAATCGTTAATTATCAGGTCGATTTTATTACTCGTTAAACAAGAATGCTTCAGGAAGTTGTACTGAATAAAATACATCTTTATACGGAGCGAATTCAAACGTATGTCAAGAATGCTACATATTTATATGTACTCCTTTATAAAGTTATTCATATTACGAATTGGGTCCTGTATTATACTAAATTATTTTGATGCAACATATCTGTGTCGCGGAATAAATGTATGTGTACTTGCTAAAATATTTTAAATATAAATTTGAATGTCTGTAGATAAGTTTATATTTTACTTTCAACAATTAATTAGTTATTTTCAAACATGCTAGTAATTATAGCCAACAGTAAATATAATAAGATTGCTTAAAATTAAATTGGATATTTGTTTGTATACTCAGCCTTCATGTAACACAGTTGTATGGTCCCGTGAAAATATTGTATGATGTAAATCCGTGTTATATCAAATTTGAAGTTCAATTAAAATAATAGTGTGCGTTACAAAAAAATATGTAAATTTGAATAAATACTTATTATTTCCAATAAACAATATTAAAAAATGTACAAGTGCAACAATTCATCATCCACTATTACTTAAAACCATACCTATTCGAATCCTTTTTAAGATTGCTTGTAGGTTTTCATCACTGCTAGATCTCTACCATTTTGTAATCTTTCAAATTTAAAAACTCTATAATAATCTCATAATTTTCTGATGCAGTATTTTCCTATTAAAAAAAGTATTTTCCTTTCTAAATTCCTTTCTGCTGAAACACGGACTAAAACTCGCACAATTCCCGGTTTCCCGACAAATTATTTATTTCCGTCGCTGCAGATGAATACTTATATATTATAATACTTTGATGTGATTCGTAATTATATTACGGAGGAACACAAAAACTCTGAACCCCGTATCTGTTATATTTCATATCGATATTCCCATTATTAGAGTCGAGGTGTAGTAAATACATCACCGGTCATCAGGTTAATATAACAATTTGAAAAACATATATGTACTGTATATATGTATACATAGATTAGACAGTTACTGCCTCTAGGCTGCGCCTAAGCTTGCCAATTAATAGTTACGCCACTGTTTCCAAGCGTCCAGATTTCGGCGGGAATGTCTCGATTTAGTAGCCTTCATCGTGCTGGTGAGGTGTACGATTTCTGTTAGATAAAAATTTCAATCCCGATTTTTTCGGCATTACGTTTAATAGTCCCGGGATTCATGAGCACCCAAAACTGTCCAGGATCCCGGGATTGGATTCCCTAAATACAATATATATAATTATCTGTTTTTACATTTTAAGCGTTATAATACATAATATTTAACTAATATTATTTTATTTGATTCCTATCTGAGTGATATAAGTATTACTATTAGTTAGCGATATTACAACACTAGTAAGACCTTTCAACTTGACCTTTGTATAAAAGTATTACACAAAATAGAATTTTCGCCACAAGCTGTATAAAAGCGTAGCTCAATTATAATACGCAAAGAAATATATTTAGCAGTGTTTGAATGTCTCGATACACAGCGAAGACCCGTCGATAGATTTAATGAGATTCATATCTAAAGCGATGATATCGAAGAACGATATAAAAATCGATGGCGAAACATTCCACAGTTTCGAAGAATCGGAAGAACGACGTCATAAACCGTCCAAACGCGTCCGAATTCATCTTATATTCCCTTAAGAAACAGCATCTCACGTTTCATCTCTAGCACGTCATTTAATTTGGGCGTGTTTTATGGGAAGATAGATCTTGTGCCTATTTCACTATAAAACTCTCCTCCATGCTTGCTCCTTATCTGATGAGCCGCGCGAGAGAAAATGTAAATTGATGAAATATGAACCGATTTTTTTGTTCCCTTATTTCGTTTCTCAGTGTATTTTTCGTTGTATTCTTGAAGATTTGACAGATTAATTGCATTGGAAACTCATGTGCATTGTTTCGGCGTTGTGCAATGCTTGCTATGTAAATTGAGATGAAAAATCTGGTATGTTAATGTCCCAGCATCCAATAAATAATATTAGGAAACTTCTGGAATCGTATGAATGACTCGTTTTTTAGTACGCATAAGTCTCATCGCGATCATCATTTTGGTTCAATTAATTCTAATAGGATGGTTAATTACGAAGAACTTCCATGGACACTTTATTTATTACGTTAATTAATATTAAGCACCATCATCATTAAAAGAGTTTTTTTTCTGTTTAATCAAAAGAATTATATATTTGTCTTTTATATTAACAAATTGTTTCTGCGAGGGCTACTTCAATTGTGATTACGTCAAATCACATTTTATACAAGTTGATAAATCTGGACGATTTTAACTTTTGTTTTTAAATGTCATGTCGTGTTTTTGACAGACAGGTTGTTTTAAAATTCTCTAAAATTACCCCTGGTATACAGCATTGTCTGTCGTTCTGGAACTGTCTATCGTTCATGGAAAAATGTTCAACTCCTCATGAATACCAAAAAATAAAATTGAAAACATTGCCAGCAAACACCCGAATTATTGCTTTCACTTTTAAAATTCCACTTCATATTTGACCGATTGTGGATGATTTTGCATAATAGAATGAAAGCAATTTTATATATGTATCTCCAAATTGAGTTTGTTTATCTATTCAAGCAAACATTTCCGAAGTGTTCCGTATTATAGTAATTTCACACCCAACAAATCATCTTTACGGTCTTATTTTTGACAAGAATATTGCTTGGGTTGTGCTTCATTTGCATCCGTGACTCATAATCACACGAGAGCGTAGGAATTAAAGCACACTCATGCATCACGTTTTGGATCTAATTTTCATATCGAGTTTTTAGCTAACGATCCTAAAGCTATTAAATTATTTCGTATGAAATTGCAATGCATTCTAAAAAAATATACTAGTACGCTTCAAGATGGTATAACATCTTTGTTAGTAAAATAAATTTAAATAATCTGACTATAAGTCAAAGTGACGTTGGTAAGCAGTACTACAACCTATATTTGGTGTTTAATACTGAAGTGTTATATCGTAAAATACCAAAGCAATCAATGTAGGCTTACATTGCGGCGCTTATCGTGATATGTAGTGGTTCATCTTTACCAGGGATGTTTAACCGTTTCTTGATAAATTCGTTTCTTATTTATTATGACGATGTGTTAACCATTCAAAATAATGCTATCGAATACGTTGTTATGTCCCCACGCTAGATTGTATGTAATTATTTTCATTTATCTTATATTTTATGATTGTTTATGATCAATAACTACTATAGTTTATATCCACTGATAACCCTTAATTTATCCTTGTTTATATTATTTAAACCTTCGGCTGCCATTGCTGAACGGAAGTTTCTTTGATATCTTAAACACTGATACGCTGATGCATAGAAACTATTCATATTCGAACATTTTTAAAAGTCATCAATAAGCTAGTAGCAATCATTATTTGCAGTCTTCGTTAGTTTCACAATCGACGATATATGGTTGCTTAGCATCCAGAGGGTTATTCTATTATGTTTAATATCTAATCTCGGACCATCATATTCTCTTTGATTCATATGTATTTATAATCAATAGCCACTATATACTCAAACCTCTTTTTGTGCGATTTCGAAGTTATGCGGTTTTTTTTAAAGCATTTTTTTTCTTTTTTGTGTAATTTCATAAATGTACGTATCGAGATATTTTGGATAAAATAGGAAATAAATCATCAATATTAATTGAAATTTGGAAAAAAAATTATAATTTGGGACTATGTAATTCATATTGCACTTGCTATCGCTGAATTACGTCCTTTATTCTGGTTTAGATTTTTGAAAAAAATGATTGATAGTGACATCTTTACTAATTATTAATTATATTGTTGGAAAGAGAAAATCTGCACAGAACAATGATGACATTAACACTAGGTCTACTATTTCTTCCGAAGAAGAGAGCGATTTTGACTCATATCTTTTTGACTTCTAAAACGTAATTCTTATAATAATTTCTAATCGTTAAACATCGTCTTAACTCTTTTTTGTGCGATTTTGGATATATTTTATATAGTTGATACCAATTTATGCGGTTTTTAAAATCCATGGAACGCATCATTACTTTTTATATTAATATGTAAGTCATAGCTTTTTTGTGCGATTTCTTTTAGTGCGATTTTCCGCGGAACGCATCTACCGCATAAAAAAAGGTTTAAGTGTACTTTACATCGACTGATATACCTGTAACCCTTATTTATTCTCGTTCACGTCTATAAAACTCCAAAAGTATCGTCAAGTCACTGACCTTACTTTGAGCTTTTCCATTTAAACCTTTAAATCTCCTATTTTATATAACTAGTTAGTGTCTCAATGATAACCATTCTATTATCATCATTCACACATAAAAAAAAACTCGTCTTGCGACAGCACTTGGACTTGGATTCTGGGTCACTGTTGCAACTTTGTATTGATACAATTATAACAAATAAATACCTCTCTATGAACTAGCTTTTAAATATTCAACGAGAACATCCCTTATATCAGAGGGGTCAAACTCAAAAGCTTTATTACGATTTCACTATTACACGGCATCAGGATAGAGAAAGATCTAGTTTTTCAATTGAAGGTTGTTATGACAAAGAATAACTACTAGAATTGACTTCCCTTTGATGGAACGGTTTATTTAAATGATTGACCATAAATATACAAAAACTAACTCTCAAGCCGTGAATATCGCTCTTATCACCTCGGGTCCTTTTTCAAAATTTTACACTTATAATATCTGCCTTGTGTAACAAGCTTTCTTAAACTCTATTGTCCGGTTATTTTGAGAACCAAGCTAATTAAGACATGCGACCATGCGTTTTTTTTGTAGTTAAAATACAATCATCATCATTATCCTGTGGGCCGCGTGTTTGACACTTCTGCTTTACATAATCAACAATACTATCATTCAATAAGGCATTACACCGCCAATCCGCTGCCCGTAACATAAATTTGGCTTCGCTTTTCAATTCCCATTTTCTTATCAATTATTTTGAAGACAATGATAACTTGAAGCATCTATATTATTCTGAGGTGAAGAGGTCAGCTATCTTTGTCGTTGCGACCTGATAAGACCGCGCTATTCGAGCGCGAACCCGCGGTAGAGATGTGCCATATCCAAATTAATTAAGTCGGCTAACATGCGTTTGCCCTCCACGCAACAAACTTATTATTTGGTTACATGGTCTACGGCTTACATGGTTTTAATATTTACATCAAAAGTTATAGTTCATCATACATTTTATACATCCACTCAATCATTAAGTACAGTGGTGTAGTGGGGCGGGGGCGCGTGGGGTCGGCGCTCCCACACTTTTTTCTAAACGATTTGGAAATTTTGCATAATATATATTATAATTTTTAAAAATTTATTTTAACTTAAATTGGTTAAATTGAAAAACGTTTGGTTGGAAACTTGGTGCGAAAATTGTATCACTGCTGGTAGGGGAGGGGGTACAGAAATATTATAATTAATCAGCGCTCCCAGACTTTTTTATTTAGCACTACATCACTGATTAAGTATCATATTTTCTGATGTCAATTTATTCAACGAGTAGTTGCAAAAGAAATGTATAAGAAACTTACGAAAGCTTGCAAATCCCTTATAGAACGAAGCGCTGAAAAGTTTACAATTAATAATAAACTATTTTATTTCATCACATTAACTTTATAGTTTTTATCTAAGTATTATCCAAATAAGTATACTCTTATGCTGAATTCGTCAGTGATGTGCATTATTTTTCGCATTTATAAATCTGGTTCTATTATTTGATAAATGTATCCACTGGAGTTGGACGAACTGCTTATCCGCAATCTTAAACTGCAATGTTCTGGTTTTGCTTTAATCGTCCTATAATAGTACTTGGTTCATTTTGATCCTGTCTAAATTTAGCTGCAGTTGATAACTCCTGGCCTGCCGCATCCATTCCAAGCACCTTTGTTTTTCTTTCATTGCCGAACCAAATGAATGAACGGTCTTTCTTCTGCGTGCGCGCGTCGGAACATCTAAAGCCTCGAAGTCTTCTCAGCACCGACACTTATTTATGGCATTATGGTTCATCTGTGTCATGTCCGGATTACAATTACCGAGCATGTAAATTATGTCGGCGTTAGGATCGGTGCCCGTCTTGGGTGCACGACGTGCTGCACGAATTCGTGCTATCTGCAACGCATCTGCTGTCACGACGGCCGCAGTCTCCCAAGACCTGGAGACGAGAGGTACCGAACCATCTGCTGCAGAACTCATAAGTCCCACACCATTAACTGGGTCATTATGTAAGATGCACAATCTCTACACTGAATGTGTGATTTGATAAATATCTAAATACTTGTCTTTGCGTCTATAAGTTAACGCCTCTTAATACATATTTTAAATCGGCAAACAACTATTATCTATTTTTCAGAAATCGATTTTTATTTTATTTTATATATCGAGATATTTTGGATAAAATAGGAAATAAATCATCAACACTAACCGAAATTTGGAAAAAATATATAAATAGGAACTGTGTAAATCATATTGCATCTGCAATCGCTGAATTACGACCACCCCCTTTGTTTTGGTTAAGATTTCTGAAAAAGTTGATTAAGTTTTTTTTTGCATCTTTCCAGTGTTTCAACTTTTAAAAATACGTTCTCCAAAGGAATTTTCAAAATTAGATTTATGTCAAAATTTATTTTTTAACAATTTAAAAATATATTAAAACTGACAAAACAAGGCCAAAAAATGACGACCGATTTTTTTTTCAAACAGTCGCCATTTTGTGAGTTTTTTTTTGAGTTAGGAACTATAGGAAAATCTTTACTAATTATAAATTATATGACATTGACACTGGGTATACTATTTCTTCCGAAGAGGAGAGCGATTTTGAGTTATTTCGAAAATCGCAACGAAAATTGTCATAATGCGATGATAGTTTGTAATTAAAATAATAATTATTTTTCTAGTGGATGTCTGGCATTTGAGATGCCAGATGTCAGACATCCTTATTAAATTATCCTAAAATTTTACCAATGATGTAAGACGTCCTTTAAATGTCACCAAAAATGTTATTTTTTAATTGCCTTATTGTTTTCCTGTTTTTTTTTATTAACTTTTTTTGCGATTTTGGTTATATTTTATATAGGTGTTTAAAAGTTATGCGGTTTTTTAAATCCATGAAACGCATCTTTTTTTGTGCGACTGCACAAAAAAAAAGATTTAAGTGTATTTATATTTTACATAATGTTTTCTCAGTATGAGTTTGCTCTTATAGCCTAAAACTATTATTATATAATTTTTTCCAAAGAGAATTTATGGCTTCTACGTTATGTAATATTTCTTCGAGCCTACTAGAATAACCCTTTCGCGTTTCCGGCATGTTTTGTGTAGAATGGGATTTAAATCTTAAGTATGCTACTTAATGATTATTATACTACATTTATAATAAGTAAATATCTTAAGCTTTAAAGGGGTTCGACTTATGAAACCTTACATGGTATTATTATCATCATTGTATTGAGTGTATATGGATGCCGTTGATTCCTCTATTGTCTTCATGATAATCGCAGCCCAAGTAATTGGATAGATTATTCGTGATCCATCCATCAGATACTAATTGAATCGTCATTAGTTCATATCTACACTCAGACCGTAGTAAGATCAATGGTTCTATATTGCTATTTTAGAGAGGCGATCGTCGGGAAGACGTGTATCACGAATGATCTTCCAGAGAGGTGCGCGATATAATTAACATATAATTGCATACATTATGACAATTGTTTGTGATACGTATAAATAATGTATGTTCGCCATGTGAATTAATAATGAATGTTATTTAATAATTATTGTTTGAGCTAAAGCCTAATAATTTTTCAATGGCGCTATCTACCCCGTAAATATCTGCACAGGAAGTGTTGTTTTACTAACCCATACATTTGGGCAAAACCGACGAGGAGCAAAACGTCAACTGCCATTGACGTCACGGTATTCTGTGTAATCTGAGTAGAATTACCGAGATGATTAATTATGAGGGAGTTCGAAAGTTTTGATGGATGCTGCAAAGTTTTAGACGCTAGATTAAAAAATACTTCTATTTTCGAATGCGAGACTTAAGGGGTATTAGTATGAATTGTCTTTAATTTTAAAACTCATTAAACTGAAATATTGGTGGAAAGCAAAGGTAAATCATTAAATACAATCGATTGAAATGATACTTCAATTATTTATCAGGTTATTTTCATCAGTGCTTTGTCATTTCTTATATGATGCTTAAAAACTTTCGATAATGTGACATTGCATGACCTCAACATATGTAAAGGACCCTGGACGTAATTTAGAGCTGAATATGCTAATGGAGACCAAATGCTGTTAATTAATCTATCCCACTATAATATCATCTCGTATCAACTACGCCAATTGTCAGCTCTTTATTGTTTTAATTGCGTCATTTTTCACATTCGTCGACGAATGCTATCAGCACATTGATGCATCAGTGGCTCCGGTCGTATTCTATATGCACCGTCGCTTCTTTGACAACATAATAAATGGTTTTAATATCTCACGGTCCAGTTTATTTATTCCCGTTCCGAATCCGTGCGAGATGCTGGGCTGCTGCAACTCTTGAGATTTATCCCGGCTCTGAGTTGGGCCACAATCGCACGATGGTTGTTTTACTTTAGTTTTGGAGTGAAGTTCCTTCTTGTTCTCAAATGCCACGATTTTACGAGTTCCCATCGTACTTTGAGAACATGTGCTGTCGCTCACAATGCACCTTGAATTATAACTTTGTCTTTGTATGACAAACTTGTGAATCAGATCACTTCATTTGATAGCCGTTTGCGTTGTTTTCATGTGTCGATCTCCAAGTTTCAGCCGTGGGAACACTAACAAGGCTAAATCGATATTGTATATGCAACATCTCCCAAATTTAAACATAAAAGGAAGTTTATTACATTGAAAACATTACAATACCCTGCTTCCAAAGCTTAGCGATTCTTAAACTGAGGATTCCGTTATATTTACCCGAGGGTCCGGGAAAATATAAAAAGAACATTTATCTAATCTTGAACAAGATATTTTCGTGGAATTTTTATATGATAATTTGAAAGAAGATTTATTTTGACCAATATTTGACAAAAAAAAAGTTTGTTTATTTAAAAAAATATGCCTCAAGAACGACTTAAAATGTTTAGGGTTGGGAAGGGATGTGCAAAGAAAAATTTATTCAAGAGAGTGTCCGCGAAAAAGATTTTGCTTAAGAGGGATCTACGGACTAAATAAGTTTAAGAATCGCTGCAATAGCTGATCTGTTGACAGTCAATAGAAGTTGTGTTCACTATATGCTTGCTAGAATTCTTAGATTAAACATAAACATCAAATACATTAAACAGAATTATTTGACTAATTTCGTGTTTTAATAACGTGTTGTGTGTTTTTCATCATTGACACTAAAATTATGAAGAGAACTGAACATTTTTTTACTACTCATAGTATCATAATTCATATTACTAGTTTTTAAAGCAATTTATTAATTTAAAATCACAAATATTCTCTCTGTATTTAGTTGTATTGTTTAATATTTGGATCAACATCCATTACGATATCTATATGTATATATTTTGCTAATTAAATATTTTTTAATCGGAAAATGATTGTCAATCGAATACATTTGCATGTATCTTTTAAATCTTGAGTTTCTATTAATTATTATAAAACGGGAAGTTCATCGTTTGTGCGGAATGTTTTAAATCGATATGGAATTATTAATTTTCCTAATGACGTTTTATTTAATGGAGTATAAGTTAGATGGCAATGAGTTTTTTTAATTTGTTCTCATACGATTTTGCAGAGTCATAGATATAAAAGTAATCAGCTCACGTACTAGTGACTGAAGAAATATAATAGTCTCAGGAGATTTGTAGCTCTCATGTAGTACCTCGAAAGCAAATAACACTTTTACTTTCTTTTTCATTAGGGAATATCCCCGTTCGAATCTCCAATTGGGCTAATATCCAAGTTGATAGCGGTTGTCCATGTTCACCTGGAGATGTTCGTACACGTTTATGGCTGTGTGCTATTTCTATATAAACTATTCAAATGGGTAGTCTGTCAAGTGGGAAGGGTTGTTTTTGCCCATTACCCGGTGTGTATTCGAATACCGGTATTAATGTTCAAGCATCCAGTCCGAACAGGGCTGGCCCCGACAGGTAGTAATTGGAGACTCGACAGACGGACCATCAGCTCGGATATGAAGTTCTAACAGAGCGAAGGTTCTGTGACCGACGTGACGTGGGAGTACGTCTCCATGTTGACGTTTTAATGTGACTTTACCCCCTAGGAGAAGAATGTGATACATTTGTCGCATGAGGTATGATTAATGGATCAAAACCGGGAGCGGACACCTTAACTTGCCGAGGAGTATATGATGGTATTGTTCACAGATTAAAGGCATATTTACATTTTACGGATCGCATTGAAAGCTCATCCATTCAATTTTGTAGAATGAACACGAGCACATTGAGCTTTAAAATCATGAATGACTTCATGGCTTTATTTTTGGTATTTTCATTGTTAATATCGGCAATTTACTGATTTTTTTTCAAAAAATCACCAAAATATTGGGTTTTGTTAAAAAATATTAAAGCTTGTTAAAACACTACTTGAAGCGTATTTATCTTTTTTTTTATATACGTGATAAATTAAGATGGATTAAAGTATTGTTGCCAATTTTAATATTCTTTAAAATGTAATAAATGTACGTATTGTATGTAAATGTAAGGATTTATAAAGTGATGAGTTCATATCAATTTAAAAATCACCACATTTACGAGACGCTCCTTGAATTTTAATCTTTGCATTGATGAGTCTTCTATCTATGTGGTTTCTGTGGGAACGTTTCATGTAAAATAATGTGGCTGGTCTCAAATTGATTTGAAATTATATCATAGATGGCTTGTACTTGGGTGTCTTACAGTATGACGGCTTTCTTTCATGCGTACCGCATTTTAAGTCAACGGATAACTGATATTTTAATATCTCAATCTTACATATTTGTATTAAGACAAAATCTAGTTTGATTCAATAGAATAAAAGATCTTTTTAGTTTTAAGATTTTTCTACCGCGGTTGCTTTGGCGTGCTGATATATACATATTAAAATTAATTGCGTTTCATAATAGCTCACATAGGACTACAATTGATGAAATAAAGCAATAAAGAGCATTAAACCTCCTTTAATTTGAATTTTATTTTGATCATAAAATTAATAATCTCGACGATTATATTTTATGACTTTTTAAATGCTCCATATTTCGTTTAGCCGTTTGCGATGTAATCGAATTTTTACGACTCGTTCTGAAAGCTTTTGCCATATTGGTCGACGTTGTGAGCCTAAAGTATCGGGAAGTAGATTTGATTGCTTTCTTCGCTGGGACACTTCCCAATACTGGTCCATCAAGTCGATGCAAGATAGGAACTCATCAATAGTGGCAAAGATGCGGTCAGACTCCCTTCCGTCGATCATTAAATTATAAACTGGTTTTTTCGATTTATTCCAACGGTCAGTTCGTACGCACGCATCGATCTTCAGCGTCCGCTATTAACCAACTTCATCCTTTTTGAGTTAACTCGCAGGAATGCGAACAATAATCCTTTCAATAGCCTGTTACATCACATATATTAAGAACTAGCACCTGCGGCATTGCTCGCATTTAAATCACCCATTATCGGAAATCGATGGCCGATTCGACGGAATCTACGGTCCTCTACTTCCGCTTTTCTACTCTGGATTCACACGACAATGCTTGTAGTGATGATTCGTTTTTTTGTTGTGTATAGTATGCGTCAAGGTAAACCGGTGTAAAAAACGCTCTACTCGCGATCGATGCCTCCATGGGTCCAAACAACCGCGGCATGCGATGATCGCCGACGAAGATGGTTCAGAATCTTTTTTTTGGTCATTGTTTGTGCGTTTCGTAAAGTTTGCATCTTAATCTCACGGTCGCGATAATTGGATCAGTTTTTGCGTCCGCCTTTGGACTCGTTAAAATCTATTCATCATGTTGTCGGCTATGTTTTATGAACCTTGAAAATATCATTGTCGTCGTGTGATAAAAGGTAATTTATTTCGAAACTATCGCATCAGACTTGGATACGGGAAATGCAAGATGTTTGAGTGATAATTCTAATGGTGCCATGTCTAAAACATAATTTTCGACATACTTCCTTGAAGGTTTCTTATAATAATAATGATACTGATATTCTTTTTCCATGAATCGTCTTAAAAAACTATGAAATTTCATGTACACTTGGGCTTGTTTTTATGCGATAGATACGTTCCATGCGGAGTCGCATATAAAAAATCCGCATAACTTCAAATCAATGTAATGAAATGTAGCAAAAATCGCATAAAAAACTTTGCGAAGATTGACCAGTATTATTTTATGCAGTTCTTGATATGAAGACATGCAATTCTTAAGCTCGTGCTGGAATTTGAAAGCTCGTTTAGAATTTGAGTCATGTACAATAAATAGATTGACTAGTTTCTTGTATAATTTTTACTGTAAGGGGAGCAGGAGTTTCTTCCACTTCAATATCGTCTGGATTTCCACGCCTAATCAATTTCATATATTTTTAATTCTCAAACTAAACATAGTGTACGAAGTAAGGGTGTGTAGATTAAATGTCAATCAGATTTGTGTTTGAGACTCGTATTTAAAATAATAACATATACCATGGTATAAATATGAAAAAAAAAACCATTTTGTTTTAGAAATTGACATTCTAACTAATAGATATCTACGTAAAACACAATATTGGGATACGAAATATATTACATATCTTAATTTTCATCTATAGTCACTGAGTGCCAAAGAATGATGGTGGTTTTCTGGTCCTGCAAGCAATGTGTTCATATGTAATGCTAAATTAAACCATTTTTGGATTAAATATTTCAAAAAAAGCCATAGTAAATAAGCAATTAGAAGATTATATTTTTTGTGAAATCATTTTAATTGCTGATAGTTTTATTCATCAGCATTCGGATATATCTGCAAAAAGAGAGCTGTTTGTTTTATAGCGGAAATTTTGCAATTGTAACTCTTTGCGTAACTTAATTTCAACTTGGAATCATCATCATAATGTAGCTAAAAAACAGTCCACTGCAGAACTAGGGCCTCTTCAATATCCATTCACATGAAGGGGTTACATCCAATTCGTCTGTATCATACATTCACCTCTTGCATACCGGATCAAGGAATCAAGGATCTTTTTTCGTTCAGTATATGAAGGCTGATTTGGGACATAAAAATGCCATCGAGTGTTTTCAGCCACAATGTGATCGCGTGCTGTATTTTTTTGCATAATTGAATGAAGTCCCATGACGTCATTTGATAGTAGCAGTGACCGACATTGGCGTTCCTGTTGCATAACGAGCAGGTAACTGCTGTACCTGTGGCCGTAGGGCTCGGGGCAAAGAACCGTGACGTTTTAATTATTTTATATCAGAGGGCCGCATCCTGGGACCCTCCACATGCTCGGCAGGTGAGCTTCGATGACCCTAACCGATAATCAAAACCATAAATCCTCCAACCCAACTAGGCTTCGCCTTATATAAACATACGTATGCATTTCGTGATGATGCCACTTCAGGATATGGACATAAAAACACCTGTTGAAATTGATGATAATATCGATTATTATTTTAACACGCTTGGGAACATGGATCAGGTTCTTTTTTTAAATTCCTAGAAGAATTTGTAAGGAAATTTGATCAGATTTACGAAAGAATGTCAATAATTTTGCGAGTCAAGCATACGTATAGTATTACTGTTGGAATATATAGTATATGTCATTGTATATAGAGATAGTAAAAGTACAAAGGCTTGTACCTGCACTTAAGGAATTTAAGATAGTTTCTTATGTGATTAATGACGGCGAGAGGTGATACGTAGTAAACCAACGTTGAAACAAACAAGTGGAACTATAATTGAACGAAAGTAGGCGCCATTTAACTTCGAATAAAACTCCCATTCCATCGTCTCTAATCCAAAGCTAATTACAATTACATGATCATTCACAATAATATTTTTTACATATTAAATAAATTAAATAAACACAAATAATTGGACAAAATCTAGTATGCTATGTTTAAGCGCAATTTGGAACTCCTCCGATTCAAAATGGTTGTTTGTTAATGTAATTGGTGCAATCATTACTTTTTATTCAGTACAACGATGATAATGTAAAATTATAGATACACACGCGTCAAATTAAAAATATGAAATAGATCAAAATAATAACATTATTAATTGTGTAAAATAATGATATATTTGCAATTCAGTCATACCTGATTTTACTTGTTTTTTTATTATCCTCTTAAAAATTATGTACCTTACTCAGTATAAATAATTTATTCCTGGAAAAAAATCCGATGCTTAATGTGGAATGATAAGACGGTAGTCATCATAATCAAAAAACATGAATATAGTCTTTTTAGTGATCATTACGATGAAATCGTGATCTGAACAGGTCATTTTATTGTCATGATCACTCGTTGATTCAAATAATTAATGTACTTATTATGAGCAATTATTTTGTTTATTGACAAACTGTTACATCGTGAATATCTCCTTATTCAAGAACATTCCATTTTTCATATTTTTGATCTTGTAGAGGTATTGTATACAGTAAGTTGTGGTATATTAACCCTTATCGGTCACTAGCTTTATATACGTGATTTTTTTTATGAGTTCGTCAGTCATACCTCGAAGATCCAGACGTTTCCAAAGTATTGTATTTGTAAAAGAAATCCTATTTGGGAGAATATCATCATTATCACTCTCGATTTTAATCCAATCATCGTCTGGGCTTTCATCACTTTCTTCTTCACTTGAAGATTTTATAAGTATAAGCATTCTTTTTTTGGGATGTAGTAAGATGTCACTATTAGTCATGACTCAAAATCACTCTGAGAATAGTTTTCAAAGTATTCATTACTACTATCATCACTATTGAAATTTGTATATTTTTCTATATTCATTTCTGGGCTCAATATATTAAAAAATACGTACAAAAAGCAGAGAGATATCACTGGAGATGTTGACTGATTCTTTGCTGATGCTAAACTAAAAAGACATCGAGCTCGCATTCCACATATTGAACAAATTGCGTCTTGTCATCGTTGCGACAAAGAGCTGCTGTCACGTGAGAGGTGACTTACGATCGATAAGGGTTAACAGGTTACGGTCCGGGCGAACCAAATAGCCTGCAATCATCAGTGACAACGAAAATTCGCACGTGAGTTTTCCGGACTTTAACTTGTTAATATAAATACATTCGACGAAATCCATACCTTTTTTAGTTCTGCTTCCGATATTGCTTCACCGTTCCAACCATCTCCGGAGAAGTTGCTATTCGTTTCGAATAGCTATTATTACGTTACGTGATGCTGTCAGTACCATCGAAACATCAAGTTAACACTTTGTATGCGGGTTTGTTAGCTCACCCATGCATTGAACGCGATGGCATCAAGGTCATGCAGCGTGAATTTATTGCACTGTCATACATAATCAATTAAATGTGATTTTTATTTTCAAACTAAGCATAATATACGAAATAAGAGTGTAGATTAATGTCAATAAGACGTGTATTGCAGTCTTGTATTGAAAGAGAACAGACTTTGCGATGATGACTATGCTTCGATGGCTAGTAAATAATGTAATAAATAAATGTACACATTTAAAAATGAGCTTTGTTATGATTATTAATTTGACAGGTACAAAAAAGTGAAATAAATGACGTTTTGTCAGATGGAGCTTGTATTATATTTAAGTTTTAATATTGTGTTAATTTTAAATATTAAACCTGAATACAATTCATCATTTATATTATTAACTCTTTCTATTCGTATTTTTTTAGGCTGTGGATAGTGTCAGCTTGTAATTAATTTCGCAGGTTTTCTAGAAATTTAAAATTAAATAATAATTTAAAAAATAATGATGAATAGAACGTAATACACGGTATATGCACGAGTTTAAAATTTTGGCGTCATAATGTCAACATACGAGTGAAAAATCGAAGTCCATTTGGCGACACAATGTCGACTCACGAGCGGAAAGAGTTCAAATGTTAATCCTTGCTGTTCGAGCGCTTTCTCTAGGTTTCGCTTAATCGAACTGATAATACCCTCATAAAGTAAGCTAAACGATTGTATTTCTATACACATAAAGAACTGCATTGGAGTCGATTAAAAATAGAGCACTGTCAAATAGACGAAACATTTTGAAGTAATGGAAGTCTTAATTAAAAGTATATTTATAAAATAATATAATACTTGTCGCAGATGGTGAACATGAAGCGAGATTTTAATGCTTCTTGCTTATATGGTACTGATATTCATAACAAGTACGTCATCATGTCACCCAGATATGAGTGACGGGTATTTTTCCCTCACGCGTATTTGTGTGATGTTTTTCTTCTTACGGTTAAATATAATTTAAATGAAATGTAACATTATATTGTGTAGTATGGTATTCGCTACACAGTCCAAACACATATGAGGTGATTTTGGACAATTAAGACAATATGTTGAAGTATTTTTTATATTTTTTCTCACTTCCTTCGAGAATCCGAGAATTTGTCTCTGCTTATGTTGACATAGAACACAATTCCCTCTAATAGATTTATCGTACGGATTTTAATGTATTTCTAAATAGTTCTTCATTTCATCATCTGGCCTGGCATTTTCTGAATTTGTGAAGTAGTTCCACTGGGTATTGTCCAATGAACTATTATCACTAGTCGATTTCTCGATTTTCGTTTGCTCACAATGGAACAGCGTTGTGATGATGTTTACATCGAGTGTTTGGCGATGTTTTACAGCAATAAAGTCGAGTTTTTTCCAGGAATATAATATGCATGTTCCCAAGGATACGCTCATTCTCAATTTCGCTTACGCTCTGAGCATGGGGAAGAAACTAGTTAGATTTTGTAACTTAAAACTAAAAACCTAGCTAAGAGAGCAGCGTGAATTAATGAGATAGATAAATATATAGCCACCTATGTAAGTTAGTCTTCGAGGGGGCTTCATAATCGTACAGATGGCCCCGGGTTCGCATTTATCCCCGAAAGTGTCGCAAAAAGCCATAAAAGAGGACGGAATGACCGCACGGCATGTGTGTCCAACCGGTCCCTTTTTTAGACCGTTGACATGACGAATGAAAGCCTCGCAATCGGATGACATACTCGAACACGACTACAGGACTCTCATTACAAAACGAAGGTGTTCATAGAAGACTGATCGGGTAGGTTGTTTCAATTTCACAATCGCTCGAAAATATTATTGTGTTTATTTTATTGCGGGCTTATGCCGGCTGGGTCAGTTCAACTGTTTAAGCGATGACGAAGAAGAGGGATTAGACAATTTAGAGTATATTATAAAAATGGACAAAGTTAATCAGTGTTGATCCACGTAAAGTAGAATGGCGAATTAAAATAAAAACCATGTGCAACTCTCGAATTCTGCGCTTTGCGCTCCAACCCCAGTTGCGCCCGTGGCGGGCGCTTGCTTTGCCACCCCCTTGTTACTTGAGACTACCCAATATTATTATATGGCATAATTATTATATAAAACAATAATATATGATTTTTTATTGCTGTAATGCTGTTTCTTACTCTATGTTTTCTTCTTCAATAACACAGTTCTCACGCTTTAAATTTCGAAGATATATTCAAGGTCACAATATCATTTTTTGTGTTGTTGTTTAATGTATTTTGGTGAGTCATTCCTGATTCCGATTTGCGGGAAATCATTCAGTGGTTTAGCCAATGCGATTAATCGGATTATTAACTTTTTTTATGAAGTGGTTCCGTTATTTGAAAGGATTTTTTATTAGGTCGCATTAGGTGTTTCATCGCAGGGTCATTATTGCGAAGATGAGTTCTCCGTGATGTAATCGCATCCGATTTGCGGCTTATTGGCGAGTCTCGCCTCAACGCTCTTTTCGAAGTTAATTAAGTAAATGTAACTGTTGTTGGTTCATTTAATCCATGGTGGGTCATTCCTCTGCGAGTCGGTGAAATGTTGGGACACGTTTGCTACATACGTTGCATTTTTGGATCAAATCGGTCTCACGTTGTTTTCGATGGGTTTTGTTTGACCTAGAGATGTGCGGGTGTCTCGCTCTTGCGGTACTCTGGCGCGTCAGAGCGAGCGAGATAGCGATCGTTTGTTATGCAATGCCAGCCTTACGTGCAGCATTTAACCTTTACTTTTTGTTGTGATGCTACAGGTGAGATGTAATCAACTATTGAAGATAAATATGCGGAACTATTTTTTCAAAAAATATACACAAACAGATTTCATTCTCACATATGTTTTGTATACATTGATCAAGTTATTTAAAATTTGAATTGTTTCCATTGAATTCGTCAGAGGGCAGTGCAAGTTCCTTGCTTAATATTATGTGATTATATCTTTGACGACAAGACTAACAATATTGCCATTATAAACAATTCCGAAAAATTAGCAAATATATTATAATACACTTGGGTCTGTTTTTTTGCGATAGATACATTCCATGGGGAGTCGCATATAAAAATTCGCATAAAAAAGACTTGAACTACATAGAATACTGAGGTATTAAAAATCGCATAAAAATGTTTATAAAAAATAAATATAAATAAAAACACAATACATATTTATCATAGAATTATTTTATTAAAGTCTATTTTATACGATTAAACTCTAAGACGATTTAACCATTATTTTTTTATGCAGTTCGTGATATGGAGACATGCAATTCTTAAGCTCGTCTTGGAATTTGAAAGCTCGTTCAGAATTTGAGTCAAGTATAATAAATATATTTTCTAATTTATTCCAAACTTGACTAGCTTCTTGCATAATCTTTACAGTAAGAGTGGCAAGATTTTCTTCCACTTCAATATCGTCTTCTGTTTCTTTGCTGCCATGCAAAATTGAACCAATAATATCATCGTTATGCAAGGGAGTGTCCTCAAGGAATTCATTAACATTATTTTGAGAAAAAGTATCAAAGCCTTCTCCACCAAGTTGATTTGCCAAAGTAATGATTCCTTTCACTCATCGCCCTATACATACTCTTTAATGGTTGTAATTTGCATTAGGGTTCATTTTAGATTTTTTTATGTGTATTCGCATAAAAAAAACTTTGTGCTCTATAGAAAAATGAGGGATAATTTCCATTATTTTTAAAAACTGCATTCAAATATCCTTATAAAAACGGATCCAAATTTATATGTATTATTTATGTAATGAAGATTTCAGCTCAACAACACTACCGACAAGTATGTCAACTCTTAGTACATTTTATTTATTGATATTAAAAATATATAACATTTATAGATATATATATATTGTTAAATATATCCTTTATTGCTTTACTTCTTTACCTATTTTAATATAAACATTTAAATGGTAACAAATTGGTTAAAATTACTTTATATGGCACAAAATATCAACCTTTGTAATGCCCATTTTTGGCATTATTTGTAACAATTTAATGAAATAATAATTTTATACATCTCTCTCCAGTGTCATTTTATGTTATCTCAGAATTTATTGGCACAAGTAGGTTAACTAACAGTTTTTCGGTTTTGAATTATGTTTTGGATCATTACTTTGCTGGAATATAAAATTTTGCTCTAATATTATTTTTTAAATTGAAGATTCTTTATTTCGTAGAATAGTGATGGAGACTCAAATCGCAATGCTTAATTCGGCTGAATTTGAAATGTCTATTGGTTTCATTACGTAATAAAATACCAAATAAATTACGTTTCGTTAAATTTGGAAATAAGAGATAAGACATAAAAATAATTAAAAAAAAACATCATATGTTCATTGTATAGCAGCTATCGAAAATGACATTCTGAACTATTTTTGTATTTAATTATATGAATTGTTATGTTTTCACATGAAACTCTATAATTAGGTGTTTCTAAACTTATTGTTTTTAGGAATACAAATTGTTTATGCCAAATAATATGCCTCGAGGACGAATACATAATATTATAGCCTCAAGGCTATATATTTATTTGGCAATATATATTAAAACGTAATTCATTCCACATAAAATGAATATTTAAATCCAGAAAGTTTGCAAAATTATCCCAATGTCTAATTATAGAATCCCTTTACTTACTAAAAAAATAAAATAATCTGTATTTCACTGGCGTTCTAGGATAATGAAACATAGTTAAATTAAGACTGTTTTCGTTAAACTTTCATTATAAACTAACATACATATCTGTTAATATCAAAAGTCACAACATATTTATTTATGAACTATTAATAAGATTTGTTTTCTTTGGATGTAAACGAATATTCAATGGTATTGACATTACACGAAAATATTTATTATATAATTAAACATTTATTACATTCAAATATCACCTCACAGAATTCATCCTAAGCTAAAAAATAAAAGCATTGAGAAAAAAATGTCACACGAAAACATGCACAATTGATGATTAAACAATGTTGTTTCTTGTCATTATATGGTTATTCTCATCACTTTTTTGTCGCAAGTTACCCTTCTATTTCGGCAAAAAATAAATCTAAGTATTGTGGCGACTATAAGATTACGTTATACCAGTAGTCCTCGATTTACGACAGTTTGTATTGTATTGCGTTTGTATTTTTCGTACATTTTTTTTTATATATTTTTTTCGTGTTTCTATTATAAAAAAAATACGTATCATAATTTTGAATAAATATTGAACTATGAATTTGAATTTTGTATTTATGGAACTCGATTTACGACCGATGTCCAGGAACACAGCTTTATCGTAAATCGAGCAATACCTATTGTATAATGTTTATCGTAAAGTAAATGAATTGCTTGATATTAGAAGCTTGCAAAGCTCTGCTTCGGGTGTTCCCGTCATTTGCGGTCGCAAGTATTCATCCTTTTATAATAAGCAGTGGCGTGGCGTGGATGTGAAGTAGGTTTGCCCACGCGGTCATTTTTACTATGGAATTTGTGTAGTATGCAAATGAGATATCATCGCATCGTTCCGTCTGAGACACTCCAGAAACGATCGGCTTTGTGTCTTTACTCTTTTCTTCCTTGTCACCGCAATGTCCTTTGTCCAGATTCTCTTCGGTCGCTGCCGGGCTTTGTTCGTTCCATTCATATTTAGTTTATATTTATTTGTTGTCAGATTTTTCTCTTTTCGAGAGCTTTAATGAGAGCCGACCTGCGACTTGAGTGGCCGCTTCCTTAGGGATTGCGGTTCATGACGAGAGGTGGACGCAATTGCTTTATAGGCTTTATGAAATGGGATATGAGCCATCATCACAGCGGGACTCCTCCATTATGAGCTGTTCTTTTAATATGAATTACGCGGTAGATGTTATCTAATAGCATGCATCAAAACGAAATCACACCTGTCTTCTCCCATATATATTTTATTTAATCATGTATTCCGTATGTATCTAATTTCGAAACCCTAATTTACTTCTCAAATCAAACAAAAATGACTTTTGCACGCTTACATTACTATTTAAACGCATAATAACATCATTATCATACTGTAATACGTTAAATTATGCAGAACGAGATTTTGCGTTAAATTTTTTGCTTTGCCAAATTTATTTCTAACATAAAAATAAGCCTAATTAACCCTTACGGTTTCCATATGTTTGTTTTATATAGTTATTAAAATTACATACAAATATTTGCCCATTCTTAGACGCCTTGAGCTATGAAGGTTGGACTGTGTTTGGATATTATTAACAGAAAAGCTTCTTATGATATTAGCACCGGGATTAAGGACCGAACCCTTCTAAGCTTAAGTTCCTGATGGAATTTCTGCGCTGGTTAAATTTCTAAACTCAAATTTGTTATACTGTAATTTGTAACAACAAAAACATTGATTAAGGCTTGTGTACGATTACAATAAATATATTCTATGTTTAGCCATATTTCCTAAAATATGTTGTCCGTTTAATAAAAACTTTCATTAAATATCAATACTATAACTATATCCATGTAATTTATACAAATACATATTCCTTAAAATTGTGATTAGTCCCAGTGTATGAACAATGCTTAGAATATATATTAGTGTTTTAATTTCCAATGCCTTTCCTTATATGCTTTCGGTCATTATTGTATTGTAGATGGCTTACTTTATGTGGATGATGAGACTTTCCAATAATAAAAACCGAGCGCTTACAAATGTGAAATTTATTTCCAGAGCGTGGGTGTTAATTATAATGTCATCATCATCTCATATTTTTGATATGTTAGCACCACCTACTGCTTGATACAGACTTTGGCGTTTCCGATCATATCTAATCTCTATTTTGGTTTATGTATTAGGTCAGTCCAAAAGTTTGTGCACATTTTGGAATTTTTTTAAATAGTGTAAATAAAACACAATTTAACATTTTAATCAGTGATATATTTTCCTCCACCATCTATAATATTTCGCCATCTCACAGGTAGTTTTGAATTCCATTGCTTTAGAAAAACACTAGTTTAGAGTCAAAAAACTTGAAAGTCATTTTGTACATACTTTTTAGAATTTAATATTTTCCTTAGTTAAACAAATTATAAGGCACGAAATAAGTGAAAATCATTTGGGGCAATATCCGCGGATTAAGCAGGATGCTCTCAATTAAATTCACTATTTTTTTGCGGCCTAGCGTTATCATGTTGAAACAACACTTTCTTCATATTTAACAAATTCTAAGTTTAAACGAGACTGTAAACATCTGCATTAATACTTTGATTTGGTTCTAACACTGTCGTTTGTTATTTAAGAATTCGAATTGTACAGGGATTTTTTGAAGGTCGACAGGCTTTTGTAAAAGGATTTAGAGGAATTATTAACTCATGAAAAATTTATAGAAAATTTGAAAATATTTTAGACAAGAAAAGTCGCATCATTCAGTAAATAGTTGCTAAAAAAATTGTAAATAAAAAGAGAAAGTTTGACAATTTCAATAGAAAACAAGCACCATCTGAAACTTTAATGATGATGTTAATTCTGAATAATGTTAAAACTGATATTTTTAAATTACCATTGCGAACATGGCAGACTTTTATTTTCATATTTAATTTTAGAACTTATGGCATTTTTTTTTATACTTAACATATTGCATTTGGGGTTGAATTGTAGAGTAAGAAGAGATAAACTGATTATTTTTAGTTATAATTATAGTGTGATCCATTAGTTAGCGATATTAAATAGAAATGAAATATTTTATTAGTCGATACTTTATAAGGAATGCTCCTTCTAAGATCGATAATCAACCTCTAGGTTTGTCGCACGTATTCCCTGAAAGGAACGTCGGCGGGATGTTCTTTTAATTTCTCAATTACCGCGAACCACTTCGTGGTGTGAAGCCTTCTTCGTGGTAATTTCTACCTTTTTATCGTCTTTTTATGCCGTCACGACTGAGTTTTGAGAAGAACTCGTTCGTGTATATTTATAGCCGCCCTTATATGTTGCCCACAAGGTAATAATGTGCGTAGACCATTATTCATAAAAAGAAGCTTGTGGGGCTAGCGTATCTTTTATCACAGCGGGTGTATTCTGGATATTCCGAACGAAAGGGTCGACAACTAGCGATCTGAGTACTCTTTCCTTCTGACAGCTATTGTCTGAATATGATTCATCATATTGAACCAAATGTATTTCCATTATTTATTTTAACGAACATTTTTATTAATTAATTTTCATGTTTGTTTCAGGTAAGCATCGAATCTTATTCAAACTTTATCTAAGCAACATCAGAACGGTAAGACTATTTAAATATTCGAAACTTTTGAACATACCGACGGTTGTTAATCGGCGATGATCACTATGATAATTAGTCAATTAAAAGGGTTGTTTATACCATCGTCTTCTAAAATCTAATACAGATGCGTTCATCGCTTTTACTTTTACTACTTCAGACTACACGTGAAACGTTTATTTATCTGCCTTCGCTGGAATATTCGGCTAACTATACATATTGTTCTTATCCCGAACGTTAGATAATGGAATCTCTGATTCGTAGTTGCATTTAGAAAGTTGATCAAACAGATTAATTGACATTTTTAATATGGTTCCATTCACATCAAGATGTTGCGCTATCGGTAAACATTGCTGACACTGATGTTTGCTTTCGTCATCTTTATTAATTCGAAGAGTAAATATGGCTTCGGAGCTTTTATGGCCGTAATAAAAATAGAGAATGTATACATTTTTGTTTTTTTAGAGTCTCAATTGTTTATGAAGAAAGCTTATATCTAATTAATACAACCGCAAGGAATTTATACAACGGTATTTTACCATAAAAATCGTCAAATATATAGATTTGATTTTATTTGTTATAAAATATGTTTTTAAACGCTATTACCATTCAATTTATTCAGTGAACACTGAATTAGAAATCATGATAGACCCTATTCATATCATATATCAAATAAATACAAATTTGAGCAAATCAAATTTACATTTTGATATAGTTGTGGCATATCAATAAAATTAAGTATTATTTATTAAAAATAATATTCAAGAAAAACGATTTAATCGACATGAACTATGTATAAAATATCTAGTGTATTTAATATTGTAGCTTATAATGTTTTGAGTTATCTGCGATTTTTAAAATAATCTGTTGTTTTTCCTGTCTGATGTATCTATTGATCCTCGCTTTATTTATTCGAGAGCAAAAATATACATTTTTAATACAGTAAATCGTTGAGTGAAAGTGGACTTGAAAGGATTAAAATGTTTCCTCTCATTTAATTATGTAAATTTTCTCCTTCAAGGCGCTTTTAATATTAACGAAGCCTTTAATAATGTACAGGGCTAATGAATCAATTTTGGAGCCTTCCTTGATTTTTGTATTTCAGCGGAATGTGTATGAAATCTGTTGCCGTGGCATGTTGTCGATGTATTGAATTACTAAAGCGCCCATAAAAAGCGATAATATATTCAGCGACTTTTTGACAAATAAAACTTTGTACTTTTAAATCTCATAAGTCTCATCCTTTTTGTTCGTGTGCTTGGGGGGTGGAAGAAATGATGAAGGTTGTCCGATGGAGAGACATTTAGGCAAATTAGCTTACTACACGCGTACGTGACTCCGGCAAAAATGCCGTCATGAATATCAAAGTATGAGGACGAGCTTCGTCCTTGCTAGTTCCCATATTGCTTTCGTGATAAATGGGATATGGCTTCTACACGATGCACATATAAATCGACAATTTAGATGACAGTGCGCTTTTATGTCCGTGCATTTTTTTTCAAATCAGGGTGCGTTTCTCTCATTTGCAATTCCATGTAAGTCATCAATCATCAATTATGTCGGAGTGATGTGCGGTTTCCCTTGCGTGCACGTCGATCAGTTTCCCGTCTGTTGCATTTCTATTCTTCTAATTTGGCGGAAAACGACTATTTATCGTAGATGTGCACCACTTTTCCGAGACTCGGTATAATTCACTATAATGATCCCATTCCATTGTGAACATCTCCCCAGCCTGAAAGCACACAAACACAAACAACTACCTTATCTGCGTCAATTTCGCTTCCCTCTCTTATTGTTTATCCCCGAAGAAGAAATGTTTCACCATTATTTTTATCTAGTCCATCTGTAACATCCTGTGCCGTAATTTCTTCATTCGATCATTTCCACAGCGCCACTGCCCTCGTTCGTATATATTATAAAATAATTCCCACCGTAATTGTATCGGAATACATGTTACTGTAAAATGCTGCCATATTTAATGATATTTTAGGCGTTCGTTGTGTTCATTCCCCCGGAAAAGATTAATGAACCCTCCGAAGCGAACATGCGTGAGGGGTTGGGGTCTACATCTCGACGTTACAGATGGTTCGTGCCTCGAAAAAGGTTTTAAGAAATCAAAGTACCGCAGCACGCGCTCTCGTGATGGTATTTTTGTAAAACACAATCCGTGTATTCTTCACAAAAAAAACATGTAAGGAGTTGTCGCTATGAAGTTTGCTAATGGATGAAGCAACGCTGATGGCTTAAAGGATACCACAATTGACTTGTCCTTCTGAACATTGCTTTAATTTTATCTAAGTGAATTGAACGACTTCATTTAAAAGCGATTTTTTTCATCTCAGTTTATTTCATCCACAACCCGTATATCTATCTAAGCGACTATAAAAATCTTTATTTATCTCACCCATAAAAAAATTTAAATCGTTAAAAACATCAATTTACAAATAAGAAAATAATATTTACGCATCTAGCACAATACATATATTAAATGGATTATAAATAATTACAAAGAGGAAGATATGGAATTCGTATAATTATGGGATAGACGCCAGGGAAAAATAATTTTATATTTAGGGGTTGCTCCAAAACTGGTAGAAGTTGTAAGATGGTAGGATTCACAATTAAAATTTCAATATTTTGTTTTGTATAATGTTAATCATATGTTGTACATTAAATCAGAATAAATTTAAATGTAAAATGAAACCTCAAGATTACGGGTTTCAAAGACGAATTCAAATCGAGACTGATGAAAAATCTCTTTTGATGAACTCAAATGACCCGAAAGTTTCATCTTTTATGCTATAGATATCCTCGATGTACCTAATGATATTATCTGTTATTGGAATTGAATTTGTGTTCAACTTCTCTTTACTGGAGAGTTCCTTATCGGACAAGTTTTCTAGGATAAGAATATATCCTCTACGTCATTAATTTATCATATTGCCAATTACAGTCAAGATGTAAAAAAAAACCATTCTCACTGCAAACTCATCTAGCAATTTTGAGTTTATTATGAAAATGCTTTATGACGAACTCAAATTAATTTAAAAAGAATAAAATTGATGATCGTGTTTCATGTATTGTAAAAAATATCTACAGTGTCGATAAATTTAATTAATTTGTAACAATAATTGTGATGTTCCATTGATAATAAAATATCTTGGGAATCTTTTACATTAGGAATAGGAAATAGCCTACGTTTGATAAACGGACATGGAAAAATACAAAGCTTTAATAAATATTCATAATATTATTGAAACGTATTTCAATTTGCATCGGTTAAATGCATGCTGTCGATTATTTAAATAAATTTCAATCGGTTAAATGTTTAACCATTTTCGATAAGTTTTAGTGGCGATTTGCATCGACTAGATTAGTATAATTTAAATGCCATTTAAGCATAAACACATTCATTTCGATCATTCGCTTTGAAATATTCCATTATGTCCTATTGGAAATAACGAAGAGGAAATAGATAATCAAGCGTTCGTTCGTATTTCTCATAACGGTCATGTGAATTGCCTACATTCAAACAAACCTCGATTTTTTGAATAGATAAAATTTTGATAAAACGTCGAGACAATTTATAATATAATATTTAATTTTACAGCTGGTGTTTATGCATTCTTGCTGGGTATTTTTTTTTAGTGATAAAGTCATCAATAAACTTCAGTTTTGATTTATTGATTTAATAAAGCATATTAATCGTCTATCTTTTCCAATACGGTGAAACATACAAGACAAAGTGATATATGAACCATGTAACCTGTTCTTTGTGTCCTTTTTGGTATTGATCTAATTCAATCTATTGATGATGCATTGAATGTATTTGAGCGTCCGAATGCACAGGGATTCTTAAGCCCATAGTTGTTCTAAAACCCATTTTCGATTAAATCATATCGTTTGACTATTGGAGTTAATAATGGCATTATGTGTTTCTCGATGTAAGTAATTTGCGAACTTAATCATTAATAATGGTATCATTCAGCGATATAAAATGGCGAGCTATTTTTAAGGATGTATTTAGACCTTTATTTGTAGTAAAATTTCTTTTTAGCGTTAGATGAGCCGCTTGCCAATTTTGCTATGGCTTAATAGCTCTGCAACATTGCACATGATTAATAACGTTTCAGTTATTTCATTATCCGCATAATTTCCTCAGCAATAAATCGCTATACATCCAGAGACGAGATGTTCAATTTCATGCTCAAAATAATTCCAAAGCACTTCTTTCATCAACTCCATCAATCTCGACACTCCTTGTTCGGGCGGTTTATTTAATATTTTTTTAGTCCAGTTTTGGCATATTTGTTTTTTCATGCATAAATTGCAAATAATTGCTCTCGACTGACTGCCGTTCATTTGAAGATTAATGGAGTGTAATTCGTTGAGAATTAATAGAATTAGATTTATTCGGGCTGTCAGCCATATAATATAGAACATGAAGAATATTTTTGATATTTCAGAGAGGATGGTCGATTTTTAATTGGATGTTTGTTTTGCAAAGGCTTTTTTTTAATTGATGTTAAGGTACATGTTTAATTCAATTTTATGGAGAGAGTTTATCAAAAAGATTTCCCATTAATATGATAAAATATATTAGAAGCATGGTTTGTATTTCAGCAACCATTTCATTTATAGTAAATATGTTGATTTAATCTGAAATTTTTTGAATAAATAATAGATTCCGGGCATACGACTTTGAATCCAGATTGAATTTCATATCTCTTCAATGGAGACGTCTTCTTTTTATTAAAAGTTGCTCTTGCACGTTCTATTCTATGCGAGATCTTAATATTCGTTTTAAGCGGGCAATCTTGATATTTGAAAATTGCGCTTCATTGGTTTATTCCCAAGATGGAGTTGCATTTTTGCTCTTTTAATGTTTATTTTATACCAAAATAAATTTTTAAAGAACTAATTCGATGTACTACAACTTTGTTACTGTTCAATATTTTTACGTCGAATTCTTATTCAATATTTACATTTGGCTTAAATAGCAGTGTCGAATATGCTAAGTGAGTAGTTTTCAGCAGTCACTACCATTCAGACCATGACCTGAGTAGAATCTTGTCTTTTCATGGTCATTTTTTGTTTCAAATTACATATTAGTGAGTTCAAATTTATCCAACCAACCAATCGTTTTGAATATTGAAAATGCTGGATACCTCATGAGAAGATATGTTTAAAAAAAACTCTGCTTACATAAAAGTGTTTTAGTGATGTTACTCTTTTAATTTTTAAATTAGCACATAATTAATATAATATGATAAACTGAATTATATATTTATTGAATTTAATCTTATTTACGTTTATCATCTGATGAAATGTGTACATGAATAGGTTATTGGTTTTCAAAGATTGAGACGTCTTCTCATTGATGTCAATCTTCGAAAGAGGTCGGGTGTTGTGTAATACTCACTTTATTTTTTCCAATTCACATTATTCCTAGTAAGCAGCACTTGATACTTTCTGATTGTATACAATTACATCATACCAGGCGTTCATATCTCGAATGCGATCAGATTAAAGGGGCCTGAAATTGAAGATTCAGTTGCAGATCCACTCGATGACCGAGATTTCAATTAAATCCGATGACTGTATGCAATCGCTTTTCCAGGCGAACAATACTGACCTGTGAGTGCATACCTTAATTCATTAGTTCATATTCAGGTCTATTAACCACCGTGAAAAGTGGTTTGATTTTGTTTGAGCCGATGATTGAATTAGTTGTAGAATCTATGAATCCGTGCCTCCGAGGCAGCGTCCTTTCGAAGCCGGTTTTGAAATCGGTTCGATTCAATAGGTATTACGATGAATTGTATATTGTTGAAATTCCATTTCTAGATGAACTAACCGCTGAATTTTTGCGGCGGATCTATTCGTGGGAACGAAATTAATATTTCAGCGTAATTGATCACGTACGGTGGTCTATTCGGTGACAGTAAAGTACAGTATTATCTATCGGTTGGAAAGGCTACATTACTGTTAATGACATATGGAAAATTTATCTTGTATTCCTGATGATTATTAATGTTGTTATTTTATAGAATTTTCAGCTAATAGATAATTTTAATTTCAAATTAGCTTAGTTCGGATGAATCAAAATATAGCTGGCAGTTGTTACAGAAACAAATGTTTTCAATTACATACAATGAAATCTTCATTAATCAATAATACTAGGTAATATGAATTACTTATAGGAGAATATTAATATTTCCGATGGTATTAATATTTCCATAGGTTACGTTTGATCTTGAATCTTTATTTTAATAGCCCAAGAGCTATTACAGAGTGCAAAAAGTTGTTCTAGTTGGTTCTAGAACTGATTATAATCTTAGTTAATTCTAAAAATTTCATTCGTTATATCGTTATAATATAATGATATATAACACTTACTTCCTTTTAAACATTTTTTCCATTTGGGGTCGTTTTTTATTAATTTCACCAAAAAAATCCTACGAACTTATTGAGTGATGTGTTAAAAAGCTTTATACATAGGATATGTTAAAGTAAACTCATACTATCATCCATGTTAAAAATTATATTCGAAAATAACATGGATATTTTATATAGATATCTAAGACAGGCGGGTAGAACATTTTGAAACAAGAATCAAAGTACAAGTTAAGTTTTGGAGGCTTAATCATGATGAATCCACTTTCGGCGTTCATGTTTTCAGCAGCGGACGTGTTGTTGACATTGATGGAGATTTTAAGACTCTTAATGTAAGCTCTAAAATTTGCAAAATTAATAAATTAATCGCGATATTGTTTTGCAAAATGTTTGAAATAAAATTGTTATTGGTGTGTTATTTTTGTCTCACATTCGTTGTTTGCTGACATTTTACATAACTGAGTGTCTAAAGTTCTTTATTGTAGATAATAGAATAATGGGTCGAATAAAACTAAACATCTCGTGTCATATTACACATATTGTGATTCATTTGCGACTATTAATATGTATGTTAATCAGATATGTTATACACGTCACAGGTAAAATTAAATCCTTCTCTATGTTCTGTTTGATCCCGAAATATAGTGTTCATAAATTCTCCGCCCAAGTCGACATACATAAGTGATGCTCTTTGCACCGTAAGGCCAGTAATTGGTGTAATAACAAATGTATATGCATTTAGAAAAGGTTTTTGCAAAGTCTGCTTCAACTTCCCTCTAATGCTTTATCCGGTTTTACCCTATGCAGCTATTCGGAATTAATAATTCAGCCTTCTCTCAGCCAACCATTAATGATAATACATTGCTTATTTTGTAAAAAGCAATCAGTCGTAGCGTGATTCATCCGTTGTGTTCTTCTTAGAGGGGATAGATGATCCTCTCTCTCCAATTTGTCTGGAGGGCTAACTAACTAATGGTCCATTCGGGTTAATTCGGTCTACCGCCGCATTTGGGGTACAATGATTAGGACTACCATTCCGCATGGTTCAAAGATGCTTTCGGTGCTTCTTATTTTTTTTCGGATCTCTGGAATTATAGACCCAGCAATTGAGATGAATTTGTTTGGCTTTAACTAAATGTCTTTCAATACTAATGAGTTTTATTTTGGGAAATACACTGTATGTAGTCCCACTGTTAAGTGGTTGGACTAGTAACTCAATAATCTTGGGTTCAAATCCACATTAGGTGTGGCAGGCGACCACATTTTAAAAATATATATTCGCTATGAAAAACTATGTAAAAGTAGTTGGCAATAATCCCATAAAATGGATTGTTAAAAGCCACTCAAGTTCAAGATACACTAAGATGGAAATGTACATCAGATCTTGCTTTAAAGCCATCAATTTAAAAAAAAAATTGCATACGCTTACTTATCCTACTATGTATTAAATTAGAATTTATTTTAAAGATTACTTGTTAAGGTCGATAAATTATTTATCATGAAAAAGTATTCGTAAATGAAGTCTTTGGATATATATTACATTAATCAAATAGAACAGGATAATCATTTGGTAGATTGAAGCGCTCCCCTACCAATAAAATTATACGCTGTTACATTTCATTTGAATCATTCTCATAATAATGGAATCATTGAGCGGTGTTCTGATACATTTCGAAATTGCTTTGATTCCCTCAACAATAAAGTAGAATTGGAAACGACCACAATTATTAATTTATTGAGTGGTGACATTGTATAGCCATCATCATAAAACACGTTTATCCTCGCCCGCACTTTGTCACAATTTCATTCGAAAAAACCGAGACTTATTTGTCTTTTCGAACAAATAGCTTATATTTACGTTGAATCTTCATTTCCGGCTTTGAATGAGATATCAGAGGTTGGCATTTGTCGAAAATTATTATATTTCATAGTCTTCAAGGGCTCGTCAGATTTGCCCATGTTGAAATCGACCACCGCGACGCGTGAGCAACTTTCAATCTTAAACTCCAATTACTTGGAGAATTCGCAGAAAAACAATTCCACGAACTTTATTAAATCCTGATGAAGCCGCGAACTTTCTGCGGGTGGCAAGGAGACGGCAAACATCAGTTATTCGCTTATCCCAACCCTTCGGCGCTTTCTTCTGCTCACTCTCCCATTTATTACGAGGTTGTTTGAGAAAACACTTTTGCGTCCTTACAAAACAACCCTTTCCCACCGCCTCAGCCTCGTTCGGTATTTGCCAGAAAACTAACTGGCAAATCAGCTTCCCACGCACAGATGCATCAACCCGTTTAGTTGCCTCTTATAGACGCCAAGACGGCTTTTCAGGGGAGAGTGGTACTTTCTTTATAACTCCACTCTCTTAATTAAGTCATATGAAAGCCTGGATCTGTGAAGAAATATGAGAATTACATATATTTGCATACAAATAAAATCAGCAGAAATTACAAACAGTGGCTTTGCCGTCAACAATTCACACTGTTGGAAATATTATTCGTGAAATATATTACGGCTTGGAAGAGTTGGGAGTTTCTATTAATTTAACAGTAGTGAATAAACGCATATGAGTTTATACACAAAAGTGTATAGAAATTCAATTGACAGTATTTTATCTTAAATCCAACATCATATTTTACATATGAACTATTCAAATAAGATGATTTAACTATAATATAATAATGCACTACATAAATTGAAAATATTGACATCACCGATATAATAAGCAATTGGAGATATGTGGGCTAATTTTTAGATAATTGAAAGATAAGAAGTATCTCTGGTATGTATTTTTGTATACAATATTTTAAAAATATAAAATAATACCGTATAACATAATTGTTTTCGGCTTACCGAGAAAAATAATATTTTTTAAATATTAACGTGAATGAAAACCTTAAATATACATGTAACAGTTTTAATGAGTATCGATTTGTAATTAGTTGCATTTGTTGGCGTAATAACTGGGTTTCGAACCGTTATTTTTTATTTCGTTCTTAGCATTTATATCGGTTCGGTTATGGTTTTCGTTTCGGCAAAAATAACAGTTTTACCGGTTATCGGTTTCGTTTCGGTTCGAAACCCTAGCTAATATATATTACCGAATTCGATTATTTATGTATATATGTTTATAAGAACTATATCTTATTATCATATATAGGTTATTGGTAATGTATCCCGTTCAGATATTTCGGACTTGAAAAATCAGTTCATTAATGTTCAATGAAGTTCAATTATTATAGTGTTGGATGCCGGGTTGTAATTGCATTTCAGATCTAAATACATACTTCGCATCATTTTCATCAATCGCATCATCACGTGACTATTCCAAATTAATTGTTAGAAAATATGTTGTTGTCTTGTTATGGGGTTTTTAATATCAAACCAAATAGGTTAAAAAGCCTTGCCAATTTATAGCATTGGACAAACTCGAACATAAACTGACTATAATGGAATCATAAAGCATCCCAGTTGACATTTGCAATAATATACGCTTGCGATGTAAAATCCCACGATCGTTCGCCTGTATTACATTACTTCTTCCTCATATGGAAGCATTGGAGGACTCAATCAAGAACATGGAATGGTTCGATTTGAACACGTTCAGTTGTGCGAATTTGGAATCAGATCACGATTCGTGGACAAGAGTGATTTTTGCATTGATTGGAGTTTATTTCAGGTGCTTTCATACAAATATTTGCCATTTCATATTATGGCCGAGAAGATGTTTCGCTTGTAGCAATACAAATCTGGAAGGTTTGTATACTGTATCGATTGCCATAACAAATAATTGCTTATTACTTCGACGAGCGAAATTTCGCTTTTGACTGTCCATCCACAAAGCATATAGTATCGAAATTGTATTTCCTCTTCATCGGGCAAAGCTCCAAAGTAAACAGTAGAATTTGTTTTGTAATTTACTTTAACGTTTCGAGCTTATCTCAAGATGAATTTTGTAAACGGGATTTGGTCTCCGGTACGCCGGCTTGCACTAACAGGACTGAAGTCCAAATCCCGGGTTTTATAACTTTGTATCGACAGAACCGATCAACTTTTCTACATTCTCATTATAGCAATTATGAAAGAATAAATCATTCATCGTATGAAGTCAATAGTCATATTTATAATCTATTTCTATCTATTTAGCGTCAACGATCGCTTTGAATTGTGAGAGATCGCGATAAAACATTATCACAGTAGCTTGAATGCATGTTAAAAGCACGATAGTTTAGATTGAAATCGATTTCAAAATAAATCCATCAAGTTTTACATTTATTATGTTGCACTCTAGCGATGGCTAAATTAGCTTTTTCCAGAGCTTTTAAAGTCTCGTGACCTATTTCTAGCCCCCAGGAAGCATATATTTATATCATGCTATTTTCACATGTTCCAAGCGAATTTGAAACCCATCCGGTTCCTTTCTTCCGTTTTGTTCATTTTTATGTCCTTCAACTCCATTGGGAGCTCGTCGTGCGTCGGTCTGCTCGAATTTACGAGACAGGCTCTCTCGGATTCGGCGCAATAACTCACTCTGTAATCGTTCATTCCCTAAAAATCATTACCCCCGCGGTGAAAAAATAAACCAACCTGATTTATCCGCCACGGGGTGGAACTAAATATTAGCGGATCCTTTCTATAAACGGTCTTCATGCAATTCGACGCATGTTTTATATCTAAATTTTTGGATGACGGGTACATCGACCGCTGAAGCGGTTCTGGAAAATAATTGAGAAGAAAGAAATTGCATTGGATGGAGGGGAATTTTGGCATGAATAACTTGGCTAAGGATTTACAGATTGTCTTCGAATGAGCTATTTGAGTTATATAATAATAAGAAATTATTGTATTTATAATGTGAGAATTACACTTTAAAACCCAGTTACTGCGATCTGCTCTTATATTTGTAGAGAGGTTCTCAAATTATTACTGTAGACAATTTGATATAATAAAATAATAACTATTTCTTTCGATTATTGCAACTCCAATGCGATTTTAGTAGCATTCATTTGCAATATCGTTGTAAAGTTTACTTGTAATTTTAATTTGTATAGAGCTATTTTTCGATATTTTCATCTTATGTTAAATAAAATGAACTAGCCTGTTATAAAGCTTATCTTATAATGTTAAGTTCCTGGATTTTTATTATAAAGTTTGGGGCTTAAATTCTTACTGGAAGAAGATTCATTATGACGATTAATAGTCATAGAGAGAGTGAAAGCATTCATATAATATTTCTGATTAATCGCCTAGAAGCAGAGTTATTCTAACTTCCAAGCTTTGAAAACGTAAATATTGAACCCATTAATTAAGTTCGGATAGTTCATATTGTTAAATAGTTGTAAATTATTATTATATAGATTTAAAATACTGCAAAATTTTATGTAAGTGAATGATAATTTTGCTCTATTTAAAAAATCATCGAGCTTAAACTCATTTGTATATATTTAAAATAAAAAACCGGAAAACGCATTAATTCAAGTAATAGCTGTATAAGATCAAAATTTTCAGAGGTGGTGGCTTAAAATCAATCTGTATCAGAAAATCATATTAATAAAAATTAAAATATATTAGGAATTATAGCTATTATTTGATGTATGATATATGCTTTAAATGAAATAAGATTTTATTTCTGTATTTTCTAAGATGAAACTTGAGTAAAATAATAATTTCCATGCGTATACTTTGTAGCTTCTACTTACCGACGTTATAAATCATGCTTTACGTTATACAATCCAATAAACCAACCCTTAATCGATTGGCTATATTTCAAAGAAAATATTTACATGCTTGTCAACATGTAATTTGTCATTGGTATAAATAGAAATATTTGTATTAAACGCGTTATTTATGTTTTTAATTAGATGTGATGTGTATAGCAAATTGAATTGCTTAAAATCGTCTATATTAGAGCGGTTCGATATCCAAGAAGCACTCTAATGAGATAACAAGATCAGATATCCCGGAATTTTTCACCCGTTAAGGCTTTGACAGTTTACAAACTGTCTCACGGTTCAATCTCATTAAGAAACGGTTAACACAGTCGCTATTTGCGGAATCTAGTTAATAATTGGAAGTTCCATGCTAGAGCTTCAGGTTTACTCTGCCGTATAGCAGAACTTGTTATTAATAATTAAAACGCTTCAAACGTTCCAAATAATAATCGAATCACTCATCCGGCTTATTATGGCATTTAAAATTTTAATCCGATTTCATTTAAAGCGGATCTGATAACAGACGCTTTAATCGATAGTTAAATTCATGGGAAGTGAATGTCAAAATAGGTTTGATGTTTTTTGACCTTTCGCTTAAGAGATTAATTCTCATACACGAGGGAATAGCATGTCGTGATTTACTCTTCGATGCATCTTAACTTTTGACCTTACTCAACAGCGTGAAAGCCTTCGGTGTGTACTTGTTGGCTTTAAAGTTCAGTTAAGCATTATCGCCACTCCCTTATGCAAATTGCTTCAGATGGCATTTTAATCGCGTATCATTTTGATTTATAAATCCTTACACAGATTGTGATATTTAAAAACATTGATTATATTTTAAAAATGGCATAAAAACAGGTAAATTGTAATCCACATATGGACGACGCACTTAGAACTTTCAAAGAACAATTTCAAAAAAGCTCGCTCACAAAGCATTAAGCTTTGTGTTGAAATACCTCCGGGTGAATGTTTTAATAATGAACCCTTTCGATGCAAAAGTATTTTTGGCCTTGGGTAAATATTTTTTCCGAGCAAGGATTAAAAAAACAAACCCCTTCTGCTTTGAAACGGTTCGTTCAGCAAATTTAATATTTATTGCCAGATTTCAAGCTATGTACGCCATTTGGAATATGATAAAAGTGGGTAATAAATTCATATGGCTACCATAATATTAAAAAGCCACCAGGCATACGGAAAATATTATTTTATACATAAATTGTTGACGTACACATTACAAACTAGTCTAATAAAAACTGTTTATTTGATCGATTACTATTGATTAATATATCGCAATTCATTTTGATCTAATGTTAATTATAACTATGGTATTTGGATCATTTAGATTAAAAAAATCTGTGAATTATTAAGTTCACTGCTTACTGAACAGTTAAATACGGCACCGCTCCCTAAATGTTAATTTTCTGCGATGCTTTGTTAATTATCACTGAACCGATATGAACTATTTTCACATGCATTTCAAGCATTTTTGAAGGCCTGTAATTGACGAAATTTTAAATTAAAAGCATTTATTTTAAATTCTTAATGCTCTAAATCTGCATCATCAGTATTCGTTCACTGTGAATGTCATATCCAAATTGGTGAACCAAATTTTACACGCTTGCGGATTTATCCATTCTGCATATGCTGAAAATTGAGAGAGAATAAACGATGGTGTTCTAGGTTCGGTTCGTATTCGAGAATTCGGTTTTAGGTTTGGTTCCGATTCGATACTCTGATTTACACACGTACTTTATCTGCTCTCGTCCTAGTTCACTAGATTCTTGAATTATTTGACTTTTGCATGTGAGTTTCTACTTGCAAAGAGCAGATTGCTTCCATTGTTTCTTTTAGGAAATTGTCTTTGCTTGTTGAAAACAATACAGCAGCTGGCTAAATTATTTAATACATTTGGAACAGTGTACATAAAAGCATACTTTATACTTGTTTTTATTAGTAAGTTGTTTTGTTATAACTTTCTGAACTCTAAGATCAAAATAAGATTTAAAGGACCCATCAGTATTGGAATATGCTATGAAAAATTGTACAATTTTTATCATAAGCGCAACGAGGGATTTGGGATTCCCTTTAAAAATTATCCTTTTTGCAAGTTACAAACCCAAATTTATAGACTAATAATGACAACCCAAATGAATCGATTTCAAGTGTATTGTTTATGCTTATGTGAAGAAATGAATGAAGATAGTGTGCTATTAACTGTGTTTATTTACAAGATTGATTCACACTGAGCGGAGCTGAGAGATAAGCGGATTTGTATAGGCGATGATTGGTGTACATACGTTTACGTCATTTTAAAATTAGTTCACTACTCAAAGGGTTGAGGAAGTCGACTTCGATTCCTCAAAGAGAAACTTTTCGTCGTAGAACTTCGAAGTCGCGACATCTGTTGAAAGGAGCAGAAAAAAGTTATGTTAACTTTGCCAACAATTGAGATGTAAGAATTACGACTAAGAATCGAGCAGGATTCAATCGATCGCCAAAAAAAAGTCAGATTTTATTTGGTACGATTTTAGATAAGGTGAGGAATAGGATTTTCGTCTCATTACATTTTTCTATTTCGCTTCGACATGGTCAATTTGAGAAGCTCTGTTCGATGAAAATATTAAGATGGGACAAGGTGATATGGTCAAATTGCTGGGTTTCATTACTAAAGTAGATGAAAGAATTGGTCATTGGTTTCATAGATAACATGCTCGTTGTGTAATAAGCTCTTATACATATAAGTTTGTCGTCGTCAACCTTTTTATTTTTGAAAATATATTTTTTAATATTAAACTTTATATTATTATTATAACCTATTACTTATTCTTGGACATGAAAATCGCTCTGTGTTAATAAATTGGGGTTCATAAAGAACAGCAAAATTTAAATCTTCTCCGGACGGTTAACTCATGAAGTTATTCATTAGCATCATTTAAAGTGCAATTTATATTTTTAGGGGTGTAAAATATACCTTAAATATATTTAAATACATTATAATAACATTTTGACGATCCCTGAAGTTGAGGTTAAATTTACGATCATTTGAAGGACGCTTAAGTTTTTTTACCCTCGCACGAGAGACACAAGCTTTATCAAAGAGTGTGATCTCGAGGGGTTTCTTCTCTATTAAGACATTTCTTTTTCTGGAATGTTATAAATATTGTTAACACCTAAAATGTTATTTCCGTCACCATTTTTGACATGATTTGATATTTTTCATCTGATAATTATCTGATGGTTGAGAAATATACCGTAGCTAAAAATCGATCGAATTTTCACTAGAACTCAATTGCTTCGGTAGCGTATGATGTAATCAGGTCATTAGGACTTCAAAGCGCGGTTCATCACTCCATTTTTAATTATCCGTCTTAAATCTGTACGTTATTAAGACGTAATTCTCCTGAGGTCCAAACGCTGAACGGAGTGGTGTTCAATTAAGAGGATGGTCAATAACTTGTCCCACAACGGATCGTCTTTTCACAGTTAATTAACTTCGAGACTAACTGCATCGTACGAAGTAGAAGCAGGTGCCACTATAATAATAAATAATTTCCTCACAGGGAGGAAATTAATGTTAATTACCACTAATTTACGGCGAGTGAAAACAAATGTTGTATAACACTACAATGTAACGTTCTCTACACGTAATCGATTAATGATTTACAAATTTTTATGTCGTTGATTGATTGGTTAATAAATGATCTAATGAAGCAATTTTGTCTAATCCGTTAGAGTAAGAGCCACCATAAATATGATGGCTTCCGGGATGAAATAGCGAAAGATAAATGAGACACTTTTTATATTTTGTAAAATAGGGAGTCGATTTTAAAAAAAATCTATTTGGCCTCTATTTTGTTTACATAAAAATATATAAATATTTACCCTACCCTACTTACCATTGGATAGGGTAATAAAATTATTTTAAAAGCAAAAGGGGATTAACCAGTTGGGATGAGTATTATTGCAGAATCAATTGGACCCTATTGTATTGAGTTATTTATCGATACGAAAAACTACAACACAATATTTTTTATATTGATAGTTTTTAAACAGAGTTTTTTAAGGAAATTAAACAATTTAAATATATATATTTTTATTCTTCTAAAGACAAAAAATAAATTTAATGTATGTTGGTTGCTATTTATTTGAACTTTTGTAGATTTATTATTATTGTTTCTATTATATGTTTATGTTTTTTATGATAACATTTCTATTATTTTTCTAATTGTGGAATCTGAACATATCAAATAACAAAACCATAATTAGGTGCATTGAAGGGATGAATAACACGCATATAGTTACATACTTACCAAATGAATCAACTAATACCCTAACAAAATGCAATATATATTGTTTTGCCAACGTACACATTTGCATTATTTTTATATGGAATCATTTTACTTAGGGATGACTTTAATATGAAATAAATAAAGTTCTTTAAAATGGCTGTTGAGCATACTACATATAAAATCTCAATTATAAAAGTCATATTTAGAGTAAGGAGTGCTTTGTGGAGATATTTTTGTAATAACAACGTCTTGTTCAATATTTCTTGTATTAACTTTCTTCTGTTGAATTCAGTCCAATCTAATAAATTTGCAATTGAATACTTTAATAATAGATCCAGTGTGTTTTAGTGTTTATAGTTTACATTCATTAATCATAAATATATATTAGACTAGTATACTTAAAGTTATGTTCGTAATATTTTATGGGGGGTCACTTTAAAAATAGCATTAAAATTAAACCGACATAAATTTACTGTGTATTTTATTGTCCATCCATTGTGCACTGTCACCTCACGGCGAGATAGGCCTGCATTAAAACAAATTACATTTACGGCCATCATCAACAGAACGAGAGATGCGCTTGATTAACACATCACAAGACGTTTCCTATTTTATGGCGCTGTAAATAATCTCAAAAACACTGTAAAGAGCACGAGTTATGAACTCGATTCCTGAGACGATTCAAAGAAGTGCATGTTCTAAAATATGCGACGGCTCTAATCCCCGGTTTCGGCAATTAAACACGTTTTTATTCACTCAGCGTCGTTCCGATGCGCCAGTATTATGCAGGACATAAAGAGAACTCCGAAAGCCTTTTTGCCCCCTCCCCCCCAAAGGTATCTTTTAACGACCTGTCGATACGTCACGGACGTTACCTTGTTTCGTTTCTCAAAAGTATGAAGAACGTGACACCTAGACGCGACCATTGTGCGAACAGGTTCTTTTTACAGTCAGAATTTGGAATTCCTCCTTCGTTTCGGGGAGTATTGTAGGGGTCTTGGATGAAAGAGGTCAATTTTAGGTCGGCTCTTTTTTAATTTCACATAAAGTGTAATTTATTTTGTCACCTTCCCCGTGGGAGCGCGCTCTTAAATATAAAATTATCTATGCAAGGGTATAAATTCTCAGTCGGCCCCTTGAACACCACTTAATGCACCTCTTCCACTGTATACATTATAATTTTTCATTTATTTATGATCCCGGCACAATACAATTAAAGATAACGCCTTATGTGTTAGAACGTCTTTTATAATCGTATTCATTGGATGTTTAATATTACTACATGGCGAGTTTAAGGAAGGATGTTGTATTATATTGAGAGTTTTGAAAATGTTCATACAAGGCAATCCCGATCGCCTAAAATTTCTTTAATAAAATATTTTATTTTATTGCGTCAAAATTTAAGAATTTGCTAAAATAATATATATCAATAGGTTGGGTTCCTTTAGTAATTATTTTAATAAGTGGCAACTATTGATTATACCATTTTTCCCCTTTTAACGGTGCGAAGTTGTAAATATTTAATTACAATGTATGGCAATAATTAAATTAATATTGCACCTGGCAATTCGATACACATAGATTATATTTATACAAAGCCAGTTATTCCCAATATTTTTTATGTTTAGGATTATTTTAAATTTACGATCCGACGATTCCAATTTACTTTATTTGTGGAATTAGATAATTTTTAACGATGTTTGCTCGTACACTATTAGTATTGTATGACTTTTTATTTTTTTTATCAGTGTGTCTTAAACTATCGCCCGACGTCCATTTGTCCTTACTCCACATAATATTGTTTTGTGTTGGTGTAGATTAATTAAAATTGATTATTTATCACAGTCGACCAAAATAGGGGTAGATATTATCAATTAATTGTATAATATGTACGCCCTATCGTCAGTAGCAGTTTATCAAATTTTGAGCCATCCTATAAAGTATATAAGGACGCACTCCTTATGCGGTAAAGTCTAAATTGAAATAAATATGAAATTATCTACAATATTTCCTGCAATACATGTAGTGTCCCCAATTCAAAGGTTATTAAAAATATTGAAAAATTATACATAATTGCAAGTAAACTAATTATGTGAATGGATTTTCAAGGAAAAAGGTGAATGATTTAAATGAACTTGTAACGAATTGTGATTTTTATGATTGAATCGATCCTTCAAAATCTCGGATTGTCCTTTTTTTTTGGAAGATCGTTACAGTGTGGTATATTTTTAACGGTTTATTAAAATTATTCTTGGTTGGTATTAACAGAAGATTCATTAAAGTCAAGTTAACATTGTGATCTAATCATGTTTTTAATAGAGTGCCATATATTTTTTGCTTTGACTGTTTCTTCTGCGTTCATATTTCCATTTCCGGCGCCTTGTTTTTTAATATCCACATTTAAAACAAATATTTCTATGGATCGAAAAAAATCACCTGTGCAGCAGCGTTTGAAAAAGAATCGTTACCGGTCGAGTCAATTACTATTATTATGATTGCACGACTTTGGTTAATACACGTCGATATGTAAATCGTGTTATGGGCCGCATAGAATATTCAAATTAGTGATGTATCCGTGATAGAGAGGTGATGATGTTCATAGGAAAAAAAATGTTAATCCTTTCGAAGAGATTCGGTATAAAAGTGAAGAAGATCAATTGATTTGTTCCGTTTTTTTGTCGGAGCGAGGGTCACTCTTTTGAACATCGGTCGATATTAATGTTCGTCGTGAGCGTTTAAGGCCTTTTGGACGACCACAATAGTAGACAAATGTCCTGTCAGAAGTTTTGGCGTCTTCTTGTTGAGATTATAAATAAATAATTGCTACGCCCAAACCTCTTTTCAGATCGGCGATTCTTCGACCGTTATATGCATTATGGTCGGTCGTTTTTGCGGCTAGACACATTCGCGTGTGGGTTTAATTCACCTTTAGTCGTTTTTGCGTCCAGGTTCGGTATCGTACTCGTGTCTTGTAATTTACCTGAAGATGTTCTGCGCCTGCTCCGGAGAGGGGTAACATTCCCACGGCCTGCTTACTCTTACTTCTCTTCAAACCAGACGTCAACAACATTTTAAATATATAAAATATTGTTTTTATATACATTATTTATTTGCAACGAGCTTGTAGAATCACTAAGGTTTTTAAATTTTTTGATATACGTTATATAATACATAGGTGTTTAACACTAACCAGATGACCAGTTTCAACATTTAATTTAAGATTGCACATTTATTATTTTTTATTTCGTTAATCTAACTTTATCTTAAGTCTTAAATTATCAAACTAGTAAATTTTAGAATTTTGTTGCTTTTTGAGCTTATTTGACTGCTGGTATATCTTTTTCTTCAAATTATATATTTTTCTGCCTGGGAACTTAGCTCTAGATCTCTAATACGCCTTCCTTGTAATTCCATGTGCATTATCAACAAACAAATTTAGCTATTTCATATTTATGGAAATCGAAATAGGAACCTGGTTTCTATGACAAGAACACACTGAAATCAATGTCTAAAAACCGACAAAGTTAAGATGTATAGAACAAAATTATTTAAAAGAGTTAAAATATGTACAAGCCCGAAATTAATTTGATTATTGATGAGTAACTATTTCATACCAACAAAATGATACTCGAGACAGTTGATTATGGTTAGAAAATATAGCTTCAAATTCAAATTCTATAGATGATCTGCGTTGGTTTTTTCCAACATATTTGATTCTTTATAAAGAAACAAGTGGACAAAATATACCAAGATAACAATTTACATAATACAATGATATATTACAACTAAATATTGTATGATTAGTAAAAATTATGTTTACAGAAAATTTATGAAAGGGAAAGTCATCATCTGAAACTAGAGCATGGTTGATTCGTTTATAAATAAACACTGTCCTCAATAATCTCCTGTTTATATTGTATTTGCTTGTCGTGTTTATGATATATCTACATATAATTGGCAAATTCATTTTGAAATTAATTAAGAAATATGTTTTAAATATTTGTAAAAGCCTTAATTATTATAACTTTTTTTTGTAATGTAACAATCATTGGATATAGATGTGTTTGAAACAATTCATTTTGATATATAATTGATTTCGGTTAATTGAACCACAGGATAAGGTGATTTAGTATCTGATTTAAATGCTTCTATGAAATACCTTTTAACAGTCAATATTACTATTTATGTTCGATATTGACTCTATTTATTCATATTATATTTATTTAAATACAAGTATATTTCATTTGAATTTATGATCATTGGTATTCCACGTAAGTAGCGAGTTTGTTTAAATAAGTAGAAATTTTGCATAAAAAATTGGTATACTAACGAAATGGATATATAAGAGAACATTGTTAATTTTTGCTTTTATATCGTTTTTAAGTAATTTGCGATATTATTCATTTAAAAAAATATGTATAGCATATTTTGGAGTCATCTGCATATATTTGGGCTCGTATGCCATACATAAACTCCACTGTCATAGTCGAAGCAACTGTAAAATCGATTCTATTCGTCGTCGTAGTTAGTGGGAGAGACCTTTCAAAGCTGCTCTCTGTAATGTTGCCGTCACGATTTTCAGCTATCAATATTGATCTTCCGATTCGTTCCATATAAACATATTAAAGGCTGCTAATAAAATCGCAATTATCCTCTAGCCGCATTCTTATAAGACTCATCCCCCGTAAATCATCTCATCTTCTCGCTAATTACTCACGCTAGGTCATTTTTTACAACCCCGCCGCGAAATCGTGGCTAGAAGTTTTATAGCAAAGATAACGGACTATTCGACACGTATTTTTTTTTTTGAGTAGATAAATCATTATGCTTAGTTTAAAAATGAAATAATTTCTGATTTCTTACGCCATTCATTTTGATGGATGAAACTTTAAATATTTTGTTAAATAGTGATTATCTTTCCGCTTTTTATCTTTTTACGAGATCTATATTGTCAATGATTTGGAAGACCGTGTCAAAAATTTCCCATCCTTATGGTGATATATTGAGAATGTACATAATAATTGTCTTAGAAACCACCTAGTTCGCCCTAGGCGGTAGAGATCATGAACGCAACCTCATCAATAAATTCTTTTGCGTCCTCGGGGAACTACCATCCCATTTCACTCATTATTATCTTAGAAGCGACCTTCTATTGTGCATTCTTACGTTCGATTTCGTTCGTGAATAATGCCCATTGAACAATAATGATGGATCGCTTCATTAAAAGTGCGTGTAGGAAATTATGATGATGTACGAGTCTTTCGTGATACCTGAGGATCGTTTAGTGAGCGCCTAATTGGAATTGATGCATGCGTCTTATAATTTCCTGTACAATTTGATCTTTTAATTACTGATGCTGCTGTTGTAGATTCTAGTTTCGAGTGATAAGGTTGGTAGAAAACGCTTGGGTGCTAAGGGTTAACTTAATAACACGATTTACGAATTAAATCCAAGTCATTCAAATACATACTAGTTAAATACATTATTTTATACTAAAATAAACCAAATAGGGTTGAATATACAGAGTGCGTCAGAGAAACTACCTTATTTGAAACGCGAACGCTCGTTCCTCCCTCGTTCATTGCATGATCGTTACTAAACCTACATGGTAAAAAACGTTAGGACCCGCTCTATCGAAAAAGCGATCCGTTTTTTCAAACCCCACCCATTTCGGAATAACTGTCGTGTCAGGACGCGCGTTTCAAATAAGGAAATTTCCCTGCTGCACCCTGTAGTACACTTGGCTCTCGTATAAAAATATCGCATAAAATTTGAACATACCTCTTTGCATCTGAAAATTCTGGGAAATCGCCGTCTTTTGCTGATATAACACGTATTTATATTACGCGATATTTTCATGGAATTATATAATCGTATAATATGAGAGCCGTGTGTATAATACTATTGTAATAAGGAGAAATAAAATATAGGGGTTTCCAGACTAAGTGTTACCAATTTCACGTATGCTGCCAAACTACTATTAAATTAATAGTGTGCATATGTTTGGTTAGATGCTAATTGATTGTTATTTTATAACAATAAAGTGAAAGTAAATATTCGTAATTTGAATTCGTAAGCGAGTCAATTTCTAATAAGTAGAAGTAGGGGGTTGAAAGAGCAAAATCATTGAAGTACATACAAGCAATTGGGGATAATTTTGAGCATTTTCTTTATGGATTAAAAGTTTTTCGTGATCTAGCAGTTTCATAACAAGCAACTTTTTTAGTTGAAAAATAAATCTTCCTATAAATTAGAGCTGCGAATTACCATGAGAAAGCTAGTGTCTGCTTAGGGCATGATTTGATCAGATCGTAAGCAATTGTCTACTCCATTTAAGTATCAAAGTATTTTGTAGAACATTAAAAAAACCATATGTGAATAATTTTAAAAGAAATAAATAGAGACAAACTCAGCATCCGTGCGTAAAAATATTGAAAATATATAACTACATTGACGCATCGGTAGCTCTTGGTATAACGAACTAAAATGAATAGATTTTACAGGGTTCGGTATATTTATGTGGTGATTTTATATATTTATACATTTTTCTTATCACGAAAGCAATATTCTCTGATATTAAATTCGTATAAACCTACAATGTCTGCATCCCCTATATTGAATTTTGCAGCCTTATTGCATCATAAGCATTACCTGGATGACAGTAGCTAACACATGTTCCTCGTTAGAACACTTTTAAAAAAAATCTCGTGATTCCCCAGAATGACTAGGCTGAAAATAGATTTTTTTTGAACGAAAGACAAATGGTAGTTCACTTTGAAATACGGCTACTTAGAGGGACTAGAGCGAATCACAATAAATTATGAAAGAACCGAACAGAGACGAAACAATGTAAATAAACAGAGCTATAGACGGTCTCTTGAAAACAACACAGGGCCGTATTCTTATTCCGTCGATTTTCGTTCAATGATTTATCTACGTCATAAATGCGAATGTTATAAATTGAATTAAGTTTTCACACTCGGCACAATCGAGTTACGCATCAAAAGACCATATCTTTCGGGGTGTAATTCAGTGCTAAATTTTATTCACCGACATGAGGAAGTAAATTATGATTCAAGTTATGTTAATGACTTTAGTATAAACGAAATTGCGGAACAAAAGACGTAAGACTGCCGAAAGTGGTTGTAGTAATTCAAGACTCGGATTTTTAGAGACGAATTGTTAATCAGCGCTGGGACAAAACAATGGTGTACCTTAGGCAAAGTTTGGCAATTACATCTCCTTGATGAAAGTTGGTTTTGGGTCTTTTGGGTTGATACTTGAGAGACCGTTAAATATATGGGGTAGAGTATTTTTGGTGTTTCATTACAGACGTTTTTAAATTAATTTTTCGTTTTCAAGTGCTTGAGCTAAATTATATTTTTGTCTATTTTATCATTCCAATATTGTAATTGTAGTATTTAATAGTTCGATGATATATATATTTTAGCGTTTGAAAAACAGGTTTCCGATCGCGTTTTTTGACGCTCAAGAGGAAACTTTTTAACATTAGTTAAATTTTTACCCGTATTCAATATTTTGAATCTCCTACCGGGTTCATTTTCAAGAATTATTGATATTTATTTGACTATAAGCTTATTAATCAAGTATCGGTATTAGTCCTAATAATCAGATTCCTGATAAATATATATTTCAACGAAAATATTTAATTCTAGTTCAATTTCGATATTATATCAACAATGACTTTTGTTGTATGAATATTAATGTATTTCAAAATAATGAAGCTTAGTTTTAGAACCAATTTGCCACCAGTTGCTGATTTATTATAATATGAATTGTATATGATTGACTAGTAACTCAATAATCTTGGGTTCTTATTTAGAAGAGGTGTGGCTGGCGACGACATTTTTAAAAACTTTTTAAATGAAAAAAAAAACTTTTTTAAAATACGGCGATAGTTTCATAAGATTTTTCCTAAAAGCATTAGAAGTGTAACTTGAAAAATCTATTGAATTGGATAAAATTGTTTTATAAAAGTTTATTATTGTAAAAAAATCGTTGTATTTTCACGCGTTTTACATTTACGCACCCACAAGAGATATTTTAATGATTAGGCTGGAGGTTGTGTAATTTTTTTGTTGAAAAGCATAGAAAAACATATGTGTGGACTTTAGCAAAAATCTACGTGTTGAAATTCAACGGCCGGAATTTTATATCTACTTTCGAATTACGAATCACATTTAATACATACATTAATGAAATAGTAAAAGTTTCCTCTGGAAGGGCCGATACAGAAGTCATATTTTTTTACTCGACTAAGAATTCCTCGTAATGTCTTCTGGCTTGAATGCCGAAGTTTAATTACGGCCTTCTTATGCTACGGCTCTAAAATCGAGTTTTTATATCAGAATTTTAATGGCGCACTTGAAAAGTTTATAGTATTGGCCTTCCAGTGTTTGAATATTATGACTATTAATCTTTGCGGAGGATCTTCTTGTTTCAGCGGAACTTTTCTTCGAGGATATTATCGTCCTCTCTGGGATATTTTGAAACTTTTAATATATACAATTTGATCCGACATTGGGCCATACGGCTGCTTTCAATTATTAATTTTGATAATTTACATAGGGCTCGGGTAGCACGCTCTGTACGAAGACGACGGTTTAAGTGGCCGTTCGTCGGGCAATAAATATCGTTGAATTGGATACGAAGTTAAACTTTTCTTTTATGAACGTCCAAAATTTATATGTAACCTTTACGCGTTAGATAAGAAGAACGAAGCAGGCTTGGTTAACGATTAAGGGCGTGGTTGTTTAAACGCCCTTCGTGTACGTTGTCTACCCCTCGAAACTCATTATATGTTGAATAATTTTTAACACCTTCCTGTTTGCTGTCGTTAGAGCTGCAATAATTTGTTAATGTAATTATTAAGTTTCCCCGGATGGCATATGCATCAAAAGATCGTGAAGCTCTCTTACTTAATTTTCTTAATAAAGGAAATTAGTTCAAAGAAGAAGGCAGAGAAAAGCTCACAATCGGGCGATATATTATTGAATATTATATACAAAATGTAAGTTCTGTTTTATTTGATTTTTTCTTAGCTCAATTTAATATAAGTTAAAAAGTGTTTCTGCGCTTTCGTAGAAAAAACTTATTTATACTTCACTGATTTCTCCACGTATGTTTGTTCAACATGAAAAACCTTTTAAAAGTTGTATTATTCAGTAGGTATATTTTTAATGTTCATCATATTTTCAGCATTAAATGTATAGGAAATCAACTTGATTAAAATCCATTTTCAAATCAATGGTTATTATATAAAATAATTTCGAAAGCTCCAAAATTAAAATTTTGTGGCATTTCAGAGGCTCGGTACAAATTTTAGCCCCGGTCGATAATCGAGAGTAATTTATCATCCTCAATTCAGGTGTTCGGTATAGTAAATCTATAATTTCTACAACTGACTACGGTGAATGTGAGAGATTAATGGATGTTTGAGGTCGGTTTAACATATCGAAATAGAGCCGTTCGATGCTACCCGATTTCCGTTCAAAGCCAGATAGGGATCTGCTTGTTTTTGATTGGGGTCGTCTTTTGGGAACTCCCGTTACCGTTGTTGCTATAAATCGACGCAACAAAAAATGCCAACAAATATCTTTTGATAGATGATATAGTCGTTTGATATAAAATTATTGTATATTTTTTCTTGTCACAGGTAAGTTCCGATTCCACATAGTAAAACATATCGTTGAATTTTAATGCGTTTCCTCTTTTCGTCCTAGATCGTTGTAGAAAATAAGCTGACGGTGATCTTTGAATAACCGAATTTGGAAGCATCGTGTATTCATTGAATTATTCACGATTCTGTCCAAACTAAAATAACCAGACGGGTTCAAGCTCGTTCAATAATATAGAATGCACTGAACTTTGAATAGAAAATATTTATATGACGCTGTTGTTTCTTTTAATAATCTATTTGTCTTCTGTTTAATAATTTATTTGTTTTTAATGCAGCAGCGTTTTTTTAAGACGAAAAGATAAATCATCATTGCTTTCTTTATATATTTATATTCGTTTAAAATAAAACAGATCGCAAACGACGTTGTAATCTTAAAACGTTGTATCGAAAAATAAGAATAAATTATATAGCATTTTTATACGAAAACATACATAAAAACCGCTTGTACTTTTTATTTGGAATCTCCTTATAATAAACTAATTGTTGAGTTCTCAAGAAACTCAAAATGAATCTTTTTTAGGTATTGATTTTGTTCAATTTCTAACAATTCTTCATTGCTTATATTTTTTTATATCATATTGAATCGATAATATCGTATTGCGAATTAGAAGTTGCGTTTTCCTTTGAAATTCGCATTATTAAAAAAAATCGTTAAAGTTATAATTGTAGTGATTTATTGGCTATATTGATTATATATTATAGGCAAATATTTTATAAATAATATTCATAAGTGAGTTTTTCTTAATATCGTTTTTGTAAAATTGATATGATCGTCATATTATACATATTATTGTTGAGTGAATATTTTATATTGAAACTGTATCCGCCATGAAAATAGAGTGCAGAAATAATCAGATTCATAGTTGGAAAAATAATCAGTTTGCGAGATGAAATGGTTTTCATGTTGGCTTCGTCGTTTTTTTTTGCTTGCTTTTTATAAATCTTAGTCAAACTGGAATCCAGCAGGCATTCAGCGTTGATGAATTTAATTCAAATAATACCACAGAACCATTTTTTTGCACAATTCGAATGAAAATGTATGCGTCTTTGGATGGAGTTAAGATTTAAAAAATACTGAAAAGAAAAAATATTGTGTATGTTCTTATACCATATCGTATCATATTGTTTTCGCGGAAATTCAGATATAATAAAAGTTCCATTGAGTCCAACGATACTTTTTGGTTAATCGTTTCTGATTGCTTTGTGTGAATCCTCTATGGCAGCGATTCTTAAACTTATGTAGTCCGCGGATCCCCTTTTGAACAATTTTTTTTGGTCAAATATTGGTCAAAATAGATTTTTTTATAATGTTTTCTGTAAATATTTTCACAAAAATATTTAGTTCAAGTGTAGATCTGTTTTTTATATTTTCGCGGAGCCCCGATAATGGTTTAGGTCCAGATTAAGAATCGCCTATTGCAAAATAATTTTAAAAAATTGATTTTTATTCAATTTATGTGTTTTTATTCTATATCCCAAGAAAAATGCTCATCTCTATAAATGCGTAGAATAACCAGCAATATATTTTTAACACTATGTATTATAACGTAGTGCCTATAGCCAGAAATTAAGTCTCAAGAACGACGTAAAATGTCTAGGGTTGGGATGGGTTCCGCAAAAAAAATGTTGTTCAGGAGGTGGTATTCGGACTACATAAGTTTAAGAATCCCTGCTCTACGGAAGTTGTATTCTAACGTAAGAATGGTGTTAAGTAGTTTGGTTTAACGAGTGAATTTTGTTATATCCATTCGTTCTACATCCAGTTATTTGTCATGGGAATCCATTCCATTATTTAAATAATAGGCGATTAAAGGGTCCGCAGCATTTGCATTCGTCAAAAATGTGAGAAAAGCGAAGTGCTACATTCTTTTATAAATGCAGCGTTTTACTCCAACAAATGTGTTCCCTGCCTGGCAATTATGATGAGTTATGGACGAAATAGAACAATAACAGAACCGCTCTTCTAAATTACCATTTTGGTATTTGACCATAAGTGTTATGATGTTTAAGGAGCATTTTATGCCTTTTCGAACGAGAATGAAATACCTGTTTTGTGTACCTGTTAATTATTTCCATTATGATCGAATTTCGTTGAAATTGGACGGACAGACATTTGAAATTGTCAAAGTTGAATCTGAGCAGATAAGGGGATAGTTTGATAAAGTTTATTAGAAAATTTTATTATTGCGTTTTGGCAATAGCTCGAGCACATTACGACGATGAAATATTCACGTTAGTTCTGCAAACTTTGAAATTAAAATGCTTTAGATTAGAATGCTCTATAATACTATTGACAAACGTTGCTCGTTTTTTTTTGTATCCAAGTTGGTAAAGCAGATTGACATATTTGGCGCCGAAGACTGGAAACTCTTCTTTGCAAAGCAAATACGAAAACAGTCATCAGTAAGGATATCCATCAGATATTTATAAAGTGTTTTTGAGCTCCAAGAAAAATGGAAATGTAAACACATCACGTGGAATCGAAAAGCAAATTTGGCAAACTTAATATGTATGCCGTATACAGTTTACTTTGTTTTGTTTGCAAAAATAACAAAAAGAAGAAAGCGCTTCTGCGATGTTTACTTACTATTGTTACAGTTTATTTAATTTAGATAATATCATCACATTGATGTAGAGGACACAGATATAAATGTATTTAAAAATCCTTGATTTTAAATAAATATCACACATATATGGAATAAATTCGTCTTTACATTTGCTATAAAAATTGTGTTAATTGTCCATTACAAAAGCTTTATGACCCTGCACCGAAGACAATTCCCTAACCGAATCTCAAGTCCGAATATAAACGTCAAAATAGGAATTCCATACGAAAAAGAGCGTTCGGATATGAAGCTGGTTAATCATGTGCCCTTCGTAATAACACAAGAACTCGGCTTACCAGTTTTTTTTGTTTCTGGTGTATTCTCTCATAACGGTCCGGGTTTCCGATGTCTTCTATGCGTCGACGACGCGTCGATGACTCTTTTATTGTCGGCGCTGGAAGATTGTTCTCAGCGGACCTGCCTTTGTCTGAGCATTGATCGTATCGAATTCCTAGTTAGAAATTGGCCATAGTCGAACCTTTCCATAAAACGCGTGAAAAATTCATCAGTCATTGCTCTGGTCGTGAGCCTCACTGCCTCGTTATCGATACTGATCGATCAGGTAGAGTTCGATCAAAAATCACTTGTTACGAATTGCTCTTCTTTTCAGTGGACATAAAATGAGCATTTCGTATTCAATTTATCAACGCATCAAATCAATTGCATAGTTTGCAAAATTGCCGATGAAAAACAATATGGAATCCATTTCACAAGCATTATCAATATTGCTAATTCTCATAGTGAACGAATAAAAACTATTAGATCTTTGAAATATAGTATGAATTCTTCAAAGAAGGAATTCTTCGTATTATTCGGTTTACAAAAACTTTTCATTTATTTTGTCTACGTATGTATTCCAAGAATAGAGTTTTTGAGATTTACGCGAGTTATACTTAGATGTCGGTTAACAAAAGTCAAACGAGCATCCGATCATGTTAGTTTTTATTTATAGGTAATGAATTTGCTTTTTGCTGATATTTTAAACAATAAAATGTGTTAATGGGCACATCATAAGCATATAAATTAAACCCAGGTGAATTAGCCTAAATTAATAACCTAATAAGAATCCGGGTTCTAAATCACTTTATCAAAACTTGATCTATATAAAACTTATCAAATATGTATTTTACATTACTCTTTAAAATAATGCATACAGTTATCTTGAAAGTGGTTTCAAAGTGATTTTCCTCAAAGAGGTTGCAATATTCAATGGTCTTTTAATTTTGAAGTACCATCAGCAAACAATGCTCCTAAACGTTTGTGACGAGGAATATATAAGAAACACATCAAGATTTTCCTGCTTTGTTCTGTTCTCCAAAATATCTCTTCAGTTTTTCTGAAATGTAAATTTTGAGCAGTAAAAATAGATGTTAATTGCGGGCTCTGTGAATGCAGCGTGCTGTTTTTATGAATAAAAAGACAATGCACTTCGCGTTTTGATGTCGCAGTCTAGACAAAAAAATCTAATAATTATACAGCGACAAAGGAAAAGCGACTTCCTAATCCGGAGGCATTAATCACGAACAAATGGTATAAATTAAAACAATACGAGATATTAATACTTTGCTTAAAATGAACAATGGTCCGGTGGCCCCTCCATTTTGTGGGCATGACACGGTTTGAATAACACCAAAACAATTTCTGTAATAAATGTGTGAAATACGTAGCTACGAGCATTCATTTTAGAAGCAATTTTAGCTTAAACGATATTATTTTTTAAAGTACAATTATAGCAACGTAATAAGAAAATGTTTGAATCACTGGCTATAAAATCGTATTGATCGAAATAAACTTATGCGTTTATAATTAATGCTAATGCAGACTTTATAAGTCTCTATTTAATACATCACAGCCGCTCAAACGTTTATTTATTCAATGAAAACATTTATGCTCATTTCAAATATAAATATAACACCAGGCATTTCAAATAAAATTATGTATTTATACAGTGATTATTAGTCCATATTCAGATATTTTAAATGAATAATATGAAATCTTATTAAATATGTTCGGGATAATTGGAATTAATAATTAATTTTTCATTGCAAATTCCATGTTTTAATAATGTAATATTGAAACTATAATATTTGCTTAAAGCTGTTGGTATGTTTGAATAATGGAAAAAGTATCTATATTAGATATAAATTATTCATTAAAGAATTTTTTCATATTATTATGAATAAAATGTGTTATAAATTGTAATTTGTCTGGTCTTCCAAGGCTTGCAACCAAATAGCTTGATTGTTTATTGGCCATTAATTTTAATGCTTCAATTAAAAGTATGAACAAAGATCGTCCTTCAAGGATTACTACGGTACAAATCATGATTTGAGCATGTTCTTGTTTTTCATGGCAATTTGTTGCTCAAAATTATTATTGCAAATACTCGTATATGGGCGTCCGTAAGATATTGCACTTTCTAGATTCTATAAGTTTTAAGATCAAGTGTATGTATTATTTTACTTTTGCATTTCATTATGAATATTTGTTTTTTTTATAGGTTTTATCAAACTTAAAATTATAATAACTCATCACTACTTCTGTTCTAACTATACACTGGTGTATGTAGGTTTTAAGAAAATTGGGAATGTAAATACTCGAAATTGCTACAAATCTATTTCGGCTATAAAATATTTAAATGGATTCATTTCATTTTATCAAGTCTGCTTATTAAATTTTATTTTCTAACATTTAATTACGTGGAAATTGTTGTGGGAGTCTGTAGAATTTGTGGACCTATACGAAACACTAAATGAAAAATTCCATGTAAATTTTATAACAAATCCTGAAAATATAGTTGATGTGTTCATTTTGTTGAGTTATAAAAGCAAAGAAATTACTTGGAATTCAACCCTTATTCAAATTTATCTCTATGACGTCATTACACATCTATATTACTAATGATTGACAATAAAAGAATTATAACATTGCTCATCTCTTATTACCCCATGAGACATTAAATTTTAGAAAATGAAAAAAATCATTCTCTTCTTTATAATGTTTTATTTACTGTCGATATATTGCAGCGATGAAGTCCTTCCACTTTAGTCACTTTCTTCTCTTATACGTGTAAACCTTAGAGCTTTCGCCGTAATGGGTCTGCCAAAAATAAATCTCGCGATAAAGTCTGAACACCACTGATTTATCGGGTTCAACAACGCCATTCCATCGTCTGCCTGACCCATATTCTATTCCGCATCGAAACGCGTCTATTCAATAGAATGGCAAATACGCTCGTGACTGATCTTTCACTCGTACAATTTATTCTATCGACGCAGAATGTTGCAACAACAATGGAGATGAATCCAGGTATGTGCTGGGACTTGTGCCGATTCATTGTCAAATTTTGAATGTAAATAAATAGACTGTCAGTCTTTTCAATGATACCATTATTTTCTCAAAAATGCTGAATATCCGATCGATTTAACACCACTTAGCTTTGTATAACAAATGGCGGGGAACATACTATAAAATTGTTTTGTATCTCTATGGGATTTGATTGATATCAATACAGACCCTGTTAAAGGTTTTTTTATCACAATAATAAATTCGTCGTTGATGATTCAACCCCAATATCATTTTTTTTCATTTAATAGCTTTAGAAATAACTATAGTCACTATAGTAGTATAAAAGTGTTTTGTCTTAAAGTGTCTTAAATAAAAGATGTTTTTTTATTGAATTTAAATAGAACATGATTGAGATGCGATTTCAAATTTGTTTTCAGATTTATTTTTGTTAGAACTTTTATAAAAAATCAGTTTTTTGCTTAAAATATTAGTTAAAACAAATTTTCATTTTGAGTTATGCCATTTTATCCATAATTTCAAATTTGGTGAATATCTGGATATCTGTTCTCCATACAAAATACTATCTAATACAATTTAATAATCTATCTAATGCTGAAATATATAACTTTAAATTTACTTTCACTTAATTAACACGTAAAATTGAAATACCATGGTCAGTTTTGATCTACAAAAAAAAATCTAACTCAACGGGTCACTACTTCTTTGGAATTAACCGAAAAATAACGGATATAATAATAAGCATTATTTTGGTCCAAACACATAAAATCGTCTATTATATTGTTTTGATAGTAAAAACAATATTTAATTTATCGGGAATCAAATTTCTCTTTCGTTTGCGAGTGTTATGCAAATTTTAATGCTTTAAGCAATTTTTTTATAACGAGATTTGAGAAACTTTGCACTATTAAGGTTCTCTTTGGTGAGCACGTCCCGGGGCCATATGAGGTTTTGGTTCTTCTTTGTTTACGTTTTTCCGCATTCACGTGCGTACTCGTGATGTTATTATATTCATGAGATCATACATCAAAGGAACAAAGCTTCTCCATCCCTTCGTCTTAAATACTAAAACAGAAACTATGTTCAATTAAAATTCTTAGTCTACCTCCAAAATTCAAGAGTCGTCAGTTTAATTTCAATTTTAGCATCATGAGGAGCTTTGGGCTCGACTCATTCGAGCTTTACCGCCCTTTGCACAAAATTACACAAAAGCCATGTAGTTTTAAGAGTTGTCATTTTGATTTTCGCCGCGCTGCCAAAAACTTCTCTTTTTCTTCATTTTTTTACAGCCATTTAACATTTCGGTTGAACTCGAATTGTCGTCAGCGGTATATTGTTTCAAATTGCGCATTTGCTCGTGTTTTATGAGTCCAATAAAACGTTATACGGGAGCAAATATGTTTTCGGAATATATTTTTTTCGGCATATTTTTATCCCACATTTTTTTATTCGGGACGTAGTATTCAAAGTGTCCAAAAAGCGAAAAGGGATCATGCCATAACCGAGAATGTCCATAAAGGGAACGGAGCACAGGGAACACTCAACGTCTATTACGAGGACAAAGGGAATTTATCTCAAGAAGGAGTTTATTAAATATTTTCTAAATGTCTTTATCGAATCCAAGCGTTCCAACAAATCTACCATATTGGAAATTCTGGTGTACTTCCACATACATCGATCTTAAAAATACGCCATATAAACTAATAATTTCTTAATTGTGCTACATGAATTTTCTCTTAAAATAGTTCGTTCATTTCCTTTAAAATATTGCAATATTTAAAAATAATTACATAATTAAAACCAACATCAATTTTGTAATTTTTTCTATCTCTTAAAAATATTTTATTTGCGTCTGTGCATTATCTAAAATATGCTTGTCATCTTTATATAGGATACTTATTTATATTATTGGTTATAATAAATGGTATCTAAATTTGATTTATTTCCATGGAAAGCGGTCGTTTATTTACTTGAATTAGGTTTTTTCTGTTTTAAGAGTTTCACATTTAATTATTGGAAATGGATTGTGGCGTTCAATGTGGTGTAAATTAATAGCCATAATATTAGAGAAAACTATTAAAATATATTACCAATATATTCTTCGAACTCTTGAAATACCTCGTTCCAGTTTCGGATATTTTTATTCCTTAAAAAGCACTTTAAGTCACGAAAAATGTGAAAATCTTTATATTTATGTCTTTCTTTATCTTCCATGAGCTTTTTCTGATATATTGAGAGTTTTGACGAGAGTCCTGGAGACTCATCGGTAGTCAACCATTCCCTAGATTTTTTCTGTTATTGCATAAAATCGATTTTAGTTTTTCCATATAAATTCCATTTCGAATTTCATTATTATAAATCATCAAAGAAGAACACTCCTCTAAGCGACTCAGTCCGCCTTCAATTGGCCTTCTAACAGTTCGTGCGGCACCCCACTTATGCAGTTTTCTAACTTTTCCTATTGAAGCGAGACGATGATAAATAAACGTGCCGTTAATACACAACTCACAAACAAGTGCTTGATTTGTTGTATGTGGATTGGCTATTAAATCTTTTAAATAAATTATGTATTTAAAAATAAATTAAAGACCTTTGTACCTTTGTCAATTTCAAATAGTTGAACTTGTAAGATATTGCACCAATGGCGAATTTAGCGCTTTAGAGACCCTTGGCGCAATTTAAGATTGATGCCCCCTGTAAAAGTGAAATTGTGCTGTTTAAGGGATGTAAATAAGTTTCTGGTATCCCTTGAATTACGCGATAGGTCAAAAACTTTTTGTGGCTCCCTAAAATTTATGAGGTCTCCTGAATATTTAAGGTGCACGTAGGCGCCTATATGTAAATCCGCCAATGTATTGCACAGAATCATTCCCAATCATGGTTTTTGACCAACTGACATTCCGGCTATAGATGCGCGAATCAAACAATTGAAGATCGTATTTTTAACTGATTTACTGATATTGCTGTTTGAGAAGCTGTGTTTTAAAGGAGTACATGTGTATTATATGTTACACTGTAGTACTTTGGTGGTTTTGATACACGAACGTGCATACGGCTGTAATACCTCAAACAATGGTCCGTGTCCCAGTTTCCATGATCGTCTTTCACCTACTGAACTCAACTATTCACAACTTAATTGTGCTTTTGCTTATAAATCCACACCCATATAATTGCAATAATGAACCATGACAATACGAGCAAGAGTGGCGATGGAAAGTGACTATTATTACATTTTCAAAGCAAACTGATTGTATAATATTTGAGAACATCTGGAATGGTTGGAGGATTTGCAGGCGATTATTAACATATTTTAAAAATGCAGACACAGGTTATTTTGTGTATGGATGTTCTGTAACTCGATACTGCCTAAGGGTGTTTATGGTTGTAAAATTGCGTTCTAGGAATGTTAGGGATGAGCAACGGACGCATCTTTAAGACACGTGTTAAAATTAGAAATGCATTCTGAGAATCCCGCGATGCTTAATAATATGGCAATATAAGCTATGAATTATAAAATATATGTTGCAATTATTTTCGTGGGTTTATCTTTAATGCTAAGAAACTGAATATATTTAGGGTGGATATAAAATTAAGTCAGGGTAGTCTTTAATTCTCCAAGAGAAGAAAGTTTCAAAATCTTTAAACTCTACGGAAGTTTGATTGCCTCACGTAATAAATTGAAAAATAAGTTATAAATACAAGCTGTTGTGTAAGATTTTAAGCGTGTTTCCAAAATGTCTAACCTTACAATCTCGCTGAAGCTAATTTTAATACCAAAATTGCTTTGTCCAACTCGTTCCCGTTTTTGCAAAATCGCTCTGGGAATACTTCCGAATCACTTTTTAATGGGCAGACTGTTTGATTACGGTCGAGAGTGATTAAATAAATAAACCCGTATAGGTTCCGTTAAACTGTCATTTGTTAAGGACTCCCTTTTTGGACATAAAATACGTCGTGTTAATTGAATGCCAATACTCAGTTTATTATTTTTTATTTAAATATATTGAGTTCTCTTTGAAAAATTAAATTGAATAAAATCGTACTAATCTACATATATTTTTGTACTGAGGGGTAAACTAATTCATTTTTGTGGCGAAATTTTGTGATATTTTATAAAAAGTATCAGTCCATCTGAAAACGAAAACATATGAGATAAATGAAGGGAGTTTATGGTATAATGGTCAAAAGATATCAGCTGATAGAAGAAATTATTGAAAGCTAAAGAGGGAACTAAATTCTAAATAATATGGTATAGGAATGATATGAATTACATATGACTATTTTTTTACTCCATTCATTTCTAGTTAATACTTTATTTGGAACTAAGTTCTATTTAACCGATGTTAAAATGAACATGCTTTGTACATTGTGCTATTTGAGCAATTATTCTTGGAATTAACTAATTGTGCAATGCAGGCTTTGGATGTACTATTTTATAATGGAAAAAATGATAAGTTATGAATAAGCTTATTTTATTTATATATTTTCAAGAGAAACTTACAGCTAGTACAAAAATGAGAGTAATTAAATTGTTAAACAGAAGCCATTTTAAAGGAATCATGAACATATATTTAAAACACCTTACGTACGGTAAATTTTCGCATAGTTTTAGTTTATAGCTTCGTATATTGGGAATGTGCTCAATTAAAAAAAATCAACAAATCCTTATAAGACAAATAATGGGAAAGACATGTGAAAAACATGCCTTAATACATAAAAATATGCTTCCCGTATGTAATGTGTTAAGATAGCGGTTCTTAAACAGGGGTCGTGAACTCTTGGGGGTCCGCGGAGCCAATACCGAGAGTCCTAGACATGTATAAATCGTGGTTAAAATATCCACCTTTAATTGAAAAACTAGGATGTTTTTTGCACAAATGTCGTATAATGGTGAAATCATAATCGCATATCGAAGGCAGAAGGTCAAAATTTGAAGACTTAAAATGTCTAGGGTTGTGAAGGAGTCCGCAAAGTCCACGAAAAATATTGTGCTCAAGAGAGTGAGTTATGTTAAGATATTATGGCAACTTAAGGCAGTGCTAACAATCGTACAATATAATGTATTTTTTTTTATTAAAAAAAGTATCAAGTACTGTTTCTATATCCATTGCCTAGAGCACGGTGGTAAAATAAGATAAAATGAAATAAAATAATCTCATATAAGACCGTCATTATTGAGGTTTTACTTTGGATCCACACGAGCCTGTCTCGTAAAACGAATAGACCATGAAATTTAATACATCATCTTCGGCAGCGTGAAGACAGTCCCTCGGAAGCCTCTCATCTGGCGTACCCGAAAATGCAATCGTCAAAGCCGCTTTAAAGACTCTTTAGTGCATTTTAATATTCTTCTGGATCATATACTTGGTTATTTTATCCAACCACAGTCACGATGAGATTGTATATTTCGACATCGGCTTACTCATCTTTGTTGATTCAAGATTATGTACAGAGTCTTCGCTTGGACGGAGAGCTCCATATAATAATAGATGATACAAATAAATATGGGAATTATGGCGGTGATGCGCTCACCAATGAAAATCAACATTCAGCTTATTTATGTAAACCGAGCTCATTTCCTGATATGAATTCCTGACGAATGATGAGCTCATTGAATTTTGGACGCAGTCTTAATACATTTGTTAGAAGGAAAATTCCTTTTGTGAAACATTTTTGTTGTGTGTATATTGTTCGGTGAATTTGAAATTGTACGGATTTGTCTGAATTAAAGCCGAAATACTTAAAACATTAATTATCAGATGCATTATAATATGCAAGATATATAGATTCTATTACTTCTATGATTATTGTCAAAGCAAATGATTCGCTTGCGTTAAGAGTGCATTTTTTAACATCTCGAAAGATTATTTATGCATTTATATTGTTTTGAAATGAAGAAACATTACGATCCAAAACAAGATCAAAGCAAATCATTGCTTTCGTATGGCTACTCATCATACTAAATTATTAGTACACTTTTTCTTCAGTCAAAGATGTTTAGTGACTACCTTCGTACAATACACAAATATTTTCTTAAGTTAATTTTTTTATTTGAGATGGAACTTGGGATATGAAATAATATGGGATTAAAAATATATTAAAACGCTTGTTAACACTTGTTAGTTTGTATATATAACATTTTTTAACAAAATAAAATATTTAATATAATTTTTATTTTTATTGCAGGTAAGCATGCGAATTTTATAATTGAGAGTTTATAAGCTAAATGGACAAAGGTAAGGACATTATTTATTTACATCAAAGTTATTTGTACACGTGGTTCGAATATTTGTGACCTTCTTTCAGATAGATTTTACCTACAATGCTTTAAAATCCTTGAGCTCTTCTGCGATAACACAACGAAATTTTTGCTTCATAAATTATTCACATTTACCTTTCAGGTGTGAATATTTCATTTGAGTGGTTTCCGATCTTGAATATTTAATAACACTAAAGTAATTTTGCTCCGTCTTAGAAAATAATAATGAAAACATGAATTTATACCGGAGTGGTTTCGAGCGTTACTCAGTTGCAAAAAAATAGCAGTGGAACAAGTGGTAATTAAAGGGTTAAAAATGACCTAATTTTGTACGCAATATTAATATCATCCAGTCGTCCATCAGGGAAAGTAGTTTCATCTGAATAATTAAAATTTGGGTGCGACTAATTGTAGCTGCGAGCAATTTAGTTGGGTAAACCGGAAGGAAGTACTAATAAATGTCCGTAGCGAACAGTTCCGCGTGTCAGAAATCCTCAATAATCCACGGGTACGCTTTTATAAATGGAGAACATCCCGATATACTAAAATCTTTATTCTTATTAGTTTAATTAAGCCATAATGGCTTTCTGCGTCGACAGAAAGCCGCTCGCTACCCTAAAATATTAATATATTTTTTAATGGAATTAAACGATTAGTATACAACGAGAAAATCTATTTCAATAATGTCGGAGTTGTCTTTGTTTAGTTTTTCATTCGCAAGATATAAGAATATTTTATAAATCTTGATACAAAATCGCAGAGACGCAAATTGGTTTCAAAAGGCTGCATCGTTGGTATCGTTCAATCTTAAAATCAACGAAACGTAAAGCGTTGTAATCCCGTTATTTATGCAAAATTTCATATTGTGCAATATTAATTTGCATTGTACGCTTTTTAAACGTCGTTTTTTGCATTATTTTAAATTCACCACATGTAGAATTGTATTTGAAAATGTTTCTCATCCGGTACAGATGGTACAAAAACCAACCCTAATGCTTTAATATGGACAATGCTTGCCAATTTTTTTTTATCCATGATTATATTAAGAAAATAAATGCTGCAAATTCCTTATGAATTCTTGTTTCTCTGCGTCATTTGAAATTCTTTTTCCTCTTATTGGTTCTTTCCACTTATCATCTGCCATGTTAATTATAGCGCGAAATCTCACTAGGAGTGCGGCCCATAACACGTTATAAATATATCGTAAAGTTATTTCAATACAATTTTAAGGAAATCCTCTGCATTAATTTTTATATTTTTCAAAATAATTTAACGGTAGTACAAAATAAGATAAATGCCTTTCACCAAGGTAAAAATTCAATAAAATATAAAAATGTTCTAAGAAAATTTAAACATGCTCAATTAGCATAAACAAAATGTTCTTATAACATAAAAGCATATAGATGGGAAGGATCATATAAATACTCCTCTATTGCGTCCTGAGTGATCCTTCCATTATTATGTTACAGAATCAGTATTTATTTTTGTCCTATAATTTTTTACTTTTAAAATATTCAAGCCCTAAACCTTATAGACAAGGAGCAATATAATTATATTGTTTAGTATTTGTTTGATTAGCTCTTGATGGTTATGTGCAATTTATTGCTTCAAGGAATTTATTGCAATTAGGATGGTAATGAAAAATATTCATTCTTAGGAACGTGTCGGTTTTATGCTTACTCAGCATTGATCAATATTAGGTTGTTCGTTGATCAATAACAGCCAGTGAAAGTTCATATAGAGTCCAAAATTTGCATGAAGGCTTCGCAAATGATCTTATCTAATTCACCACGTATAGCGGAGTTTTATTGATGATTTCTCAATCATTTTTTTAGAAGGATATTATTAATACACAAATTATTTGTTGATAATGAAACATAATTAGTACTATCTTTGAAATAAATTTGCGATGATGCGCAGCAAAAATGATGATGATTTTAAAATCAGCCTAAATCACTCGTTTTGTATTGAAGTGTCCTATGTTTATTATTATCCAACCCTGTCAAGGTTTATCTAAAAAAAAAGATGTAATCTCATGAATTTTATTTGAATGTATTCGAATTTTATTCACACTCTTTGTGCGCCCGTATTCAGAAACCTTATTTTCCAATTGTCACGAATGTGAAAAGTCCTCAAGGAATCGTCCCTTAGGGACCATTTTGACATTCGCATTTGCCATTCCTTCGCAAGTGACAATTTTTTCATATATTTTCTTCTCGGGCAATTCAATTTAAAACGAAAATCTACCGTAACAATTCGCCTCGATATTTTATGGTTTTTATTTTCAAGCCACAAAGATTGATGTTCATCTTAATCGTCCGATTCAAAGCGAGTATCCGCATAGTAAGGGTTTGTTTGTAATTGACCTCTACTCAACTGTATTAACCCTATTCATTCAACTTTGATCCCCCTGTCGCCTATAGGTTTTTAATCAAATCAATTGGCTTTCAGTTTTATAAACTTAAGTTTTGCAATTTGTCTTATTTTCTCCGCAGCTTCTTGCACCCTTTCTTCTTGCACTCTTAAATCAGCGTAAAAGAGAAATACAAAAATTACTTTTTTTTTGCTCTAAAACAATTTTATTTATTTTTTTGTGCAAATAATTCACACTAAAAGAATAGTCCTTTAAATTAATTGAAAATTTCTTGTTATAAATTTGTTTATTATGTTTTGTGGTATTATAAATAACAGGAGCAGTGTGGGTTTTAAACTCATTTGATACTGTTTCAAATTTTTCAATAGGACTTCATTTTCAAACCATAGACTTATACCTATTTTTTTTATAGTCACAGTCGTTTGCATTAAAGTCCAGAGTTAAGAATGGCCAAATTATGCAAAATTTGACCTTAATGTATTTATTACGCCTTTGGGGGGAGATGTTCGTTTCCGCCTCGTGGTCCTCGAGTTGTGTAAATTATATCCAGATCTAGTTTAATTCTCTTTACGTCCTCACCAAGTGCTTTAATTTAACATATTAAATGTTACGCAAGACTTTATCAGTGATGCAGAATTTCAGACGCCATCTACTGTGAACGATTATTTTTTATACATTTTATTATGTATGAATTACCATTATTTTAGTGCCAGCGTTAACAATTTCAATTTATAATAATTGGTTTTTGTTCCTTTCTTATGAGAAAAGTGTTCATTCAAATGAATATATATAACTGTTTCTATGGTATTGTTTGAATTACACACCATTAAAAGTTTTTATTGCTAAAAATAATATTTAATATATTTTTATTACATTTAGTTCCCAATTTTTTGCATAATATCAACATTACTTTGTTGAGATTTCGTGCGTTTCATTGATTGATGCTTTAGGTTATTTAGCATTACATAGCTTTATGCAAATTTATTCTTGAGAGTAGACAAAAACATTATTAATGGAGTTTAAATACAAAAATCTCAATTCAATCAAACCTGTCATCATAATGAATGAAAAATCACCCTCCCAATTTATTAGGAATGTATTCATATATTGTAATGATTAAATATTGCTTTATGGTTTACTTTTAATGATACCTTAAAGATCGATAAACTCTTATCTCCTAATATGAAAATATAAAAACATTGTCTGTTAAAAATAATGTTTTTTTATCATTAGACATATTTTTTGTTGGAATTCGATGAAAACGACTTTATTTGGGCATCGGTCTATTTCATAGCTGCATTTTAAAATACGAATTATAATCTTGGGATTAGGCTAGAAATTCGCTTCGGTTCGAGCTTATATATCTTGATTACGGATTTGTAACGCATGTCCTGAGGCGGATCCCCAGGAGCACGCATTGTCTAAAGATCATCATGACAGCCATGCCCGATCCGATGATAGTACTTTTCCACGTTCAGATTGAACCTTTTGGTCCACCAAACCCGCCCACATCCAAATTATTACACCTTCAGAACCCACACACCCAATGTCGTAAACTGATTTTCAACTTTCCGACAAATAAAAAATGCGATTTCGATGCTTTCACTCGTGCTCGCCAATCCCGTTATTCGCATCCCCGTTCCTTGGTAATTAAATAAAGGCTTTTACGCTCGCGTTGCGTACTAATTGAGTGAACGGCCCCGGTCTCTCTTTAATCCCATTTATCGACTTTTACCAACTTTTTTCGTTCTTCTAATAGTCTTAGATCGGGACGATTTGCGAAAGAGTACGATGTATAAAAAACGTCGGTAAAATATCCTAAAAGATGTAAATTAACATACCAATCAAACTCTCTTTAATATTGTTTTATTCTATCGTGCTAGAAATGTTTTTTGATAGTAAATGCTTTCATAGCGTCATTGTTCAACTTCATTCATCGTGTAATATTGTTAAGAATATCACGTTTTATAGACAAATAGAGTAGAACCAGGGTTACGAAACTATTTTTATGTTAGATGATCGCATTAATTTATTTATAATTAATTAAGACCACAATCAAGAAACTTAAACTATATATACATAAAAAATTATTAACAAAAAGGGTTGTTTTATAAATATTTGATTCGCGATATCAAGACTACAGGTTTCCTTTTTAATAATAATCATTTAAATAAAATGAAAAATCCTTTCCTTACTAAGGTAATCTATGGAGATTGCCTACGTCCGATATTGGATATGAAAGTTAAGAATGAATATATATTTCCGTTGTTTAACTATGATATATTTTGAAAACTAACAATCGATAGTTTAATGGAGCATATAGTTGTATTTAATTTATGAGGTCACCATTATTCATTAAAGTTGTGTCTTTGATATGTGAACGAAAACATTTTTTACTAAATAAAAATTTTATAACTGGTACTTTTATTCTAATTTAGTAACTAAATTACCGGTTGAATACATTTCCCCACTTAAATAAAAAAAAAATTTGAATACATTAATAAAATTCCTATAGGTTTATATTTTTTTTCCATATATGCTCGAACGATTTTTAAAAATATCTGATTTAACACATATTCTTATCTGTGCTGGATTCTAGTGTTTTATTTTCAATTCGAGTGAGGCGAAACTATACTTAATAATAAGCAGCAGTATTTACATAGTAGACATCAGACAAGTGCAAACATCAGTCTGTGACTAGTAGCCGAAGTCTTTTCAATGTTTACCGTCGTAATTGATGAACAAACGAGAAAAGCATGAAATATTAACTGGCAGTTTTTTTGTTCTCAAAAACAAGTAATATGATCAGTGTTTTTTAAAGATATTTTAAACATTTTATATTCCTGCGAATCTTATACACATTCATCTGAGTACTTCAATTTAAAAAAATGTTATGCAAATTGTGTGTGTGCTATGGTTGGCGAGTTGTTTTCCACTCTTATTTTCTTACATTTATTCGAAACTAAGAGGCGTAAAGAGCCTTATTAGCTGTAAATTATGAACTGATTGTTATTGCCTTTTTGTGTTCCTTAATGAAGTGGTAAACAATCTCCTTATCAATGGATCTCCTTATTAAAATTCGTAGTTTCGAACTTGCTATTGACAAAATTCATTCTTTGGTCGTGTTATTTCATTTAGTCCTTTCACCGGAGCAGCATCACAAGTCGCTTTATGACTGTCTGCTCGTTCTATTTAATTGCTAGGAATGCTCATCAGAGCATATTGTCACTAAGAGTTACAAAGCTTTATTAACTGACTCTCGGTACATTGACCCGTTTGTACTAATTATTTAATAAAGATGCTTTTTGTTGATGCATCTTGATCATCCAATTAAAAGAAAGGGCATATTCCTTGACGAACTCGTTAATGCAGCTGCTAAATATTGTTCTTTTGTGTATCATCATTCAATTTGTAGCTGCATTCAACTTTAGAACATATTATTTTTCAAAAATAATCATTCTTTCATCTATTGTTTAATAGTATATTTTTAATATTCGTACGATTACATCTTGTTAATTTTATAATATTCATTTATCAGGCATTGTAATCTCCATAGAATATTTTGTTCGGAATGGTTGTGTCTAATATTGTGATTTTACATTGGTTTCCACACATGGCTCACCTGGATAAAGCTGTCGCGTTAATCGAATTTAGGTAATATATAGTGTTGGTGACTCTAGTTATAAAAGTTTGAGTTCCAATCCAGATTGTGGAAAAACATTTCAACGTACAAAGAAATCTTGTCGTTATATATTATAGAATATGAAAGTTTGATCTAGGTTTACCACGATTTTTGGATCTGTAAAATTAAATACTGAGATGATTAATGATGACATGAAGGGATGACTTTGATGAATTAAAATATTATTTCAAAACAATGATCATTTTGCTACTTATGGATTCTTTCCTACTTAAAATTTTGATTGCAAGAATATATTAATTCATAATTTTTCATTGAGTAGAGTCATTTTTCTTTTGATTGTGCAAGTCCAAATCATTCACACACACACACACACATACACATATGTATATATATGCGCTATTTCCGGTACTACACTGTATTCATTCTTCATTTCCATCTGAATATGAATGGATTTAAAGGCTTACTTCCGTTCCATGGCGGAGCGGAAAGATCGGAGCTTTCCATTCTCAGTTTCATACTTTCATCTATGTGAAGTGATGCGATCGTGAATTTATTGTTTCGGACTTTATACACATTAATTGTGATTCTTTTGTGCGTATAATATATACACATCATTCCGAATTAAAAACGCAAGCACGTGCTTTCCATGTACGCATGTTCCAGTTTTGCCGGATACAGACCAAAATGTTTTTGGTCAATTAACAGCTTTTGCTGTGTTGAAATGCGTATGAATTTAAAAATAAACGGAACCTTCGTAAGTTATGTAGTTATTTTGCTCATAATGTACTCTGGTTGTCTCGTGGGAGAGAATTTTGAGCAAGTCTTGTGGTCGTTTTTCAAGAACTTATTCTGCTAAAGTATCGTGCATGTATCCTGGTATCGCACGAGCATGAGACATGTTCAGTATACTTTCATGTATGATTCCATTGCTATATGAACCTTTTAAATATTATTTAGAGATATACAATTACTTCATTTATATTTACCATATTAAAATAATGAATAACTCGAACGATTTTTCCCACATTTCAAATTACAATAGTTTATACCCTTGATTGGATTCTCCAGTTATGTATTGACAAATACGCGTTTTCCATTAAATCGTAATTTAAATAAGTGTATTCGGGCAGACGTCGCAATGGTTGGCATTTAAAAGGTTAAAGAGTACACTAGAGGGTGGATGCCGAATCTAATTATCCTTTGGAGTGATATTAATTTTCATTTATAAATAAATTATCTTTAATAATATTATATTAAAAAAATGGTTATTTTGATCCAATATAGAAATATGGTAAAATAATATATATGGATTCTATTTTCAATCTATTGTAATCTTATAGTCGTTAGGTATATAAGATGTACCCATAAAGATTTTTGTTTTTTAAATGATAATTTTTTAAAATTATTTTTAACATGTTATTACAAAATGTAATTTCCATCGTTAGATATAATCTCTCTTTACCTATTTGGCAATATTTTAATGCCTCTGTTATAAAACGTCACGGGCACACAATTTTTGGTCTTTGTTTTGTCTTTTTTTCCAACCCAAATAACGCCGCATAGATTTAAAAAGATAGAAATCCGATGAAGCGATGTCTGGAAAATAAAGAGGATGTCGAATTGTCTTCCATTCAAGGCTGTTTTTATTCTCGCATTATTTTTGCCGTATGACGGCGAGCATTGTCATGCTGTAAAAGCACTTGTCTTCGATGCACGAGAGAGGGTATGTTTTTTTTGTATTTCCGCCGCTAAACGGTTTAATTATTCACAATAAAATATTGCATTTATTGTTTGTCCAAGTTTATGTATTTCAAAATGAATGACACCCTTGTAGACCAAACACTTAAAATAATATTTTTTGTTGTCAGGCCGGGCTTAGGGGTCGGTTTTGCTACCTGACCCTTCGAAAGCCATTGATTTTTGCATCCATAATTAAAATAAAGAACTCATTTCTCATCTGCAGTGTGCAGAGTTCTACTTATATATATACTTATTTATAAACTTAATTTTTAAATTTAAATAATTAAATAACCTTACAGCTTATAACATATCAACCTGGGTTCATATCTACAGCAGATTTGGTTAGCGACCACATTTTTAAAAATGTATACACTGCTCTGAAAATCATGTCCAAATAGTCGCTAATGGTCCTATAAAAAGGAATACATACGATCTTCTTTGATTTGGTTTTATAAGATTTGATTTAAATACGCAAATGCTTCTATTATAACATATATTTAGAATCATTCTGAAATGAAGATCATTTTTTAAAAGAAATCTCTGGATTTTCTTTATTTAAATTATTACAATTACACATCTTCTGCGCGAATATTCAATTATCGCGCAAATCTGTTTACACACTGCGATGGAATTTGCCAAGTGCAAATATTGGTCGTGGAACACAAATTTTGATTTCTTCATTTTGTTTTCAATCGATTACAATAATTGTTTTAAAGATTTTAAGTCTTGTATAAAAACGACTACCATCTGTAATTTATAATAATTTTCATATTTTTAAAGAATTTTTGCACTAATTTTTTAAATTTTGTTAAAAAAATCGTTGTTTGCTGGAACGCACTATTGACAATCTTCTTGAAAGGCTGCCACAGAACAATTTAAATTGGGTGCGTATTAACAACTTTGGTATGGAGATCCGAGCAAAGCTCGAGCGTTCTTTCGTGCATGGGCATGCATTAACGTCGATTATTTTAGACGTTGTTGTAAACATATAATGCAATTGTATATGCAGGCGGATCCCCGGTTTGCACCAGGGCCGGATCGGGGGATAAAAGAACATAAACGGATGTTGAAAAAACAAACTGTGATCGGTGAGCACATGCAGCTTTGTTGCGTGACGTCACCGGATATTGTTCGGCGCCCCTTTTTTTTCTGCCATAGAACCATCACGGTTGACAACGTTATTATAACGCATTTAACGAATGGGCACGCAGTCATATTTGCCTGCATTATGCGTTGCACTGTGCGCTATTATTGTGTCTGGATGACCTGGGTGCTAAATGAGGCGACCCCGCACAAAGCCACGTCTGCTTTTATATTAAGAACTCCTGCGGGAGAAAATAAGGCTCTATCCAGCCATGCCATGCCTAGCCCCCTTTAAATATATGATCTTGGAACGTCTAAATATTCACATTAGATGGGCGCTTGTGCACATGTGCCTTGACCATATAATGAATCTGTGCTATTCTGCATATTCATTTTTTGATATTAAAAAGGCTTTAGAGATGCACACATTGAACGTTTGCTATGAAAATGATGCAATTTTAATGTAGAATTAAAAATAACAAACGTCTTTTATAAAACCACCTTTTAAAAGAATTTATGTTGTTGTGTTTTTGTGTTGTTTTAATATGTCCTAAAAATAGATGTAAACATTTTATTTACGACGCTTTAGATCTTATAATAAAGAATTACGCCTCATCGCTTAGGATCAGTTTTTTCTAAAGAAACCATTTTAGGTTCCTTTGGGAAAGGAGGATTTTATATAACCGATTTACTTATTATGCTGTATCCGTTTATAAAAGTAAGCTATCTTTACAGAGTTAGCTTCCGAATATTTAGTTTTTAATGTGGTTATTGTTAAGGAATAATAATTATAACGATTAAAATATATGCGAAAACTTGTATTTTAAAAATGGAATAATAGTTATAGTTACAATTGGGGTTGGGTGAGTTTTTAAATATTTAGATTTTGAAATGTTATCCTGGCTGCAGAAATATACAAAAAATAGATTCTGTCTAAATGTCAAAGCGAAACCATTCTTCCATTGGATTGGGAATATTTGTTATCTTTGTAGTCTACGTCAGTGGTTCTTAAACTGGGTCCGCGAAAATATTAAAGAAATATTTATCTATACTTATCTTTGTGGAATTATTTACAGAAAACATTATAAGAAGATCTATTTTGACCAAAAAATGTTTGTTTAAGAGGGGGTGCGCGAAAAAAAAATTTGGTCGAGAGGTGGTCCGCGAAAAAAAATTGCTCAAGAAGGAATCCGCTGACTACATAACTTTAAGGACCGCTGGTTTTTGTTATCTATGTACTTCTTAAAATTAATTTATAACACATTTTAACGGCAACAATGTTAGCTTAGCGAGTTTTTTTGTTGCTTTCGTTGTTTTAAATTTTTGATTTAAATTAGCATAAATACATGATACATTTTCAAGCACTCGTTTTTATTTTATCCCAGGATTCTCTTGTAAGTTTTGAAATTTAATTTGGTGTCAACTCGTGAAGTCGTAATTTTTGGAATCGTATTTTTTCACGCGGGCGAAATTTATGGCCCAATTATTTTGTAATTAATCCTCGCCTTTTTTCGCACTTCTCGAGAGCAAAAAGAGTTTCCGAGTCTTAGTAAAAAGCGATAATTAACTTTTTAGTTTGATATTTATATAGCTGCCACATTTATTCCGCGCCGTGGGGTTTTTACCTTTGGTTGCTACAAAACTGTGGTGCGATTGCGAAACTTTTACAAAGGGTGTCGTTAAAAAAGACGATAAAAGTTTATCCATAAAGTCGAACCGCGGTTTTAATAAGTGCCAAAGTCCGGGCGAGTCGAGGGTGGATTTTGGTACCCGATTTGTAAGAATATTTATTTGCAAACTTGGGGGTCGTTCTGTTCTCGCCCTCGGATACATGTTTCAAAGGCGATTGTAACAATTGCAACAATAGAGCTTTTCTCGTATTGGGGAAGGACCTTGCGACTATTCTGGTGGCAGGAGGTAATTAATTCGAACCCTTATTGGTCGTGGACAGATGTGTTGTTTCAGCCCTTCGTGTTTATATAGGGGTGTTCTGATCACGAGGCTTATTTTTCAAATATAATAGTCTTGATTTTGGATTGTTAAATTGTCAACTACATACTATATTTTTCTCAAAAGGATTTGGATATAAAATTTCAAAACCGACTATGAATTATTTTTGTAAGTTTATTATAACACGAGCATTATTGCAATAAGTATACCATATCGATTAAAAGAGAATGAGATTATTGCCTTTTGTATATTCAAGTTGTCTATGAAGGGATTTTATTTATAATAAATACACTCCTTATTTGCAGATGTCTTCACTGCGTTCATGGTAGACAAATAATGAACTATTTGACAGGTCAGGGATGATATAAATATTAGGGGAGGAATGGAGTAAAACCCGCATTATAAATGAATGTAATCCATACTTACTTAACATCGTGTGAAATCAATTATGCATGAATGAAGTATTCGCTGATTAATTTCACCAAGGCATCAAATTCATAGATCTATAAAGTAATTTGATCCGATTTTTTTGTTTATATAGAATATCAGTATAATTGGACGAATGTCATTTTTGACATCGTTTTCGGTTGGCTTGCTTATGTCCAGTTTCGAATTTGTGGTATCGGATATCAAAGTGTTCAAACATGATTGCCGAGTTTGGTTGTCATCAGGTTAGGTTACTTCGTAATCAGATTGATACACACCACAAATGGCACAACCTTCGGTCAAGGACGGATTAATGGATCATGATCTGTAACAATTTCAGTTGATAGCTTGTCGGATTATCTCTGGCGCTGGTTTGAAATTCTATATATCGGGAATAACGGATTTAGCTTCTGTGCTACGTAGTAGATTGGCGGCGAAGTTGACATCTGGATTGTATTAACTGCTGCATTCAGCGAGGTGCATAATTCATGCTTATGCAGCTGCCGCTGGGATTCTGTTATTTTTTATGTATGACAGTCGAGCCTCAAAATAGTTTCAGATATTTGAACTTTAGCTGTGTATGCATGTCTAACAATGAGAAAAACTTTCACATGGCAAATATATATATATGGCATAAAAATTTGTATTTAACAAGACATTTAAATGCATTCTTCTTCAATATAATTTTGTATGGAATTCTGAATGTTAGCTTTTTAAATTTTGAATAATTACTCCGCTATAATTTTTAGAATAAGGGAAATATTAAATACAAGCTATTTTTAATTACTAGAACTACACGGAGCATCAAAATGCCAGTATTTCAAAGTGAATCATATAGTCGTCTTACTATGCAACATTTTAACTTAATTTAAAGCGCCAAAACTAAAAAATAATTGCAAAGGAAATTCATTCACTAATTAAAAAATCTTTATTCTTGTTGGTCATTGAAGCTATCAAACAAACCAAAAATCTCCAGTAAAGCTTTCATATAAAATTTACATCGTTTCAGCTAGCGGTAATTTAACCATATTAGTTGAATAATCAATTGAAAGTGAATCAAACGAAGGAATAGAGGAACTGATAAGAAAAATACAATTTGAGTCCCAAGCTGAATCGTAATTGGTTGTAAAATATTAAATATTTTCTTTAAATATACATTAATTTAAAATATTTAAATATTTCCCGCGTAAAACCCCAGATTTAAAGCAAGAAAAATTCCAAGATTTTTCATAGAAATAAATCTCCTCTAATCATGGGATGAAAAATACGAAGTTTTAAGTGTGTATTCATTTTTTTATATGATAGTACATATAATATTTTCATGGCGACATTTATCAGTTTTTGATTAAAAACATAGATTTCATTTCCAAAGCTGAACATTCTTTATCATAAGTACACATTAAGTATAGAAATGTCCCCAATATCTATAAAAAAGCAGGCTCGTAGCATTTTTTAATGTTTTCAAAAGCACGTTGAATACAAAGCTGGAATAAACCACGCTTTAAATCTCAACAAAGTTTAAATCCACATTAGAAGCGAGTCTTTCATCATCGATCTTCATTTTTAAAGATTTAGAAATCCTTCCAAACTCGAACTGTCCTGTTTATAAATAATTTCATGGCATAATAAATGAAAAATATAGTAATTTATTATAGCGTTTGATTGTCCTTTATATCACGATTACGTGATATGTAGTTAAAACATTAAAATGCCAATTTGAAATGGTATACATATTTTATGAGCTGATCTTCAAAATATCCTTGTGAATATTGTTATAAATATAATATTTATATCAATTTATTTCAACATTAAATTGGGTTGCTGATGGAGTTGGAATTTAATTGAAAATGTTTTGATTCCCACATGAGACTAGAAAAGGAATTGATTTTTTTCTTTGAATGTTGGATTATTTGAGAAAATTTCATTGTATATTTATAACCAACCCGAAATATGCATTTATTTTAATTATTGAGTACGTTTATCGTCATTTTGCAGATGGATTTCGTTCTCATCTGTCTGCCTCTTGCTGAAGTTATATTGAGGTCGACCTCCCTGGGGAAACTGAACCCCGAAACCCATTTCGCTACTCGTAATGGAAGGAAGGAAACCTTAATTTCGATTAAATTTTCACATCTCGCCACGTGCAATGGAACGAGGCTTTAATTTTTCACCAATGCATCTACGTGGTGTAGTCGCTTTCAGAGAGTGCCATCGAAATGCATTATTCGCCAGCAGTATATTCATCCATCCATCCATGCCAGGATATGAATAATTAAAAGTGGCTATTTTAATTTGGTTGTTTTTATTTTCATAATTGAGTGTGATGCTGTGACCGTTGTCAAATGCCACATATGCAATTGACGCATTGCATACAGTGCAACATCGCCAGCCATGGGAATTAATTAAAATATACTTATACGAATTCAATTGAACAAGATTGTACATTGGCTTTTAGGATATCTTTAATATTTTATTTTGCCAAATGTAAATCTTTCTGCAAGTTCTATTGTTTAGTTTTGGCAGGATTCTGGTATGCGGCTACTATTTGAGAAATGAATCTATGAAACTATTTTATAATAGTTGTTACAAAAATTGTTTTTCTTATTATATGGATGTATATTCTTTGAATACAATACTTTAAAGCGGTTATATTGGGGACTTTCATATTTTGTTCGGTTAAAAAAAATCATGTTAGATTCCTCTTTTATTTAGGTTTTAGAGCTATTTTAATTAGATTAGTTGTATAATTTTTAACACATATTAATTTTAGTGAAAGTCTGGTAAGACTAGAAGAAAGATAATGTTAATACAAGCCAAGGAAAGATATGGTATGAGTAGATAGAATAGAACATACTCTAAATAAAGGTTGCCTGAGATCCGACCCTCTATCTCTTACTCCGGTCCATCTCAATGCTCATTTACATAGAACTTTAGCAAGTGATAAGTTCGTAAATTTGGGTAGGAGACTGCAAATAGGATTTTTTGTCCGGCTACTGACTTGAAGGATAATTTGGCTCAAAAACTAGGAAAAGTTGCCCACCAAAGTTCTAAAAAATTTAAAGTTTAAATAAGACTTACATAAAGCTGTGTAACTTAACTTTTTTTATGGCTCTAATTATAAGCAAATTTAAGTCATTTAAACAAAATAAACTATTTGAGTCACATATGAAATTTGAAAATGAAATGTAAAATATTTAATATACTGTTAAACGAATTAAACTGAAAATGTATCATATTGATTATTGTATTTGGTACAATGCATTCATTTTCACATTTTTATGTAATTAATAATTAATAGTACCTTTTGTATTTTTAATAGTGACGTTAATAATAGAAGATCGGATTTAAATAGATCTTAATATAAAAAAGAAAAATCGACCCTAATTCCATTAAATTAGATCGATAATTTTTTACCGCATGACTGATTTAAAATGACGAAGATTCTTTGTGGATATTGAGAGTTATGAATGGAGACCTCTTCTGCCCGATTCCAGGATCTCATTCAAAACTGCCTCCCAATCTTTTATGAAATTTCCTCCAGGCCTCGATAGATTTTCCCACGATTCTTAAGCCTGTTAAGCATTTTATAAGCGTAATTTATTTCAGTTTGCGCCATTATTCGCCTGCCATGGATTGTCGGCTGCAGGGGTATAAAATCAGTATTTAATGAGAGTTTTCTACCCCTAGGCCGATATCGTTAACGCTCGATCGGTGGTTTTTTGACGACGCATATTATCATGATCGCGTTTTTAATTGAGATCAATGAAAATTTTTGGTCGCCGAATCGATTATGGGCTTGGTAATGCGCGGATCGCGTGTGGTTCTGACCGATTTATCGTTTTCTCTCTTGTGTTACCGGAGCGGAGGCAAAACGAGTGGAATTTAGACGATGTCCACTTTTGACGTCACGGAGTCCATCAAACGAAATTGCTTTTGCGACAACCAATTTCGATTATGAGGATGCGGCGAAAGAGGAACGAGTCTGGTCTGCAACACGGATGTGATGATTTGGATTGGATTGATGATGGTCAATAACCGCACTGTGGACTTAATCACCGCAAGACGCGAAGGGCCGAAAGAAAGTTTAATGCCACACGTAATATATTATTTTTTAACAACTACTTCATTCAAAATTTCAATCAATCATACTTTGACTAAGCAGTGTTCGTTTAACGATGATTCTATTTTTTATTAATATCAAAATATATGGAAGAATAAACGTTTTGGTAGTTTTTTCGACTGCTCTAAACATCCCCGACGACGGCCTCGTGTCAGCACTAAATTGTTGTCGGGCTATATTTAAATTTTTTAACAGCCTATTTGTTTTAGCGAGGCTGACGTCGATGACGGATTAATTTACCACAGTGGGATACACAGTTTACATTCCGATGTAATTATAGTGTCCACGGTGTCGTGTGTCACGCCAAACGCTTACTGGCACCATTGTGTCCCTGCCGTTTTTGGTCAAAATGTCCCAAGCGAACCCATCAGCTGACCGAAGCAATGCTCGCTCCAGTGTCCACCATTAATCGTTTAACCCTTTGGCCCCGCCGCACAATTTAATGCATCGCTGAAAACAAATAACCCGTTATTTATGGTCACCTTAACAATGGTGTGACACTTACAAGTGAGCTCAATTTAGGAAGTGTCAAGTAGATGATTCTCCAAGACAATCAATCAGCTAATTTGATTACAGCGGTGTACACATACACTGAATTGCGATTAATTGAGCTACCGGGAACAACGGGATGAAGGATATAAAATTTCACACTGCATTTAAGCAATATTTGAAACTAAATGCGATTTATATACATGTATGTACAATAGCTCGAAATGAAATTGGATCACCGCGATATAATTAAATAATGTACTCGATAAATATATTTTGGGATTTTAACAAAGAAATTCATCTACAACTTCAAAAAACTAAATTATTCATGGGTTATTATTGTGTTTCAAATAAAAGGAATCGAATCTATAATAGTGGGTCGACTTTTTAAAATTCTAAAATGGCATGATTTTTATTCATTTTCATGGAATAGTTGTAATTTTAAACACAGCTATTAGTTCAGTTGGTTTAAATGTTTTAGTTATAGCCGTTCATAAAAGCTTGTTTTAATCATGTCTAATAAACGTTTTTAAATGCTTTCTATTACGTTTTTAGCGTACCCGAGCTATATTTTAAGAAAGTCCTTAGGGATTTTTAAATAATGCTAGATTTCACTTTCTCGTATTGCTTAAAATGGGCGTGGGCGATCACTCCCACCGAGAACATTTTTATTTATAGTGGCGGAATAAAACAGCGCATAGGGAACGCGATGAAGACTTTCATCCCCTGATACAATCTAAGCTGATAGCGTTTTTACATAGCCAAAGTGGCTTATTTAGACCTAGATTTGGATAAGGATTGCTGCTCTTATCCTCCCATTCGTTTATATGTGATATCCTTTTGAGACCTCGTTACGCAGATGTTTGGCAGAGGAAAAATGAACATGAACGAAACGCGAGAGCCGGAAAAAATACAATTTAGTCAGAAAATGCACATTACACGACGTCTTTATAATTTGATATCATTCTCTATATTCTTTCTGCAGAATTAAATCTAACTTTTATTATGCTTTTTATAAAAAACATTTTGCATGGTTTGTTAACTTGAGATGTAATGTAGTTAGAATGTATACTGTCGATCGATATTCGCAATTCCACACAAGTCATGTTAGGTCAACTTTTGTATGCATAATATTCATGATTCTTTCCATCCTGAGATACGCTCGACGAGAACAAAATCACGATATGTTTATGGAGAAGACGAGATAAACGCTGGATAATGCTGTTTGTACAACCAAATGAGAGACATTTGTATACGTTCCCTACGAAATGGAAGATGTTTAACAAATAGGATCGGGTCAATCAAGAATTAATGGACGTCTTTCGATTTACTACTGCTGAAGTTGCTTGATATGTCACATTTACGTATCTATCGATTTCAATGTCCCCAATGAATAACTCCTAATTTAAGAATTAAAAATGAAAAACATGTTATCCATAATATAAAAGATTTTATGGCGTTTTGTAAGTAGAGCTCCAATTTCAACTTTATTACATTATATATTGTTTTAAATCTTTGTCTTTTAAGAAGTTTTTGAGATTTTCAACATTTTTTACAACCATCATATTTGATAACTACAGAATTATTTTCTAAAGATAGAACGATATCAGCTTTCCAAAATAGACGAATTTGTAATTTTAAACTTGTTGGAATGGAATTGGTTCAGATAAATTTACGGATGACTGACCTGCGATGATAATTTAAATTTATATCGTTCTCAGCAAACACACTTGGTTGAATACATTTCATATTTTTTTGCATTTAGGAAGAAGTTGTAAATTCTTAGAGTTTTCCAAGGAAAGCATTTTATTAACTATTATATATTTAGATATTATCTGCTAAAATTTTTAATAAAATTAAATATTGATTTTTAAAAAAAATTTCATACCATTGATTCGTGTCAAACTTAATGATAATAAATAATAAAATTGTTTTTGATTATTTAGGGTACTGGTTAGTTAGAGAAGCGATTTAGTTGGGACGTTTTTGTTTGAAAAGAAACCGATCAAATGCTTTGACTGATTTTGTTTAGTCCGTTTGAGTCAATATTGGCAATTTTTAAAGTTGTATTTGCAATACGTTGTTATCATTTTATCTGCTTGATATGGTTGTTTGAGAATATTTTCAAAATCGTGATCTGGGTTGGTTCTTGTTTTCTCGTGACCTGTTTCAAATTGTTGAATCGTGAATATCCAAAAAGAAAATGTTTGAAAAGACGCTTAATTGAAAAAAAACTGATATTCCTAGTTCAAACGAACTCTATATAAAATACACAGTTCTTTCTATAAAAATATTTTCCTTTTTATTTCAAAATATAAGACGCATAAATATTTCACTTACAAGAATTGTGTGTAAAATCCAAAAAGTGATACTCTTTTTAATGATGCTGTAGCATTCTATCTAAATAGGCTTGGCAAATAAATATATTTCGTCGAAAAGCTTCATATCGCCAAGCATAATTAACTACATTGAAATATCAAATATCAAAATTCAAAAATGTGGCAGTCATTGCTCTTTTAGACGTCACGTTTTTCCACGATCCGTCACATTTAAGGTATATTTATTTTTATTTTTTTTTGCTCTTAAGTGACTTTTTACCGTCAGTGATATATCTAGCATTTCTCACACTGTCACTTAACGTAATGTGACCGTATAAACCTCAACGTGACCGTGCTTTAGTGTACACAGAAATCTTCCACTTTTCTTGCTTTCATTTTTTTTACAAGATTGTAACGATTGACTTGATCAAACAGACTATATATCAAATGGAAAAAAATCGTGTTACTATTGGGCTTCTATTCGCACGTAGTAGAGCGTATTATGGTTAAAATTTATTTTTTAAAAAAAGACGAGTTTTTTGTAACTGCTTCAAATGACTTGATACAATACGGTAGATTATTGCAGCAGTCGCACTTGATAATTTGCAAGTCGATAGGGTTGAAGTGTGAGGTTTCCTTTTTGAATCAACAGACGAAGAAAAGTGGAAGCGTCGCGATTGGAAAAGCTTGGAGAAAGAAGATAACGTCGGATTGATCCAATCGGCGGCAATAAAGAGTGGCAAATATTTGCATTGGAGATTCTGACGATGTAGAGTAAAGAGCGATGGTGTGGGGTGATATCTCTTTTTGTGCCGGCCCGTTCCGGACCGATCGTTCTTCTTCTTCTGTCTCATTTCTCTTACGACTATATTTATATCATAAAAACTGGAAATTAACATGTTTCATGTCAAATACGAATTGAAATTGTTTTAATTTTTTTTTTGCTGCATTCGCGAAATTTATAAGCAGTTTACGGTAACTGCAGAGCTCGGTTTTAGAACGAGTAAAAAAGTAAACGACGTTGTTATTTCTAACAAGTGTAAAGATCGTGTCGAAAATAGTTACTTGTATTTTGTAATGTTTTTTCCAAAATAAATCGATTTAATAAAATGAATACACGAATTTAAAACATAATCATAAATTATACATTCTTAAGAAATATTTCTATTCTATACACATTAAATGTGAGTAATTACCACATGGTAATAGTTTCATGGAGGTCTCAATTTAATACCAATAATATTGGTTTTATCACAAACATCACATTTTATCATAAACATCACATTATAGGTGAAAATCAAAATCAGACGAAGGACTTATTTTTGATATGTTAAAATTAGTTTTGGTGTGTTTGGATAATTTCAGATTTCCTTTCCAATTGATATTTTCGGTTAAAAGTTTATTTTATCTCACTCATTGTAAATAGTGATACTTATATTGAATATGAAATGACATAGATTAATTTCATATTTTAAGCCATGCAGTAAAAACGTTGCAAAACTGCTTTATTTTTAAGTGAATTTTCAAGGTATTGTATAATTGTCACTGGGCCGTGCCAATTCGTCTTTTGCAATTTTTCCTCACCGGAAGGAAAATGATGAAAGCCATTTGTATTCCCGGCGCATATTTTAATTTACTCCGTGTTCCCGTGTCAAGCCTTTTGTTTTTCGCGAGATGGAAACTTTTTTCCGAGCTTAGCTCGAAATTGGTTTTATGTGCGTTTTCGTTTAAATTCTTATTTACATAAAATATATTACGACGCTGGTTGTTCCCCAGTTTTCTTGTTTCGGGATCTATTCGCTGGAGCTCTCCCTATACATGTCCCATTGAATATTTTCGTTATACGCATACAAATCTGCGTGGGAAGCAGTGGCTTTGTATCTTTTGTGATGCCGAAGGTCGTACAAAATTGTGGAATATCACCGTCAAAGGGAGAGAGCAAAGCTTTCTACCTTCAGTCCTTTTGTGTTGACTTTTTGAAAAATGTTTGCATTTAACATGATATTAATTTTTAATCTTCAATTATGCCGGAGGCGGTTTGGGGTGCGCTTAAGGTACAACCGTCGTGCGGATGGAATTTTATAGTGTACATTCATTTTTGAACGCCCTAAATAACTAGCAATGATAACGAGAACTTGGCTCTTGTGCATGTACAATACAAATATCATTTCATCAGTCAGATATTTTTTTCATAATCTTAAGATTAAATATAGTTCATACGTTACTTGATTGTGATTGTCGAAAAGCGTATATTGTGTGTTCATATGATTATTTCCCATCAGAATATGGTTTAACTTTACATAATACGTGTCATTCGATAGTGATATTTTTTTGATGACAAATGTATGCAATTTTTGGGTGTCAAAATAGAAGATTTTTTGCATCATGGCATTGAATCACGATATATGAATTAAAAAATAGTTATTAAACGATTAGTAGTATAATCGACGTCGATCATAAATGAATAATATATCATCATTATTTTAACAAAATACAAATATTGGTTCCATATATTTGAGAGCTTCTGATTGACAAACCTCAGTATTCGTGTGACTATTGGATATTCCTGGTCTTGTATACACAGTTCGTTCATCAAGTGGCAAATATTGATTTTGCCGCTTGTTTTTTTCTCTTTCAGTTCTTATCGAACGTCTTTTATTTAACCTTCGAATGTTGATATGATTGTCCTTAAATTATATCTATTTTCTTTCTACAACTCCATTATTTGTATCAATGTTTGCTGTTTAATTAATAGGATTCCTAGAACTAGAACAATCAGTACGGTAAATTAAGAATCCTTTTATACGAAGACTTTTAAAAATCGCGTGGCACTGAACCACCACCTATAATTAACGGCGTCAGTATTTCACAATCGGTAGTGTGTAATTTAACACAGGGTTTAAACATACATTTAGAACGAATGTCGAAAAAAGGCCTTTGCGGGTGAAATAAAAGCTGAATCATGTTCATGTCTACTACCACATCACTCTTCAATATCGGTTAACGAGTTCATATTCCGAGAACTTATCAATATGATTGCCCTAGTATAAATTTAGGGCACGTTTTAAATGTGACCTAAAAGTAGTTTAAGGTTTTGACATCAGACCGAGGATATTTGGAATTATGAGTGTGATTAGCTTTATTTATCCCTTACAAGAGTGAAGATGTGAATATATAACATTGAAAATATATAACTTGATCTTATTTCCTTTGTTAGTAATTATTAGTCGCTTTTATTGCGGCGAAAGCCTCCTCTAAATTTCTCTGAAATTTGGAGAGCCGTCGTCTACATCCCCCTCGGTGACGAGTCGTATTAGGAGAGCATATTTGAAATATCCAGCTTAAATACTATTGAATAATTTAAATTTTGGTTTTGACGTAGACAAAATTACATATTAAATGTGGACGTTCCTTTTGCTTTTCATATGCTCGTATTCTAACATTAGATTATCCTGGCGGTATTCTAAGCATAGGTAGAATGACACAAAAGACACGGATGGAGGTCGTATAATTTTTACATTAATACTTTTGTGATGAAGCCTTAATATCCCTCGCTGGATATGTCTCGTGCCGGTCGAAGGTTCACCTTTTAGAATATGAATGTATGGAGAAAGGAGTGAATCTCGGAGGCTTTGTTGCGTAATTTAAAACGTTATTATTTATTTTCGTGATCTGAGATAACGGTCTGTAAACAAAGACCGGCAGTAGTATTTGGAAACGAATCTATGAATAAAATATCAGAAGAAAATATGGAAATCTTGAGGCTTTGTACAATGACTCGGTAACGAGATATGGTACATTCTTGGAACTGTCTTGGAATTTTGGGGTTGGTTTTTCTATTTAAAATGATTATAATATATATTTTTTAAGAAAATGTAAATAATAATAACGAAAAAAATTAAATTGGTTTGATGTCCGATAATATCGCATTTCAGAAATTACATACATATCTATTTACAATATTGATAGTAGACTATTAAGGCCCTCTCGTCTGCACCATTCCCACCATTGAATTATTAAGGATACCTTTTATTTTACGCTTTACCATAGACTGACATAATCAACTGAATGATTTTTCATAAAAAATATATTTATACATTTACTACATAAATTCTGTCCTCTGCTCAATCTACATATTGTAATTCTATACAATTGTTATATTTTTAATTTATTTCAAGATTTTTTTGTTTGCGACATTCTAAGACTATATAAAAATAATAATTTTGTCAGCAAAGTGAAGCCTTTTCAATTTTAAATTTAGGTTCTTTAAACATTTAAAAGTATCATAAATAGAAATAGCAAAGATTTCTATAATCTACCAACTATCATAGCGTAAGCTATTGAATTGAAATTGACCATAGTTTTTCAGTAGTTTGATATCATTGTATGAAATTTATTATTATATACTTTATTGCTTATTTAATTTTTAAAATAGATATTTTATTACACATTATGTTAGCATATTTTGGCGATTTTTTGGCATATGTCAAATTCGTACAGTGAATTGTTTTGGGGCTTTTTTGTTTTGTGAACACTTAAATACAAAAATGGTAAAAGAACAAAGCTATTCGAAACAGTTTTATATTTTGTGGCTGTTGCCCTGATTTATTTAAGCACGTTTTCTACCCTTTTAAATTTGTTGTCAATTAGCATATTTAAGATATTTAATTTGCATATATTTTGTATTTTTGTATACATGCTTATTTCGAAAACTTAGATTCGATGATCCACAATGGTAATGAAGTATGCAGATCAAACAATATAAAAACTATATGGTGGAGAAAATAATAGAAAAATCTACAATGAAATACTCGCAAAATATGTGTTATGAATAGTTTTGGTAAAAAATGAACTTTGTGGTTGAATTTTGAATTATTTATGCCATTGTGTATTTTTATAAATTCTATTGTATTATAGGATATCCACAATTATTCCAAGAATTATTCTATATTCTGCAAAAAATAAGAGAATCTGTCAAAGTCAAAAAACTTTTGATCAAAGACAAATATTGTGAAATCTGATAAAAATCTATCTACACATTATCATTATTTATATTAAAACTAATCATTGTACAAAATCAAAATTTATAGTCATTTAGACTAATTGATTTTTCATAAAAATAAATCCACTAAAAAGCAAATGCAATAATTTGAACGCAAGCAAAGCCTTTTTTTGCGATTGGTAAGAAAATAAAGTAAAATTTCACTGCAGGGAAAACCGAATTCATTCCCATTTTTCCATCAAAATTCAGCATCGCCATAGTGCTCGAGAAAATGATACTTTATTCAGATTTATCACTAAAATTGACAAAGCAATTCGGCCCATATGCGACTATACCGTTTAATAAAATTTTGAAAATTGACAAATTATGAAGTTTTAAAGTGATGAAGTTTTGGCGGATTTGTATATGATCAATTATCTTGTATTATAGTAATTATCAATCACGACAAATCATTTTTTTCCCATTTTATTGCAATTTATCAAGTTTCCTTGAAAATTTGCTTAGTGTTGTTATATTAAAGAAAGGAAAAAATACGAAATAAAATAAATAGTAAAGCTATTGACGCCTTCTTTAGTCCACATCAGATGTGTCCTTTATTCAATCCTGGATCCCATCAAGTGGATCACGTATTGTTTATTTGCGGATGAACGACAGAAGGTCGGTCATTCCTAAATAGAGCCTTCCGCCCGATTTCTTCCCGAAATGAGAAAGACGTGATGTGGCATGGGGGTTGCTTTAATCTATTAACATTCTTTTTTACGAGTGTCTCTTTCGTCCGCTCCTCCGCCAGATGTAATCAGATTTGAACTCGACGCTAAGATGTACAAAAATAAAATAACGCCGTTATCAACTGACGACCCCTGAACAATTGCTCCCCGGTTTCCGCCAACACAAAATGGAGAAAGAAAAGTTTCTCCTGCTCGTAACGAAATTATTTGCGCGGACCTGTTTTTATTTCATTAGGGTGCTCATTTTTCTTCGCCGGAAAAAAAACGCATTAACGTTTGAATAACAAAAATATGTATACACAAACGCAAAAATGTTTTCATTTAACTGAATGCGAAGACTCAATTTGGGAAAGACGAACTTGATCGGGAAAGATTCCATCTAATTTCCTGTTGACATTTCGAATAAAACGATTTCTCTTCTGCCATTGTGTAAAGTTGCTTTATAAAAAGTTTTTTTTTAATTATGATGAAATTAGATCAATACTTCCGTTTAATGCTAAGTGCTATCTTCATTGTTGGATAAATATGTTATTTTGTGAATAAGCTATTGTTTCGCGTTGAAACATTTCATATTATCGCCGTTTAACAAGAATTTCAACATTTTATGGAACGTCGCTTCTTCGTGAAATATTTCAATGATTTGATGGTTCGCAAAAAAGATGTATATCATAACAAGTCCTTTCTAGCCCAGAAAAATCAAAACCATTCTTTAAACATTTTGCGAATTATTTTATCTTCATTGGAAATTTTTGCGGTAGTGACGGTTGATTAATTATTAATATAAAAATATCGTAATTTTCCACATATGGTACAAATAGAATATGTTTATTGTAATTAATCAATCTAACAGAGTAAGGTGATTATAAATCGTGCTCGTATTAAAAAATATATATTTCGAGCCCAAGAGTTAAATTTTGCAGTACAATGGGTTTCTGATCAGATATAATCGATTTTTTATTGTCTTTTAAATGTACCTATTATACATATATTGGTAAAGGAGACTAGGTTTTAGAGCGGTCGTAAAAGTAATAAAGTTTTTGAATTCCTTCCTTTTGCACCTTCTGCCAAAAACTCCCCAAAAACTAGAAAAATGTGAAAATGTCAGCACTGTACAACTTTTTTTGTATTTCATTTATTGTGTATGATCATTTATTATAATAATTAACTATATTAAAAAAGTATTTACAAATTTTCGATCTTTTCTCTAAAACCTATTATGTTTTTTTAATTGGTCATTGAGTCAAATCAATTGTTGTATATATGCATAGAGCTATCGATTAGAAGTTGAGGCAAATTAAGCAAGCCTACTGTGATATTATACGCTTCATTTGACCAAAGTATCATTTTAAATCTAATCATTCTTCGCCTTGAGTGGCAATATGTGATGGGGTGCGAAAAGTTAAGATGTGTACCTGAAATGAAAATAAACGATGCGCGTCGAAGAAGAACGTTACACTGGGGGTGCGAAAGGACGAAAATGACAAAGAACAATATATAAACAAGAACATCAAGTGGAAGCGAGAAAAACATATGAATTTCCCCAGAAACCTTACTTTATATAAGATGTGCGGAAGAAGGAATAAGACATAGAGAAAGTACCAAAAAAATGGATGCGAATGAAGCTGTTACGGTAAGAGCTTCTACTTTAAAAACTACTTTGTGATACCATTACTTGCATATACGAGTATATAAAAATATTCTTTCCGCAAGCAAAAAAATCACGAAAAAACTTTGTTTTCGACCAAAAGGTATAAAGTATAGATGTATGTTCAAAAAGTAGTGCATTTTCACTTAACAAATAATTGTTTTACAATGGATTCGAAAGAGCTTTTATTCTTAATTCACAAGTTGTATACTGGCCATATCTCAAAAATTCACCTAAAGGGTTGACCGATCATAATTCCAATGTCTGAACAGAACAGCATTCAATGCTCATTTACATCACTGAGAGACTTATTTTAAGATTTAATAGAAAGTCTACTCCATCTGCGTTATGATATATAAACAAACCTTTCTGAGACAATTTATTTAAGTATTTCTTTTTAGATTAGATTTTTAAGAACATGAAAACGCCAAACGCAAATTAAAACATAATATCAACAAAACAGCTGATTATTCCTTGTTTTGATTTTTGAATCCTTTTGCTCGAAGTATACAATTATAGCGGAATTATATCTCCACGTTTTGATAGACATATTTGGTTTTCATCAATAGTAACAATAAGTTTTCAAAAATTTTAAAATTCGTCATTTTATTTGCTTTCGATTGCAATGGTCGCAGTAATTAAATATAAAATCGTTATTGAATTATTTTCGTATGTAATGAAATGTTAAGGATTTTTTAAGCAAATAAATAAAAAAAAATATTTTTATGTGTGTATCAATATAAAGGAAAATTGAATACAATGTTTTTATAAGAAGAAGCCGCCTAAATGAAACCAACAACGCCTTGGTAGGCGATGACACGCTCATTCTTTTATCCCAATATGCTATTAATATCTAATATGAATAAATATAAGGTTCATGTTTCGTATACAATACAGCTTCTTAAGATGTTAAATAGCCTCTTTTACCTCTGCATCTATGTAAATTAAGAAGTTTAAATGTTAAGTCAGTCCCGCCTTGGGTGAACTATTAGCATTCAAACCTCTTCAGCGAGGCATTCTTTATCGACGACGTATTGTGAGGCGCGGGAAGAGCACCTCATTCTTTCTACAGTGTTAAATGTCATGAATACATTACAAAGACTAATCTGTCTGGGTTGGTCGTAAGCCAGTGTGTGATCTCGACCCCACGAGTCTCGAAAGGTCGCAGACGAGCGTGAATGTTTAACTTGATAATGTTCCGCCAATACGAATTCTCCACGAAACGACTCGGAGGGCTAGGTTTTTATATTAAGGTGGATAAAAAAACGGGAGCGGATTTATTTCATTATCGAGGGGATGGTCTTTAAAAAATCTAAAAGGGTGGCTTGAGAAATTGACTCGGAATATTTTTCCATCGATACAAAGCTGTTGTACATGTTTATGCAACGCCACGCTTCAAAGTGTCGTCTTTATATCATAGTATATATAGCTTTTATTTTGGTTTGTATTTTACATTAAAGCTTGAAAGTTATGCTTTATGTTCAACTATACATATATTAAAAAAAAACCGGAATAGCGAAATTGTCACAGGTAGTAAGTGTATACAGGGGTGAATTTCTCAGTGCAACTCGGATGAAGCTTTGTGGTGTATAGAGCCAGCCACTTGTCTCGAGCAGCCATGTATGCCTTTCAACCCCATCCCTATAGCCGTCTGGTGTGTTCCCCACGACCACTAAAGTAAAGCACGAAATTGCAAACAGGGTGCCAACGACACGATATTATCGAGATGCATGTACTTAAGCTATGCAGCTGCGGACTTCTTCGCCAGCAATATTTTCTTTCAAATACAATTTCTAAGAAAATTTCTACACGGAGCGTAAAGTTCATATTAAATATTAAAGTATGATTCAACAAAACACCCCTCCGTATGCGAGACCTTTATGACGCAATATAATTTTCGTGTACAATAGTTATTTATGAATCTATAGACATGTACCAAGTAAACATAATGCTCACCCCACCGATATGAGGAGTACGACCGAAACATAATTTAAAATGTACGTTCACATCATAAAACTTTAAGGATGCTGAAACTATATAAAAGATTACAGTCATAAATCCATGGAAATTTAATATTAAAAGGTGCAAAGTGTGTCATCTTCGGCCAAGGTTATGAATGAAACGTCTCCTGGCAAGTAGTACGTGTCAGATGTCCGAACCACTTAGCGAGTCCTGCATAATTTATACTTCTAAAGTGGAAACGCCGCACAGGGTGGATAGGAAGCAAGTTCTTCGTTGAGCCTCACGCTATTCCAACTTTTAATTGAAAAGTTTCACCAACCTACCGGTGTGCCGTCTGAATACACCAGCTAGGTATTATATCGCAAATTATGATGTATTGTTTAATGAAAACGTCAAATTACAGAATTGGCTGATAGCTGATTTTCCGTCCACAAAGAAAAACAATTATGTAACTTCGCCGAACTGTCTGACTATGGAAGCCGCAATTAAGTCGTTGGATATTATGTTCATTAGACCAAACGCGAAAAAACATGTTTTCCTGCTTTCCTTTAACGAAATCATACCCTGTTTATTTGGGTTTGTCGATAACCGTACCTGTAAATCTATCAAACGGGTTTAATAAGCAAGAATTAATTACGTCATAATATATTTATCAATAACTATTCGAAATGTATATATTAATAAAACAAATGTATGCTTGAACTATTATAGGCTAAATTAAAAATAAAAAATCAGTTAAGATTGCTAGAGTTCACAAAAGTTGTAGTATGGTATATTAGTTTAAGATTTTTTCAAAAAATAATAGCTTACATCGTAAAATACTTAAGTTTTTAATAATATTTATCAAGCAACTTTTCAGTAGACGTTATTCGTTAAATAATATTTGCATAAAATTGAACAAGTTGTCATGACAGATTTTTTTTGTATTTAAAAATTATACTAGAAACAAATTAAGTTAAAAAAATAACGTTGATAAGAACTAAGTTACAAACTTTTTTGGGTAACTTATTTAGCGATATGATAATGATGAAGAAATTATTATTATATTTTATAGAATTTTTTATCTGAATTTCAGCATATATTATCTAGTGTTATTTCAATATCTTTATACAATCCTGAAAGTGTGATTGCTTAACATTAGGTATATCGTATCCCTCAATTTGGCAGGTTTTATTCATGAATTTTTTATCCGGTAACAAATGTAAAACTAATCAAAACCTGAATAATTAATAAAAAACATTATTCCACGAAAATCTTCTTTCCAATGTATAAATTCAAATATCAATACGCCCCCTCTAGATCGCTCTGCCACAAGTTCCAAAGACAACGAGATTTAACTGTGTTAAGGCAAGGATGAAATTGAGATTCCTTAATCCGAAAGTGAAGAGATTAAGAAATCTTCATAAAGCGAAAAGAAAAAATCCAAAATGTATGTCGAGTCAAAAAATATGCATTTTTATTCAAGAAATGGATTTCGCCGCTTTTATTTCAAACATTAGAGATACATTTATGGAAATTCACACGTTTTCATAAAAAATAACGATCTAAACACTTACACACAGATAAGTTATCCTTAATATCACAAACATCTAGAAAATTTAACATTCAAGCGTAACATACGAATATATTTCGGTCGATGAATAATTCATTCCTTCAAATATCGATGCCAATTGACATAATATATGCCACAATGTCGATTTTGAAATATATAAAAATAAACATATTGAAATAATATTATTATATACTTATATATTTCCTGCTGATTAGTTTAGGACGTTTAGGCCGGATAAATAAAATATATCTGAAAGGCTTTATTCTTATAGTTTGCGTATAAATAAATGCACATGAACTTCCACTAGTCAGAACGAAGACGATATCTAATTTTGATCTTCCTAACCTACGAAAACTATACATTCAGTTAAAATCTTTTTTTTAATAATATTCATACTGTTTCGTGTATTTATTAAATTTCGTTTACTTATTGACTGAATCGATATTTAAACCAAATTTGCTTTAACTAAGTGTTTTTATCTTCATCCGTCAATTTGACGGATATTGGTAGAATCAGGTAATAGAAAATGTCTAAATACTTAGTGTTAAGTTCTTCAAAATACAATTTCCCGCTGCATTGAACTCGTCACCCGAAGAACATCGATTACTATTAAAATGTTTAGAAATATGTACATATAGATATTATCAATTGGATTTTTTACTCGATTGTTTAAAAATATTCCATGCTACTCGTATTTCCTTGATTTGTTGAGAATAATAAATTAACATTATATACTTTATATCCCAAAAATGGAAAACAGTTTCTTACCTGCAGACAAAAAACGATTTGTCTTTGTTTCTGTTATTTTATGGTGTACGTGTTCCTTATACGATAATTGTTTTGTCATGAATCGTTATATATTGTACTTATTTTGTGGATAAAAAAATCAGTAAAGCATAGAATTTTTAAGCGATTATCGAACATTGCTAGCATAGTTCCGAAGATGCAATGTATTGTGGATTGATAAAAAACTTTTACAGTGGCACACAGTATTCAGCAAGTCTCGTTCATATTTGATCAACCCTTATATCTGGACGTTTTTTGTTTAAAACCTGAGAGAAAATCTTGCAAAGAGGGTCAGCAGCGCAATTTAATCCACCTGTTGGCTGAATAAATTGTTTTTCATAGACCAAGGCAACGACGCGAGCTGCCAAATCGTGTATGATGGCACTTAATTCTGTGCTCTCAAACCCTTTTTTTTTACGAGCAACCTTTACGCCGATCCTTCACTGTCACCTATTTTTAGCATCCATTTACATAAATACAATGCACCCGATTTTGAATAGAACCACAGTGAACTTTATCGCATGACCGTGGTAACATTTTTATACGGCCGTAAGCGGATTTATAACCCGGGATAATAGCAGACGTCCAGTGTTTTTAAAGTTCATCATGATATGTGCCTCTGGAAGCTTGCATTTTATGGGTTGGCTTTGGTGTCTTTAAAAATGTCTATTAAATCGTGTGTAGTGTGACTAACGTCTTTTAACGAGGCTGGACAAAGAGTTTCATTAGTGTAATATTTTTTAATGCATCAAAAACGACTACCTTTTTTTTACTATTTGAGCTGTAATATTGAACATAAGTCTTCGTTTTTGTCTTTATTTATCCCTGTTATTTACTGGGATAGCCAGTTATTTGCTTGAGAGCACCCAGGCAACCGAATATCTATTTCTATTTTATTTTTGTTTTCAGACATAATGCCGTGTTTTTCACAATACATAACTATTAGTTACATCGTTATATCTACTATATATTTGCCTTATTAATTCCTCATTAAATGAAAAATTGAAAATATGTAGGACTTTTCGGATTGAAGACTGGCCTTAAAATTTAACGGGAGAATACCTTTTTTTAAGCAAAATAAATTACACTAAAATTATGAATAAGGGTATTTTTTTAAGCGACAAACATGTTGTTTCCACAAATTACCATGGAATAAAATACAAGTGTTTTTGTATGTAGCAAATATGCGTAACTTTGTATTATTAACGCTTTAGTAAAAAAAAACTAATTTCGTTATGTTAGTTGAAGACTAAAGCTTTATCTACAACATTAAATTTTGATTAATGTTTATTTTTTTGATACATGCTATACATGCTGCTCGGTTAAGTTAAATTTATTTAATTATTGTTTGTTGTAACATTTTCGTAATGTCTCTTAAAATATATTTTTAGATAAACGTAGGTAAATAGTGTTTAATGAATAATTCTCATATTCGCTATCGATTTCATCATCCCTTTGAAAGGTGTTACCCTATAGGGTTGATATTACCCAAAAAAGCTATAAGAGAAAAGATACTCCCAAATTATGGTTTTTCATATTATTTATTTCAATTTTTTCACGTAAAAATACGTTTTTGGCATTTAACAAAATGCTACGATATTTAAAATGGTTTTTATTGCAGGAAATGGGTTAATTTTTCATAGCGACCATTTGCATCGTACTTAATAGTTCCGTCCGTCAAGTATGATCGTTACATTAACGTCATCCGATTATTTTAGCACAAAAAACACCAGAAGATGCTTGCAGTAAGTCCTAAATTAATTGTAGCCATAAATGTGACCAGTCACCGACGATGATTAAGTGTAACATATTCATATCGTACTAAAGAGATACTACACAATAATTATGACATGCCACAAATAACTATGACACATAGTAAGTAGTCCGTCGCTTGACACTCGGAGTCATATAAATGGTAGTAAGTAGGTGCTTGCGGCTTGTTACTGCCACGAAGACATCTATTGTTCATCTTAACACTTATTAGAGCCCACACGCGGCTCGGGGCCTCGCTAATGAGATACGTTTGTGCCTCAAAATTACTATTATGTACCGATGCGCAAATCCTTATTAATCGAAATTGTCAAGCAATATTACTTTGCTGTTCCCACGATAGTCATTTTGCGGGATTAAATCTTTTGATAACCAACACATTTGATTTTCAAGTCATACAACAAACAGTAATAATACACAAACTTATTTCTCATTTCATGGTTAAAATATTTACACTTCGGAGTTGAAGTATTAAATTTGTTAGTCGTGGTTCAAGTTTTAAAATTATACACCCTCACAGTGAACCAACTGAGTAAACAGATTCAAGTGTGGAAACTTTATTCTGCTTACAGCTTTGACCTTATATTACAAAGCTTATTTGATCTTTAGAAATGGATTTAAATTTTCAAATGACAATGGAATCAATAGAACGCATTCACATTTGCACAATGAAATTTGTTATGATTTTCCATACATTTATGCAAGATTTAACAAAGATCAAAGTTTATCGTGGGGCGCTTTTCCGTGATAAGTGATCTTCGTCAATCTTGAACGTCTTTATGTTGAAATGACAGAACGTCCATACGACTCGTCTTTGTGCTATCGTCTGCATTTGACATTATAATGATTACAATTCTCCAATTATTTCCATAGTAATAAATACATACTTAGGGCGTTTTAATTAATAAATATGGCTTGTCTGAAAGCTCATATTGCACGTAGTGTAAAATAATATATAACGTTATGTATATGTAAAAAAATGAATAAGTTTTTTAATTAAGGGTTGACATTATAAAAGTCTCCTGAGGCTTGCAGCCAATGATTTTTATATGCAAATTTGCTCGCATGTTGACAGCCACATATAAGGGTTGAAAAATGAGCTGAGACTGTGACGCTGTTAATGTATATTGTTATTTTGTATTACATCCAAATAAATTTATATCCTAGCGAACATAGTATTATTTTAACATAGTTCATAGGTTAGAAATCGTTTTATGTTGACGTTTTAAGATTAGTATTGATTTGGAAAGTTTGCATTTATTAACATACATGTATATATTGCAAGTTTGTGCCATTTGAAAGCTAATACAATTTAAATCAATGTAAACAAGAGTTCTAAACATTGCATATCTAAGAATTAATAAACAATAAGTGCGCACACATTGACGCACACTGGTTAATAATTCGATGTAAATTAACTATTGAATACTTTGCATTATGTCTGATATCATCAGCAGTTGTGATAGAACTTAACAATCATATATTGATTATTGTTTTTTTTCTGTTTTCAGGTAAGCATTATTCATTCGTCCACGACCATTGAAATATGGGCGAGAAAATAAATGTTCTATGGTGACAGTTGAAATTGATGAGATCAGGTACTGAGTTTGTGATAAATATTTATTTTCCCCGAATCACGACGGGAATCCGTTTGTTTTGGCGCTACTCCAAGCGAAAAAATGACTGGAATAATATATAGGATTTTCTCTGAAATTCAAGCAGCATCCAATGAAGAGATGCTTCAATTATCTCGGAATTATCGAACTCGATTCATCGATATGGCACTCCGATGCATTTTTTAATACTATATCATCGTATGAATGCAATTTTATTGTCTAATAGACACATGATAACGGGGTGATTTCTGAATTTCAAATAAGAAGTAGCAATAGGCGAATGATGAGAAATTTGTTTGAATATAAGCTATTGTCTCATAATATGGGTCGAATTTATGGGCGCTATCTGATTATAGGTCGGCCTATAATTAGTGTCACAATTTGTCAAAGGAGTCAACATTCAAGCGCTCAATATGTCTAAGTGACGACTATGTCAATATGCTTGTGAAGTAATTTGTCTGTAGGAAAAAAAAACGGAATTATAACCAAGTACTTTGTCTCGTAATAGAATATTTCGATTGAAAAATAACTGGGGCTCAACTTGGGGATTTTTTTAACGAATTCAATTGAATCAAATAAAATATTTATATTTGAACAATTTAGAATCTAATTTGGATTGATTATGATAACTTAATCAATCCAAATTGTCCAAATTTATGACATTTAATTGCCAAGAGTAGAGAGTGACAAATATAATATTGATATTGTCGATGAAGACTTATTTTATAATAAGCAAAAATTAAATTTCGTTTAAAATAATTCCCATTATAAGCAATATAAATAGACGGGCAAAACTTGAGAATAAGAGCAATGTTTGAAAACAACCCTCTCGAGTTTCAATCATCTCTGAGAGCAGTTTTCGCTTAAACGTTATTCTATTTGCATCTGTTTTGTTTGTGTCACATTGTTCTCAGTTAAAAATTGTCATTTAATAAAAATATATTAAAAAATAAGGTTTTAGAATTTTTGCAAATCTAATTTGTTTCCATAAGTTAAAAAATGCAGAAGCTGCGATCAAATGTATTTATTTCGTATGGTGGCATTTTTTGATATAAAGGCGATCTTTCGCATTAGCATATCGAACAGTCTTCATTGTCAAACGTATATTTCAATGCATCTGTTTACATTGACGAAACTTCGATGTTGAACTCCAAACTCGAGAGTTTTCCCACGTATTTTCGATATTTTTTATGAAGCATTCCATCTCTTTATTTATTCATAACGCACATCACGTGACAATATAAAAACAAGAAAGAGTTATAGACCTTTGCTAACACATTGTCTGGTGGCGTTCACTCTATTTTACGTCGTCAACCTATTAATCTTTCAGTTGTAATGTTTTAAAAGCAATCGACGACTTTTTTATGGCTGCATGGATGGAAATTGAAGTCGTCGTTATGATGAATAATTTACATCTATTGTTGTCTAAGGTTTATGTGCGACCCTATTACGATCCTATTATATTTTAATTTTATGATGTTCTGTTGGCCCTATTTGTCGATTTTATGGCTCGTGATATACTATTGTGGCCTTAGAAAGATAAATTTTCTATATATAATGGAGTATTTTATTTAAACAACCATTTTTCTTTTAATATTTTGCATCGCCTTTTGACGTAATAATATTATATATGGTTGTAATATAAGCATAACAGATTAATTCCGCAATAAATATGTATTTTTTAATAAATACATTAAATAATTGAGGGATATTAAATTGATCATTACTCAATTACGTAACAACACGTATACCTGTTAGCTCGTCATTATTTCTTTGCATGTGTTGGATTGATATTTTTCTAAAATTGTACGAAATAGGTATAGTAACAATATCAGGAAGAACACACGAAGGGTTCATATAATGTAATTCTTCAGATGAACGTGACCGTTCGAGGAATGTATTTATTTCTATAACTAGAATGCTTGTTATAACACATGCCCTACAAAATCAACAATTACAATCAATTTGGCTGCACAAACATGGTGATCCCGAGCCACGCGCTTCTCCCCTAACAAAATCAATAATAGATTCGCCGTAAAACTACAATGCACCAAAAATAGTTTCTGAATTGTAGAAAAATATTGATGAATTGCAGTTTTTCTACCCTCGCGGTCCGTGGGGTGGTTAGCAGGGACGGGGACGTTTTGTCTTGGCAGCACCCTCAGTCTGTGCGAGCGACGACCCTCGAGTTATATCACCCTCTGCTTACACCCCTCTGCACGCGTGTCTCTATAGCTACCCTTGAATGCTTCTAGATAACCCCTGGCTCGTGTCAAGTTTCCATCTTTGTACAAAATCAAGCGTCATCGTTGCCGTGTCTACCGTTATACACCCGCCGCTTCTTAATCTTTCCACGGAAAAATATTTCATCTTAGAATTTGACAATGATTGATTGGGTGTGATCAAATCGATTTTTTACGGTAACACACAATTATATACATTTAATATTATGCAACATATAGTTTTGTGGATTAAATTGTAATGGTGTCACAATGTTTCTTACGCATTATAGTAATTATGTATATTGATAACTATAATTACATAGGTAATAATATAATTAAATTGTCACTGTCAGCGAAATTGTTCAGTTTATCAATTCATATATAATATGATGTCATGGCGTACATTTTTTGACCATATGCTAAACTATTTTTTACTAGCGGTCTGTGCATAGTGTGGTCTGCGACTTTGATATAATTACACATTTAAAAAGATAAATGAAATGCAGATATTTAATGTGGGTAGGGCTGAAATATCCGGGATTGTAGGGTGATAATATTTTCTTTAGGGTCTTATGGCATAACTGAATAAAATTTGATCGGATGCTATTCAATATAACACACATTTATATATCGAAGAGACGGTAAAATAAATATACAAAATTTATAAATCGATCAAAGAGTATTAAATTGTATGGAGAACCGATGAACTTTTATAGATGTAATGAGTCCCTTGTTAAATTAGTTATTATTTAATTCGTAAGCAAAATAATTATTATATATAATTTAAGCAACGGTCTTATTATCCTTAATAATTCTTCACTTTTGGTTTACATTAAATAATATTGAATAAATATACTGCTTAAATATAAAAAAAATCGAGGTTCAATACAATTTTTCATGTATCCAACTGGCAAATATTTAAAAAAATATTGTTTATATAAATATAGTTTTTGAGTTTTAGATGTTTTTTAGTAACCATCAAATAGGTACATACAATAGTTGTTTCAAAATGGGTTTTATTTTTTTAAATCGTATCGTTTGTGAGGTCTTAATGTTTTTTCAATCTCGTAGGGTTGATGTTGAAATTTTGATATTTATAAAGAAAAAATTTCTGGAAACATTCACAAGATATTTTTAATTAATATTTCGTATTAATCAAAAGTGTCAACAATTTCGCAAGTGTATCGATTAATACGTATTCCAAACATATTTACCCTAATTGATTTAATATGTAAGGCTGCGTAATATTTTTAATAAATGCTTTTATTTCGAAGGTGATTTGTCAAAATGAATAATGACCACTTTTATTTTTAGTTATATGTAAAATGTCAAACTTTAGCAATGTTCTACAGGTTGAGCTGTTCTTGTATTGTTTTATTAATTTGTTTTGCCTAAGTAATTAATTAAGTTAAGAGTTTTAAAAAGTTGCAAAGGATAAAATTTATATTTAGAGTACGATGTAAGAGGGTTGTTCAAAAAGATGCCGACTTGGCGAACGACGCTCTGGCACACATCTTCATGTGTACGTTGTTTGGCTTCACATTGAAGTACCGCTGAGGGACTCGTATGGTGTTACTAATGGCATCCACCCATGGTGATTATTATTACATTTGATAGTAATATTAGTGATGGGCCACCGACTTGACAGTATCGTTAACGGTATCATCCTCCATTAAAATGATTAGTTATAGATGTAGAAATATATTTTTTCATTAAAATCGTCTAAAAACTCACCCCTGCAAATGTGGTCGTAATGAATTTATCACGAAAAGCATCAATCATATTATTCCGCTCGATTTGACTTAATGTGTTAATTATGTCTCTGGAGGAATATTAAATTTTTTTTTCAATGTATTATTACGCAAATAGATGCAGAATTTTTACTATAAACTTAAAATAGTCTGCTAAATAGGCTGCAAAAAATATTTGCATACAATGGGAAAGCATTAATTTATGAAGTCATAAATTTATACGTAACTTAATGTTAGACGAATACAATAACGGTGAAAAGAAGCATAATTACAATATGACAAGTTTTAGTAAACTAATAACTTTGCACTAAAAATCCTTCATTTAATTGTGAAACAAACGTTAGTAAGGAATATTTTTAAAAGAAATCTTATTCATGGCATACTTTTCTGTTGAAATTTATATTATGTATGAGGTTTCAGGGAATCAAATGTTTACACCGTGCCAATCAAAAGAATGAAGAATCTTTCCGATATATGGTCTCGAGCAATCATTCTCATGATTTCTTTGATTTTCTAAATAAACGCTAAGTTAACAGGAGAAATATTTAGTAACCAATCTAATAATAGGATTGTTACCAATGTGAAATGATGTTAAACCCTATAATACAAAGATTCATCACATTTTTTTCAATAATTATCCGTGATTATCGGGTCGGCGATGTAAATTTTTGCAAGGTTGGGTTTTTTTAAATGTATTTTTCGTGACATATCGCAAAGTGTTTTATAAGCTATGTTATAAATAAATAAGATTTATTTTTTATTTCCATAAACGCATGATATATTTGTAGATAATAAACAGGATACAATTGTAGGTAAAATATACTTGCTGATAATTTTGCTATTTGCATTGCTGATCTAATTTTTGCATTCCAAATACATTTATCATTCTACTGAATCTATCTCTAGACCCCAAATGTATATAATGCTTGATGCAATAGGATACTCCATTGGAACATTCTCATGGAACTATTCGTTAAAGGAATTTATGGTTTTAAAAAAAAAATATATTAAAAGATACCTTAGGTCCATTTCTTTTCAAAGACAACCATTCGAATTTAAATTTATTTTATTTGTACTTTGCTATGAATTTTCAATCTTTTGGCATGTTTTCACATCAATTTCTGTTGTCTTTTATGAAAGCGATTTCTCAATTTGCAAAATATTTGCACAGTAGTTGTTAGAATGAACGAGACCTTTTCTAAACATTCAAAATCATTCGGATCTTCCAAACAAGAAAAAACCGAACAAGTTTAAATGACATTTTTCAGATAGGGCGTCTTTTTCAGGTTGTTTCAGTAGAACTCGTAACGAGATTATATATTATCGTAAGACTAGATTTATTCTTCGTCTTCCAGAGTTTGAAGCTCGTACGTCCATCTGTAAAGCAGAGAGATCGGGTCGAGGAAATGTCTTTTAAAGTTTGGCGTAGCGCTTTTGTGCTGCAACTTTTGTGAGTATTGCAGAAATGACGGAAGCTTTGCAATGGCAAGCTGTCGTAATGATGTTATTTGTCAACCGTTTTGTGTCGTTCTAAATCACACGACTGCATGTCAATTTTGCACCGCAAACCTTTTTATAAAACTTTTTTTTAGCATAATGGAATAGAAATCTAACTTATTTATTTTAATTATGCAACGTTAAAAATGCTAAAAATAAGGGCATATTTCAAATATTCGGCTTTAGATCCAACTGGAAGTATATTTCGGATTTTTCGATAGTTCTCTCTTGATGCAAAATATTTCAATACGAATTCAGGAGAATGCCAAATGTACTCAGGTTGCCCTTCCGAAAATCGCAGATTTCAATTTATATCCGTATTGCTTTTCAAATAAAGCTTCTTGTAGTTTTTTTTGTATTTATCGAATATTTATCTCGAATCTAAATATTTTATTGCTATCGAAAATTCAGAAAGAGTTTTAACCTAAATTATGATTATTTTTTATAATTGCCCATAAGGATCATAAATCACAGATGAAATATATTTAATAATGCAGATAATGACCTTATATGTAAGTTGCAGTCGATTGAGATTTTATGCATTTTGATTATTAAGAATTGATGAGGAGGAAGACGATTGTGTGTATTTTCTAAAGCAAATATTTTTGAAAACCCTTGATGTATTTAAATGGGAACTGCCTTTAGCAATTAAAGTAAAAAACGTTATCCTATTAAATTTTAGGCAATGATCTAAAATATTGTCTAACGCTGACGTGTGATTTTTTTAAATGCAGGGTCTATATTAAGGATAACAATATGCAGGGATTCTTAAACTTATGTAGTCCATGGACCCCTTTTTGAATAACTTTTTTTTATACGACCCCATCCCAACACTAGGCATTTTATGTCGTTTTAGAGATTTAATTTCTGCCTTAATTGTCTTAAAGGTACTACGTTATAAAGTGTTGGTATAAATGTATCTTTGGTTATTTTTATAAATGGTATTCTTGAACTGTTTACAGCCATTTTTGTATAATTTCGCGGAACTCCAATTTAAGAGTCCATGCTATGTCAGATAGCTATACAGATTTATTTATAATCTGTCAAAATACTAATTTTAAATTTATTTTGATTTTGATAAATTAAATATTGATGCAGTCTATAGATCATAAATTTGATACATGGAGTCTCCAATATATTAATAGATCTAATAGATGAATTTGACATTAGTTTGATGAATGGATCAGAAGTTTTGGATTAAAAATATGAATCAAGGTTTAAGTTTATTTTTCCTGACCTATTTTTACCCTTTTCAAACTCGATTCAGAAAGTTTAAATGTCATCAATAACAGAGCTCAATAATTTTCCTCTAGAAAAATATATTTGTTAGGAGTAAAAGCGGGATTCGTTTGCTATTTGGAAGGTTCATCCCTCTTTGCCATTTAGAAATGTAATAATCATATATTTTTATTAACCTTCCATGACGACAAATTTCCAGTCACAAGGTCAAATTGTTTGGTGGAATATTTTATTCTGAAAATTTCTTGCATATATAAAATGTGTTGTATCACAAGTTTTAAATTGCTGGATGTAAACCGGGGATTTCATATCTAATCTTGCTTTCGCAACTGACGTTAACAAATCGGGAGATGCATCATTCCCTAAATGGGTCATAGCTTAATCCCATATCATCCCATATTGGAATTTAGTCATCGCACTGGCGAAAACCGCACCTAATTAATAATGCTGGTTATGCTAATTTCCCCGCAGAGTAATATATTTTGGGTCAATTTTGTACACGCCTAAAGTGAATGTCTTTATTATAAACGCTCGAGGCACTTCTGTAAATAGTCTCTTTTTACAAGTTTGTTTCATAAAGGAATGCTTTCAGGTCGAAATCAAAGGTTGCGAGGTTCTAAAAGATTCTCTGCTCGTAAGCTTTAGGGTGAACGACGCGTTTCTGTGCCTGGGGTTGTAAAATCAATATTTTCGTCTCGCTTAGAGCCGCATTCGTGACGCCTAGCGAGCATCATCACACGAAAAAGAAATAATGGAAGAAGTATAAGTTTCTATTCTTTAGCCTTTAGTCTTTGACTCCCTCTCAACGCATAAAAGGGTGATATTATTTTTCATACATCTGATAAAAGTGCATACGACAAAAATGACTAAAACTTGACGAGATAACAGTTTTTCTGCTTCATAGCAATTTTAAATTTAGATCTCATCTCCATATTTCGGAACAGACGTTAAAATAATATACTTATGGGAAGCGAATAGTTAAACTCGTTTTTCGGACGGGATGTTTTTATCGGTTGTGGGCGCTAACGACCACTTCTTCGGCGTTGTAACCACTCGTGGCACATAGTGAATTTCACGCTTTCCAAAATGTGACATCCTGAAAGAGGAGCACAAACACGGGTTTAACGCAAATGAAAATCACGACCTACCGGAGGGTGATAACCGCTCAACATGCTGATGAGGGAGGTTTATCGTAATTAGTCAGCACTCTGACATTCCTCCACCGCAACGCGTCCGTTAGACTGACACATTTCACCGACACTTCTGGATCAAACTTAAATGCGTTGTATAAGTAATACTGGATAATAATTTCTTAAAAATCACTGTTATCATTCAGAACAACATTCCGACTGGCAATTAATTATTATACATTGGGATATACTTATATAAACTTTATGCTTATTTAATCTTTACTGGTCTGCTTTAAATATTTTTGTTATTATTACAAAAACTTAAGGCGAAATGGAAAATTGGCTGAAGATATTCCAGTTAAGAAATACTCCTTATAGAATATTTTATGAAATATCACACAGAATTTAAAATTCTAAACATGTTAACGAGGTGAAAAGTAAGTAAAATATAATACAACTTTGATCATTATATAAAAGTCAATTCAATATTACATCCGTTGATATTGATATAAAGATTCAACAGAAAAGCTTACAAATTTATCCGAGATGATATGAAAACATTTTTAGTTTTATTCTGTAGTAATGTAACGAGTTGTTGATGAAGGTATTTACTTTTGTTCTTCTTGATGGTTTGGGAAATATATAATTTATCTGCATATGATCTGCGTCATATATCTTGTATAAATCTTCTATTTTCATAATAGATTTTATCTTCAGTTAAAAATATTCATTCCTGTTATGTGGAACTATTTTATATCGATCTTAATTATATAGAACGACAATTTTTCCTTAAAAAAATAGGTTCGATTATTAAATATTGTTCTGTATCTTTTATCTCGACCGTATTTTAAGATGTAGATATTGTTCATGGGATAAAATTACCGAAGCGTTCAGTCGCCTTATGGAAAAATTGAATACCGGATATTAAATATGAGAAAATATTTATCCTGCTTCGGCGTGTCCTATCGAAGCAATCTCCGTAATCTCTTTATATTGTCTACCCTTCTCAGCAGATATTTTATATATTTTTCTGTCATTTGCACCCGATACTGTCCCATAGTAAATAAGTGTCGTATAAAGGTTGCGGTAGCTGATTTATATACCTTGCGCATAAGTCGGCTCGAACACTTTTCGTATCCGTATTTATTTTTAGTTTCAAAGACGATTCGTTTATTTTTTATCAGTTTTGATGCGTTTTTTTGTGATTCATTAGAAGATCGCGGAAGTATTTTAGGGTCTCTTAACAGGCCGTGTCAAAATTCTGTTCATGATGCGTAAATAGTGGCCTATGTTGTTTGATCGGTTGAATTTTCCGCTAGTTATCTTCATTATTGATTTAATTACATCTGATGCCGTGATTCATCCATTATTAAGTTACAGTTTTCGTTTCGGTCCACCGTTCTAGAAAATTTGAGATGTCTCAGGACGTTTGTCGTCGGTGCTAGTGAACTCTTGTGGACATAAATAGCTGTAATGATTCAACCGTAGTACTTTACGGCATTTTCCCTGCTCTTTGAATAATTTATATTTCTTATTTCATAATTATTGGTCTAATTTTGATAATTTCAGATTGCCACTTTTCTTGTCAATAAGTATCCGGAGAGTAGAAAATTCATCTCTTTTGGTTCTCCAGTTATTATACGATCATTGCATTTTTCTATTTACACACATCACAAACATAATTGAAAATTATGTTTCAATGAATCAAAATATCTTCTAATCATTAATTTATACATCTTATTATCCTATTCACGCATCGATTGCTGGCGTAAATGGCAAAAAAATTGCATCAAAATACAATAATAGAAAGCATTCATCGGCACATCAGGCACATAAATGCAATACTATTTTAAAATATCGAAGGGTGATCCACCCCACGTTTTTATCGTAGGAATATGTTTACATAGATGAAACCTGGAGCGTCTGTAGCACTAGCTTCATGACTCACCGCCTCCCATCGGCTGGACCGTAAAATATCTTCGACCCTGGAGGCTAGGAGCCAGTCGCCATGGTAACTCTGCCGTCTATCCCCGTTTTAATATCTTCGGCCAATACAGTTTTGGCGAGAATTTAGCCGCCGCCGGCATGAATCACGTCCGAATAATCCTGTGAACCCTACTAAGTTTATCTATGTGGACGTGTCATACTGTAAAAAGTACCGGAAACGACGTTTATGAATTAGGGGATAGTAAATATGTTTCTTGCTATATAAGAGACTAGCGAAAATTATTTTTTGTTTAAGACCACCGAAGTTTTTACAAAATTACAAATGAGACAAATATATTTTTGCACAAAATTCCAATTTTAATAATCATTTATTATTTTTAATGTACTCTGCTTCACTTAAATTCGCTTATTACTTTTATTGGTTCAAATTTAATTAAAACCTCATATTCATTATATCTCTCTATGACCATATCATTGTATCACACGAAAAGATTTTTTAGATTCATCAACCGTGTTATTGCGAAACTTAAGCGAATTTAAGACAATAAGAGTGTATGCTGTCTAATTTTACTTAACATTAAAAGTCGACATTTAAGCATTGAAAGTTGATTATTAGAGTGATATTTACCTTAAAATAATGTTTTTTTTACTACTGCTTGTTTCTTCAAAAGATTTTTTTTAATTGTACAAATACTCGTAAAAAGCTGTTATATGAGACTGAATAAAACTATTTTTTATTTAAATAAAAAAGTGTATTTATCTCCTAATTCATACGTTATTTTTATTTTTGTCATTACCGAAATATTCGATTATAAACGTATGGTTGCAGGCTTTGAACTAATCGCATATTGAATTTTCCAAACGTCTAGACCGTCTAGACATAAGACCTCAGAGTACGAAATATGATCATCTCATTTCAGAGTCCATATATACGGTCTAAGAAAACTTTTTTGATTGCGTGTTTTCTGTTGAATTATAATTCGTTTTGGTTATTGTATAGCGATTTGTGAAAGTGTTCAATATAAAATAATAATTTTGAAACGTTGATAAAACTTATTTTGGACATATATATTTAATCCAAATTTATATGCTTAATCATCAAGATTTTTCTTATGGATATGTTTCGAAAATAATAACTTTATTGGTTGCTAAATTTGACATGAATCTATCGTCCATTGTATTCATTCTGTTGTCCGTGCAATACAATTTTTGTATGAATAATGTCTTTTCGATCCGAGAAAGGTTTCGAAAATTGGAGAAGATGTGTTTATTTATGTGGTCTGTACGGACGGTCTTACACTATAAATTTTCAACATTCCATTGAGTTTCTCAAACATTGATAACGCTAGGATTTACGGATCAGAGAGTCGCAACCTCGGACGTACTCACGAATTCTCTCTGCGTTCAGACTACGAGACGTTTGCCTCCCGAAGGAGTAGGATGCTAGATAAACGGATTGTAGGAATGACTCGAATATGAATCACCATTCTAGACCACGTCCATCCCCTGTTTTCTATCCCCTATGCGTTAAAGTTCGACCCCATATGCGATATAGCTCCCGGATCATAGTCCACGATGAAACTAAGACGCGCACATGAAAATATCTTGCTGAAAACATATTTTTGCTTATATAGTACGCATTCAAAGTAATTCTATAATATGGATGTACTTATTTTGGAATCGCGCCAATCTTTGTTTTATATCAATTTTATGCGGCACTATTTAAACGTATGAAATTCATGAATATATTTTGAACAAACAGCGTAAGAATTATGAAATGGTTATGCTTACTACAAATTACTTTGCTTTCTATTTTAAAGGTATAAATGTTTTTTGGAAATGATGGAATTAGTACTAGACTCCAGTACTAGAGATTATCATAATATAAGGATTTATTTATTCACTTGCTGTGATAGGTTATATGATGATTTAGAAATGCAATTAGTATTTAATCAATATGACACGCTATACAGTGTTATATACATCCCCAGGCATTAAGAAAATGTTTTTAGCAAGCTTCTTCAGCAAGGTCTTCTACAAAGTCTAGCTTATTCATATCTTCTATAATAGTCTTCTATTACATTCTGTTTCTTTCAAGAAATTCGTCATTTGATAGCGATTCTTCATGGCATCCTAATATTTTTTCAACACTTAGCGTATTAACATCTTAAATTCCGTTTTGTTGCAAGATTTGCGTGAAATTTATGAAAATTATTAAAAAAAATGTTGTTTCTGTTCATTATTATCATACGCGTGATTGTTGAATTGCTTATTTTTTGTAATTTTTTTTATGTTTTGTCAATTATGAATTTTATTTTAGGTTGTTAATAATTTTATTTGAGCTTTTAACTAGGAAGATTGCCAAATCAGATTATGATAACAAAATCGTTTTGTATGAAAACCTATTATTTGCCAATTACACATTATATAAATTGGTAGTATTTATTATTAAAATAGAAACCTTTTTTAATATGGATTTAAATGCTTAACTTCTTAACTAATCATTTTTCAATCTTTCTCATATACCATTTGAATAATGTGATGAATTTTTAAAAATGGACTGTTTTAACGTCGTTTTGTATATGTTGCTATTTCGTCTTTGAAATAATTTTTTGGAATATTGTTAATATTAAATATAACTCTATGTTCCTGCACATAATACTTATGGTCCTGCAGAATCTTCACGGTATAAATAGTCCATTCGTCCGAGATTTATATATCTCGCTTTCTTATGGAGCAACCCCAACATATCAAAACTCCAAGTCTTTCCAAACAAAGCCGTAGAAATGTAGAAAAGCTGTACAAATCTGAAATGCGTTCATAAAAATTGAATAATCAACAAAATAATTTTTATAAAAAAATCATTACAACATTCGTTAATTACACCAAAGACAATAATACCTTTTAGATAAGCGAATAAGATGCCTAAACATACATATATTTTAATGTTATGTTATGAGTGTGCGATGTATAAATTAACATATGCTTAATCGTATTATTTATTTTAGCATACAAGTTAGCTAAACGAAGTACTTTCGTAAAGCATGTTTCCTTTTATCCCCATATAAATTTATATAAAAAAATGTATAAAATTTTTCCTCGATAATTTAACAACTTGTTCAGATTTTTTCCCTTCTGATTTTATTTGTTTAACGGCATTAATTGCTTAAAATATCTTGATACGTATCACATTATGAGTTTTCAGATGAAGAAAGTTTTTAACTGCTCCTTTTATTTTTTGTGTGCAATATTGTGTGGAATGATTTTCAATCGTCAAAAGCATATATGGTGTTATAGAATGAGCTTTCGTACGAAATGTTTGGTGTCTTTATAATAGTTATGTCCTTTTTTGTTCGCAATAGTTTCAAATTGATTTAGCGTAAATTCTACGGCTAATTAGCTCAAAATCCTCATCGAAGAGGGTATTTCCATTAACGAAGTTTCAGAGTAAGATTATTTGTTCCTTGGTCCAAATCGAGCCCGATATGACGAGGGGGCCGCAAACCGCCAAGTGTATTGCTTCATGGCCTTGTCAGCGATAATTGAATTGATTTGGTCAATTCGAGTTAACATCCATCATCAAATGCCCTTTAAGCCCCGGTCAACAGGATTCAATGGGCAGCTTTAATTCATAAACATTTCACATTGAACACATCCGATCGTAAATTATGAGATAATCTGTCTTTAATGAAATCATATTTATTTTGAATATTTTTTATCGAGTTTTATAGCTCTGCAAATTTGCAGGTATATTTCAGCAGATCACATCTAATAATTAAATTGCACTCCTGTCAGGTAGGTGAGAGGCGTGTCATTTATGCACCAATAGCGACTCGCTAGCTTGATGTACGTTGTATAAATTTAACCAATCGCTTTTTTTAAGCACAACTTTAGACTTTTATCATTGGTCAAGTTTATTAGATGAATATTATTATTATATAACCTTTCAATGTGGATTTATTGGTGTGCCATGAAATAATAAATGGAATTGTAATGAATGGACAATTCCATTTAAACCTCTTCAATATAACGTCGTTATCTTATTGTTGGTAAGAGAATAGCAAACATCATTAAGTATAACCCAGGCACTGAAGAAAGTGGCAATTTCAGAAACAAGTGGCAGGGGTTTGACTAAGCTTTGTCTTAACGTTAAGTGCTTAGTCAGTATTCTGGATCGGTTTTCAAAAATAATAAGATATTTTACACCTGAGATCAGATATTATTTGTCAATGTTTGTTATAAAATAAAGCCCGCGAATAATAAATATGCTATTTGCCTCAAGAGAGGAAATGGCTCCTGATATTTATAACCTTGAACGTATGTAAAATTATAGTGGTGCTTTTTTAAATATCTTTCTAAATCTACTGCACGTAAAATCCTGGGATATTGAACAACAATTTTAAATTTATTGAATACACTAAATTCTATAAAATATAATTATATACTACAAATTACTTTATTATCACTATTTTTTATTCAAATTTATAATTCAAGACGATTCTAATTTTCAGATATCGAATATTTTATTATGTCACATAATATTCAAAGTGGAAAATACGTCCAATTGTGATCTCTATTTTCTTTGCGAAATGGTATGATGTGATCAATGTGCATTTACTAAATATTGTAAATACAAGATATTTGTGTATTGTGATATATTTGGAGTATTTCAGAAGATGAATGTAGATTTTTTTTCTGAGACCGAGTTTTCCACGAGAAAAGAAGCGTATTCTGTATAGCTGTGTTCGTGCAATAAGTTCATCAGTAGATTATAGTACATAATTAAACCGATTGAAATTGATTGTTTATAAAGCATGTATTGTTATGGAGTATTTTTAAATTGATAATTGATTTGTTGAATAAAAATTCATAAATTTTTAACTTGTTACATCAAAGTTATGCACGTTTTTATTCGCATCGCCCTGTTAAAATTGGTCGATATTTGATTTTTCCGCGTATTTGTGAGCTAAGTTTTCACCCCTAAGGTGAGGCACGACGTTTAGTTCCCTGTTTGAACTCTGTAACGAGGAAATTTCAAACCTCTTTGGCGAGCAACTTTCCCCGTAGCAAACTGCATTAGCAATTCAAATGGGAAGACCGAAGAGGGATGAAGACTTCCGTTTCAGTCAAACCAGAGAGAGACACTGAAATACGGAAAAAATCTTCCAACGTTGATAATGGTGCAAAACAACCCTCGCGTACTCGCAGTGTTGTGACAATGACGCGATGAAAAGAATTTAGGTTTTTTTTAACCTATTTTTGACACAAAAAAGTATGCATTTCTACTCATAATACAAATTTTATTGGATGATTCATTTTTTCCTTAAAAATTATTATGGATATGAAATATACTCAGTATGTCTTTGTATGTGGGCTTAAAAATGTCTTTGTGATTACTCCTGAGCTGTTACGTCGTCTCGCCGTGAGCTATTTCATAAAATTGAGGGTGTTCCCGGCGACTTAAACTTTGCGCCATTACGTTCCCCTCATTTCCCTTTCATAATTTTAAGAGAATATAAAATTTCACTCCCCTCAGGGTAACACTGTTATTTATGCTAATCTGACATTCCTGGAAAAAGCTTTATTTTTTAAATAATTACTTCATTTATATTGACTGATGAACACTCATGTCGAAACACATTATTGCAAGATTTGACATTAGATATAAATCTTATATCAACGTAGAATTTTATTATGCGTTATTCAATTTTAAAATTATATAGCTAATATTTCATTTCGAAAATCTGTTTTTTTTAAAGTATAATTGTAATATTTTTGATTGTATCTTTATCAATATGATACATATAATAATAACCTTTTGTGTATGTTAGATGCTTGTTTTTTTGTTACAGGATGCAATAATCAAATTGCTTAAATTGATTCGTTTTATTCTGGTGTCTCATTTTTATTTTGTCAGCAAAATTTTAACTCACAACCAAGGGTCAAGCAATTTTAATCAAAGCAATGCACCCTTCATATCGCATAAATAAATTATTCGTCCTGTCTACTTTGTCATAATGGCATCGCATACAAAAGCATCAAACATGATGTATGCATACTTTGACTGTAGTTTTCAATGCAGGCAATTTGTGTACGCTAACGCTTTTATTAACATATTGAACAAACAAAGGCTCATCGACTACATCATGATATAAAATAATCATATATGTCCGAACATATTTAAGTTTCAGTTCAATTACGATTTCAACATATTTTGAAACGGTCATTAGCATTGATTTTTCAAATCTCTGTGAAATATCTTTACTTTCAATATAGAATTTGTGTATGGAATGCTTTTTAGAATTTCGATTCATATTTCATTCCAAATACACGCCAATATGAATTCTTCGGTCGATGATTGATCAGATTTTGTCGTGACTGGCATCCACTTTTTTTTATAAGGACAATCAAATATTTATTTTCGACCCCGGGAAACCTCACCCACAACTTTCAAATGCGAACATTTAATATACTTCTGTCTGGCTCTTAATCGAAAAAGTTTTCATTTACACAGCGAAACAAAAGCAACCTCGATCAAGGCGGACCTTCTGCAGGTATTGTTTCCATCTCGTCAAAAGAAAGTGTTCCGAAGGTCTCGAATTGTGGATTTATAATTTTCATATTTATAAGGAGTCTTTTTTAATGCGAAAACTTTACGGCGAAATTATAATAAAGTAATTTGAATTTGTGAAGGCGAATGCGAAACCCATCTTTGATTTCGCTGATGAAAATGTTTTTGGAAATCGATGTAATAAGGAATATTGTTCAATTATATGAGACAGAAAACATTTGATTGAATGGAATGTCCACCAAGAGCTTGAAGCAGAGAGTATTTTTACAAATATGATTATACGCTATAATAAAATGTGTTTTGGCATCTTGTGCACATACTGAAATTATTATTTTGTTTGGTGTGATTTGGGATTTTTGTATAAAAACTGTGAAAATATTCCTTTATAAAAGGAAGCTTATTTTTTATGCATACATTTAAGGTTGGTGCAGTTGAAGTTTAGTGCAATTTTTACGGCTTTGTTTTATACGAATTGGAGTTTCTAAATGTTGGTGTTCCATATGTTGCTCTAGATGTGAACGTTGATCGAATCAGTATGTTTTACATTAATTATTTATTGGAGGCCAAAAGACCACTGCGTCGACGAAAAATTTAGTACAGCGCCCTCACGGCTGCCAATCCGCGGGCTCTAGTCCCCGAAACTTGAGTTCCCCACCTCAGTCTTCTGTCCAAAGTCACCCCCAAGTATTTCACTTTGGGTTTCCATTTGATGGAGCTGGATCAATTTGACGATATTTGTGTTTCACATAGAACAAGATAGCTTTAGGTAACCCATTGTTTATTTTAAGTGTTAGGTGTCGTCGACGTAGAGTGCGAGGTTTGTTGAAGATGTGTTGGTAGATCGTGTAAAAATATATTAAATAGATGGTCATTATTAATAATATTCATACTAAGTTCATCCAGTCTAAATATCACTTAAATGTATGAGATTCATCATAAGTACTTACTTACAACTACTTATTTATGAACTATCGAGTCAATTTGCCGAAAAGGATTTGATCTTAGATTTTTCTGAATATTCTATAATAAATACGCAATCTACGTAGGCAGACTTAACGAAGAGCTCGGCATCACGTCTCGTACCGAAAATAATCGAATTGAACATCTCGAGCCAATGATACCAATCAAATTTTGTTGAGTTGGTAACTCGCTCAGTTCCCATGGACATAACAATGAGTAATTCGGTGAACACACTCTTATTCCCGAGTGGCTTGTGGTTATAGGGGAAAACTCCTCATGTCGTATATTGAATTGGCTCAGGAGGTCCAGAAGAGGGTCGCAGGTTCGTCTACCAATCGTACTTATTGCCAGATGTTCAATAGTCAGGCCATTACTACATCGAATGGCGTTCAGAGTATGCAATCTGAATTTATTACTCGTATAATTCTAAATAATTTAATGCTTTTTTGACTATATCGATCTTAAAATCAATAAAATATTATGGTAATATTATTTTCTGTATGCCATTTATAAAATATCCATCGTTAAATGGATATACCATTGCGTTGTTTTTATTTAGAGATACAAAATTTACCCTTTTTCGATAATTTAAGCGAAAAAGCGTCACGTCGTCACTTTGAAGTTGCTTGTTATTATCCTTCGACCAGTGTTGTTGACACGAGTTTTGTCGTCATTTATGTAGAGGCTGCCTATACTCTCGGATGTCTTCTTGTTTTTAGCGTTTTTATTTTTGAGACAATTGACAGCCAAGATCTGGGTACGCTAGTGCTGTCGTCTCTTCTGTTGATTGTGGAGTTTATTCTCTTTTCAATTGTTAGTACCTCTCATGTAATTCTCTGCATTTTAATGTCGAAGCTTTCAATGGTCGCTAGGAGTTTTGTTCTTCATAACATGTTCGGTCAACGCCGATTTGTATAATAGTCCAGCTGCAAGATACTCGAGATTTTTTTCCGTTCAAAAGGTTGTGCTTTCCCGTATTTCAAGAGTAAACGGCTAATGGCGTCGATAATGCATGAAAGAAATCGTGTTTTTAAACATTGCTAGGTGGATCTTGAAGTTATTTTTCTATTCCACTAAATGGGTTTCATTTTTTGCCGGAGTTCTTTTAATTCTTCTTTAATGTCAGTTCATACACTCTGCTCATATTAGAGTTTTGGTGACGTTAAGTGGAGGGTGACCCTGTCTGATTTAATTAATAGTCTCAAAATTAATTATTTTTAGGGAAATATGCATCTAGATGATCTAACGAAAACTTTTCGAATATCCCAAGTTTTTCCGAATATCCCAAGAAATTGTATAATGAGATTCAAAATAATGATCCACTCTGCCATCCATTGATCGAAATTGTTTATAAAGGATATTTAATGATGTTTTTTCCCCATGTTTTTTCCCTATTGTGATATAAAATCATATTCGCTTATTATTTGTTTGAAAATACATCTCGAACGACATCCCTTTGGGAAACGTGTGACCTAAGGCTGTTTTACGCTATTATATTTCTTCGCTCGTCGTTTTGCGCAGAAAGCAAGGTATTTCTTGATAAATTATTATCGGGACCCTTATCATCCTCCTTCGAAGACCACCGGTGTATCGGAATTGCTAAAGTTTTCCGAGGCCGAAGAGCGCGGTTCTCCCATGGAGTAGCTTTCGGCAGCACTTTATTCGCAAAATGGCTTCGTTATTCATCCTTAACTTTGGCGAGGACAAAGATTAAACGCTGGATTTACTTGAAAAATCTCTGCAGCGTACTTGTATTTACTCCATATTTCAGTTGGCCTAGTTTACTAACTACTAGACTTAACCAAAATCGGGAAAGCGGTCTACACTTTCCGCAAAGACCTATTTATTTTTGTTTAATGAAAGCCGCTTGTTGTTATCCCGTTTTTCATATTAATCTTTTGGGGGGGTCCTTTTTTTAAGCGCAATAACGTGCGTGATTTATGTGGAGAAAATGTAGCAAATTATATAATTCGGGTATATGTATGTTTCGTTTTGGAGGTAGCTCGGGGTTTTTGATATCCATCTTTTCGTAAGCAAAATAACCTATTGAGTCATGAATTATGACGGGCGCAGCTTGAATCAGTCGTTCTCAAACGCTATGTAAGATTTTTTTGACAAAGCAAGCGCGAGTATTATAAATGGATGTTAGTTGAAAAGAGTTTTTCGAGAAGATTTTGAGAATTTTGTACTATGTGTAATATACATAAATATTTTATATATAAGCCCATGACGCAATTTCTTATGGGATAACACGAGTTTGGATATGGACGGTTTAATCCCAAGGGTGAGTTTGGACCCTGAAATATTTATGATTTACGTCATATTCATAACAGTTCTAAATAGGATCATTATCCCTGATATCCAGAATCTATTTTAGCCTCCAAATACACTATGTTGTACCTATATTTTTAATACATTTATAGGAAGAATGATTGAATATAATAATAATATATATGATAGTATTTTCGACATCCTTTGCTCGATAAATCTGTTTAATTGGTATATTTTATACTACTCACTTCATTTTTCTACCCATATCATTACGTTATTTGTCTATACAAATAGTTTATTTTTTGGTTTATAAATGTTTCTACCTAAGACTTTATAAAGATTTGAATATATGATTGTCATCAAGTTAAAAATATTTAATGGTGATATATTGTTGCTTAATTAAAGTTTATTTTATTCAGGTCAATCATAATCCATTAAATAATAATATGCAACATATTTTTGATCACACTTCTCGATATCCAATTTGTCCGCATTTCGTAATTTCAATTAGGGTTGTTAATGATATTACGACGAGGAGGAGGTTCTAATATAATCCTTATCTCAAATTTACCAAGTTTCCTTATACATAATAGAGTTTCATGTTATTTGATCTATGGGAATAAATATTGCTGCCTGATAAGGTCGGTAATTTATGGTGTATAACTTCTGCTCTAATTTGTCACCACTAACGATGTTTATTTATCGAAGACAAATGTGTTACATGAATATTCACACCGTCGCAAGTTTATATATGGGGTGCCTAATAGGAGCGACGAGGTCGCGAACGTTTTGCGACCTTAATATGGTTCATTTTTCAAATAGGACGCGTTTTCCGGGAATGTTTGGTTTTGTCAAAATTAAATTTGACGCCTATAAGAAGCAGCCGAAAGGCTTCTTTATTAACCCCTTAAACACATTTCGTAATGCTGCGGTGAACTTCAAGTCTCGTAGCATTAATCTTAAATACGTTTATGTACATTGTCCGCCTTCGTATTGTATATTAGTATCCTCTTTTATGCTTGGCTAAACAATAGAAGCCTCCAAGAATGGGGTTGACTCTATTTTAGAGAAAACCAGGTGGGTTATTTTATTATTTATATCGGCAACCAGTCTTTACGGTCTAAGATACTGGCGGCGGTATATGAAATTCTATTCGTACTGGAATTTCGAGCTCTTCAAAGAAAATGTTGACGTGTTATACATTTTTGATTCTGTGGTGCACAGTGTTTATGGAATGTCAATATTGATACTAAAAAGTGAGTTGTAATTCTTAGAAACGATATTTTTTTCGCATGAATATCAAATTTCTTAAATAAATTAAGAGCTCGTACGATAGATTAGCGTTTCCAAATTTATTTTAAAATTGTAAACTTAATTATTTTAACAATCATGTTAATGTGATATAATCTAATCATTAGATAGATCATAGAAATTTTTTTTTAGTATGATGCCGTTTTCAGTAAATATGTTTGTTCAATAATCTCTAAAAAATGTAATTTTTTCTACATAACGTGAAATATCTAGAGTAGTATTTTATTAGAATTTATCGCTTGTCCTTTAGAAAGCAATCCACTCTACGAGTGGAATGCTCCGGTGAATCGATGATGTCATATGAATCATTTATAGCGATGTATAAATCATTCCAATATTACTTAAGTTTTTTTCAACCATTAAGCATTATTTCTGTCTAGTACTAAAATACATACCTAGCAAATTATCTTTCAAAGGGAAAAAAAATAATGCAACAGATTCTCTATAAATTTTAAACACAATTTCTTAACTCCTCTAAATTATTTCATTGACGATTAACTAGACTTACATTGATTGGAATTATATATATTCTTTTAAATAAATTTTACTTGTCTAAGAGCCACACCGGGATGAATATAAATTATTAATAATTTATCCTATTAATTCTTAGAGTGTATGAAAAATTTTCTTAGCTGAAATGGTCCCAGAATAGCTCGTACATCACGATTTTGCGACCACTGTCCTGATACGTGTGCAATGCTCTTTTATAGGCTCCAATGAGACCATTAGGGCATGCATATCTTTTTAACCCGTACGTGCTGAAACTCCAAAGAACCGCAGTTGCTTACCAATTCACTTTAATAGCTGTTTCTGCAGTACTGCATTCTATTGCCAAATTGCACATATTTATTTTGCACCCCTTCACACGTAAACCCTACAGTTATGATAATCGTCATCCACCCCAAGATGCTCTGTAAGATTTATGATTAGCCTTCGAGGCAATTGTTTGTTCGGTTTCCAGCAGCTGAAAGTTTAAAAGGCAAATAATATTCGCTTGAGAGCTTCTATAAAATTGTCTAGGTACTCCTTAAATATTTTATATCACGCAATTTTATTATTTTTGTAAAAACTATGTAATATTAGTTCAATTTTCACCAATTTGTCGCGCCGTATGACCTACCCACTATCATTTTAATAAGCTTTATTCTGTAAATGGTGTCTCAAGTTATTGTCAATTCTTATACTACACCTTTTTCTAGCTGATTTAAGGTTTTGCGAAATCGCAGTAAACTTTGGGGTACTAACAAATAGCTAATATAGCCTAGTTATTTTTTAAATTTATACAATTTTTTTTGAAGTAAAACTATTCAAATATTTGGGTGTTACAGGTCTTTTTCGATAAAACATGTTTGATTTCGTATATATAATATAAGTAGTAAATATTGTAATCGACGATCATAGATTGCAGCGATTTCATATAAAAATATTGAGAAAACGTATATGCTAATCAGAAGTGCAATTTTACGTTGGCGCTCATTTTACGAGGAAAAGCATAAAAGGATCGCTGGAAAGCAGAGTGAATGGCCAATAACAGAACCCGATATGGTATGTAAGAATTAATAAACATGCATAGAAAAATGTATGCAAATGACCATTGCGTGATTTTCGGCCATAAAATTCGCTCTATATAGTGGGCTAAATAAATTATTGCGTCGGAGGACTCGCATATATTCGAAATTAGCCTCGTGGATGTTTATTCAGCTTTTCCATTTCATCTCGTTGAATAATGGCTTTCCTTTTACTTGAGAAAAAAGAGGCGATAGCCGCTTAGAAAAGCAATTTCGTATTTTTGCCTTATATATTTCCGCTCTTTTTTTTACTGGCATGACAAATTCGAAGATACGCAAAGTATGCTCACATGCTTTTATGTACCCTCGAAGAGCATAAATTCTGTTGCTTAGCATAAAAAAGCACGTACTCATAATCAGATTTATTGACGACGAAATTTTATTTTTGTATTTTCGCATATGTAATTGTCTTGCTTCGTAGGAAAATATGATTTGAATATCATCCGGCGATATTTTAATTACTAACTTTTTTCGTTTGTTATATGTAGCCGATTGGAAACGCAATCTTCATACAAGAATGACACTGTGTGCACTGCTTCGGCATTAACGGATTCTATTCACAGAATTTAGCCTCCATTCCTGGCACCTTTATTTGATACCTAAATTTCCATCGGTGGTCGTTAAGTGATTAAATTTATGCGTCCCCAGCAACGTAGGGAAATTCAATTCCATGGTAAGTCGTCAGGACGCTTTCCGCATCCTTGGTTATATACATGGATTGTATGGAACTCAACTGGGATTATTAACAGCACAATAAAATGCTTTCACCCTTTCCTATAGCCGAGAATCACCCTCGCTCTTAACTATCGCTGACACCTTGTTTAGATTGTAATCTGTCAACGGCATTGCTGTTGTGATTAATTTTATTGTGATGCCACGTGCCTAGATCTTGACTCTGAAACGAAATAATTTAATTTCGATTTTAACATCTCCAGCACAGCTCAGAACTTTTCAGTTTAGAACCGAAAAATATGTAGGAGTGTTTTTGAATCGTATTTTCACATGATTTATAAAATAAATTTTTGATATGAATTATATTATATTTCAAAATAAATTCCTTTAATGTTCTAATATCCCATCTAAAAGAGAGAGATATAATAGTTATAACGAGATTTATAGACCAAGCTTAAATTTTACATTATTTTAAAAATTGTACTATAAATACACTAACTTGTATTTACGTACGTACTTACTTGTTTGCAGCATTGATTTTTTTGTATCAGGATATTTATTTCTATAAACCTTTTCTAACAAAAGCGAAAATTGCTTTTGCTCTTCGTCGATTGTCGTCAACGTATTATACTCCTTTATTAAGGCAACGCTCAGCAATATCATTCACTACTCGCATAGAGTGGACCATTTTCTTTGCAGCCTTAAAATCAGAGTCATCCTTCCAAGTTTCATCCTCTTAATTCAAAAACTGTGATGAGATATCTAGTATCTGGAAAAGTCATTAATATATTGATAGTCACAAAGTCTTTAATGCTTTTTTCGGTGATGTGTTCGACATTAATGCTTTTTATTTTCAAGCAATCTTCTACATCTTCGATTCATAGTACATCTACTATATTTTGCTTATCTTTAACTGAAAGTTCGTCGTCAAAAAGTGCAAAAGACATAAACTTTTCCGATAAGTACCATAAATGGCCCAGTATTTTGTTCATGTCGACTTTGGCCGTTGTTTGGTTTATATTTTCAAAGGATACCAGGTCTTTTAATAATTGTAAGTCGTTTCTTGGTGCTGAATATCCGACAGGGTCTTGAAACCAATATTTTATATATATTACAACTGTGAAAAGACAAATATCTTTCACTGTTTTAATTTAAATAAAAAAAATCAAGTAACATAAGTTGAAATAAGTGCGTATAATTGAGGAAACAAAAAGCACGCACTCTCGCTAATGACTGAATTTGAAGTAAGGAGCAAGGCAGGGCTCAATCTCAATACGTACCCGCAGTAAAGAATTAAGAAAGGGGGGAAGGGGAGGAGGGTTGACTGTAGTGAAGTAGTGAGTCTTTCTGCAATTTTTTACTTCAAAATAGACTAATAAACATACTAGAATCAATAAGTCAGATTAACAGTTAAGTGGCCATACAACGTTTTTTTCTGAAACATTGACTTATAGTATCGAACTTTAAATCTCTTTTTTTTTTAAATAAAAATACGTATTCATTTTTTTAGGGCAGAAAATCATATGAGGGGGTGACCGCTCAATTTTTTAAATATTCAGAATGGAAAAGTAGCATGCTGATTGTTTATATTAATTCCAGTGATATTTGTATACTGTTACATAACTTTTATCGTCAAATAACAAAATAATATTGAAAGTAAACACCAGATAAATACATATCGATACGATATTAAATTTATATTTGTTGAACAATATTTTTCGAGCATTTCTTTTGATGAAAGTTTACTCGGCAGTGTAAACAAGTAGATTCCTGAAATGCGATGGCGATTGTTTGATTCTATACAGAGGCGATACAGACCTATTCTATTGATGTGCTTTAAAAGAAAAAAAAAGTGTCCTATAAACATATTATTCACAAATGGAGTCATATAAATATATTTATATAGACTTTAGGGTCTTAGAAAAAAATTAAAGATGGAGTTGGTAAAATAATTCAGCTCCGAAATTTGGTGAGAATTTTCAGCCGTTCGCTGAATAAAAAAATCGGGGGCGAGACGTCAAATTATATCAAACGAACGGGGGAAAATTCTCAATTTTGCGACGATCAACGAAATGGAATATATGTGATATTTTCATCCCTTTTTTGCATATTTATTTTATACTATGGATGAAATATTTTATAAAATGACCGATTGATCAGGCTCATCTTTTACACCCGCTTTAAGGGGTTACATGGGTTTCGCAGTTTGAAAAAATCGATTTTTTTTTAATTATCTTATTAATTTCTACAACATCTCGAGAATATTATCCTAAATTTTTAAGTCGATTCAAATAAAAGTTTCGGAGATACAACCCAGGGAAGGTGCGTGCTCAAAGTCAGTCAAACATACTCTGGTATTCTCAAAGCCCAACCTTACGGTGAAGATCTTCTTATCAACAAAAAAGAATACGTTGGACATGTGCAGAAGATGATGGGTACCCATTTACGTGATTTAGTCAACAAAATAGCTGAGGAAAAAATAGTCAACGGTAAAAAAACTAGAAAAAAAACTCTTTCTGGCAATGGTAAACTTACTGGTAAATTAATTGATAAATTAACTGTTTATTATGGTTTGGCAATAAGAAGAATTTTGTGAGTCAGCGGAAAAATGAAAGACGCTATATGGGCTACGTATTATCACTACAGCTCTACAGACAAAAATCCTCAGCACGGAAATTTCCCGAAAGGTCCAGATTCCTGGTGCGCTTGGCAGCGAGCATCGGCTACGAACACTCTTTAATCATTCAAACATGATTATACTCCATTACCAAATTATGTTTTGACTACAATGAAACCTATCTATGAAGATCTCAGTAAAAATGAGCTTCTGGAGCGGTGTGTTGGTGGTTTCACACAAAATAATAATGAAAGCTTGAACCAAAATACTATATCTGGAAGGTTACTCCAAAAATACTTCCTGCTGGTTCAAAGATCGTTAATATTGCTGCATTAGTCGCTGCTTGCACTTTTAATGAAATAGCATTAGCTTTATTATTATTTATGCACGGTATGGATTAAAAACTTGGTTGAAATTCCCACGAATATGTCCGAAATTCAGATGAAGACCGTATGTGCGCAGCCGAAAAAAAATCAGCGAGCGAGACTCGCGAAGCTAGGATTCATCATAGACAAGAGAAAAAGGATGCCCTGGACGTTGTAGTTACTGTAGGTTCTTTACTTTATGGCCCAGGAATCGATGATTCAATGTAAGTTACAAAAAAAAAAAAAAAATCCAGTTTTATTGTTACTCAAAACTTTAAACGCGTTTTTCTCGAAACTGTGTTTTCAAAGTCGTTTGTCAAAATTTCTCAAAAACTACTTAACCGATCTTGATGAAATTTTACACTAACCTTCAAGATATAATTCACAAGAACTTGGACGAAGGACTCTTTTTTTTTTCAATCACAACTATTAAAAAAAATATATATATTGAGCAAATTTCACCAAAATTTGCATTTTTTTGTAAAAAGGTCTACCAAAAATCCAATTTTCTTTTTTGTTTTTTTTCCTTCGTTCAGATTTTAGTTTATAGTCTTAACTAAAAATAAGGATATTTTTTTTAAATTTAAAATGATCCTGTCATGAGTTCTACTGTCAAGACGCTTTTTGGAGGGTCACGGGAAATGACGTCACAATGGCGGAGTTTTGAATATTTTCTTTTGAAAATTTCAAAAATTCTTTTTCAAATGTAAATCTTTATGAATATAAAAAGTTTGAATAAAATATTTCAATTTTTACATTAAAAAAAAATTGTTGAAAATAGACCTTTTTTTCGCCGAGTAAACCCATGTAACCCCTTAAGTTAATTTCAATAAATTCGCTATTGTTGTATAATTTTTCTTGGAATACTAACGCTTTTTTAAATTTTAGATTGCTATTTGTTTCAAGCACGTTCTCGGCTTCATATAAATCAGTCTTTAGTTATGGCCAAACCTAAAAGGGAAATCAATAAAAAATGGTCTAGAAATAGAATATATTCAATAGATGTGATCAATAACATTTGATCATACGTTGTATACATTCAATCAAGAGTTTCCTAATTTGTGTAGAAAATGGGCTTTTCCAGTAAAACTAGGCTTTAAATTCCAATTTCTAGTTGAAAATGATTCGAACGATGAAATGCGATTTATGAATTAAATGATGGTTCTCTTATTTTTTCAAGATTGTAGTTGCGAAAGATGAATTCAACAATGAAAAGAAATAATGCATTAGACTAAATGTTGTCATTAGATAGTTTAGATCTTGGATTAAAAAGGTTTGACTTAAAATCCAGACTGTGAAAAAAAGTAATAATATTTCTGATTGATCCAGATTTTCCCTTATTTTCTAGATTCCTAGATGGTAAATTCTGAAACGATTAATAGAACCGACAAGATTTGCACCGATAATAAAAGATATATTTTTAAAATACCACTCTAAAATTCTATTTAAAACCTTATTCTAACTTAAGACAATTGAAAGACACCGTAAATGAAAATACCACATATTTTTTTAGAAGATCGTCTTATTTTCATAACGGATATGGCGTCTCAAGTAGAAGATATCTTATCTAACATAAAAAAATGTACTGAAATAATATTTTTCTCAGTTAAAAATAACAAAACCAGACAGATTTACAATAATTTCACTATAAAAAATTCAATTTCATATATAAATGTAATTTAGTCGAATTAGATATTTATTAGAATAAATCATGATTTATTACCAAGGATTTTTTTTTATGCGACAGTATTATGATGAGCATGTATTTTTATCGAATATTTTGTACTGCTCTTATGTGTTCTGTGGTAGTAATCTCTAGAAACACTCGGTAATAAATCTTCTGGTGGTACATTTAGCCGTTTTTTAAACAGTATATAAATGTAGTACTCGTGAGTATTTTATAGAGTGGTTTCTACCCCGCTGAAAAGTATCAATTGTAGTATAAAACGTCAAAAGCACGTAAAGTTTTATCGGTAAAGGTTCGAATATGCACGTATGGTTCCAGGGGCTTCTCGCTGAAAACACATGTGCAAGTTGGCCGTATCGAATGGGAAAATATATTTCGTTGTATGAATACAGATGCATATACATATATATTATACAAAAAGGAGAAAACTGATCCAGAAAATACATTCAAGCATCTGGAAGAGAATATCATATGCGTAAACTGTACACATGGTATAAAATTAGAACGTATTGGTACTATTTACATATGTACTTCCATTTCTAGAATAAATTATTTTTTGAATCATTAGTAATGGCACTACTTTGCTTGGGGACTTCATAAAACACATGCAAATTATATTGTTAATGTCATAAAACCCATATTGAAAATATGAACACGTATACGCATAATTGAGTATTTAATTTTGCAAAAGTTTTGTTCCATTAGCGATGAATAATTGATGTTTATTGTGCGAATAATTTCGGTGGCAGTGTCCAAAATTTAATTATGCCCGTAAAAGTGTTACAATTCAGCGAATGTGCGTGAAATAATAATTCTCAAAAGGCCTCTATTGAGATATTCAAATAATAGCTAATTCTAATAAAAATATCAATGTTGTTTTAACCAAATATGAAAGCCCTTTGCTTATTTACCCTATATGGGCATGAATTAATTATAAGGTTGTTCCTACACTGAATATGAAATCCATAGCTACGTCAAAATTGAGCTAGAGTGACGGCTAATGACGGCGCTTGTTGGACTGTACAAGACTTGCGAATTGTTTTCGTGCTATAATAATGCAATGCATATTTAAATTGGTTTAAAAGTTTATGCCTGCGTTAAGTAAATAAAAAATGTATTTCAATAAGTTTATCTTAGTTTAACCATATGTAAAAGGCAAATTCAAATTACCATATTGATATTCTCATTTTCACAAGGACTGGACCTAGAAACAGTTTTATTTTATTTATTTGAGTAAAAAATATAGTTACTATGTATAATTGTCAACGTTTCGGGAATACAATGTCGATTTTTAATATATTAGTAATAACTTAGATTATTAAATAACCTTTTATGGCATCAAACCACCGTTTCCGACGTCTTTCATCCTGCAGGAATCAGTCATTAATTTCATATGCTATGATTTAATCGTGATGTATTATCGTGACTACCATTTTTCCTTAATCTATATCGTCTGTTTGTTAGTTGATATTTATTTGAAGGGGGGGGGGGCTTCATTTGAGGATCTATGGTCGTAATGCGCCCAAAGATTTCCATCATATTCCATTGTGTGTTCATATGAATGATTAGGAAAAAGCGGGCATATTTATGGATGTTTCGAAACATAACCTGTAATTATGAAAACGTAGTGATTCCCAACTTCCCCCTCACGGCGATTGCTCTATAGCACGCCATAGGGACATATTTAACGTCTGGGGCGGTGCGATTTAAGCGCCCCGGGTCCTGGCCCAATTTTCATGATACATTTAGACGCCGTAGAAATGATTTTTAGTTGTATCTAAGGTCTTTATGCCAGATGTGGAGATAGATATGAAAGACATTCTGGTAAACAGGTGCGCGGAAGAATTCCAGACGCATTGTGTACACATTTGGGAAATATTAACTTCATAAATCGCGCAAATGGGTAAAATTTTAAGGTTTTTAGTGTTTTCTAGGCATAGTTTACACACCCGTTGCTGTTTTGTTTTGTGTGGAAATTTACTTTGCTTTCCCGAAACGCCTTTTGATAATGCCAGTTTGTGAACTTGTTTACCGCAAATAGTCCCCCGCGCACATCATTTCGACCGTGTGGGTAACGATACTCTCATAACTCACATAATACCTGTAGATAAAGCGACTCTCTTAAATATTCAAACAAAAGGTTTTTTAAACAAATTTCAAATTATCTGTAGTTAAGTCAAATCAACTTACTCTTTTCAATCAGACAGGATAAAACGTATAAAGTATAATTTTCAAGCATGGCCTTTCTTATTAGGGTTAGATCGACTCACTTCATTTTCTTTCAGAGCTAGAAGATCAAATTACGTAGAAAATAATTAAAAAAATACACTTAAACCTTTCTTTGTGCAGTAGATGCGTTCGGCGGAAAATTGCACAAAAAAAGCTACAACTTACATAGAAAAGATTTTAAAAAGCGCATAGCTTTGAAACAGCTATATAAAATATATCCAAAATAGCTTAAAAAAGATAAGAAAAAATCAGGAAGACAATAAGAAAATTAAAAATAACATTTTTGGTAACATTTAATGGACGTCTTGCAACATTACAATGGCGACTGTTTAAAAAAAAATGAGTCAAGTCATTTTTTGACCTTATTTTGTTAGTTTTAATTTTTTTTAATAGTTAAAACATAAATCTGGTAGGAATAATAGAAGGTAATATAGAAAAGATTTGTATCCAGTTTGAAGTAAATTAATTATTAAAAACATGAGATATGATGTTAACCGTGTTGAAAAAAGTAGTTTCGAGAAAAACGCGTTAAAATATTTCATTATGGTAGGACCGGTCAAGTTGCCGCGTCACTAAAATAGCTATAACTCCGTAATTAGTTGGATCTTTGGAAATTCCTTTAGAGTTTTGTATTTTTAAAAGTCAAAACATTGGAAAAATATAAAAAAACGAAATCAATTATTTCAAAATTCTAAATTAGAATAAAAGGCGTGGTCGTATATTCAGCGATAGCAGATGCAATATGATTTACATAGTCCCAAATTATAATTTTTTTCCAAATTTTGGTTAGTGTTGATGATTTTTTTCCTTTTTTATCCAAAATATCTCGATACGTACTCTAGTATTTTCAGCTCATTTCTTTCATTTCATTCATTATGTCTTTTAATGGACCTTGTGTTTTCAAAATATTATACCTAAAGAAGCCATGGAATTCGGATCTGGTGAATATGTAATGAAATGATGGTTCTCACGGCCTGTATTGATAAAAAAAAGTTTGAGTGTAATTAATATATTAATTGACAATTTTATTTAAAATACGAGGTTTAAACTTAAATCTATTTGGTTTATTGTAAAGTTTAAAGATCCATGAAATTAACACTTCGATTATTGTTAAGTTATTACATCATCATGATAGTTTTGGGAGAGTTGTATCAAGAAAATTTTTTCGTAAATTCGTCAATTGACGTGTGATTTTTTTAAAAACCATACATGTAAATGTGTTTCTTTTGACATTATGATTTATAATGTTCAACAAATCTGCGTTAGTAAAATAGTGTCCGAGATGTTGGAAATAATATTACGGAGTCTATTTGGGTTGACATTTAAAATGTTAGGGAAATATTTGTTTGAATAGATCTCAAGCTTTATTTACTGTGTTCATTTGCCCAGAATTCAGATTCCTTGTCTAAAATGTATTAAGTTGCTTGAAACGCTTTAGGCACTATTCAAGGATGCTGGTCAAACTTGTTAGAGGTAAATTGTAGAATTTTGAACAATTACTCTCGGGTTTCTGATGTAATGGATAATATTGTCATCTATCGCATTAAATATGAATAATTATACATATACTTGTATTTGTATCAATAAGTTTTAGAACCATGAAAATAATTACAATTAAAGAAAATCTACACCTTTCTTAACGTAAGGGTTTATTATTGCAAATATTTTTTGTTAAATTATACAAAATATTTATATAATTTTGATATTTATAATATAACTTTTCTTTTAATTTTTTTCTTTATATTTTGGATGATATATAAATAAGAATATACATAATGTTAACGTATTTTGTACATATCAGTAATAAGTTATTTCTTAATTAATTTTTTCGATAATGCTAACAACATTCTCGGTTCAATTCCATAAAGGTTCTCTTTGAATTAATTGACGTAAAAAACGTTTCATTCATCTCAAACATAATCCGTCAATGTCGCAAACGCTCTGAAAACTTATGTTGCTCGATACGTACAACTTGATTTATTGCTTTCGCTAAAATTTAATTTCATAAAGGAAAAAGTCATCCAGTTTTATTTGCTTGGCTCGATCGAAGGGTTTGAAATGAGTTTAAACTGTCATTGAAAAATAATGCATTTGCATGACTCGAAAGTGGTATGAAATAATCAGCATATATTCAAAAAATGGTAATTATATTAACATATTTTCGAAAGCGGCTTTTGTTGTCATTGAATTAAGTGCTAGACCCTATGGGGGTCCAATATATATTTCTTTATCTCGTCACGCGATCAACGCAGTCCCTCCCTCCGGGTCGAGCCCTACAATATTGGTATAATGGGCGATGTTCGATATTTCACAATGGATTATATTCCATGAAGTCATTTAAAGGGTTTATTATGCCCTCATTGTCTTTTCAAAAATCGCCCGTAATAGTTTCTAAATCATGAATTAATGATGGTGTGTATCGGAGGTCTTTGCCTTCGGCATTGTAATATGGAGACATTCTGGTTTACTACTCTATCATCGTCCGACATTGGCAGTATTGTACTCGATCGATAAATAGTTTTCTAGTAAATTGCTGTTGTTAAACGTCAATGAGAGGTAAAATATATACTTTATTCGAAGTTCGAACTCATAATTCAACCATACATATAGGAGATGAAAATATGTAACAAATGCCTTGCGTTTTTGTGTAGTACTCTACATTCATAAATTTCAGGAGAACTGTATATATTTCAGTGAGTTGGAAACAACTCGTATTAATATTTTGCTACATGGAAAATCTATAAAAGTATAAAAGTCAAAAACATGTTTAAATCAAACATACTATGATCTAACTTTCATTTCTATGGGAGGGTATCATATTATTGATTTACTATAGATATAAAAGGAAACAGTGTCATATTAATATTTATTTATTTATATGATTTAATTGACTAAAGATTTTTTTATTTCAGTGATATTTTGATTTGACTTTAATTTAAAATTCTTCTGTATATATCTTTTGCTACAATTTCAGCATCATCTCCATTTTATTTGAATTTAACCGACTATGCAGTCATACTAGATCATATCTGTGTGGTCATGCATATAGATCAGCAATTTATATCAGGGTCCATGCCAAGATTTGAACATTTCCTTTAAAATATATATGGTTAGAATCAGTTTTAGTTGCATAAATGTAATCTAGATTATAAAAAATAATTGATAGACAAACATAAAAAGGAAACATATATCGAACAACTCACGAATTATCACATTCCGATCGTATTAGGGTGTGTTAACCAGACCTCATGGTGATAATTATGAGGATGATTCGAACGAATGGACTATAGAGCACAATATTATATTGTGTACAAGACGAAATGAAAATGTTATGTCCTGCTGCTGGAACAATGGGTGGCGGCACAATGATAAGAACTGTTACCGGGTTAACCGTGGCCATCTTGTAAGGCTTTGATGGAAGCTGCGGGAGGTCTGTGTGTACTCTGGATCAGATACTCTTGTGCCAGACCTTATTAACCTTTTAGGGAACACTTTTGAGGTTTCTGTTAAATAATACATTTACGGCAGGCTATAAAATATTATTTTAATATTTGGATGTACTCTTATGTTATAAATCTAAAAAAATACGATCATATTCTACAAAGATAGATTCGAGCGCTTTTGATATTTTGCTTTGATTTTATCTATTTATAAAATTTACAATAATCATACATTGTAAGTGCAAATAAAATTAACAAAAAGCAATTAATGTTAGATAATTATAAGTTTAAATTGATTGAAAAAATAATGAAGCTTTTAAGATTCGTGGCACAAGAACCAACATGTTAATAAATCTTCCGCTTACTTTGTTCAAATATATAGTTTCTCGAATTCTCAGATGTAGGTGAAATGAAACTTCTCCGTTATTATTATAAAAGTTTCAGATAAAGTAAGAAGATTTGTGGTATACATAGATAGGATATAATGTCGTTTTGTATAAAGTTTCCGCGTAAACGGTATACTGTTTTATAAATGAGTGTGTACTCGACTGTACTGAGATTATGTATGTATTATGTGAATTCTATGTTAAATAAATTGAAATCTTTCAAATATATATTTTTAAATAGATTTTGTCGATATTTCATTTTTAATAGACGTTTTGAACTTATTAACTTTGAACTTATTAAAAGTTTTGAACTTTAAAAAATTGGATGAACAAAATTTTGCGGATAAGAGTGTTAAGTGTCTATTATTTCCTTTTTTTTAAATCATGCTTAATTAGTTAGTTATTATTGAATTTAATTAATAGATCAATACTTTTATGCAGGGGGTTTATATGCTCTCATTCTTGTATTTTTGCTGTTCCTAAACGATTGACATTATTGATTCCGGTTGAATATCTCTGGCAGATCGTCTAATGATGTATTTTGTTGACGGTCGGGCCCTCGTTTAATTAATCCACTTATATCAAACATACGCCAGTCGTAATACATTCAAAGACACTCGGTGGATTTAGAAGAATGTACTTCGTTCAATCAACGTTCTTTGTACTCGGAGTGTTAGGTAGAACAGAAAACGACAGCAATGATAAATGATAGCCAGTTTTATGAAAGATTCTACAAAAACAGACGAAAACATACATATGTATATATGAGACAAATGTGTGATATATATGATGAGGTGTTGGACTTATAATCTGTATAAAAACAACTTAAATATACAGTTCTTTAATGTGTCAAATATAACGTAGGTGTGTTTCACTGAATTTAAATTTTTATAGAAAAAAAAATCACGAATGTCATAAACATAATATTACATGATTGATGTGTTTAAATTTGCACTTTGTCTGGGAAAACTTTCGCTCTGAGTCGTTCTCTGCGCTCGCTTGGAAGACGAACGGAACATTTATTGTGTAGCGAAGCACTCAAAATTCGATTTGAATTAATACTTTATTATCATTGAAATGGATTGTTGAAAATTTAAGTTCGTTTTGATTGCGAAAATGGCGATCGCTTTTAGGCGTACATGCTGCTAATGGTCTCCGCCGTACCAACAACGGTTACGGAAACTGGCGTCCGGAAAAGCCTTAATGACATTTAGGGCGGTCCTGCAGCCCTTTCCGCATCCCTGTCTCCTGTCCTCTGTACTTCTCGTCCAGGGAGGTAAAAGTGTACGAAGGTGAAGGAAGGTCGGTCCCTTGTTATGGCGGGCACGTAGGGCGGATTGTGGTAGGCGGACGGATATTAATACGAAAACCTCATGTCTTTTTCTGGCACCTACACACAAATAGCTGCGTTTGGGAATTTCATTTTTTTATACAGTACAAGACAGTATATGACCGTGGGGGGGGGGGGGGGGGTCTGACGCCCCGTCGTAGTTTAACAGTATTTTTCAGGCATTTTATCGGACACGGACGGGTAGAGTCGTTAAACTGAGGTTTTAGTGCCTAATAAACGCACGGTGTTTTTTTATATCGTTCTCTGTGACCCAATATTTTAAGAGAACCCTCCGACAGGTCCACCCAAATTAACATTGAATTAATAGGGATGAATTAATAAAGCCTCGTTTTGTGTTTGGTACCAATAAAATTGCTTTCGTAGATTCAGTGACTGCCAACAAACACTTTAAATAAAATACAATTTGAAGCCTTTTATCTTCATAAATGATGACCAGACATTTGTATTACAGACTGAATTGAATTACGATTTTAAGTTTTTATTAGATGCTTTAAATAATAGATCCTTAGGCTGAGGTGAATATTTTTCTCTATGATTAAATCAAAAGTACTTTGTAGGAGAAAAAGTATTTTGATGGCTAATAATAAATATTCCTAATTTAATACATTATCTGAATTCAGTGTCTTTTGATGATATCATAGTTTCTGTATTTACGATAGAAATATTGAATGGGAAGTCTTTAAATTGTTAGAAAATTGAAAATATTTTTTCAATAATCGTTTGACCGTCAATTGTAGACTATAATTTTATAGTACTTTATAGATTCTTAACTCAAACCCAAGGACTTAGTATTTGTGTATAATATGCATTAAGATATTTCAAGATAGTTATGCCTTATTGACGCATATTACTAAGATACGATATTTTCAGCTCTCCGATCGACATTTCCTTCTCGTTTTCTGAAGAGCATGACATCTTCATTTAGAACTGTCACCAACAAGCTCAGAAAGTCGAAGACGATTGTATATATTCTTTTATAAGCAAAAAATGCAATATCTCCTTGTATATATATATATACACGAAATATATTTTAGATGAAAAATACAACAGATGGGCTGTCGATGAGTTCAGCACTAAATGTTAATTCTGCTTTATGTGTTTCGTAAATTTTCATTTCAGCACCAAGTTGGGTTTAACACATTTGTTTCATCTCCATTACTTATGGATCACCTAAGCAGATGGCATTATTTATGAACAACCATTATATACACGCACAAAGTAAAATATGTATGTTTATAAATACAAACGTGCGAACGAGCATCAACATATTTCCTTTATACGCCTGTTAAGCTGCCACGACCATTCCGGCGGAAGTTCCTCTTCGAGGAAGAGAATGCAATTACGACCGTCACATTATTATACTGTAACTTTAATACCTCCGAGTGAAATAAAGTATCAACCGTCGAATGAGGTATAATAAATCCTGCCAAACACAAGAAAATCGTTTATGTTTTACGATCTGTGGGACGATTGTATATTTGCTAAATTTCTTGACAACTCTTCGATCGATGCTTTATTATGATATGCTGTCATGCGGAAGACTTGTAAAGTTTTTATTGTCAAAGCTCACGAAGATGGTTAGCGAGTCATTGTGTACGATCCTCTCATTAACCCGTTTGATCCCGTTTAATCCTGGCCGGCCAACAAGTTTTACGATTCCCGTGAAGATTTCGCCGGATTAATAACGATCAACCTGGCTATGTGACGTCATAAAATGCGATAGTGTTGGTGGTAGTCAACATGAGGTTGTCGACCGTAAAACCATGGTATTTCTGTACTTAAACCGCATATCGCATTTCATCAAGTTCACTCTGCAGCTTTCAGAGATCGCAAGCCCTCACTCCATTTAAATATTTCGCCAATAAAAGTTTTCTATAAACGATGATATTAAATAATTAGTTCAAGCCACAATCCAGCGGCAATAAAAAATAAGCGATATTTTTAAATTCACAACATCATTGAGATTTATTGGCCCTAATAAATGTTTTAATTTTGGCAATTCATTAAGGATTCCTATACAGTACACAGTTATTTTTTATATAAGTTTTTGTTGCGCAATTTTGCTGAAAGGATAATTTCGACGCCGTTTGAATAGGCAATAATCAAGTCTTGTACTAAGAAAATTGTTTTCTCAAATGAAACGTAGAATATAAAAGCAAATTTTATATCTACCGAGGCCTTTGAAAGTTTCGAAAACGTATATAAACTCAAGCGAAAGGTCATCGAATCACCCACTGGAGAATTTTTATATAACTTTGGAAACGACCTTTGTATTAATTGAATTTTGTATCGACTAATTGAATTTTTTTTAAATTTACACAATCATCATGCTTATCTCTTTTTATTTTTTACTGCCTAAGCTGGAATAATTAAGTAATAAAAAAATAAATGACTTAAAATAAATTAAATTATCACTATGGATCTTATTTTTATTTATACAAAAATATATAATTATGAACTATTCATGAAATGAGTTTCAACAGTAGGCTGTTTTTATTTTCTCCACTAATTAAACATTAAACAACAAAATCAATTAAGCAAATATTAGAATTTAAATTTAGCTATGTTTACCTTCGTATTGGTAAAAACAATATATTTTGAGTAGACAAGTAAATTAATGATTAATATAGGAATGATAAATAGATTAAATTGATATTATTGAATTTTGGATGAACATTTCTTGTGTTAAGAGTTTATCAAAAATATACTATGTTTTTAGCATAGCAATAAAATCGCACAAAGAAAAGCTTCTTGGGATTATAACTTTTGGAGCTCAACTTGATTTAAAATTAATTTGTTTAAATTAAAATCAAAATGTACTAATTTTTTGTTATTTTTTTTTACAGGTAAGGATTAACAAACATAACAAGCTACTCAACTGTACCGAGCATCAGCTAAGTATCGATAAATTAATACGCTGGCATAAACATGAATTCCGTGAATACATCGGTTTACAGCATTTCCCAGATTCTATCGTGCTCTGTGATAGTTCCGTTGAAACATTCGGATTCCAGTAATCGTTAAAAATAATTTATTCGAGTCCGAACAGGAAGATGGACACTAAGCATACTATGTTGCATTGGGAACGTTCGTTTGTGTTTCCGCAGTTCCCTTCATTCAAACGTAAAACGCGTCTGGCAAATGGACTGACTTATGGTATTTGTGTAGTCCGTGCTTTCTAAAACTGCGAGCCAGTCTTTGGATGGTAAGCTTAAATGTGGAATAAAGCCCGGAACATCTGGTCTGATCGTAAAACATCGTTGCTTTGTATGGGAGAGAGTACACAGCTGAAAACTATTAATACATAGGCGAGTAGATTTACGTGAACTATAAAAAGCTTTCCGTATGAAGACATGTCGAAATGTTTGCTTAAATGCTAAATCAGTGCTTCATCTTTAGATGGTATTAAATTGCAGACGCGTTCTCTTCATTTTCTAAGGGACGTACTATAAATTAAAATTCACATATGGCCTGTTAAAGTGCAACGTATGGCCATGTGATTTATACTTGTGTTACAAATAGTTTTATTCATAGACCTTAACCTATGAGTTCACGACCCAAATTTGGATATATGTTTTGGTTGGAAAGCTAAACATTTAAAAAAAGAAAGATATATATTTAGTGGGCTAGGGGATTTTTTTTTAATTATGATAGTATTTTTTAAAATATTGAAATTATTGTCGCAAATAAAACATTCGCAGGAGGTCCTGCTTGATTTTATTATCGTTTTAATATTTTCAGAAATAGAAATTAACGATAGACTTGGTTCGATAAAATTGGTTAAACAATTTCATCCTATCTCACAGACGAGGTGGATTTTTACAAAACTTGATTTTAAACTTGAGTCAGCAAACTATTTTAAACTATCTATTTGGTAAAAATCAATTTATTTAATAACTGCAACCTAAAAAAATAATGCAACATAATGCAAGGATTTGGAATTTTTATTGTTTGTAAAATAAGAGAATTTTCATTTTTCTCCCCTTAACTCAATACTGAATGCATTTGAGAATTTATTACTGTTCATAATTTCCTATTTCAGAAAAAAAATCTTAGTTCTGATCAACATTTAAAAGTATAATACTGTATTTATTATATAATATTGAAGAATATAACTCAGTTTCCAAATACATTTTGATTACATTCAAAAAGGTAAGGTTAAGCTAATTAATTATATAAACAAAAATTCATTTTGAATTTAAGATTCCTGGAATTTTAAATGAAATTGCTTATTTCTTCAAACCATAATGGAATATATTTAGCTAAAAGTTATTACATATAAAGTTAATGAGTTGTGGTTGTTTAATGCGGCATCAAAAAAACAAAGAGTACATCATTAAGTGGTTCGTTTGTGATTTTTTAATAAACTAGAGCGATCCTTTTTCAGTTCATTCCATGCTCGCTTTTTAATACTCATATAGGCTTTAGTCAGCAACGAGCTTACGTTAGGAACTTATTTTGTACCATGGGAAAGATTTATTTTCTAAAAGAAAAAGCGATACGAGCATTTGATGTGTGTACGTGTTTACATTGCCTTTCATATTCTCCCATTGATAAGGTCTTTTGAGGGGTTAAAATTTGTATTTTTCGAGAAGAGGCGATGAAATATTCTCAAATATTATAAATGTTTGCTACGCTCTGATTTATGCTTTCAACAGCCACGATATTTCATCCACAAATACGAAAGATGTGAAGGAGATAATATTTTTTGTCTGCGCTGCCGATAAATTCGAATGTTCTAATGGACGACTCTATTTAATATTTTTGGCACTCAATTGAAAAAGTCGCAGAAAACCAATTGATTTCTATTCACAATGTTGTATTTTTATCTAATATCTCGCGGAACAAATTATTTTAGCATTTAGATTTTTTAATCAAGTTTATTCTAAAATACTGCGTCATGCAATCAATTTCGTTGATATGTTGCCTTCAAATAAAATCGAAATAATAGTCGTGTTTATATATTATAGGCAATAATAAACATCGTTATTACTATTAATGTGAACTAGTTTTAGCCAAAACGATCAGCGTTATGAAGTGTATCCAAATTAATAGTTTTCGTAATTTGAAAACTATGTCGTTCGTACCATGCCAAAGGGCATGAGAATAGAAGAAAGACGTTCCCTTGACACGCACCACCCATCTATCATGGCTTAAGTTCCCTCACTCTTTGCGAACTACAGTATCTCCACTTTTCTTCTCCGTATTACTTCACTTTTATCGTCTGCCTAACGATAATTTGAAATTTATGTCCAAATTCTGTGCTAAAAAATAGCACGTCTCGTTTTCAGTGTAGCTTTCGTGATGTCATCATTTAGCGCGTCGTTTTCGTTGTTTTCATTGCAGTAGAAAATTTCCACCTGAAGTGCATTCTTTTGTTCGGGTTTTGTGGTCTAGTTGAAAATGTTTTTGCGTGCTAGAATGCAAACGAGAATTCCCAACGCCTCTCGGGAAATGTTTCGATAATTTTGCTTCGAAGAATTTTCCGTTTCATTTGAGATCCCTTAGTAAATGCAGTATTTTTTGAAAACCATTCTATGAAATTATTCACATATAGCAATAATATTTCTATTCAATATTACGTATACAAGTCGAAAAAAAGAATAGAAACGAACATGTTGTTTTAATTATTAAAATATGCAAATAAACTGCATGCTTGTTGGTAATTTAATTCCACTTAAATTATTCTATGTATTTTTAAAAATATTTTTATCTTAAAAGAATTATTCCTGAACAACGTTTTGATATTTTTGAATATAATTGACATAACAAATCGTGTTCTCAAAAACCACAATTGCAAAAAAACATTTTCTGCAAAAAGAATTTGCCTCTCTCTATTTGCCAATGTTGCAAGTTAGGGATTTTTTGAACTACTTATAAAAAATTCAACCATCTCGGTCTCAGGTGAATAAACGCATGTTTTGTTCGCTAACATATGAACAATTTATGAGGTCGCGGTTGCCTCTAGAGACTCGCCAATAAGGTAAAAAGTAGGGGTCGAAGCTTCGTTTTCTGGAATGTCGATATGAATGTGGTTCCAATCTTCTCCACGATGATTTTGAGTAATTGCTAGTATTTTCATTAAAAAATATTATTTGAAGATTCTTGCATTCAAAAATAATTATGCTATTAGTACAGAAGGCAGTAATCGAAATTTGGCCGAAATCTGAATAATTGTACATACTGGCATTAAATTAAAATCTACAAAGCTGTTTTTTTTGTCTACAAGACGTCGTCTACTTTCAATACAAGGTGACTAGAGCTTCAGTGGACCTGGCTAAAGTTGTAGCCAAAGCTCGTTTTAGTTGACGTCTAAGACAACAACAGCGGCAGTTAATCCTTGATAATGAACCTGATAGTTGGTTCGAAATATCGGACAAGGTAAAAATTCGATTATAATTTTTGCCTTTAAAAAACGTGATCGAATACCAGGTTTTTTTCAAACATATAATTAACATAATTATGTATATATATATATATATTTATAAATTACCAAATAATAGTAGCAAGCGTTGCTGACACCCTCAGAAGTTTTATTAGGGTGCCTTTGTATTAAATTCCCATCACGTATATTCAAGCAAATCTTGTGAGGGCTCCGTTTAAGAACAGAATGAAACTGTCAGTTCAACAGCCATACAAACCTTGTACATCTTATTGTGGAGAATTGGCGAGAGAACGAAGAAAATTCTCCAGTCATATTTTCGAAATGATTTTGCTATTTTCCCTAAAGGCTGAAAACGAGTTAAAATAATTATTTTATATCACAATTCCATAAATCAAATGTATTTGCGTTCTTTAAACATTTCGACAACAATTTTAAAATGTGTTCATCTGAATAAGTTTTCAGAAATGTAATTACTTTTCATCTGATAAGATAAAATAAGATGCGCGATCTGTGCGAAATTTACCATTTATATACCCTAAACAATTCGATGAATTATCTATGAATATTGATAGGGATATATATGAATAATATTCGTGATTAAATATTCATATGGGATTCTGAGGACCCTCCATCGGTATAATTTATCCGCTCGTATTTTCGCCCTTCTAATTTATCTTCAATTCGTCTGAGGGATCTATGCACCGCCGTCGCTCCTTGGACTTTTTTCTTCTTCCAGGGTCTTCTTTCTCTGTCCATGGCGTTCTTACGGCGACGATTCATCATCCTCTCCTCTACAGATTTACATTTTCCGCTCCACAAAAAAGCCGGGAAACTCTTTAACTGCGGTTGTGCACACAAAGCTCGGTGATTTGTTTTCCTTTCCCTGCCTCTCGCCTTCGGGGTATCATCCCATGAATTTACAGGCTTTTTATATATCGCGAAGGGAAGCTATAGGCATATTCTTGTTTTATATGTATTTTGAATTTGTGCGAATTTCTTTGGGAAATTTCAGACCGGAATCCATAAAATCTTCGAGATTTCTTTGTGTTTTTTGATACTCATCAAGCATTTTGATCACAATATCTTCATCATTTGTAATGTCCTAATAAAAATCATAACTTAGATGGGTTGGAATAATACGCATTTTTATGAAGCACAGTAAAAATGGAATATTTTTGTTTGAGCATACCATAGTTTATTTAGACCTTTGTAATATTTTTTTTAACAAAAACGACATGCATACTATTAGGTTAATTTTATACAATTTCAAATGTTATGTTTTTAGGCAACTAAACGTTTCTCATATTTTTACGTACTTTCTAAAAAAATAATTAATAAATCATCATAGTGCAAATTGAAATCTAGAAAATTTCATTTCATCTACTCAGTTTCATTGTGTATTCAACAGATTAATTGAATCAGTATTCTTGTAAGATTAATCCAAATTCCAGATAAATGCCGTTTTGCAAGAATAAAGTATCATCTAATTATTATTGACAAATATAGCATAATGAAAATAATCTATGATTTTTATCATTCAAATTTTTTTTTTATAATAAATTTCCCCAGAGTTGTGTTAAAAGCATTACAGCGAGGTCATAAGTCTCAAAGCAGATTACGAATGCATACATTTTCAAACCCAAGATATTCGGCATTTCTGTGAAATTGAGGTTTACTAATGATCCGCCGACGTAATAATCCCGTTTTCCGGGAAAACAAATATTCTTGTGACTCGTTCGTTTAAACGATGCTAAAATCTACCTGGATTTTCGCCTTAATTCGATTTACTTCAAAAGTTCTTGCTCAATTTTCATACTTATTATTCAGGCTTCCAGCTCGCTCATCATCCCGAGGGGGAAATTTTTAATTTATAATACATATTACTATGTTATTTTTAAAAGTTGCAGAAATATAATATTTTCGCCGAGATGAAATATAAAATTTTAGCACCGAGACCGAATTGCATCGTAACTCTGGCATGATAAATGGCGTAGAATTTAATATTAAATTTATGTCAGACGCTCGAAAGGGTAGTTTAGATCGATGCTCTTTTTTATCGGTCAAGTGCAGACCGAATTTAACAAATATCAGTTTATAATGTTTTGGTTAGTTAAAGGAATATCGGAAATAAAATTACTTTTTACTCATATTAGCGAGGAAGGATTTATTTCCCACGGGAAAAGAGGGGGAATGAGAGACTTTTCATGTTTCGCATTATTTGTGTAATATGTTACGTTATTACATTAGCGTCATTATTTTTCATACCGTTCGTTAGTAGGAGTTGCGTAATGTATTTTACATTATGAATCGTAAAAATATAATTTTGAAATGGAACTATCACAGAACATGAATGAACCATATCTACACATAAACAACTCATTCTTAGAAAAAAAACAACTTATTTTTTGGGTCAAATAAAAGACGAAGAATTTAACTAAAGAAAGCTACAAAAAGTATTCTTTTCGCAGGAAAAGGGCTTTGATAAATGATCTCTTAATTTTTTGGACGAAAAAATCACTGAAAATAAATTGAATTCGTTCTGATTTCTAAGAATAATATCCCTATAGTATCATATTATATTATATGTTATTCATATTTATAAAAAAAAAAAATTCCGCTTATTTTTCTTCTTCCACAAAGTGTATCTATTTCATAAAATACAGTCAGGTATGTGATTTTCTTCTTTAATTACCAAAAACATAAATGTAATCTTAAAGGTTTTTATCCCTTAATAAATATTGTTACAAATAATCTTGTAAATATATATTTTTTTAGTAGCATTTATGTTCTAAATAAATGAAATTATTGACACTAATTTAGACACCATTAGAGTTATATTTGATTTTTTACATTTATGCGTAATGTTAATTCGCAAACGCAAAGTTATAATATAGGGACGTTTTTTAACACACTAACAGCGGGGACATTTTGCAAGTTCATGCGCTGCTTTAAAATTATATCTAATACTTACAAATACGTATTTTACACATAATTGTAAAAAATATTTTAAAAATCAGAAATGCTCGGTTTTTGTTTTATTTAGCATCTTCTCAGCTAATAGACGAGAGTAAAACTTCCAAATATTTCCGAATATTATATTTAACATAATTTTTGATCACTCTTATACACTTGGGTCTGTTTTTATGCGGATTTTTTTAAATGCGATTTTGAAGTTATACGGGTTTAAAAAATAATGGAATCCATCCCTCATTTTTTTATAGAGCACAAAGCTTTTTTTATGCGAATGCGCATAAAAAAATAAAAGTCATCTGGATTTAAAACATCCAAATGTAAAAATATTGTTTCTTCCACCCAACACGACGTGTTTAATTCAGCCACTATATCATTTCCACTTTAAAAAAGTATTATATTATGAAACTAGAGAATGAGTCATTAACTATACCTGAAGTTTAGAAAAAGTTTTCAATTTTGGATTGTATAAATAATGTTTCATGTGCAGTATCTCAGATTACTCACTTTAAATTCTTGTTGTAAAGCAGTTTAGCACGAATGTGTTACAAATGGCGAAATAATAAAAAACTTGTCTAAACGACATTGTCAACTGGAATCATTACTTTGGCAAATCAACTTGGAGAAGGTTTTGATACTTTTTATCAAAATTATGTCGATGAAATGCTGTTATATGGCAGGAAAGAAAAAGAAGACGATGTTGAAGTGAAAGAAACTCCTGCCCCTAAAAAAATCTACAAGAAACTAGTCAATCTATTTATTGTGCATGACTCAAATTCTGAACGAGATTTAAAATTCCAGTGCGAGCTTAAGAATTGCATGTCTCCATATCAAAAACTGCATAAATAATATTAGCTAATCTTTGCAAAGTTTTTTTATGCGATTTTTGCTACATTTCATCACATTGATTTGAAGTTATGCGGTTTTTAAAAATGACGGAACCTATCCCTCAGTTTTTTACGTAGTTCAAGTCTTTTTTTATGCGATTTTTTTATGTGCGATTTCCCCGTGGAACGTATCTATCGCATAAAAATAGATCCAAGTATATTGGGAATATGCTCAATTTTGTAAAAACAGTTTCAATAAATCCTCAGAACAGGGAAAACAGGTAAAAAAACATCACGTAATAACATTTTAGCTGACGTTAACCAAGACCACTGTAATTCTTAAAAATATGCTTCCTGCAACTAACGTGTTAAGATCATGTTTATGCCCGTATTATATTATTGATTGGTAATACATATTTATTTATATATAAACTACAATTAATATATTTGTATTTTCATGCATTCCTCCAGCTGGATTGAAATGTGAGTATTTAGTAAACTAGTATGCTGATAAATTATTATTTTTTTAAATTATATTTTCAAATCTGCTGTAAATATTACCATATATTCTGAATGTATTCGATAAAATGATCGTGTAAGCAGGTATTAAGGGAGTACTTTCCTTGATGTCTTACTTTTATGGTAATTGAAGTATTATCGTAAAACGTACATCTCGATATATCGTAAAATAAACTCAGATCGCCTGGGTATAAAGAACATTACATATTAATATTTGCTTAAACATATAAAATATAATTTAATTTAATTTTCAGAAAAAAAATCGGATGAGTCAAAGACATTTTTGTTTAATACATACTATATTTGCAATAAGGCAAATGTTTGCATTATTAAACACATTTGGGCTAACTCAAATCAATTGTACCCAGAGAGATAATATATTTGCATATTATTTATAAAGTTTATTTAATTAATCATCTTGAAATCATTAAAACTCAATTAAAATACAAGTTTAATAAAGACATTGAATACTTCAAAGTACCTTCTATTATTATATTTTTTGTATTGAATGTATGATACTATAACATTCACATATATCAATATGTTTTTCTCTTTGTAACATTCTTAATAATGTTTAGTATATTCTTATATCAAAACATTTTTAAATCTAATATCACCTTTTTGAATTGATTGAATTTTAGCAGACGTATATTCAGTTTTTACATTTTAATATTATCTTATTATTAAAAAAATTAAATATTATATTTCACATATAAAAAATAAACATTGAAATAGAACATTGAGAAGAGTGAAACTATGTTCTTTGGATTATTAAATACAATATCAATCATAAATTATACAAAATATTCATAAATTTAAACAATATTTGTCTTTGACTAGGTTCTAGATAATTTAGATCTTAAATTCATTTTGCAGTAATAATATAAATTTTATCCAATTTAATTGTACGATACGTTGTTTATAAATACATGTTTAAAATAACTGTTATATTATATCCTATAAATGCCTAAAATTTAAAACATGACTGATTTTCAATTTATCTATTTTCAGATACCGATAACCAGAGAGTTATAATTCACGTGAAAGACATAAATGACGAACCTCCATACTTCATCAATAGACCTCTACCGATGCAGGCTGTGGTGCAGCTGAATGCTCCTCCCAATACTCCAGTTTTTACACTGCAGGCTCGTGATCCCGATACGGACCACAATATTCATTATTTCATTGTTCGGGATCGTACCGGAGGTAGATTCGAAGTGGATGAGCGCTCTGGAGTGGTTCGAACACGAGGAACGGATTTATTCCAACTTGACATGGAGTATGTACTCTATGTCAAAGCAGAAGATCAGGTTATTATGATGTGTGAATTTGACATGATCCATTTCAAATTTAAATTTAGGGATACTAACATTATATCCTTTAATTTCTACTTAAAATGGAAAATCATTATTTTTAAATATGTATTTATTTTTATAAATATAAAACCATTTTATGAATTATAAAATATCCAATGATTATTGTGTGTAATAACCTTTTTATAATTATAACTTCAGAGTGGCCGAGTAGATGAACGCAGATTTCAGTCAACACCCGAAGAACGTCTTTCAATTGTTGGCGGTAAACGGGCTCCCCAATTTTACTTACCGAGCTATGAAACAGAAATACCTGAAAACCAAAAGAAAGATTCAGAGTAAGAAACTTTTTTTAATAATTATTGAACATCAATAATGCATGTGTTTATATGTGTACAAAGGCATGATACATTTTTAATTAGTTAATTACTTATTTATAACTTTCATATTATCTTTATAACTCACATTTCACACAAATTTTTGTATATAAAGGCTATAATTATGATGCTTCTTTTATATTAGCACTTAAGGAACTATTTTTTATATTTATTTAACTATATTTATAATTGTGTACATAATTATATGAGACAAATATTAACGTTAAAATTTATGATTTTTCAGCATTATATCTGTGAAAGCAAAATCATTTGCCGACCGTGAAATTCGTTATACATTAAAAGCCCAAGGACAAGGCGCTGGAACATTCAACATTGGACCCACATCTGGAATTGTCAAATTAGCAAAAGAATTGGATTTTGAAGATTTGAGACAACCACATGTTTATTCACTTATTGTAACCGCTACTGAGGATTCTGGAGGGTTTTCAACATCAGTCGAGGTACATAATTTGTTTAAAAATCAACAATAAGTTTTATTATGTATAAAATTTATATGCATTTGTAAATGAACATAAAAAATCTGTGGTTTTATTAGATACAAAATTATAATTACAAAATATATAATTTATTTGAAATTAATTCATATGATCTGTTGTTCATTTTTGATAGAGGTTAATTTTAAAGATAAAAATGAAAACAATATTTTTAATTTTTATATTAATTTCTATTTTATAAAATTATAATACCTTCAATAATTTGATATAAAGGCTATTGTTGGAGTTGTCCCAGCCCTTATATTTTTTCATTTTTAATTACTTAAATTGAATTTAATGACAATCTTTTATTACATTTTAATTATAAATTACTTCTTAGAACTAATATATTATTAATCCTAAAAGTTATTTTTATATTATGTACATATGCATTTTGAAATTAAGGGATCATCTCACTTTATAACGTCAAAAATACCGTTTTTTTAAAATTTTATTTTTCAAAAGGACGTGTCTCTAAGGATGTCGTTCATAATTTTGGTGAAGAAATTCGGATTATTTCAATGCTTTACAGCTAATTCGCGTAATGCGCTCGAAGCAATCACTCCATCCAGATTGCATCTCAACGGCTTTGAGATCGCTGCGGTCACAGGCTTGTCCCTATACCTGCTTTTGTTTGCAGGCCAGAAGTTCATGTTGTGGACCTTGCTTATCTTGGTTCTAGTAAATGGTAAATGAAGTCAAAAACAAGTTTAATATAGATTTAAAAAAGGCGAATAAATGAGTGGAAAGTAAGGGCACAAAAAGAATGAACTCTATATGAAGTGCTTCGAAAATCGAACACCTTACTAATAAATGAATGAAAAAATTATCTAAACGTTTTAAAAACGATATAATATATATATTTTTTAATTACGAATTTATTTTTTTAGTATTATATAAGAGTGCCATAATAAATCTCAAAATGATTCATTTTATTATATGGTGTATTTACTGTGAAAAAAATTGTTAAAAATTGCCTATTATTGGGCTGTCAAAGTGAGATGACCCCTTAACCACTTCCCTGACGCAGACGAGTATACTTATCCAAAAATATACGTTCAATTTTCAATATCGACAAGTTAACTAGTCCAATAAATTATTTATTTTATTGAAGTTTAGCATGCCTCACAACATCCCCAAAAGGGTTTCTATATATATAGATTTGTTGTATCATGGGTTTTTTCTCAGTGGTGTAGTGCTAAATATAAAAGTCTGGGAGCGCTGAAATTATAATATTTTAATACCCCCTCCCCTACCCGAAGTGTAAGAAAGGGGGTTATTAATATATAGGTATAAAAATTTAGAAAGTGTTAACTAGTTTTTTTTAGTTATAAGTTTTAGTTTTGATGCATGTTATATACATGCCACAGGCGCTTCATATCCTCGATACGGCTCTGCAATTGACAGAAATAGACTAAAATCTTGTAAAAAAAAAATATTTTGACAAACCGAAATGTAAAATCAGTGGGTTCCGAAAAAATGAGTCTGATTAATAAACTATATAATATTATATATTACCAAATTCAGTCTTTATTCAAAATTATGATATGTATATTTATGATAATAAAAATACTCATATGTAAGATACAAACACAAAGTCAAAAGTGTGTACCATTGTAAATCGATCTGCCTAAAGCCGACGACTACTTGCATGTATATAATTTGTTTTTTAAACATTTTCAGTTGACCATAAGAGTGACCGATGTAAATGACAATGCACCTAAGTTTGAGTTACCAGATTATCAAGCGCATAATGTTGATGAGGATATACCATTAGGCACAAGTATATTAAAAGTGAAGGCGATGGATTCTGATTCTGGCAAGAATGCCGAAATAGAGTATTTAGTATCAGGTCTGCTATTTTGAAAAATGTTTTTTGATTTTAATAATTTATAATAACAATAGTATACATTTAATCCATAATTTATGATTATTTTTCAGATGATCATTTTAGTGTCGATTCTAGTGGAATTATAACAAATAACAAACAATTAGACGCTGACAATAATAATGCCTATTACGAGTTTGTAGTGACGGCCAAAGATAAAGGTGAACCGGCAAAAACAGGAACTGCGACTGTCAGAGTGTACACAAAGAATAAAAATGATGAAGAACCAAAATTTTCACAGCAAGTATACACACCAAACGTTGATGAAAATGCCGGTCCAAATACGCTTGTAACAACTGTAGTAGCGTCGGACAAAGATGGTGATAATGTTAGATTTGGATTTGTCGGTGGTGGAACAAGCTCTGGACAGTTTGTAATTGAAGAAATAACTGGTGTAATTAGATTACATGGAAAACCTATATCTTTGGATAGGGATAAATATGAGCTTAACGTAACAGCTCTTGATGATGGAGCATGTTGTGTAAATGGAGATACAACAATTCATACATCGACTGCTGTAGTAGTAGTTTTTATAACAGATGTGAATGACAATAAACCAATATTTAAAGAATGTGGTAGCTACTATCCTAAAGTAGAAGAAGGTGCTCCCAACGGTAGTCCAGTTATCAAAGTACACGCAACTGACGAAGATAAAGGTGTCAATGGTCAAGTAAAGTACTCCATAGTACAGCAACCAAACCAGAAAGGTACTAAATTCACAGTTGACGAAGAAACCGGAGAAGTTTCAACTAATAAAGTATTCGATAGAGAAGGAGACGATGGAAAATTTGTATCAGTTACCGTCAAAGCTACAGATCAAGGAGAACCATCATTGGAAGGAGTGTGTTCATTCACGGTGGAAATAACAGATGTTAACGATAATCCCCCACTATTTGACAGACAAGTAAGTTAGAAATCTATCAAGTTCTGATAGAAATGAGTGTTAAATATATTTATCATGTTATATTATATAATAAAAAATAGTTATTATGATTCATGATCTAAAGTGCTAAGTTTTTGTTCTCAGAAATATGTGGAAAATGTAAAACAAGATGCGAGTATTGGCACTAATATATTGAGAGTTTCTGCATCAGATGAAGATGCAGACAACAATGGAGCTATTGTTTATACACTTAGCGCCCCATATAATCCTGGGGATATAGAATATTTTGAAATCCAACCAGAATCTGGGTGGATTGTTCTTAAAAAACCTCTCGACGTAAGTATTACTACGTTATGTTTTAGTTTTAAGATACAGATGAAATATTTACTAAGTGCTTGATGAGGTGTGAATGAAAAACTTAGTTATAAGCAGCCAAGTTTTGTTTGATGGATGAGTGCTTTAAAGTTCTGGGATTGAAAGATTGTCTGTGATTTGAGTATCTAAACATATTATTGGTGCTATAACAGAAATTAACTTAAATATGAATTAATCCTGGTGCTAAGAGCAGTCATCTATCAAATATTTCCAATATTTACTCGGAAAGACTAAGGAAGCAGCAGCCACCAGAGACGTCAACTGTTAGGTAGCTTATTCCTTCCTTTCAGCACAATTTATTTCAGTTGCAGCCAGGCCAAATAAGGCTGGGCAAAACTCAGTACATATTATTATTATGATGAGTTCATTTCTACGGCACCTCTTGCATAACTCTTGTTGTTCTATTAAATAAATCCATGTACTATAAATAAACAAAAAACAACTGCTGTAAATATTTCACTGTCAACTTTTATGTTTAGTTGTAAAACATGTACAGTTTACGTATAACTGCACTTCTGTATATCCTGCGCACACATAGTTATTGGTTATTATTTTGAATAATTTGGAAGGCTTACAGCTTTTGGATATACTTTTTTGTACGTACATGTTTTGTTACTAACGTGTGATGATTTTATTTTGTTGTCGACGGTGGTGCGACTAGAGCGTGCTGCCGTCGACTGTAGGGGCGCCGCCACTGCAGATATTGTCTCGCCGCATAGGATGGCCACAGTGAGCAATGGCCTTCTATCATATCTCTTGTATTTATTTTCACTTTATCAGACGACATCTCATACATAATCAAACTCATAAACATACTGTATAATAAATCATGAATGAATATTTGGTGGTTTGTTTTCAGGGAAGAAGGAGATGTGGTATTATATATATATATTATATGTATATGTAATGTAAAATATTTGTATAAATAAAACGGGGGCAGTCAGGGTACTAAAAAAAACCTGTAAATGAATAAAGTACCTTGACTGCCACCCTCGTAGTTGTGACATTTTTCCTTCTGTGAAAGGGGCGACGTACTGTAATATATTTATCAAAATTCAAAACGTCCATCGTTTTTTTTAATTTCAATGAGTGTCGTTCCATTGTAATATAGTATACATGAGGTCAAGATAACTATATTTTATGACATCCTGACCTTCTCCCGCCATTTTATGAGAATGCAAAGCTCCGCATGCAATGCCTGCTTTCAACTTTTTATTTTTTAGTTTAGTTTATTGTACATTTTTAAGTACTACTTGCATATTCCTTGTGTATATTTGAAATTCTTGTAATTACCATCATCATTATTTTTTTATTCTTTCAACTGCACAATTGTTTTCTTCGGCATTGGCCACATCCAGGGATGTTTTCCAGTAAGTAGGTACATGATATATATATCAATGATAACTAAGATATGATTTCATATCTGCTTCAGTTGTTAGAGCGACTGAGGAATGATCGTTCTGTACAGTAGATTATAGTAGTTAAGATATTTCAATTCATTATTTTATAATTTTATTTTATTTCTAGCTTTGAGTTAATGAATGACGTCTGTGTGATTGTTGTCATGCCTGATATGTTGAGGCACAGAGCAGTAGTTAAACTGTCTTGATATGTCTTTGTTTCTCACAAGTCAATTTATCGCAGATCATTGATATTCTATTTGTTTTAAAGTTAATTGTGTGACATTGATTGATTCAATTTTATTATTATTTTATATTGAGTTATTTAGCAATCAGTGAATTATGAGTTATTTTTTGTGGTTATGATTTTGTTTGCCCCCCGCTGACCTCTGACCCGTGTTCCCGCCGATAGCGAGACAGGTACCGCCTGCGGGTGCGCGCCGCGGACCGGGGCGAGCCGCCCTCCCACGCGGATGTGGACGTCGAATTAGACGTCGTAGACAGGAACAATAAGCCACCCCTGTGGGATGAGAACACGTACGGCCCCGTTCACATCAAAGAGAATGTCACAGTGGGTACCGTAGTGACCTGCATAAAGGCGAGGTTGGTATGATGATCAGGGTGTGCGACCATGGATCGAGGGCCCTCAGTTCTCGATGATCCGTGACCGCCGCTCTGAACCCTTTGCTCCCTAACACTACTAACGACGTGGTTTTTTGTTTGTTTCCATTTACCGTTTTCCCGATAGCGAGAAACTTACAAGCTGGAAGCCATGGCTCAAGATAAGGGCTTTCCGCCCCTCTCCAGAACCGTGGAGGTTCAAATAGACGTAGTGGATCGCGCGAACAACCCGCCCGTGTGGGACCATGTGGTGTACGGCCCCATCTACATTCGAGAGAATTTGCCCGTCGGGGCAAAGGTCGTGTCGGTCAAAGCCAGGTCTGTGGCCTCAGTGTTTGCCGCACGGGCACCGCACGCAGCCCCGTCACTATTTGCACGCAGTGTGGTGTGTGGCGTTACAATCCCGTCCCTTATTCGATATATTCGTATTTTACCTGTAACTTACTCGTAGTCTAATTAGATGTTAGCGTGGTCTATGGTGCAAGCGAGTAAGTAACAACTCCCTCACCCGGCTCGCTGGATGTTGTTGCACCGTCACGCGCACGGGAGTACCGCTTGTGGGGCAACATCTACAGCAACATTCAGCCGGAGCATCCTCTTTCACCTGACGTTTTAATGCATCGCAACTTCAAATTCTCATTATTGTTTCATTTGCATTTCATTCGGTGATCGTGCATCTCAATTTAATTCTCATTCGTTATTCATGTTTGCATCATCACTTGGTTATTTGAGAAGTCGAAAGACTCACTAAAAGCAACACTGGCAGGACGCACTGCTTCATGGAGGATGATGGAATTGTAGGAGGTAACATGTATTCTCACCACATCTACAAAAAGGGATCAATTAATCTATCTGCATATCTGTGTTTTCTAATATTATCCAGACACCCTCAAAACATTTTTACTAAAATCACTAACAATTTAATTCAACACGAGCACCTATTCGATTTGTGGATGTTGTGAAGATTTTTGTTACTTTAAAATGCGACAACCAACAGTTTGCATGTAGGCAAAAGGATAGGCATAAATTTTTATCTATATAAGAATTTGGTAAACAGCAATCAATCCGCATGCGGCTGGTCTACAAAATTCTCTTTGTTTAGATCCTTTGTTGTTAAAACTCTCCGCGACATTTCTTCTTAAATATGTAATATTAGGCAAATCGCAGATCTTTTCTAAAGTTGACACATATTTGATCTAGAGCATCAATTTGTTTCATATATATTACTTTAATAGATTAGCTTGTCCGTGCAAAATTACCCACTTGATAATTCTTTATTGGAATGGGATGCAATTAGTTAAGTGCATTGCATAGTATGTGTATTACCAGCAATCACATTGTTCGGTGATTGCTTTTATTTGGCAGTTATTATCATCAATTTTATTATTTATAAAAGAAAACTATTTGTTGAATGTTATATGAAGTTTAATTGGATTTCTTTGCAATCATAAAATTTGACATCATAAATAATGCCATAGATTTCATTGCCATGCAGTTCATAGATATTAAAAAAGCTTCTGAGGAATGGAAAAAATGGGAGGCGTGAAAAATCTTTTGGTAGTATAGATAAATGTTTTTAATTACTATTATATGATAGATCTTAAAATAAGGCTTCTTGTTATGTCAAATTCGATATTATTCTTATGCTTTTAAATATCTATTTAAATTTTGCAAAATTGATCAGTTATAATGTATTTCTCGTTCGTTATAAAAAGAACTTAAAGCTGTTTACCTCTTATTTTTCTCCAGATATATTTCGTAGACTTTCTAAAAAGAAAACAGATAATTGTCGTAATGTGTCAAATCGTAGAAATGATATTAGTGTCTCATGCCTAAGATTATTTTATTAAGCTTTGTGATTTTTCCACAGCTCTGGGATAGAAAATAATCCTACCGTTTTTTATCGACTGATGCCGGGTTCAACGGCACAGACGAACAAATTTCACACATTCTATTTACAACAAAGAGCGGATAATGGGTTTACCTGGGCTGACATAAAAGTAAATCATCCGCTTGACTATGAAAGCATAAAAGAATATAACTTGACAATCCGTGTAGAGGTCAGTACTGTCATATTTCATTTAATTTAAAAGTTGCACAAAATTTGTAGTATTCTGCTATAAATTATTATTTTTTAAATCTACAGAATAATGGTGCTCAACAACTTGCATCAGAAGCTACAGTCTACATAATGTTGGAAGATGTTAATGATGAAATCCCACTCTTCACCGAGAGAGAGCAAGAAACTGTATTGGAAGGAGAGCCGATTGGTACCAAAGTCACTCAAGTTAATGCTATAGATAAAGATGGAACATTCCCAAACAATCAAGTAGGTGTCATATTATTTGTCATTTTATAATATAAGATCACCATAGAGGAATTTATTTCATTTACTTATTAATTTATTTCAAGGTATACTACTATGTAGTAGATTCACCACGAAACGAGGGAAAAGATTTCTTCGAAATCAATCTTCAGTCCGGAGAGATCTTCACTAAAATCATATTTGACAGGGAAAAACAGGGGGCTTACGCTTTGGAAGTGGAAGCAAGAGACGGTGCACCATCAGCGCGGCCTAATTCAAACTCGCAACCGAATTCAGGTATGTGGAAAACTTATTCCATAAGACTATATTTATTTTGACGCATATTTAAAATGAAAAGATTATCGAACCGATTCTATAATATTTTATGTTAATAGTTTCTTAAAAACACATTTAGTATTCAACGCTTTATCTAAAATAGATTAATTCTGAAACGTTTATGAATATTGATGTTATTTTATTCTCTTGATATCAAAATGTTTGCATAAGAGTTAAATTTAATTAAAATTTAATATAATCTAAACCTTTTAGTTTTGGTGTACTTAGGATGATAATATACAAAATTTGTAGACAAAACAATTTATTAATTAACTTTAGTAAATAATTTTTTCCTAAAAGCACTTACTTAAATAAATATATGCTTATATTTGGCATGTAAGTATATTTTTAAGGCTGTGATATGGTTATAAAGAAAACCAAGATTTAAAAAATTGAAATTAAATTCTTGAAAGGATTGCTGAAGTGCTTATTTAATATTACTATCAATTTTTTCTTTAAATTGAAAATGATGTAATAAATTAAATATAATAAATCAGTTTTGGTAAGATTATAATTTCATATAAATGCTGGATCATTAAATTTCACCTAACATGATTTATAATAGGTATTCTTTATATTGATAACCAGGTACTATTCCGAAACTTTGAACTATATAATATGACATTTTTCATACAAATATATTTTATATTTGGCTTTTATCGGGTTCATTTTCAAAGATTAATTGGATAAGGAAATATTGGATTAAGGTAAACTTTTAAATAGAATTTTGCTTTTAATAAACCAAAACGCGATCGAAAACCCGTTTATTACTAGCGTCATAAGTAATTAAAAATCATATATAAGCATGACTCGCGTAAATCTTAAAAACACCAAAATATGTACACTGAGGTCTGTTTTTATGCTAGATACGTTTCACGAGGAGTCGCATATAAAAAAAGACTTGAACTACATAGAAAACTGAGGGATAGGTTCCTTTATTTTTAAAAACCGCATAACTTCAAATCAATGTGCTAGAATGTATGAAAAATTTCATAAAAAAGATTACAAAAAATCAATACAAATAAAAACACAATACACATTTATCTCAGTATTGTGTTTTAAAAGTCTATTTTACTCGATAATTATAAAAATGCAATTCTTAAGCTTTTGAGAAGAGTTGCCAGATTTAAAAACAATTCCGTTCGCCCATCGCTCTATACACACTCACATTATAACGATTGTAACTTGCACTTGTGTTAATTTAGTTTTGTTTGTGCGAATTCTACACAAAAATGAGGGATAGGTTCCATTATTTTTGAAAACCGCATAACTTTAAATTCGTATAAAAAAGAACCGTTTAAAAACTGACTCAAGTGTATATGGAATTTTTGAGATTTATGCATATCTTATGCAATTTTATTACCGTTTGTAAAAACGAATTTTGATCGCGTTTTTAAGTTTTTAAAGGCAAAATTATAATAATCTTGCTTTAATACTATTTATGACTGATGGTTATCATTTATTGCTTAAGAATTTTGAGAAAAAAGTTAAGCTATGTACAAATACAATGTATATTTGTTATTGTGTAAAAAATAAGTTTTGTGTAGAATTATCATAATATAACAATTTCATAGAATTATTTGAATCATACGGTTAGAGTTATGCTAGATAAAAAGAATCTTGGAAAACAAAGGGTTAGAACAATTGACTTTTGGTATGAATGCATTTGTTTCGCCCCACATTTCGCATTCTCCGTTTGATGTGGTTATTACCTAGAATGGTGGATCCAATCATGCTGAAACAGTGTTTCTAATCAAATTTATTCGTTTTGGCGTCCCTTTGTAGATCTGGGGGTTAATAGGATGACCGCCGTTGAATTTACATTTTGTGCCCCAGGAAGGTAAGCCCAAGGCGTGCAACCCCTAGTGGGCGTTCGACTCGACCATTGCTTTGGGTACATTCAATTTCACATTAAGATAATATTTTCAGAATCCAATATTAGTTAAGCGCAGGTGGTATTTGGTATTGATTTCAGTCCATAGTAATTTCATTGCAATATATGCAATATCTTCAAGGCTTATTGACAATTTTCTTACATTCTTGGAGAATTATTTACTGTGAAATGTATTGCTGTATTAAAAGATTTGTTTGATATCATTGAATCATTATATTACAGGATATAAAATTTATATTTTTTCTTAAATACACTTATACATTTCATCATAATGAAAAGATTTTTTAACGTTATAATACATTGTCCTATTCGAAAAAAAGCAACTAAAGACGAAAAAATTTTAATTCCCGTCCAAGAAAAATTCCATTAAGCCTTTTGCGTTGTCGCTCTGCCTTTTTTGATGATGGCAGCATTTTTTTTATGGCGTGGCACGAAAACATGAATAATGCATTGCGTATTATTAAAGCAATTGGCCTTTTACGGCAAAACAGCAAACAAATGAAATGTGCTGATGAAGATCGCATAAAATGTTTATGAAGTTGTAAAGTAGGTTTTTGCAGCGAGCGCAGCCTCTGGATAACAATATCGCTCATTACTAGCGTGCTGTTACATAAAGTTTGGAGTTTCTCAGCGAGAACAACTTTTACATGTCGGTTGAATTCAAAAAGCATAGAAGAAATCAAAATTCTAGAGAAATTATCACGTAAACAGAATTAAGAAGAGGTAGATTCAAAACCTAATTGCATTCTATGTTTAGTAAAAGTTCAGGACTTTTCAGCTGATGCATCGTATTACACAGTTTGGTGAAAACGAGTGCTCAAACTTTCATTTGTATACAAGTCAAAATAATCATCAACTTCGTGAATAGATATTTACAACTAGATAGTCTGTGTTAAAAAAAAATTTGGAAAGTTTGGGAAGTATCCTCCAAAAAATATTGTTCCAATAGAAATAACGAAAATCTTACATTGATAATAAAAGTATATTACTTTGTTATTTACTTCATCTGGAGTATCAATATCAGAGTATGAATTTATTTTCAATGTTTATGTTTATATATAATATTGAAAAACGTCTATTATCGAAACTTCGTAATGTAAAATTATTATCGAAAATGTATTGAAAACTGACATACCAAATATGTATAAATATTTTATACACTCTCGATATATACACATACAATTTCAAGTCCAAAATATTCGAGCCTTACTTATCCATCATGAATAAATATATCTTATCCCTGAGGACGTGTCAGACTTCTCAGTAGGCAGACTTGATTAGATGGGTACATATTAATATTAGGGCAGGTTATCGTTTCGAAAATGATTGTTCGAGGTAAATGGCGTGATAACCATTGCCCTTTCGGATTATATCATTTCCAAGCCTCTCACTCACAAGCGGGTGCCTTATTAAAGTCGGACAGCTGACGAAGGGCATCACCACCGCAAGTGATGGAGCAACTTTGCCCACAAAGCTAATTTGGTCACGGGTTCTTCATTTTACCCTTGCGTTCATATCGCGTCGATCGGGGCGAGGGTTGGCCCAACCCGAATAACAGGCTGGAAACCCCAAAACTATATCCGGAAATAATTTATTTTATCTGCGTCGGAACATATTTACAAGGAGACGGACGAAATGATGTGTCAAACAAGGGACGAGTGTCTACAAAACCGCTCGACCAGCGACGATATCAGCTATAAGCCATCTGACTGGCAAAATGCTCTAATCCTGTTAAAACTAGATAAATTGATAGACAAATGGGAGACTTTAAATTTATTACTTCAAATCGTATTTGAAAAGCATAACAAATATATTGATTATCATCAGGTGATTCAATTTGAAACTAAATGTTTGCTATAATATAAGATCATTTATGAAATATATATTTAATTTTTGGAGCGTTCCTACGAAAGCACAACAGACGATAATAAAATATAAGCGACACAGGTTAGAATTTTAACAGTATAATTTCATTATCAGTGAGCGGCAGATCGACATTTTAACAAGCCATACGTTATGTTTAATATATTTTTTCTATGATGATAATATACATTTACATTGTATAACATATAATATATTACCATATGCATGATTTACACGAAATCTTCATTTTAAGGAAATTCAAAAATTATTAGATCATATATTTGTGTAGCACAATATGATATTTGAAATCTCAAAAAGATTTCTTCGTGATGGTTTCTCGTATTTATTTGAGGTTGTCGTGTTTCGACGTTCTCAGAGGTAAAATTCCCGGCTTATTACGACGATAATTGAATTTTCTATGTTGCTCTAAACAACGGGAATATTTGGATTTCGTTTCTATTATATAAAATGAAACGATGCTGCTTCATATGCTCGTATGGCTTATATATATATAATTGTACCATAAAAGTTTTATTTTATCTGATGAGATGGTTGGCTTTGTTGTTGTTTGTAAGATTTTACTGTTTGGAAGTTAATTTTTGTGATTCTATGACCTTCAAATTTGTTATGATGGTTAGGTTAAATTCTATTATTGATAAATACATCATATAATCAATGATATTAATTTAAAAAAAAAAAAAAACTAAGTGCTAAATCCGCACTGCATGTAGTTATATTATAATATATTGTGCGAATTCATTAACACGTTCAATGCAGCACGTATCGTGTATGCTAAACATGATATATGAATTTTACTATAAATTTTATATTTGTAGTTTGCTATTAACATTGGTAATTTGAAGTGATGTTATAATAATTATGTCTTAATAATATCGTTGTTTCGTTAGAGAATTATGTGTTTTTTTTTAAATGTAACGTAAGTAGAATGGAATATGTGATAATGTTTTTGCGTTGTTATCTTCGTCAAAATAGAGCATTCAGCAAACGTATTACTTTAATGTGAGGTCGCAATTATACAATTAACTGTGCGAATTTCTTGTTCGAATACAGTGTCGGTTTGAACAACTCAAATTCAAGATTTCTCATTAACATTGGTGGTCACATCATTGCCTTCTACAAGAAGTTTTAACTGAGGAAAGATACTTCATGTTGGTCGCCCTAATTAGTTTCCTTTTGTCAAATTCAAAGGCACTCGTCATCGCGGCTTCTTCAAGTAAAAGGTTTATTTTATGCTCTTAGTTTGTTTGAAGACCAAATAAAGTGGCTTTTGTAAAATTTTCAATTTAAAGCCTCTCATTTTTTTCGTCGCATGATTCTCTAAATAATTGATTATTTCTGTATAAAATAAGCATAGAGTTTAAATTTTTTTTGACACTAAATTTTTAATACCAAGAAAATTTTACACAAATTTACAAACTTGACAGTTTATTTGACAAACTGTTACGTATCAAATAGAAAGTATAATATAAAAATAAATAAAATATAAAAATTCGTAGAAAGATAAATAACGATTGCGTAGGTTTAGCAGACATTAAAATTAAATTATATTTTTTCCTTAAAAAAAGTTGTTATTTTTTTGGATGATTTGGATGGGCTATAAAATATTCTGTTACGATTGTGACTACTCTCACATAATGGAATGAAAGAAATTTGATATATTTTGCGATAAAAATATCAATAAACTCTTTTGTGGCGGAATATATTATAGGAAATTTCAATCTATATGTTACACGCTATCGCCAATAAAAAAATCTCATCCAACCCCATTGTGAGTGATTGTTGTAAAAAAAAATCAGAATCAAAGTATTCCCGCAGATTTTTTCTGTTTTGAATATCTTCGATCTTTGACCTACTTTTTTGACCCTCTTAAGAGGGCCATTTGTTACGGATGTTAGAATGTGATGTATCAATTTTTCCGGGAATCATCAACGAAAGAGTGAAAAGCTCGCTCTTTCGAATTGAAATTCTAAGCTTTCGCATCACGTACAAATTGTGAAAAGGTTTCAGCTGAAATATCGTAGGAAAAACAAAACTGCGTCTATTGCAAAAAAAGGAATGAAAGACTTCGCTTCATCGAGAGTACGTCGCTCAATTTGAATTTCATTATTGCATCGATACTGCACGAAGTTTGCATTTGGAGTACGAGCATTCGGATTTATCGTGATGCAGACCGTTTTTAAGTTTTCACGGAGGAAAAGCAATTTTCCAATTTGCTGATGTGGTCGAATTAGGTCAGCAATTCCACAACTGCTTAATTTTTAATGGTTACTCTACCGCACAAACTTTTATGTTTTTCTTGCGTTTTATTATCGAGATGTTTTTCTGTAGCGCAAGGTTGTAGCCAAAATGGCCACATAGGAATACGTCACTAGTACTTTAAAAATTCATTCTTATTTTCGAAGAAAAAAGCTTTATCTTAAATTTATGTGTATTTGGTTCAAATTCATAACCAAGTTTTATAAGCCAATTATTTAAAAAGAAATTATTTTTATTATCATACTAAAGCCGTAGATTTAATTGAGATTTTTGTAAGCTATAAGGGGTAGTTTCTATGGCCTTCTATATTTTAGTTAAATAGATTTATTAAATTTATAGTTGTTAAATATGAAAATATATAAACATTCGATCCCTTAAATTTATTGGTTTTGTCAATAATTTTTCAGTTTGCACATGATTCGTCACAATAAGAGCCCATTATTCTATTCTACTTACTATTTTAATTTTAATGATATGAGATTACAAACATCGCTTTGTTAGATATGTTACTTTCAATTAAATTAAATGATTAAAGGGCCAACGCAATACAAAGGGTGGTAATAGAATATGTTTATTTATTTATTTTTTGTTTTAATCAATCATTAAAAATAAGATCTTTTTAGCTCAGCGTTCTTGATTTAATTAAACTTATTGTGGATGTTTTTATTTTTCAAATGTTCTCACAGATATTTTAATAATATTTTAATACCAATCTTTTTCATTTAGCTAAGTAGAATTCATCTAACACGTTATATTGAATGGATCTATTATATATTTTAAACGATAGACAGACATATATTTGAGGAAGATGAAATATTTTCGGCGAAATAAAACAGATATTCCTTACATAACGTCAAAATAATAAAGCTTAACAGATGAACATAATATACGAGAGCAAAGTATCTATTTTTCGAATTAAATGATACGAGACCAAAACCACCTACCAATTTCGGTAGAGAGAAAAGTTGACAGCTTAATTCTGCTGACAAATTACTTATTCCACTTTCTCTATATTCGCAGACACGTGGGATAGGAGAATATAGTCGAAAAAACAAAATACAAAGGCAAACTTTTATTTCCGTCCGATATATTGACGCACTTTAACCTCAAAATTTTCGCACGGGATATCATTGAGATGGGGCGCAAATGGGGTGGATATTTTTAAACGCGTCATGCGAGTTTCGCCTCTTACGTCTAAAAACTATTAGCTTGTGAAATAATATCAAAAGCTCTTCTCAGAAAGTCACAAACGCGTAAAATTAGCTTTGAATGAGCAACTTTCTCATATTAGGCGCGAAATTAGCGCGCTTTCATTAACGAGGATGGAATATTGACATCGTTTGGCATCGTATTAGGTAAACTTTTACTAGCCTCAATGATTCATATGATTTCAATGATCAAAAGAGGATTTTTTATAGTATTACTTAGGTATGGAAAACCTGAATACATTATTATATGAGTAGAATGTTTACTACTTTTACGTTATTTTTTCTGCTCGTCTGTGCTATTTATTAATTGCCTTGGGCTTTAAATGGAATTTATTTTCTATTATGTGGCAAATACTTGATGTTTTTAGGATCAGTAAAAAATAAGTTATCTGCGATCTGTTTTGAATTTCTCTCAATTCCAGATAAATACTGTTCATTTCAGACCATCGTCATTGTATTTTCTAATGCTGCCAGTAACATTTCAACTATTATAAGTACGATAAGCAAACATATTCTTTAAGTTTAGATGTTTGATTTCGCGATCGATAGCCGATAGAAATTTGTCAGCCAAGTAGTTTGAAAACAATCACGTTTTTATATCTGAACTCCATTTCTATTACCGATTTTTATTTATATATTAGAACGAAAACTTTCGTACAACTTGTAAATAATGTAAAAATTGATATTAAACCCTCCGTTGGGCGCAATTTATATACTATATTCGAACATGTGAAGTTATTTATTTGAATCGAGAGTGAAAGAAATAATGTGTAAACTTTTATATTGCTTGTAAAAATATTCTATTAAATATGAAAGCAGGATATATCCTATTGTATTTATAAAAAAGAAAAAGAGAGAAAACAACATCCAAACAGAATGAAAAAAAAAGTATTTCAAAAATTGAAGGCGAAATAAAATTAATTGGAATCAGATTGCTCCTCAGCAGCTTTCTTATCATCTAGTTGCGGTAAAATAATTCTCATAAGCAATTGTTACACGCTCCATATACAAAAACTTTGCAAAGTTTGCAGAAATATTATGAATATCAGCGTTTCTTGTTTTTGGTACAAGGAGCTCATCGCTTTCTCTTGTCACTGTTTCTTTTGCAAATGATTTAATATCATCAGTATTTTTTTATAATTTACATTCAAGAATCATAGGAATTCCCAAACTTTTTGTTGTTCTACGGTTTAGTTCGATTCGGAAGATCAATATTGTGTAGAAATGTCGTTTGAAAAAAAATAATATTGATAACAGGCGCAGTGAATATCTGGGATTAAAAGGGTTACTGTTAAATTTGCCCGCATTCTAAAAGGATAATGCACAGTGAAAAGGGATGATACAGTGGCGCCAAGTCGTCATCAATGCTTTAAAACAGTAAATATCTTTAAAATTATCTGTCAGATACATTGCGTTTGATGGAGAGTTAACAAGTCAATGAGCGCGTTCTTTACAGCGATTTGATATTCGTAATAGAGCGAAATTTTTAACATTTGCTTATTGTAATATTAGCAATATTTTTAATATTGCTATATATTTGTTGTTAGCAGACATATTTAATTCCAATATTTTTTTGTGTCATTTCGATAACATTATTTTTTTACATTCTGATGTTAAAAATAATTAATTATGATTAATTTTTAACGTTGGATTTTCTTCAGTAATACAGGAATTTTCTTCTTTCACTGGACAACAGATGAACTATTTATTCTCAGTTATTTGTAGAAGTGCATTTTCAGAGTTTGATATCTACATATTCACCCATTTTGTGTGCTTAAACTTGTTTGAATGCAAGTCACGAGCACATTTGATAAAATAATAGAGCTACTTCAATAGAAATTCTTGTATGATGAATATGTGAAGACTTTTTCTCAGTAAAATGCTGTAGGGTATCGAATAGAAATTGATTTGATTTTAATATAAATTTTATGTAAATTTACATAATAATACTAGAGAATAAATTCGCATTGAAAGTGAATTTGCAAAGTGGCTGCTCCTTAATACTTCGGATTTAAAATACGAAGAATTTATTCTGTGTTCATATGAATTTCCCATTCAGTCAGTCTCTAATATTGATGTTTTTCCTAATTATGATCAAGGGTTTTGTAATACGGTTATACTTCGATTTACAACACTTCACTTTTCCCATATTTTTTTGCATTTGCCCTATTTCAAAATTTATAATCGCATTTAGAATAAAATAGCTTTTTATATGTTTATTAAATGCGGAGCTTAATTGAGAATGTTAAATATTTTAGTAATGTTTTTTTTTTAAATTAACGCGAGTCATGTTTATATGTTTTAATTTCACATGGATGCCCGATTTTGATTCTCAATTAAAAACATATATTTTATTGATGCCAGCCGAGTAAAACTTCTATGCTAAGCTTTTAAACTAAAATAAGGCCACCCACAGCCGAAGGCAACTTGATGATGAACATCCTGTTCCTCGACATTTGATATTAAAAGTTTCCTTCCAAGAGGATCGCTTATAATAGTTCCGCAAAATCTTCACCCTGCAGCGGATGGCACAAAGCTGATATATATGTTAGATATTAATTACTGTGTAATTATCCGTGCAAAACCGGTAAGTAATTACCGAGGATTAAGCAGACATGTACCAAAGTCAAGTGTAAATAATGAACACCGGATTTAGCCAGAGAAATGCAGCCGCTTCGGCACAACATATGTTTTGGGGAGATTCAAAAACTTAATCCAGGCAGCAAGTTATCTTGTAGTGGATCGGCTCTAGATCAAGATCGACGTGTGTTTCGCGAACTCTGCGCGAATTTCAAAGCCGCAAGGATTCATTACATGATTATAAACTTGCTTTTAGGGGAGGCGACTCGTGCTGTGCGACTACGAGCTCCTGATTACTCAGGAGACTAGATCAATATATGTTTATCCAGTCCGTTTATACAATGCGGAGTATTTCACGGCTTTTACATCACTTTAAGAGATTAAAATTGATTGCGTCTATACATTCATAATATACGAACAACCACCGGAATGAGCTGTCAAATTAAATCTTTGAGCACAGTCGACGTGCGGGCTTGGTTATAAATACGCGTTTAATCATTAGATCTCATTTTGAATGCTTCTTTCTTATAAAATGGGTGGAAGAATGCTTGTGGAAGTAGAACATGTATTCTTTCAGTTGTGTTGGTGATGTACAGGTAGATCTCGAATTGAAATGATGTTGTTTTCGTGTCAAAACCAATTAATAATATGGTGGATGACCCGTATTCTAAAACACATAAAATCCTCTGAATATTTTTAAAAAGTTAATTTATGAATCTTGTTACCTAATATTTGCTATATTAATTTTGGTCAGAAAATACACCATTTTATTTTGATTGGCTACCTTAATCAACATCATATGACAACCTGAAATAAGGAAACCTTTGGTCATTTACTGATGTTCATTTATTCTATTCATCGAATGCTATCTCATATTACATATATATTCTCTACATATTAGATTGAGTCATTTATAATACAATTACGGTTGATTAATTTCAATCCATTAACATATTAATTTGTCTTTCATTCTTGTTATTATCGATGGAATTAGAAATACTTGTTTTGGTTTTCAGTATATATGATAATATATTATTCAAAAAAATTATGGATTTATGATATTCAGCAGTCAGTTTATACAATTAAAACAATAATATAACTAGTTGCGTCTCTAATATGATTTCATTAAGTTTCTTCTTCAAATATTAAAATAAAAGCATTGTATAATTAGTTACGAATGTATAATAGAAAGATCGGCCCTAATTTCCTGTGTATAAATCCATTCCATATTGATGAAAGCATTGAAATCCTTTTTTTGCATCTTGCGGAAATTAAATTTGAAAATCGTCCATCTTCGGAATGTTATTGTTGGCTCCTTTTGTGTTTCAATTTACGACGGTCCTTTGATACGTACACGTGTAACTCGTTTCTTAATTTCGGTGCGATGGTTATTCAAACCTTCGCTCCTTTCTTATGGCGCCATAAACCACTGAATTTCGTATAAAATTACAATATACATTTGCATACTGCCATCAATTCCAACGAATCTCACATAATTTTATAATCGGATTTGGCCCATGTCTATCCATTCCTGATCTTGCCTAGCCATTAAATGTCACATAAATGACCCTCTTAAGAATCCAGGGGCCTAACACGTTGGCGCTTGAGGAATGAAAAGTGTGAATGTTCGCTTTTATAACATCTTTGAGTTAGATTTAGACATTTTATTCCACCCTCTGACGTAAAAGGGCGTGATTTTCTGTTATGCTGTAACTATAGTAATAATCGTTACAGCAAACATATTAGCATCTCTATTTACTTTATAAACAATACACTTTTAACTAAAAAATGTTCTTTCACGTATGAAAATTCATTTTAGTAGTTTGTATTTTAGAAGTACGATATATTCAAATAATTCAAAATCTATAGGTTTTTTTCATGGTTACGTTATGAAGGCATCTTTTGATGGTATATTTGTATATTATCACCCCCAAAAATGATACAAAATGAGAAAGATCTTCAGCAGGCACTTCACCTATGAACATCTTTAATTTTTCTGGTGCTGGATAATGCTGGTTGGTGCCTAACATTTCAACGAATTCGCTTATTTAAGCCGCACTACATTCGGTTTTTATTTGAGATGTACATTTTTAAAATTATTGTACGTCATGTAAACCTGATTGTTTAGCAAGTAGTGAAATAATAGAAAATGATATTTAAAAAAACTATAGTTTTTTGCGCTCTATTTGGGAATTTATCATTTGGAATTCAGCTTAAAGACCCTTACAAGTACTTAGTATCACTGAAATGTTTAAATTACGATAAATAACTTGTAAATAAAATAATGAATTGACGTTTAAAAAATAATGAATGTTTTACTATTAGCAGTAGGTGTTCTATTATAACATTGTACAGTTATTAAGCGGTTGGACTTGTAACTCGATCATCTTGGGTTCAATTCTATAGGACGTGTGGATGACGACCATATTTAAAAAAAAACTACAATGTTGGTAAAACTAGATCTAGTTGACTCTATACAAACGACTACTTAATGGTTGTTGTGTCTGTTTATAATAAGGAATCATTGTAGGACCTTTCAAACCGCTTCAAATTCCTTTTATTTACATAACGTAGTTGGACATATTTACGAAAAGTATTCGTATATTTATTCCATTAAGAAAATAATTAAAATTTTCTTGAATCAAAGTTAATCCGAGTGTTTTCGCATAATTACTATCTTGAATTAATTAAATACACATCAAGTATCTCGGATTTGATTAAAAATTCCGAGTGCGATTAAACTATTCGGATGTGACAAACGCCCAGGAAGCAGCGCAAAGAGAAAGGGCGACTTTGGGAATTTCGCCCACGTTTTTCATTTTTTCGACCCTGTCGCCAAAGAGGAAAAGTGAAAATATCCAAGTGACAAATTCAGCGGGAAAAGTGGCAGAATGCGAGCTGAACGACCCCAACTACCGGCGCCAAGTAATGGAAAAAGCAAATATTAAAATCGAAGGAGGAACTCCACTCGAAAATATGCCACCGGAAGACGGAAGAAACGACGTGATTTTGACGGATTCCGCGGAAATATTTACTCCGTGTTTTCGCGAGACCCGTAAGGCTTTTAGGGGTTCCTCCAGCAGATAACCCACTTTTCACGCTATGCAAATTTTTCGATTTCGCTCTTGGAATTTTTCCCCGGGAAAATAGCGGTAGTGAAGACTAAATTAAATGTTACCATGTAGTCAATGATACAATCCGCTTGTTTCTGCGCTAGTTTCAACTATTCATTTAGTAATATATGAAGCGAACTAACTTCGAACATTTCTCCCGGAGGCTTTAGATTGTAGGTTTTGTTCTCGTTACATCGGCAGTTTATTCTAACGGTTCACTTTGGTGGTGCATAACATGCCGGTGAGCTCTTTTTATTGCAACTTGCGGAAAAATGTATTTCGGTTCGCATTGCTCTGTAACTACTACTTTTCAGGTTGAAATATTATTTAACTTCTGAATACGAATGCACGAAACTCATTTGGTTGTCGATTTATTATTCTACTATGAAGCACGAGCATGCTGCATTATTGCGCAGCTTGGATAGTTATTATATATATATATAACAACATAAAGCAATGATCGTGAATGAATAATTATAATTGCGGCTGTTCTATATTTGATTATTGGAGTTGTTCTTTTTATTAATATTAAAATAATGTAAAATCTGACGCAAATTTATTATTTTATTCCAATTTGTCCTTTTTTATTTATATTTAATTTAAAATTAAATTTTATTAATATTTATAAAATCTCTCAATATTTTCGGCTTTTTAGCGAGAATGACCATTTATAACCACGTAGATTATATGATACGACTATCTCTTTGACAGTTTTAACGATCATCATCTTTAAATTTAGATGGCACCTGATGATTGATTCACATACTATCCGAATATAAATGTTATATTTTATAATCTTAGTTGGTTTATGAACTTTAAGCAACAATCTATCTCTATATAGAACCATACTGTCATCTAACGAGATATTTTGTTTAAGGGTATTTTCATAGTATAACGACCACAAGTAATTAGAGTATTATGTTTATATTTTATTCATTAATAAGGACACATCATAAAACACATTGGAAGTGAAACTTGATGGGATTTTGAAGCAAATGGTAGTCTTTAGGCTTACGTATACTTGGGGATAATGAAAGTTATGGAAGAATCTTTCAATTTTGCAATTACTAATTTAGGGTTAATAACTAAGTGAATAGCACCATATAAAATATATATAATGTTACATTTCTGTTAGGCCTGATAACCTTGTTAATTTTTTTTTAATTGATGTGTATTTGTTTTTAATGAATGGTTTTCGTTAGTTTAAATTATTATGATCGAATATTTTTCCTATCTCTCGTAGGAGATGAAATACAGTTATTGAGATAAATTAAATTATGTTATAATCTTATCTATGGTTAGTTCTGGCTCCACAAAACTGTTATAAGTATTATCATATTCGCCTGAATTCTTTGAAAAGTGATATTTTAAACAATATTTTAATAACTAATGTTTATTTCTAGTCAAAGTATTTTTATATCTATTGATTTAACGTAAGATCACGTCAAAATTTTAACGGTTGCATCCCTGAATTAATTGTTACATATTGATTATTTGTTATCATGGTTATATGAATAATGGAAGTTATTGATCTTTTGAAAGTCAATATGAATTAATTTAGATTCACTTTCATCTTCAATCTTCGTTTTGGGAATTTAAATTTGTTATCGAAAATCAGGTTGTATACTTAACAAAGAAGGTACGCGGAATCGCCTCATAAGAATAGATCTGCGTAAGAGTTTCAAAGGGTTCAATGTCTATGCACGGCTCAAATACGACTATCTCGTACTGTCATATGAAGTGCTTGATGTAAAAATGCAAATTTATATCAGAATGGCATCTTTGCCAAGAAAATTGGAATTTGTGAGAGTTTTCCAAGTAGATGGTTGACTTCGCGATTTGCGGTTGGAATGCATATTAGGGACTTTGACTGAAGTTATATTTAAAAGACTGGATTTCGTAACAAAATACAGAGTATTTGCCGTGTCTCCTTTAATGAAAATCCTATTTATTTCGACGATGACTCCGAGAGTGTGTATGGCTAAAATAAATTGCACGCGCACGAGTGTTTACAATGTCGCTTTAAAATTCATACTCAAAAACAATTACACGTGTGACTGCAGTACTAAATGTAGCCCATTCAGAATTCCAAGAGAGGAGTGCTTCCATATTACGTTTTCGAGGCACTTTCAAATGGCACACGTATGAGATTTGTATGAACATTCAAAGGGTAGGTAGCGAGAGCACGGTGCCACAAATAGACGATGCGACGGCAGCTCTCCCAGGTGAATAAACACATCTTCCCGGAAACATATTCTTCTGTGGAAAACTATTTCCACCTTCTTGAGTAGGTCATATAACCGGGTTACGGCTTTCCTCTTTCCAAACGGACGTGTTCCTAAACCTGTTCGCGGAAGATGTCGACCGAATGCAGACGTTGGATTTGCCGACGCAGCTTTTTGGACAAGCCGCGGACGACGGATAACAAAAATGTGTCACAATGAAATTCGGTCAGATAAAACGTACCGGCGAGACCGTGTTGAAATATTCTTGCTATAAGTGGTTCAATTTAACTTTCTGTAAAATATTGCACTGGGGAGTACTTTAAAATGTGCTTTTCATAAACAGGAAGAAGACTTTAACGAGTTTGTACAGTAAGCCAGTGATAAGTGCTGCCTTATTGTACAACAGAATTTTATTTTGTATCATTCAATTTGGACTTATAGATAGTTCTGCGATTGAGCAGTTGGACTAGCAATCTCTTGAGTTAATATTTAAAAGTGTGGCTGGCGACTATATTTGAAAAACTATGTCAAAATGGTTCCATAAAAAGGATAGTTGAAGCCACTGCAAAACAAAAATAACAAGAAAAAATCATTCAAATTATAATATTAGAGGTAAATTCTGAGAATATGCATTTATTTATTTTTCAATGTGCTACCTTAAGAATAACTTTTTCATTATAATAGGTTTTTTACAACGCTGAGGATTCATTTGATCCACATGATTGTTTTTACTCAGTCTGAATTTAAATCTTCTTCTTCTTAAGGTACAATTTACGTTATTGGATGTAAGCGATCTCGTATGTGGTAGTTTTTATATTTTGCGAAGTAAACTGCTGTTGAAAAGTGTTCACATAGGGAAACAGATTTTCAACTCCTATTTTAGATTCATTATTAATGATATTCTATGATATTTACTAATATGAGATGTATGTGATATCTAAATAATGATATGTATTGTATTGTAAAGAAACGCTGAAAAAATCACTTCAGTTACAAGATCGATTATATCTTTTTGCATCATAAATATAAATCTGCATCATAAATCTAATTCTGAATCATAAAAATATATTCACTTTCCTCATCTGATTATGTGAGTAATTCTTCAACAATGTTTGATGTTAAATCTAATTATCAAGTATGAAATATTTTTGTGATACTTAATATAATACCTTGTGGATATATACATTTTAATGAAAATATTTTTTAGTAAAGCAGATACAAAAATATAAATAGTCGTCAAAAGTGGCTAAAGAGGCACTTCAAATACGTTTAAAAAGTTTTTTATTTTTTGTTTCCATTGCTGAAATTTATTTTATGTGAGGCTTAGCTCGAATATAAAGATCACATTTTTTATTAACCTAACGTTATATATTTTTTTCTATATATGTTGATTTAGACATAAAAGCAAACTTCTGATATCATTTCTAGGCTGGCATTCAAATACTTCTAGCATTATTTATTAATTCGAAAAAAATATATACCAAGTGAATTCTGTAGAAATATGAGGGTATAATAAATGAATTTAAAAAATGCTGCTGATTTAAAGATCTCCTCGCGAGATACGATTTGAACATCGGTACCGTATTTCAATTTTTTTGAATTTGAAAGAAATGAATGGACCATTGGCTGTATAAGGCTAGATTTTAAGGCGTTCGTTTATCCCGAAGCGAACATAGAAATTATTCGACAACGACAGGATAAAAATGTAATCGGATTATTTAAGCCCGTGAAGGCTCACAGAGGGAGGCTGTTTATTCGCCCCGCTGTGCTTTTCAGTATTTTCCTCCATTTCGATTTTGTAAACAGTCCAATAAATCAATCTAATTTTGATGCTGCAGACTCAATATGGGAGCTTTGGAGTCCATTCACAAGTTTTGTATGCTAGGAAAATATAAGTTGAATTTGTTAGCGTCATTTGAGGTTTTCAAAGCGAACGAATTTGAGACTCGTCAAAGGGAATGTACCGCTCAGTTTGTTTAAACGCTTAATGATGTTTCAATACGTTTTAAAATTAAATATATATTTGAGTTCTATAGATATAATTTTAGGCACAAAATACATCGATGGTCTTGACAGCTAATATCCGTTCTAATGTACCGTCTGTAATGTAAGATAAAAGAGTCCCCGATGGTATGTGGAAAATTTCACGATGATAATGTGCGTACTATTCCCGCCTCGGGGTTGGGCTTACACTTATTTATTGATGTCCTAGTGTCAGGGCCCGGGTATCGTGGGAACTGGGGCGGGTACTCATGTTAGGGTAACAAGGAATCCCATGAGACGTTTACGAATCACAAATCTGTGAACGAGCACCCCATCTTTGTACTTAATATTTTTTATAATATATGTGTCATTTAAGAAAATATCACTCAAATATAAGACTTTTATTGTTAATTTTTATATTATACTTCAAGGCTGCTATTTTTGGAATATTTACATTAGTATTGAAAAAAAAAACTTAAAAGTTTATTGGACATGATGCAAAGTTATATAGCGTTTAATGAAGAAAATCATATTATTTACTGTAGTCTACATCGGTATACTGCATTAGATCTTGAATTCCGATTGTACAAATTTAGACACTGTAAAAATGTTTACTTTATTTAAATGGATAAGGGAGTTTCCCTACTGCACCCTGTTAAATAATGATATTCTCGGAAACGTGATGTCATCTATTTCTAAAAATGAACTTTTTTCGATGATCTGCACGATATAAAGTGTAAAAGTACATTAATATTTATAATTATTTTATTTTCAAATAAGATTTTGAAAGCTTATTATGAAAGCACGATGGTTTATGCTCAGTATATAAGGCAGAATCTTATTTTAAATAGGGGCGATTGGGGCTTACACTAATTAGGGTTGAACATTAGCTCCATTATCATAGGATTAAACTTGAATGAATCGTTTATCTATAACAAGAAAGTATATTTGAATTATTATTTATCATGATTTGTCAAATTTAATTTTTTTACAGTTTTTATAATGATATTTGTCAAATTCGCTCGGATTGCTGCTAATGACCTCGGTAGCATTTTATCCTGCACGGCATTAATTTCCGCTCGCTGGATAATCCTCATTAAAACTTTGTCCGGAGACAGGAGGTCCTTTAAATCTCCCCGGATAGGCCTCCGAATGTCTTAAGTGTAAATAAACACTGCAAATCCGAGTTTGATCCATTGAAGTTTCTTGAGTTTCTTGCTTGTTTTCTTGTTATGAGCTAAGGCCCCCCGTGGGTCAACTGTCCTTTAACCTTGTTCTTCGCTTTTGCCACACTTTTGCCGCAGAGGAGAGAAACTGTTTTTATCGGATAATCTCTTTTTCATCCCTCCTTATTCTCATGTTAAAAACGGAGGTTTTTTCACTTTGCGAACTCCCAATACTTTTTGAGATTACACCTTTTTTACCGGGAAACTTTTAATTTCTTAATACAACTTTAAAAATTTGTTCATCCCTTAAAAAGTGAAACTTATTTTATGACAGTTGATGATAAAATAAACTCTTGAATATGTGTCTTAACATTTTATTTAAACACAATGCAGAATTCCTTCCTCTAAGCTGCATAAGTAAATGAAAATAAATACTTCCAATTATTCTCATGAAATTATTCAATATTCAAATTATATATCAAATTTTAGTATTCGAATATTAATAATACATAGGAGTTCAGAGAGACATTCTCACTAGCTACTAAACAATTTTATGAAGTACTAAACATTTACAAACTTATCTTCTATGGTATTTTATGGTATTTTTGTACAAAATATAAATTAATTTTTATCATTTAAATTATGTTTATTGTTATAAAATCTTACGTATTTTTTAAAACTTGAAATATCAACATTTATCTCAATCATTTTATGTTACGTTTATATTGCTCATAAAATATATTTCTCATTGAAAATCATTCCTTGACGATAAATATATTTAGATGTGTATACACAGAATAGATACAATTACCGTGATTGGCCAAAATCCACTATACTAAGCGATATTTTTTCAGAAATTTTGGGATGATTAACCTGACTCTACTAATTTTGTCCATTGATAAAGTTAAGATCGCCACATCCGGCATTGAGTAACGTTTCACATATTCGGTCTCTCTGTCTAGCGTCCTTTGTGCCGTCTTGTAACGGACGAACCGATATCAAAGGGTTCGTCATGAAAGGTGCCATTTCGGCTTTGCAACAGAAATTATATTACTGCCTATGAGAAATTATAATGTCAATGCACAAAGACCGAAGTAACATGGTTAATTCTACGACTTTGTGGCACTGGAATATTAACCGGAGTGTACGGTGGAATATCGTACGGTGATTGCCAGGGTGATCCTATTAAAGATATCATATTAATTGGCGAATCGAAATGTTGATATTTTGCACTGTTTAAACATTTAATAACTTGAAACAACGATGTGATGTTAGTGTCTGATGGAAGCATTAAGTTTATTTGATGATTTGTAAGTTTGTAAATTCAATTTGGGTTCAAACGAAGAATGAAATTGGGGTGTTTTGTTTTCGGATGGTTAAACATGACATCGAGATCATGTTTGATCAATGGCATATTAAATTGAGCCCTTCAAGAATTAGGAGGTTTATGCCATCCATCAGATTGACGAAAATTTTAGCTCGGGAGCAAAATTATAAATTACCTCTCTTATAATTTCGTACTATTTACGGCTCATTACTTTTTGATCGAATGATTTGAATATAAACCTAAATTTATTTCCCTCTCAATTCAGAAGTTATTTTAATGTGTACCTATTTTAAGAATTCAATTTGACGGGCAACTATTTTTTAAAATTTAAATTTATTATAATAAACTCACTTTTTTAATTAAACTGTTTATCCAATAACAAATATAAAACTTATGGAAATCTAAATCATTATTCTATAAAGATTCTCATAAATGTTTCAAACCAAATATCAATACGTCCCCTAGAAACTGCTCTAGTACAGGTTTTGAAGAGCATGAAATCGAACTATGTTAAAGCGAGGATGAAATTGAGATTCTTGAATCTAAAAGTAAGAGATAGAGGAATCTTGTAAGAAATCGTATCAGAAAAATAAAATGCATATTTGTTCAGGAAAAATGGAATTAAGTTTTTTATAATTTTTAATGTCCCACCAGAGGGAATATCCGAGTAATATGCTAGAATTACGATGTCCCTTGAGAGGGGACAATGGAGTGCAAAGGGTTAATTGTATTGACTGTATTGTTTCTAAAATAATAAATAAGTGTCATATGTACGTTATGTACATTTTCTGTTTCTGAACAAAAACTGACAAAAAAAGTTTTATTTTAAATTTGGAAATTAAATATAAGAAAGCGTGCTACCCTTATAAAAAAATCGAGTGGAAAGGGTTAAAAATAAATTTTAAACTACAAACTAACGTAATAATATTTATATGCAATATTTTACTGTTTTATATACATTTCTTTGTTTATGAAAATTTTTCAAGATTTCTTTTCTTTGAAATCGAGAAATTTGCAATTCGCATGCATAATAAAAATGTATAAACTAAATTTAAGGATTTCATTTTTAAGTTAACATCGATTTTGATATTATAATAATGTGAATCATGTCTCCTTAAAAAAACAAATTTCGACCGAATCAAAATTGTGTAAATAGAGGGATGACTGTATACGTAGAAGAATAATGCTTTCCATATCCTTTGGGTCGTTTACATACATGATTGTCCCAAATGTATCTCTCTTCAGCAAATTGAATACAATGTTTAGGGGTTGAAATAGGCACTTTTTCGAATGGCGACGGCGTGCTCTTTCGCGGCTGTGCGTAATTGAGGCAATGTGCGTAGTTCCAATTTGCGGTCATCAATAAACATATATCAGGCTGGTAAGGAGCACGCGTGTCGTGGTGGGCTCAAGGCACGGCCCGCGGCTTAGGGCTGTCTCGCGTGCGTGATGATTTATGCTAACAAGCCCACCGTGTGCGTGCGGCCCCACATTTGTTACCCCATCACCCTCGACAACCTCCAGGGAATATATTATCCGCTTTCTCTAAATCCTCTGTCACTTACGCAGCCTCCTTTTTATATACATTTTTGACAGCGGAAACGCACTTCACTTTGTGCTACTGTACCATCTTCAGGTGCGACATAATCACTCTCTTTCATCCCAGAGTCGAACAGAGCCACAGGATGGTCGCTTTTACTTCCATATTAAGAAAAATATACGCCTGCTTTCGTATATTTCAAAAAAAGTATATTTTTTTTAAGTATTCTGTATTTGATAAAAGATACTTATCATATTGGCGTTTGAATAATATTAAAGAATACAAATACACCCGATTATCTTTTTATATGGGAGTTGCGTTCACAGACTACCGTGCCAAAAAATAGTAGATGTAAATACATGCCATAGATTCTATTGTCTATAATTATTTCAAAACATGAACATCTTAACCCAAACGGTTCTTAAAAAATCAGCAAATCAAAAAAATAATATTTACAACATTTGTCAATTATTTCCAGTTGCCAGTGGATACATGTACAACTTCAAGCTATTTATCAATAAAGCATTCGAAGTTACTCATATTCCGAGTAGATTAGATAATTCTGGAGATATAGGCTTTCAGAGTTAGGTTCAATAAGTGAGCCATTTTATTAATTTCTTACATGTTATTTTGAATAACATTTTCATAATCGATGTAATCGTTCAACAATTTGAATAACTTCTTCCAAACGCTCCCAAGCTTCGTCGATGTTTCTGGTAGTTTTCACGGTTTTCAATTCCAAATCCACACAACCCGCATAGCATCTTATACTTAATTTCTGATGATTTATATTATAAACGCAAGAAAAATATCGAAAGTTTATGTTATAATAATTCCGCACTCGTTTCAACTAAAATCTGATTAATGATGCATCGTATGTTTAAGATGCAACGTTTTATGTATAATGCAATGCATGCATTCATGCGTATTTATATTATTTTTTTAACCACATTAAAGTAAATATTCTTGAAGGTGAAAATTCTAAACCGCGCAGAAAGAGGATCGGATGTCCATCAGCTTTTCAGTATTAATTCAATGTATATGGCGTAGTTTTATTTTCTATTTATCAATGAGTAATTGCAAATGGTAATCCTTTATTCCTTGCCATCGGGAAAATCCAGCACTATATTTATTCCCTTTGTCGACACTTTGCTTTGTGCATCGTAAATACGCAAATCTCAGTCAATTGGTAAGTAATTCAATTAAATTTATTTATACGGAAGCTATTTTAATTACAAAAAATAAATTTAAATATCATAATAATAAATTTAAAAAATACAATATTTGGGTCGTATTTATTTATAAAATTGCTAATTAGTAACCAAAACCGAAATATTTAAAAATAATTGAAAAAGTCAATTAAATATGTTTGTGTTCATCAAATCTCAATTAAGTTTTGCTGATGTCTTAGAAATTAAATCGGGAAGTTTGGAGAAAAATAAAGTTGCTTGATATTGGCTGTTCTAAAAATCCTATAAAACACTTTTTCGTTGCATGAAAATTATTGATGATAGATAATTCAAACAATAAAATCTTTTATAAATGTAACGCATGCTTACATCATTATAATCTCGAATAAGTAGTACTAAAGTAAGTTTCATAGAGAAATTACTGCAAAATATTAAATTTCTTGTGCTTGATCATTCTTAAACAGTGTAATACGATGTTTTGAGAGCATAAACTTGCATCTAATGGCGAAAGTTATATTCTTCGTCGAGAAATACTTATTGCAACAATACAAAAATCTTCTTGTAAATGGGAAAACTCGCTTGGAGCTATTTTTTTAAAAAAACTATTTACTTCGGTGTTAATATGAAATATGGACAGTAATAAAATAAAGCCCTTATATACTTTTCATAAACATATTGTCAAGATATATCGAGACATTTAGACAGTGAGATTATGGTGATATTGTTCGCATAATGCCGTTTTGGGTATTTATAATTTATGTGTCTGTAATCGCAAGATAAATATTTTGATAAAGCACCGCATGCTGCTGAACTTGGAGGTTGTCTAGACTTTAAAGGTTACCATATGTCACAAATAATCTTAAAACATTGAAAATATTCGATTATATAGGACAAAAATAATATCATTCTATAAGCTTACATTTGAAGATGTATAAAGTGGGTATGACTCATTATTATATGTAATGTAAAACTATTTTTTAATGCCGAAATAAAAAAAATCTGAATTCATTAATAAGCCTTCTTGATTAAATATTTCTCTTTATAGTAAACATAAAATTGACAATTCATGAATGTGGAATCGTGCTGTGGAAAAGTAAAAATAAAATAAAGCAATAAACCATGTTACCCAAGTCATCTCCAGACTTTTACATATTTTTTCTTTTCTTCAGGGATCTTTTGTTATACTTTGTAAAAATATATATACATTTATACATAAATATTTTATTTTATTTGGGATGAATATTTTTCCCATGATCTTTAATAAATGGCGTCAGTAATATATATCATATGTATAGTAATTACATCAGGGGATAATTTTCCGTTTTGACAGTACTGACGTCTTCATTCCTATAATTCTTGGAATTCATTCTCAGTTTTATCCCTCGACGAAAAAACATATTTTCCCCCGATACGAAATATTATTTTCTTCTTGTATAATAATAACTAATGATGCACGAACAACCATAACATATTTTATACAAACGTGTACTTTTCGATCGTTGATTGAGCCATAAACACGTGCAATCTGTATCATTTATTTTTTTCTTTGAAATCTGAAAATAATTTACTACCGGAATGAAAATGTTTTTCAGAAAAAATGGCTTGAACAAGTTGGGCTCGAGAAACCGAGAAGTTTTTCATCCCGAAAGTTTCGTTAGCAAAACACAAATAAGGTTATTGGTGGCACACTAGCATCCGCTCTTTTTTCTTTTCTCGTTTCCTTTTTTTTCTTTTTCTATCCCGTTTCGGACAAGACACAATCTCTTATTCTTTGCGCAAGCTTAAGAAATATTTATATATTCTGAAAAGTTTTGCGCTTAATAAACATTATTTTCAGCTTGGTTTGTCTCGGCTTTCCATTTTAGCATCGTATCTCCTGTTTGACCCAATAATGTCTTATGTCCGAAAAAAAGGATGAAATGTTTCATCGCGTCGGGCAGCATTGTGAATTATGGTCTTTTGATAGATGATCTATTCGAGATAGTGTCAACGATTTATTTTCAATACAATTTATAACACACTCTATCTTATTGCTTTATTTATAGATGTATCAAAACAATTTTTCACTCATATTCATATGCCGCCAATGCATGTTTTATTAAACACTTATCAACATTTTTTACTTTATTATTAATCAATTACTTAATTAAGAAAGCTATAAATACAGAAAGATATGACTTTTGAATTCACGAACGAACATCTAAACTTTTCGAATAAAATTTTTCATAGAAAACCATACATGTAACATTTTTACATAATTAAAATGCATTTTAACCATGAGAAATGAGAATGAGAAATTTATTTATCCTAGAACAGTTGCTCCAATGTTTCAAAACATAAAAACATCAAAATACCTATAAATAATTGTAATCGAGGCTGGAGTAAAGTATGTCGAGGCCACCTCGACATTGGAGTTTAAAGGGTTAAAGAAGAACACTTGAAAGTGTGCTTATTTTACGTAGAAAGCATAATTTATTTTACTTATTTATTCATATTTCAATTTTTAATACATTTTGACCATTTTACACAACACTTAGATAAATAAATTATTATAAAAAAATAATTATTATATAACAATTAGGAACAATTTACAAAATAACGTACGAGCATTGTAAAATACGTTACTCAAATATTTCGCAAAATTTGTATTGCGTCGTTATGGCAGATGGATTTGAAGCCCTGGAAGATATTTTGCGCCCCGAAAACAACTTTTAATTCATGGGAATTGCACTGCAAATTTCCCTATAAATTATTTTTTATTGCAATTTTCGTCGCGAAATAGCCCCATTGAAATTCAATTATGTAAATTGTACGCTCAATGTTTTATATTTATGGATGTTGTGGGGCGTTTATTACAAAATCTTCGTTGCATTTTACAAATTGCGTGCGTATAAAGGCAATTCGTTAAAACGAGGTTTCACTGCGAAAAAAATAGTTCGATAAAAAAATAGGTTGTAAAGTTAACTAAAGCGGATTCTGACGATATTCGTTTTTATCGGCGTATAAAAATTGTAGCGAAGTTTCAGTTAGAATTTTCCGATCCATAGAATATTTTGTGTATTCATGATATTTGGATTTTAAATGTATTTATTTTATGGCTAAGCAAAAGGTAATTAAATATTCCGGGCCAAACATATTATTCATCCGCTAATTAAAATTTGCCTTAATTTTGAATAAATAATGACTAAAAACAGGCAATGCTTAAAAATATACGTTTATGATTTACATTATGTATATTAATGTATTTTTTACTTGTTTCAGGTGAGTCTATCAACTATTTGACACAAATTTCTTTACAACTAAAGGTAAGTAAGTATGAATAGACATTTTGTAGCTATAAACCATAGTCGAGTCAAACTTGCAATGATTTCTAATTACGATATTGTATAGTCTTCTCGCCGTCATTTAAAAATCCTTTTATATTTCCCCAAGTGAATAGACTCTAACGCGCCTTTGATATCTAAAGAGAGTCTGGATCAGTATATTTACCAATCTTTTCAGGCTTTTCTTTACAACTCCCGGTTTGATTCTCGCTCTTATATACCGGTAATGAAAGCACTAACTTTGTAGTTTAACGCTTATCCCGACTGTTTTCTATATCCATCCGTGTACAAGCGAAAAATAATTCTTGTATGTGTACATCTTTGGCGGCCATATCGGGGATCGAGCAGGGACATTGTTATGGACATCGTCGTTTTCTACGGCCATTTGGGTTTTACATCAAACGTAGTCGTTAAAGGCTCGTATATTCTATAGGATTTGACAAATATACATTTACTTTGTTTCTTGTTCGGCTTATGTGTTTCCTTGATAAGCGGTAACAGAAGTTTTTGAAATCAAACATATTTCTAGTTTTACGTTTGAATGTCAGCACTGAGTTTGTAAATGCATATATAAAATGAAAATACTCCAATTTTGATTTTTCTATACAGCTCTATACATTAAGTATTCAATTTATAAATTTATCTAGGAAGTTTGATATGTGAAAACATTGGTTTTGGCCCTGATCAATCTTTTGTGATTTAAGGCAATATCAATAAAACTACAACATAAATATCAATAATTTTCATTGCTTTAAGGCTATAAAAATATTCATGCTACTTCTTGCGTAAAGTTAGATAATTCAGTCTACTCGAGCTTACTTTTATTTGTAATTTTTCATCCATCCGTCACTATGTTGACGAGTTTTTATTCAATATACGATGTAATTGTGTGATACGTTCATTATCATTTTATAACATCTCAAGCTTATATTTACTTAAATATTTTCATTCTAATAATTTGATTAACGTTATAAGCCAAGTTTTTAATTAAAATTTAACTAAAACTTTTTGAAACATTTTTTTAAAAAATATTTTCAACGTTTTAGTTTGTTTGTAAACAGTTTACTAGTTTTTATTTAGAACTTAGATTAAGTATTTGATATAATTAGGAATGAATTCAGAAGACTCTTGCAAATATTTTCATGCTGTACAAATATTTTTAGTCTATTAAGATAAATGTCCGTCGATTGATTACGTCAGGTTTCATTATTCCAGTAATTTACTTTCATTTGTATAGAATGAGAATTGAGGGCAAGTTCTTCGAATGCAAGTAGAAGCCTCGGGCTTCACTAACTCCAATTCTATGATTGAATAATTCATTGGATTTTCTGACCCGGCGTACTGCCTTAGTCTGCATTGAAACCCCTCCGTTCATTTCTAATGGAATCCCTACGGTCATAACTGTCTCGAATCTATGGCAAACTGATATTGTCTGTATTTTCATACAATAATATTAAATAACCTTAGCTTTGAGCTCCCCTTTTCTTTTTTACGGCAAAAATCAGCAGTATTTTCATTAGATCGTCGCTCGTCTGTTGGTTTTTATTGTGATGTCCTCCACATCAATTTTGTTCTTCACACTTTACATCGCTATGAAAACTCACACTCATATGCTGTCCACTCAGCACAATTTTTTCTCAGACGGAAATTGTTATATAAACAATCTTGAATAACGGACGTTGCGTGTCTATTCGCGCAAAGAAGGTTAAACGACGAAGAAAAAAATGCTATCCAATGGTAGGAATTCGCAAATCCTCGTCTAACGCGTGCGTGTGTATGGCAATGGGAAAGGCTAAATCTTGCGTCGGGAAACATGGCAAAAGGCCTTTATATTTGGAGAGTTTTGGGTTTGCCGGGATTAAAAGTTATCCTCAGATACCAAAGGCGCATCTTGCCTTCTCGTCAATCTTCCGCGAGATTCAAGATAGCCTTTGGAATAGCTTATTCTCATGTCCATCTATATTTAGCTCTGTTTATAGGATATTATCTTTTCTTGTGGAATTTCTTGTTAATATATTTTCAAATGCATGCTATTAAATTGACCATATGCTCTCAAGGAGTTTTTGTCTCGGGAGAACTAGCAGCTTGAGAGGATTTTAGTTATATTAGATAAGTTTTTTATGTGACAAGTATTTTTAAATAAGTTTACACTCAAACGTATACAAATATTAATATATCAATAATTTATACATTTATATGTTTTACAAAACGAAATCTGTTAAATATTACTCTATAATGAAATCTGTTAAATATTACATCCGTCTCGGTGAAATAGTACTTGAGTTTGGCTAATTCTTGAGCCAAGCCCCTTAACACCAGGATTTTTGTCTATTATTCTACCAAGACTGTTTCAGACTGTCGCTAAAAACGCAAGCTGAACCCATTCATGAAAAGTTTTCAGATGAGAAGATCTTATTCTTGATGTAAGAAATATAATGGTACAATGGCGTATATCATAAAAAGGCGCCATAGCGGGTCTCTAGAGTGGTTGCATGAAACGACAAGGCCTCGTAGCGGGGCCTCTGGAGTGCAAAGGGTTAATTTATGAATTATGCACTTTAGTACATTCAACTTTTGTGTACTCTTTTTGATTTTAGTTAAGTTACCTGAGGTATTATTTAACAAGTTGATATGATATTTTGTTATATAATAATATTAGGTTTATATAATATTATCACATATACGACTACAAAACAATAACCAAATATACAGAAAATATCTTTTAGGTTAGGGATAGTTTAAATATTCAATATTATTTCATTCAATTTAAACTTATTCCGTCCGTTCACTTGAAAATGCATGCATGGTGCGGTTTTTTAGTTCATCTTTTCACGAAAAAGACGCGTAATTTGCAATTTGAACGCTTGACGTACAAAAAATAATATGTAAATGTTATTTCTAGTTTTATTGAAATATGATTTTATACAAATTCAACATTTTACAAAATTATTAAAATTGGTAAAAAGATTATTTTGACATGTTTTTCATCCTATATGACACGTTTGAGTATTAAATTCTCTCTATGTTTTTTAATACGAATATAATAACTAACCCAAACATCTAGGATAGGTTGTAAATATCTCGTATTTATCAGTCAATTGTTATATTTGCCAATTTCGTTTATATGCTAACAAATATATTATCATGGGGGCTTATGATTTACGTCACGTCATGAAATAAAAGAAAAAAACTGTTTGTGATATTCATTCATCTAAATAAACCGCAACACCATCCAAGGGAGGGTTTTATTGGCATGCTCCTTAGAGATATCCTCGTTGAGGGGGGGAGCATGAATATCGCAGCAGGGATAGGTTTTGAAATCCTCTCAACTGAGAGAGATTTATGGAACGATCGTATATCAGCCGAGCTGGGTATGTCAACGCAGGCTGCGAGCTTAAGGTCGAGGGTTCTTCGCCTAGATTCCTACTGATAATTGACTTCAATTCCTTTTTTTTCTACTGGTATTTAGGCGTTTTACGTATTTCGAATAAAAAGCCCACCGTCACCGGGGCATAAATCTTCCAGACTTTCAGGCATAATGCCCCGAAATCTCTTAGGAATTGTGTAAGCCACTAGCTCCCAACTAGCTTCACATTATGACGTAAACCTTTTTTTTATTCAGAAAAATCAAGCATTTCGAGTAATTAATATAATAGTTTTCGTTAAGTGTTTACGAAATAGTCTTCAATGGATGACAAGGCAAGAATATAAGTATTCTCCGCATAGAAATGGCATTCATGGTAAAATATGTCTTTATTACATTCTTCAGCGTTATTTCCCCCTTTTTATTCCGTTTGCGGCTTTGTTGTGGATTTTCCTTCAGATACATGGTGCAGTACAAAAGAAAAACTGCGTTCTTTTCACGTTCTGCTAGACTCAAAAGAAAATTGCGTTAATATATAAACTCATCTCAACATATATGTTATTGCTAGTTTTATACCTTGAATAATACGAATTGTGTATTATATCGAGTGAACGTATTAAATAAAATATTTTTATTTCGACAAATTTGATTAATGATTTTGATCAACTTATCCCGTATGGCATTATAATCAAATCATGGATGAATTGTGGCTAAATTCCTTATTTATTGAAGCATGCCATTGATAATGTACATTCGAGCTTGCAAACTAAACCTCGGCAAGATTCTTCGATGTTAATCTACACACAGAATCTGTGCTGGAGTATGCCATGAGGAATGTAGACAAGGAATTTCTTTTGGACATGCGTCTGCTTACCACGAGATGAGAAATATTTAGGGTCGGTTGCGACCACGTCCTTTATACAGCAATCTCTTTCAAAATCGTAAAATATACAATGGAGGAATAACAGCGCATATTGTCTATATACTTTTTATTATTTTCCCGATATTCTCCATAACATTTTATTGACAAATTAATCTTAAATATTTTGTTGTATAAATAAAAAGATAACAAAGCGTGCTTGAAGCTGTGGATGTATCTGGGATGCTACTTAGTATGTTACAAATTTATTACTTTTTTAGCTGTTATTGAATTAAATGTATAAAATCTTATTTGTTTATGCCATTATGCCCAGAACCCACTTCGAATAAGAACACACACACATCACACATAACAGCTACACAGTCTTTACAAATCTCCCACATTCCCTATCGAGACGGTCGCGAAAGCGTTTGTCAATACGTTCATTCAGGATACCCACTGGGTGAGCGTTTGAAATGAAATTCGGTGGTAATGCTACCTTCAATATCGAGTGAATGAGGAGGTGAATGTATGATACAGACGAGATGGATGTAACCCCTTCCTGTGAATGGATATTAAAGAGGCCCATAGTTCTGCAGTGGACTGTTTGTGGCTACACTATGATTTGTTTATTTAACAAAGGGCATGTATTGCATCTCAGTTTATTTGAAATTATTTTCCATAAAAAAGCCACTTTGTGTCGAGAGTAAACGACTTTTATTTAACAAAATTGCTAACTACTTGTAAACAAAAAAAAAACACCTTTGTAGATTTTAATTTAGTACTAGTATGTACAATTATTCAGGTTTTGGAAATTGTTATTAATGTCCGCAACGTTCAAACGTTGGTAGACTGTAACTTTCCTAATTTAAATTGTATAAACATTTACTGAAATATAAATTAGTTTTGTATAGATGAGTGTGAAATTTCCGCTGCTGCCTCCCGTACTAGTAGTATGAAATGGGTAAAAATACTTTATTTTGATTGATCTATTAATATATACTTAAATGAAAATTACAAAATATAAATCAAACTTTTTAATTACATTATTACGTTAAAAAAAATCTCCTCTCGTAAATAAAAAATTGAAAATCTAAATTTGTCGTAATGAAGATTGATTATAATTTTCGTAAACATATTTTAACACACGTCAACTCCAATGCATGTTTCGATAAATTGTGAATTTACTTATCGAGTTTATAATATACAAAAGGGATTATTTTTAGGGAGCTCTTATGTTTACAATTTTCTCACATGGCTGCGCCTAAAACCCTCATCAATGTTAATGCATTGCATGTTCGATTAGTTTATTATTCAAAAATTTCCCAATAAAATATTTGCACTTGCATTTTGATATATTGTGTAAAATCCTTATTGACATGTATTCATGTAAATTCTATATGGAAAATTAAACATTGTTTTAAATTGTTGTCCGATAATAATGATTTGTTATGAGACAAATATAAAACAAAGGCGTTTTGAAGCGAAATCAAAAGAAGTCTAATGTCATTACCTTAATTACATTATTTGGGGATATTTGGATTCATCCTCTCCATCCTTTTTGTGTAATTACGTTAATTGTAATGACGTCATTTACATTTATATCTGTGTTAATATTCGCTTTATACGAAATTAAATTTTAGAAGGACGTCCTTAGTTTTATATCGGGGACGCACCCACCCATCCTGTGTATATTTTTCACGTATATATGCACATATACACTGTGAAAGGTGTGCTTTTTCTACTATCTATAAAAATAAAGTACTGTAAGGTCATTTGCATAATTGAATTTTTGCCGTGCAATTTAAAATTTTAATTTCGTATTAGAATGTTAAATAGGTTATATTGCTAAATCAAGTCTACTGCCTGAGACAACGCCATGCCTTTTTGTAATCAAGATTTTATATACTAATTGAATTATTTTTGTCCTTTGAAAAAATATTCTTAATTTAAATGAAATGGAGCCTCAATACAAATTTACATGCATTCATTCATGCATACAGGTAGAGCTTTTCTATTCTTAAAAACTTATGTACTGCGTTTCATATTTCTTTTTCTGGTTTCCACTGCGTATATGACTAATATTATAGTTGTATATTGCAGTATATGCTTAGCTAAAACAGGCAGGTCTTGGCTCCATCTCACGCTCCGGAGAGCGCGAGCCGCCCCTGACATATGGGATAATTCGCTCTCCTGTTTCCCTTTTCTCGTTATGCTACACTGCCTGGATCCTTATGAATTTGTTACCCTTTTGCAAGAAATAGAAACAATCAATCATTGCATGAGATATTATAAGACGTTGTTGTTTTCTTCAGTGCACAACTTTCTCCTTTAGCACCATGGTATATCGCTTTCTAAAATAGTTGTATATTTTACCATGAAAAAAATATACAAAAGCACGAAACTGTACTCAATGATGTCAATATTTTTATCATTTTATGGTACGGCTATATAATGCGTACAATTTATTATTTAATTGCGGCAGTATACGGATAAATCTCTATACAACAGAATTGCCCATAAAACGATATAAGTACATCATTGAACTGGGGGATCGATTTTTCAACAATAGAGATTGAAATATATACCTTTTGAAATACGATATAACAGAGCAGAAATTCCATTTTTCTGTACATTAAAATGAATTTAGTTTTTACAATAATAAGATTGAACCCGAGGATTTTCTTCAAATCCAATCCTTTATTGAAGCGAGCAATCGAGGTGTGTATAAAAGTATGGGCATTGTGAAGAAAATTCACTATGATGACGTGATTCGAAATTGAAATCAAATATATACGAGATCAGACGAATATTTTGTTATTAAATATAAACTTAATCCTTGTTAATTAAAAAATAAAGCTCATTTCTAAAAGTCATTTACAAAACTAAGATTGACGATGCGACCACGCATTCTAGCTTTGATTATATGCTCATTAGTATGTCCTCCATTGTACTTGGAATCAGTCTGAGTAACTTATTAATTCCCCATGAGAATAAATAATATATATAGATAGAGATAATCACAATGTATTACGTGATTAGTATGTTATGGCATTCACAAAGAAGTGACTGAAAAATTAGATTTTTTTGCTATACACATGGTGTGATTAGGGGGTCCCAAATAATCGTAAACTCAATTAATTAAAAAATAAGGCGCTTGGAAGTGTTTTCTTTGTTGATAAATTAAAATACATAACAATAGTAATAATTGACAGTAAAAAGTAAGTAGAGGAAATTAAAGTATAGATACAAGTGGAATTAGTCTGGGGTCTTATTCCAAAAATTTGGATTCTTGTCCAAAGTGTGAAAACAATGTTTGCCGTATCAACGAATTTAGTAAGTCAGAAGTATTAATATTTCCAATCGTTTTTCTGGATTTGAAAATTCGTTAGATTATTTTAGTACCAAAAACCTTAGTTATTGGTTGAATTTTTTTTCAAATTTATGGTGATAACTGATTCACTATATTTAAATTGAATAATAATTAATGGCGGATAAACATAAGTATTATTAGTTGGCGCATGGTCATTGCTGAATATTGACAAGATACGCGATTAATTAAAATATTCTTATAAATTTATTAATTATTCTTTATTTAGAAATATATTACTGAAATTATATATCGTATTAATTAAATGCGTATTTATATGAAATAATATAAGTTTTAGGTTATTAACCTTATTTTGATTACAAAATTAAGTTTTAACTAAGTAAGCATTTTATAAATATTTCTAGCCTAACGAATTCATAAGGTGGTAAAAGGAAGCATAAAACATGCGCACTTTAATTCTACATATGATTTATACGATCAAAACAGTGCTGATATTTATGAATTGTAACTCCTTCGTGAAAGCATTGCTTCTAATCGGGATGCAAATCAAATGGAACATGTTGTAATGGCAAGGACAATAATGCATCCTTTTGTGCAGGGCTTTTGTTTATTTCCCTTAAATATATTGTTTGTTGGTCGTGCAAATAAACGGGTTTGTCCGTGCTCCTGCATTTGAAGCATAGTGCACCAGCAGCTAATATTGATTCGCACCACGAAATATAGTGTGTTCCAATTTGGTTCATGGATGAATTAACCCGCAGCCATCACCAAATCACTCGTCGCAAATTGCCACCGTTCACACAAATATTCATGTTAACATGTACGAGTCTGTAAATACAACAGAATTTCATTTAAACACCTAATTTGCCTTTGCTGTGTACAGTCGAATGAGCAATACTTTGATTTCACATAATGCAACGAATTCAATTACCAGACGAACTGTCGGAGAGGATTTCATTTTACGGAAGTTTTATTGCAAAATAATTTACAATGATGCATTTTAATCGCCTTTACAAGTCACGTGAATATTAAATATTGCAATGAGTTTTCTTATTGCTTCTTCTTTTTTTTTGCTCGGAGTTTGTAATTCTGAACCGGGAGAAAGAAACGTGAGATGGCTTTTAAGTTGGATCGCGTTGAAAATAGTAAACGGCACTTGAAATAATCCTGTAACAGAGGTTCATTCTAACTAAAAAGTGATATATTTTTAAATAATGATTGATAAATCATTGCTTAAAATTATATTTGTTGTGATGAAAAATATTTAAAATAATTTTACTTGTTGATCTTTAAATTCCAGTTCACCTGTCTATGAAAATAATTTTAATAAATAAATATAAAATGCAAATGCATAGTCACATCTCTCATATGAAAATGCAAAACAAAATAAGAAAATATGCAAAGACTTGATTTATAAAGCCGTTCTCTTCAAGGCTGTTATGAATCAGAATTTTTATATTCACGATCATGGCTAAGCTGATTTTTTCATTAAATATATGAATTTTTGAATTAATAAGTGGATAGCAATAATTAAGTTGGGTGCATGATTAACGGATGTTATAACTTATAACTTTTTTCTTAAACTTAATTTCGAACATCCCAAAGTGGAAATCAAAATGTTGTCAATTTTGTCACTTTCATAGTTAAAAATAATAATTGTAAATATGCGTCCCGAAATTATTTGAATTATATGAATATTTATTATAATAGAGTTTTTAAAGCCTATATACATCCATGTGTCAAGAGTTAACAGTTTTCCTAATGGATTTTTTTCGTTTCACATCTATTTTCTCGTATTTAGTGATGAAAAATAATATTTTACGTTCATCGCTATTCAAATGCAAAGCTATTTATTTGAACATTGAAAAAAAAAACATGTAGGGTCATTCATATGATTACCGTATTATCCTTAGGCTGAATATTTATAAACGGAAAGTTATTTATAAATTTTCTCGTTAGTAAAATATCCATCAAAGAATTGAATGGACAACATGTGACATTGGATAAAAGCCAAGGTTTAGAACGAGGAAATTTTCTTAAAATGAGATTTCATTCGGAGTTTTCTTCCACATTGTACCTGATGCAAAAAAAATGTAAGCGTACATCGTTTGATGATTTTATATACGATTTATGATAAGTTGGATTTTTTGTATAGCCAAGATACAAATTTTTATTGATGGAAATATTTATTCAGTTCTCTATGTAGGTTGTAAATCGAGGCTTTACCAATTATCATCCGCCGAAAGCATAAAACCGAAAGCAGCTCTTTCTGTAATGGCATATTTTTCGATGGCAATAATATAGGAAGAACCTTTTTTCTTCTGCTCCCGAAACAATTTTGTGGCGGAGACAATCGACTACTCGACCACTCCACATCTTTCCGTTCCAGCCCTATTATTACTTCCATAATATTCCCTTCATCCCCCTGCACATATAGATATAAAACTCTAAGGAGGGAAGAAAGCTCAAGACCTCCCCGAATGCAGATAAATGGCAAACTCTTTGTTCTGCTTGACATTTTTTCATTCTCGTTTTAATTACTCTCCTTTCATTCAATGGGCGGTCTTATATCTAATTGCTCTTAAAATATCAGACAAAGAGCGTTCTGACAAGATTTTATAAAATAGCAATTTTCTTCGCTGGTTAAGTGGCTGTTTGATTTTTTTATTTTATTTTTAGATGCTCGAGTTTAAGATCTATATTAAATTACACATAACAATCAGCCATCTTTGAGTATATATATGGAGTTTTTGAGATTTACGCGAGTCATATTTATATGATTTTAACTTTCTAAACATTTGAAAGAACCGGGTATTCGATCGTATTTTTTAATGTTATTTAAAGGCAAAATTTGTCCGATATTTCGGAAATTCGGACATATGTCAAATATAACCGAAATGTCCGAAATATCGGACAAAGATAGAAACTTAATTATAATTTTGTCTTTAAAAAACATAAAATAACTCAGATTTCAAACGTTTTGAAAGTTAAAATCACACATATATAAATAGAAAATTTCGTTGAAGTGTACCTACCTCCTTTGATTTGATGAATATGATTACCTGTATTCGAAATGTTACTATTAAAAAAGCCCATGATATTTATTAATGAATGCTGCATAAATATAAATACATCGAAAATAAAAATAGAATAAAATGTAATGTACTGATACAAAGTTACGTTTGAGTATTTATCATAAAGTTGTACAAAAACTATATTCATAAAGGTTTATTTGTCAGTTTTCGTTTTCCATCAATATATGAAAGTATATCAAGATTTTCGAGTGGTTTTCCTCGAATGGTTGACCCGTTTTCAAACGATTGCTTACATAGTAGAAAAGCATTTTAAGATGGCCCTCAGACTCATTCCGTCGCCCTTGTCGTGCCTTTCTTTACCGACGAAAAACAAAATAGAAAAAAACGAGCTAGGTCGCCCAAGGATATTGATTTTGACCTAAAAAAGAAGAAAAGTTGTGAATCTTGTTAAACAGGTCGTTGTTAGTTCTGAATTAAAATCTTCAGCGGCTTCTTGTTTTTACGTTATTCACAAAAAAGGTTTTGTATTTTTAATGCGATCCCAAAAAGGTTCCATTTTTATATCGTATATTTTATTCAGAGATTTAGAGAACACTTGAACAAAAATAGCTCGATTCTTTTACCGTACGGAATGATTAAATTTAAAGATAAAGAAGTTTGCCCGAAAGAATTAAAACGAATTTCCTTCCCTGAGAGTTTATTAGAATTAATGATGGTATAAAATGAAAATTTTGTACTATCACGATGGCGTACGTATGGGGGCAATATGAGTAATGTATCAAGAATAATTGAATTACATCAAGCTCCCAAACACTTGCAACATCAATAACCGTGTACAAATTTTAGCGCTTGTTCGCGTACATAGAGCAGGTTGTTGATAAAGTGGAGCAAAGGTTTCCGATCCAGCTTTTGTTATAATACCTTGAGTAATTACACGGGCCTCCTTTAAAATAGTGGGTAGGTCTTCGATAAATTATCGTTTAGCATCCTCGCTACCGCTGCTGTTTGTAAGAGCCCTGGAGGCTATCCAACAAGTAAAATGATCTCATCCCTCGCAGGATTCGTCTTCGGGGGGTGGCTAGAATTAGCATTCGATTCTTGTTTTTAGTCTTCCACGAACGATCTCATAGAATATCATTCTGGAAAGAAAACGCCTTATTCTGCTCAAATACAGCTCTCTTAGCGGAAAAGATTTATTTTCTTTGTTTTTGGTCGTAAAATCGGAACAATTATTTTCTCAGTGAATGAAGCAGTGTTGTTTGATACTATGTGGGTTTATTGCTCTCGTGCATTCATGTCTTTTAATTAAAATTTACAATAAAAGGAATATATAATATATGATCGAAAAAATGAAACATTCAATACCTGTATTATATTTACTATTATCTTTTCAAAGGACTTTAATTAAATATTAATCATTTATCAACTTATATTAAATTTATTGGATATAACATAATTGTTATTGTTGCTCCAATACGCTAGTAGATTCAAACTTTATTGTAAATATTTATCTTTCAAATCTTAGCATTTTTCTTACATATGTTTGACCAATCATAATAATAAATTACTTACTCGAAAAGTTTAGATGCAAGGAAGAATAATATGGTTTGATTAATATTTAATTTAAAGCTATTCTAATTATAAATTTGTAATATCTAGGAACTATCGCTAAAAAGACTATCTTATGATAATAAAATATACTTTGTATATACGCAAGACCACAAATATACAGAAAAAGCTACATAAATATATTATGTGCATTTTGAATTAAATTTTGGTTGTTCTCAAGACAATATAATCAATAATTTATACCATATCACATGTTGAAACCTTTTACGAAAATTCCTTTTTGACTTGTACATGAAAGACGGAGAGTTAAGCTTGCGCATAATTTTCCAAGAATTTCAACGAAAAAAACATGTATAAAACGGTTTAGCAAAACATTTGCAGGGTAACAATACAATATTGTGAGATTTTTCTCTGTAAATCGATATGTAGGAAATGAAATTTTCGTTTTTTAAAAGAACACTTGTTGGGACTCTACGCCCTATTTCCGTTCGGCAAAAAGGAAAATTTTATTGTTTCCCTCTAATGTAGAGGCGGAGGCTTTTTGCGCTTAAACATTTTCATCGTATTATTGTATATAGATGTATATATTTTTGTTGATACATTTGAGAGACGTATAGGCACAGACGGGGGAAAGTTACCCTTCTATTTCGCCACCTCCCCGGAGAGCTTCGGTAATGAGATTCCGCAATAATTATTTTCTCTTTATTTTCATGCTCAAAGCGGATGTTTATAAAAGCTCCCTTGCCACGTAGCTATATTCAATTGAAAAGACATTTTTTGGCTTAGTGATTATACGGATTAGCGCTTCTCTTCTCAGTCGACTCGGAACATTTTTTGTGTCTCCTTCATTCAGCCCTTCTTAAAGGATACAATCTCTTAATTCATTTTTTCCTCGTCAAATTATGGCTTAACGTCCTTCAAAAGTGCACTGTCACTAGGCCTCATTAATAACTTATCGACTCAACGGGAATATAAATATACAAATATTTGTAAATATAGATCCTATGTATAGGCGAAGAAATTACTGTTATTAGTTTCAAATAAAGAAGGACATTTTACTAAAACAGTTTTTCTACATTTTAACACATTACGGGCAGATATTCAATGGTAGACATATATGGTAGAAATATTGGTAGACATTCAATGATTCAATAGCCTGTGAAATATTTTTTTCCACCCATATTTAGAGAATTTTCATCTGCCTTGCATATCCACAAAGGCATCGATAATAAAAATCGTAGATTAATAATATTGCTAAATCAAATTTACGAAATCAGTTAAATCAAAATCAATTTATTAAACAAACGATCAAGTATTTTTTATCTGAAATATATTCTCAATATAATCAATTTTGTAATTTTTTTTATACAATAGATTTACGAACTCTTGTTATTGGTGAACCAAATAGATAAATTATTTATATTTTCTATGCTATGTAATATTTTTTCACGCTGCACATTGTGCTTTGCGCATGTTTTAAAATTATATTATAAATGCGACCTACTTAATTAATTAGCTCAACATCATTAGAGCATAATTTTGTTCAAATATACCTCTACTCTTTATCACTAATTAAAATAAATATACGAAACTCTCATATATTTTATTCGAATTTGGCAATTTTTCGCCGATTTTTTTGTGCGTTATCGATATTTTCTTGAAGATGGTATTATTCAAGGAGCGTTGTCCAATAAGTTTTCCATTTTCCAGGCATTTTCAAATAAACGTCCAACTCCGCGAATTGCCGGCAAATGAAATTGCCCCCGTTCGGATACAATACGGGTCCGCGTATAAAACTGGACTCACTGGACCAGCAATATTGCGTCGGAGATTTATTTCAATGGTGTTCGAGTATCCCGAAATAGTTGCGTCTCGCAAGGATATGGCATGGAATTTTTCGAAGGACGCTCGTACCTTCGGCAACTTTATTCCTTTCATTCCACGAAACCTCGGCAGACGTGTTTTATTGTTCGTTTTTGTAAATTGCTGTGATTACAACGCATTACGTTCGGTCTGGACAATAGAGCAGACATGTTTTGAGACCGGGTTGACCAATTTAAGATTTTGGAAAAGCGATGAAAGCGGTTTTGCTAGTCGATTGAGATCTTAGCCTAAAAATCGTGTGTATGAGTCATATTGCCATGAATAGAGATGAAATTTGAGTTGGAAAAAGTATGTAGCGAAATTAGAAAAATAATCTATTGTTAACCAGTACTTGGAATGATCTGAGAAAAATACGCGCATTCAAATTCAAAGCGTTAAGAACACAAAGAGATAAATGATTTCTGTAGAATATATCAGCTATGTCACCATTTAAGTATTATTCAGGCTGTCACTTTATATGTATAATGTCGGATTCAAATTTCACGTTTTTCATATTCTCACATTTGAATTGAGTTATTTCCGTTCTGAATGCTACTTTGAGACGTAGAAGCGGCTGCAGTGCGAATCAATTCTTATTCAAAGAATACCTACTCTTTTACGATTTTTTAATATTATTGAAATATCTTATGGCAGTTCCCGCTTTCTTTAGTGTTCTGTAAGCTTATGGGACTTGCTAGTCGACTCGTAAAAATGCACCGCGAACATAAAGTTTTCTTCTCGGTAAATGTCTTTTGCGGTTGAGAACGATAATACACTTTCTTTTATTCTAAAAGATTGGCTAATAGTATTTTTAAGTTTTTTTTTGCATATATCACCATATTTACATAAATATAATGTATAATATATTAGAATTTTATATATAGTAACCTTTTCCACTCGCATTTTTTTATAGTAGGGGAAGCGTTAGCTCGTAATTAATTTTACGCGTTTTCAGGTTTAATACTCGAAACTTAAAATTAAAATAAAGTTTTTTTATCAGTTTAACAGAACATAACAACATTTATAAGATACTTATTTAGTAATTTAAAAATAATATAGTCGTAAAAAAAATTAAACTTGCGTTTTTCAAAAGTTTTAATCTGAGTAAATTAATTTCAATTATGTCATTTTAAAACTCTCTAAAACATTACAGATGAAAGATTTTATCTTTGGGAATATGATTATCGTTATCATAGTTGTATTTGGATTTTAACTGCATTTAAATTATTATCAATAAAAAAAAGGAGAAATCTTATATAATAATAATAATCCTTTATTGAACAATATTTTTACAGAATATATTAATACTTATTAATTATTAATTCGCTATGAAAAACCATGTAAAATAGTATGTATATAATATTAATAATATAAATAATGAGTAGAAAAATCATTATTTTTAAATTATATTTCTAATAATTATGGTATTTCTAATATTACTTTTATCAGAAACTAGAAAGAACGATAAGCCCAAATAAGAAATATTACAATTTGAAAAAAATACTGGTAATTAATTTAAAATAAGGCGTCGAAAATATAAATTATCCTGTGATTAACCAACTCTGTTTTTTCGACCATAATCCATATAATTTATTTCATCCCCATATTTATTTATATATTTTACATATGCACTATATACGCATATCAATAATTATTTTTCAAGAATTGGTCAACTACTGAGTGCATTTTAGTATTAAATGCATATTATATGATTAGAATAGGGTTTTAACTTTATCTAGCGAAGAAAATAGATAACAGAGTACGGTTGCGCAGTTTTCAATGAAGTCAGCAGTAAATCTTAATCAATCTGGATGGGTTCACAGTGACACACCTGCTCCTGATAACCAGCGGTCTCCCAGGGGACGAAGCCGGCGACGACAAGAAACCTCTTTAACCGTCTACGTCGTTAGCTACCCCACATTATACGACGGACCCAGTCATGTCCACACCCTTTGCCGGCATATCGCCATGGCGCACTTGCCGTTAATTAATTCAAACATACAGAACCTGGATGAACATGCTCCTAATTTGAACCGCTTAGTAAAACGTTCATTATACAAGTCCAAAACGAGTATACTGTGCATTTCCCCATTCAATATTCCAACATGCCTTGCGTCATTTTGGGGAGCCTTCCAAAGGTTCAATGTTAATTATATGATCAAATTTGTTCTTCAAGACGGTTTGAATTTACTAAGAAAGTTATGGATATTTTCGTGAAATGAATGATTATACAAATTGAGGTTAATTTATTTGTTTTGGAAGATGATTAAATTGTGGATATATTTCGAATAAAAAAAGTATATAACAAGAAAAACACTACAATATAAGTATGTTTAGCAAGAGGGAGTTTATTTTTTGCCATTGAAAGACGCTATGTCTGAATTCGTAATAAATGTTAACCTTGTATTGTTAATTTAAGGTTGCGTAGGGCAAAGAAAAATCAAGGGCGAGGAAAAAGTTGCCACTATAAAATAAAAATTAATTCAATTACACTGTTTCTGATTTTCTTGATCACTTAATTATATTATATTATATTATTTATGCATCTTAATTTTCAAATACTTAATATAGTTTATACATGATATAGTTTTGGTCAACTTTTGGTAAAACTCTCAGGATTTGCCTTATCCTGTACATATTGTATTTTGATAAAGTGTCTTATAAAGCATCGTATTTCTTCATCTTAAACTGCTTAAAATTAATCATCCTTCAGAATAAAAATGATCACGGATATATTTAATATGCTAATAATTATAATCCGGAATAAGTAAATAGTTTAGTAAATTAGCACAATAAAAAGACTTCTGGTGTTATGATTGCAAAATTTTGTTAGTTGAAAAAATAAGACGAGGAGATGAAAAAGTTTAGCTTTTTAAGTCATAATTTTTAAAATAAAACGGTTAAATAATTATTATGATATATATCGATGGATAGGAATGTTATTATATTTTTGAATAAATTTTAGTTTCGTAAAATAACGACATTAATTATTCTTACGTTTTCGCTTAATGTATGTCAAACTTTAAGCATTTGAATATGTAGTTTGTTGATATAATTGTACACGTTTAATTTGAAGCTCAAAACTTTACTCGTCACACATAAGTGTCATTATTGAAATATGAAAGGGATGATAAGCTTTTAGTTGGCAATTTATGTACATTAATATGTGTTTGGTATAAAGCTCATTTCTGAGAATTAACCGTTAGCCAAAATTTAGCATGCTATATAGTGTTCCAGGATTGGCTTATAAACGAAGGTGATGTTTATAATCGGATTATCATCCGTGCTAACCAGAAATAACTGTGAAAAGTTTCATTTTCGTAATGAAGTTTAATATTAAAAAAATGTGAAATGCGTTCACCTTGAATATTTGTCTTTGATGCCAGCGTAAATCCATTGAAATCTACCGTACCCAAAGCATCTTGCTGCGACTTTTGATCGAAATTTTACGTTTACTCCAATCTCGGATGCATTAAAAGTTAATAAGACCATTTTCTTTTATGTTCTTGATTATAGCGAGATATTTTTCGTTATTCTCGTTGAAAAAATAAAAGTTTCTGCTTCAAAATTGCTATTAAGGACTACAGCAAGGGTACATTTTCCTACTTTGGCTATTTTAAGCATATAAAGGTAAATTCTTTAATTAATTCCTTTGGCGAGTGAGTGACTACCTGAGTGTTTCAGCTTTGCAAATCCATTCTTGGCCAAATTTTAAGACGAGTAAAAGTTTGGATTTTAATTAAATACTTCGTCCTAAGACTTGCTATTCGATTACTTTGAAGCGTTCTAGGAATGTTATTGGCTTCGTATTGCTATGCTATAATTTCTGACATATTTTTATGATCCCTTGAAATCCAATATATTCTATCTAAAAATGTAGTGTTACTTCTTGCATATTTCATTTTGTCATAATTAATATTAATTATGCAGATTGTAGTTATTCCGCATCCATTAAGAGATAAAACAGAGAGCATACCTTAAGGTGTCCTCATTATTTTATACATTAATATATAAAACTACCTTCGTTTTGAATTTATTGTGCTCTTTTGATGAGATAATTTAATTTTAAATATGATTTAAGGCAAAATTATCTTATCGCATCGCGTGTGCTATTCATTCAAATCTGGCAATGAATTTTAAATATGTACATATATTTTGGTACATAATACAGGGGTTTACTATCCATAATGGTATTGCATCCTTTTTAATTTCAATTATTAATCAATTAAATACCGACGAGGATAATTGGGACTAATCATGCAGATAATGGAGAGCGCAAATTATATTAACCATTTTCCGAAATATATATTCATTACAAAGCCTGTTATTGCATTCTGTGATAAAATCTTTCATATCATATTAATTTTCATTGTTGCACTCAAAAATTAATCATTTTTATCAAAGAATTTTATTATAAACGCGTATTTGAGCTTTGAAAGTGATTTTATATTTCTAGCATCATATTTAAAATTCTTTGGTTTCTTTAGCTTTTTTATGTCATCTATAGTTTAAATTTGACTAACAATGTAATACATCTAATGTAACATTTAGATTTAAGATTTTTTTTAAAAAATGCAATTGTCATATAATTTATAAAAATATTTGCAGAATGATTTACACATATTATTGACCAAATGTAATGTTAAAGTGCATCATCCTGGTAGTTTTTAAAAATAGACCTTTAACTCATTGGATAAAGATATTTATTTTTGTGAAGAATACTAATAAATTTACTGAATATTTGTGGTTTAGACTTCTTGTTGCTTGCACATGCTTTTGGCTTGAATCTAAAATGCAGCATATTTTTTATCATGCACCTAAATTATTACGTCCGACTGCGAACATTTAAACCACCAACGTCATAATTCGAACAATTGTCCAACATAAAGACTTGAAATATTGTGTTGAAAAATGCACTAACAACCTTCCAAAGCCTTTACGTTAATTGCGTGGAACAACATTGCAGTTCCAGATGCAATAATTCCAAGCAGAATTTTTCCACAGTACCGACTTCCATTGTGATGAACGGGAAGATCTTTTGTATGCGAGTATCATTAAAAAAAGATCAATGTGTTCTGAATCTTTGCAAAATTGTAATATGACAAAGAACAGAAGTTATTGAAAAATTTGAAAAGAACAGACAAAAATCCGCATGCAGAAATTGAACCATACGAGCTAAGCTATCGGAACAATGAACCACTTAAATGACTATCTTGAATATTTTCCAATAAAAGCCTTTGCTCTATCGTCGATATTTTTCAATTGATATTTTCGTAATTATATAAGCAGTTAACTGTGTAAGTTTTTTGTAAAGTTTCATTGAAAATTAATGAACCCTTAAAAATTCGTGAACGTTTTCTAAAAAAAATCAATTAGAGTAATTCCTTCGAAGCTGAAGTACATAGAATGAAGTTACCTTAAAAAAATAAATTACTTTCTAAAATCAAGCCATGAATAAAAATTATCTTATAGTACGTGAGGTATAAAACTGAATCTTAATTCAAGTTTTCTAGACATTTATATTCTAATCCACCTGCTTAATATGTATCGATCATGCGATGGAAAAATCAGACGTCTGAATTTTATGTTGAACCCTAATTCATTAAATGGTATATATTTTTACTCTAATCAGCACGCAATTTAGTTGTATCACAGCAGATTAAAAAAGACGTCTGAATAGATCGAGACTGGATTAAACACAGAGTTGTTCTAGAAGATTAATCATGGATAATTTTGATAAATTGCTTAAATAATGGTTCAAGTATAGTTATACTGTCATTAATATAAAGCATTTCACCCTAATATTTTCTGTTAAAATGTCATGGAGTTTACTTCAGAACACATTCATTTTCACGAGTGTTTTTCATTAATTTAATATGTGATTTTTTGCTTTCCTTTCTATGGAACTGTTGCTTGTCTTTTTGACATGGTTTGATTACTATAGATCCATTTAGTAAAATACCATATTAAATACTCGGTGAAAACACAATAACAGATTGGCGACGAGCAACAGATTTCATTATAAGTTCAATGATATGCAATACTTACATCGATTATATTTTGATACATATCGATACCGATTATACATTATTTTCCATCGGGAACACTTAACTTAATTTTTTTGCCATCATTTATATATCTATTTGAATGTATGTCGTCTATCATATTACGTTATGTCACACGAATCGACTTCCGATGACAAAATTTTCTTATGTAATAAGAATGTACTCTATTTTAGATTGAAAATACATTTCGCACATTTCGATAGAATGAAACATCTGAAAACCACAGTCTATATTCCTATTGAAAATGTACCTTTAATCGTCCTGGACCAAAAAAAAACAAAACTTTGAACCATTTAAACTGAAACCTCGTCACAAACGAAGCCATCATTTATGTTGTCGAAACTGACTACTGCAAGCGGAAATTTCGTTGTTGCAATTCTTGTGTTTACTCTGATCGATTTTTTTTTCGCAGAGCGAATGTTGTTTTTGTATTAAATCGAATCGAAGTTTAATTGATCTAGTCTGGTGAAACGTGAAACGTTCAGCTGAAACCGCTGTTATCTTAATGGTATCGGATCCAAACAGCAAAGAAGTATTCTCTTTTTCAAATTGTGTTTGTTCCAAAAAGCAAAAATACTGAAAATATAAACATATTTCATATTTTAAACCAGTCCTTTTATTGGTTATTTTTCATAAGCTGCAGTAGTTTAATGGAATGCTTGGAGGTGCTTCATTCTTATTAAAATGGATATATTCTGATGGTTGTATGCTATTCGGTCAAGGAAACATAAATTTTCATGAAAATTTGTTCCGAAAAGTTTTATCGAAAATAGAGTCAACTCATAAAGACTTTGGTCTTGGCGTCGCCTCGTTTATTTTAATTCAAGTCGACTCGTTTTACAATCTTCGTCGGATCGATTCATCCGTCGCTTTAATCTTTTATACGTTCCTTTTCAAAGAATGTTCCCCAATTTATGCTCTCCCTAAATCTCTTTTTATTGCCCTACTTCTCAAAGCATCGGAAAATTTTATAAGCATGGAAGTGTAAAGTGGCGTTAAGTAATATTTACTCGGAAATTAATAGGAACCGTTGTAGGTCAGAGTACTGCAATACGAGCGAAAACATTATGAGTCACCGCATATTTGAGAAATATATTTGTTCCACGTGGCGAATGTTTGCCTTTCTGTAATCTACGGTCCTTTTGTCCATTCGATCTTCAAAGGAAATAGTCCGAAGCAGCTTTTTTCATCCAGGAGGTTTATCTGGCGGACGCACGCAGCTTATCGTCCTTGTCGATTTATTTGCTATTTTTTCACCACGCTCACTTCCTTCCTCAAGCCTCGTTGATTTCCATTTACTCGATTTCGGGTCTTTTTCTAGACATATGTTTACCGAAGCGTCCAAGCGTTTTACTACCCCTAACGGCTTATTGCATTACTAACCTGATTCCTCTGCGGGCCAAGCCTGCGTGTATTCCGGTTTGTTTCCGTGTTGAAGACGCATGTAATGATCAAAGCAAAAGGCAGACGATCTTTTCGACGGATGATTTCGCTCATATATCGTAATTTGTCAAGTTTCTCAAACCTTTCTGACGAAACTTATTTTTTCTTAAAATATAAATATTTTTTTGTTTTAGGTTTGTGCTTAAAATCAGTTATCTTTCCTAATGGTATATTGCGTATTTATCTTAATTTTAACTGATTGGGATATGAATTTCGAAATTAATTATAGCATTAAATCGGATAACCTTATTCGGATATAAACCAACATATTTACGCTGTCCTGGTAAATATATAGCTCAGAATCTGTCTAGTTTAGTTATTAGCTAATTTATAACTAAGGTAATATTCTCAATGCATACGAATAGTATATGAATCATATATCATCAATATCAATAACGACTAAGCTATTTCTATTGTACTCAATAATTGTGTGTACAATTGAAAATGAATTCCGCGCCTAACATGATTATTTCGTTATATATAATATTGCCTAATTATTATTTAAATGTAAATTTATATCAGAAACATATATAACTTGTTGGATTTTGGAAGATTATAATAAAATTATATTTCGGTACCAGAGACCATACCCACGCCAAGGCATCTTTCCAATAAATTATCAAACGTTAATTCTTCATAAATGGCTCTTAAGATTTGCTGAACATGCTCTGTGAGAAAGGGAGGTTGCTTGTAGAAATATACCGATCTTATATTTGCATGTTTTTGCAATTCGTACCAAGAATCTGCTCCTTCCGCACAGTGTGAATGCTGAGGGGCTTCATCAGTCGAAATTTCGTGATAGTATTATATGTGACCCAAATAGCATTTCTCAATGTTTTTATTAAATCAGAATATAGGCGGATAGCTAAGTCATAATAATTAGATTTTTTATTAATTTATTAGTAAACAAATATATTATCATTAATCAAATATGCGTATTACGCGAATTAGCTGTAAAGCATTGAAACAATCCGAATTTCTTCACCAAAATTATGGACGACTTCCTTAGAAATATGTCCTTTCAAAAAATGAAATTAAAAAAAACAAGATTTTTTTTAACGCGATAAAGTGAGGTGACACCTTAAGTTTAAATGCGTTCTTTTAAATTTAAATACAACAAACATAAATATTAAAAAAATAATTATATACTATTTTTATTGTATGTATTGTACATATTGTTTACATGTTTTCTGTCGCTATTGTTTAACGTGGTAAGAGTTTAAATTTGCAAAATCACCTAGTATAATTAATGATGTTTTGTCCGTCGTTTATGAAATTGTAAACGCACATTAGACCATCATTAAACTCACATTCATGTAATTTAAAATCGTTTTTAACATACTTGTAAGCTATGGATGATGATGAATTAACCATGAGCAAAATAAAAAAACAAAGGGTCGTTCATCACATTATGTCATATAACGTATTCAGCTTGATTCTTCACGTCCCAATCCGGGCACCAATTTCCTGCATCCGCAAGCACCACCACGCCTCTCACGCACCACAGTTTCATTAAGGCTACGTGACAAACTAAAACTGGTGAAATTTGAAACCACCACCTCCGATTTGAAGCATCTATTGACCGCGGAGCTTACACTGTGCCCCGTTGATTATCAACTATTTCAAATACGAAGTGTTTGTTCATACTTGATATTACAGAATGTATATAGTTTAACGTTCACGTGCTTGTTTTGTGTATTTTGTCACCGCGAGCATTCGGTTATCATTATCAGCTTTATATACAGGCTTATGACTTTTAACGAGCGCCACAGCAATGCAATGTGCTTTCATTAATTTACCTGCTAAATATTGAAATAACTTCTATATTTTCAAATGAAATGCATTTAATTAAGTATTTTACTATGTGTACTTAGAGCAGGATATGCCCACAAAAGGAAATAATAATTGTATTTTAAGTGAGTTTTTAAAAATATCTTGTAACATAAGATTTTAGTATGCTTGTGATATTTTCACTTTAAAAATGCTAACACGGAAATGAAAACTCTATGGTAAATTTTCATTTTAGACGTGAAAATCTGAGTTTAGATGTTCGCACGTGGTCTGCCAGCATTTGGTCCGGGTACACCGGACGTTAGGGATCTACGTGCTTGGGTATTAAAATAGTTTGCAAGAAATTACTATAAATTCTTAGCCGTAATGCGACAAATCATCGAGCATAGCATTATGTATCGAAAAGCAAATTTAAAGAATTTTAGCGCAATTTGAATAATATTAATAGAAAAGTTTCATCAGCCAATTTCATTTCAAATTAAGCATTAATGATAATGATATATAAGCTATCCTTTAAGGCTAAGAAAGGAACAATAGCGCTACCTATTCTATTCTGTTATTTTATCAGCTTTATTATGAAAATCATATTTAAGCTATTGTAAGCCCATACTACTATATGCATATGATGTATATTTTACAAACTTCGTGAAAGCTTCTGCATTTTAGCAATTATGTAACTTTAAAGCAAACATTTATAAAATAATAGTATTTTGTTATATAACATGTGCTGATATTAACATAAAATATATGACCAAGTATTCGAAAAGTGACTTAGATCCGAGACTGTTATTATAAAAGTTCCGCTTCAAATTTCGATTGTGGAGAAAAATCATCGTTCTTACAAGTTTGGAAATATTATTATTTCCGATTAATCGTCTCAATTTAAATTTATTCTGATTTTCTGAATATGAACCAGTAAGTACACTAAAGGGTCATAAAGACGTTTATTTTTATTTTTGTTATTCATAAATTTTATATTATATCTAATATCTTACAACTTTAAAGGTCGGATATATATTTAGAATATTTGCTGTTAATTAATTTGGAACCAATGAAACAAGACACCCACGAACGAAACCTTTAAGTTAAAGACATCTTTATCAAATTCTTTCGACACAATAAAAATAAATTAATCGTAAACGCCTTTGTAGAGTCCATTCAGACAAAATGGCAATTATAAGACCACTTTTTCTACGCTTGTAAACATTCGTTGTTTGCGCATTCCTGGCTACATTTTTATCTGCTCGTAATTGTATCGGATTTCCAACCCCCGAAAATCCGCCCCTCTGTCGGATTCTACCTCAATTCGCAGATATACGACTGATTAATTTCGCACGGGTGATCGGTCGCTCGAAAGCGTGCGAAAGTGCGTATATTTCAAGACGATAATCTCTTAAGTTCATCTCACGAGACATTAAACTTTTTGAAGGAAAATCTTTCCATTTATTTTCATTGCTCGGATTTCGAGCGAGATTCTTTTCCACCGATTTTTCTGCCGAACAATAAAAAAAAGGTTATAACGCAACCCCCGGCCTTGCGATACAAGGAAAAAGATTCACGTACGGGTGTGTCGGAAAATTCTTTGATATATTTCCCAATTGCATGGATACACTTCGATTGCTTCCGAAATAGTTTAATCAAAGTTATTTGTTTTCAATAAATCCAACAAAAAAATCATAAAAAACAATACAAGGATTTAACACATAAATAACACGAGTCTTTGCCTCCATTTTTAGCTATTCAAAAATATTTGAGAAACCGTTCATCATTATCATCTAAAAATAATAAAACATAGATTGATTAATTTTGTAAATTCATTCTTACCGTTATTTTAATAAATTATTACAGAATTTTATTTTCCTTTCTCATTATATACAGCAGAAACCACGTAATTTAATATCTTGATATTTTAAATATTTTTACATTTATTTATATCTTTCTCTTTCTTTAGTCTGCATTAGTACCATGTTTCCATATCTTTTTTCTATGAAATAGCTTTGGATAAATATCTTCAAGCGATTTCTATTATGATTTTAAAATTAACATTTATCCAATTATTTTAATGTATTATACCTGTATTTAAAGCTACAGCTTCAGAATCTATGTTTTATTTCATTATGTAAGAAATTTTCATATTGAAGCTTCTTGAACTATAGATTTTCTTCTAAAGATTGGTAACGGATCTATCATACTATGACGAAGAAAAAGAGTTAATATTTGTCTTCAGAAGAAATTATTTATGGCTCGATCTGATCAAATCTAATTCAATGGAAATAAATCAAAAGTGTTTATTAATGATAGAGCTCTAAGGCTATTCACAACTGTTGCACTGATCAATAATACTAAAATTATAGTAAAATCCATCAAGTAGTTTTATCGACGATCCCTTTTGTTGCGCCATGATCACGCAGACGAGATCGACATAAAAAGGCCCATGCAAACTTACGGATAATATATGAAGCGTAAATAAATGCATGCCCATAAAATATACTTGCGATCCTGTCATTCATAGTAATAAGGTGTCTAATTTTACTACGCATCATAAAATATTTATCGTCCGTCGAAGATTGCTGAACACCACTCCAATTTTCTGGTGGCACTTACGGCAAGATAACAAAGTTATGCAAGGAGCAAGTTTCATGGTCTCATCTCGGAGCGAGGATCAACTCTATAGCATGAGCTTGTGGAACCATCCGGGTGAGACTGTCAGCAGAAACAAATATTCGACTTTATCAGAATATGATTTCCAATATTGTCTTGTGTAGAAAATAGCAGTCTGCATTCACTATTATGCGATATTTGAATTAGTATTTTTTTTTCATATTTACTGTTGATTTAATTGTTCAAATTAATGTTGATTTAACAAACGAAATTATTTAGAATCATGAAGTTGTACCGGATTTACCACATATTAGCCTTTATTCTCATGAACTGTAATTTCCGATGATGTAACGCCGATCCGATGAATCAGAGGCCCCGAGTGTGAAAAAGCCCACCGCGATTAATTTGCTACAGGTTTAAATGAAATAAATGCTTAACCCTTTCTCTTTGTATCCGGACCCATAATGGCCAATAGTATTAATACGGGATAGCTTTGTTCTTATGGGTAGCCGCACAATTGCGCCGCAGATCCTGTGAGAACGGTCCGATAATATCCTTGGCGGTGGAAAAACTCTTAATTCCACCGGGGCAAAATGAATAGTATCTGTATTGTGGAATAAATTTATGCAAACAAAATGCGACCCGGTTAAAATTCTTTGAAAATGCCAAATGCACGCGGAATTTTTTAAATATTTTTTTCTAAAATAAAAATGTAAAATAGATTACTTATCGTTGTGACAATTTTGCAGCTATTACTATATTATAATCATTTCTCAGAATAATGTCATAAAACCGTTTTATGCATAATTTAAAATAAATATGCCTGTTTGTTTTAATTATGAAAATGTTATCGATAAACGACTTGCATATTATCGAAAATCAACATTTATCATTTTCATCTGCTAATTATTTTATCACAGATTATTTGTATGAATTAAAACTGGTCATCGGTTTTCAATGCAAAAAAGTTATTATACAAAAAAGATAAAAGCCCATTATCAAAAAGTTTACATTGCGTGAATTCGATATCGGATAATTGAAATTTGTCCAAAGCCATAGAATCGTTCTGTATGCAAACATTCCTATAAAAAATATCATACAATGGTTTTTTTTTATGAAAGCCATTATCGGCCTTCCATAAGCACGGTGCTCAGTGATATGAGCTAACCCTAAATTAATTCGAATTTTATAGTGGCATATATTTCAAATTTCAACGTGCATAAAATAACACACGAATAAGCAGAAATCGCATTGGGGAATATTCGAATATATAAAATTCAGAGTGAAAAAGGATTCATGCATAAGTAGGGATGGTAATAAAACTGATCGATAGCTATTTTATAGTCAAACGATACGTATAATCAATCATTTAAACGTGATTTTATAAGTAATATGGAATTAAAGACAAAATAAGATAAACATACATAATGCATATTAGTTTAAATCTGTATGAAGGATTTTTATTCAAATTGAATCGATTGCAGACATTTCATCGCGCTTTTATTTATGAATGTTCGTCAAGCATCCTTATTTATATATAATAGATATTGGTTTTGAAACATTTATCTATTACAAATCAGTACAGTTATATACAGTTCGTTGCAGGACTAGAGCCAAAATTTTTCAAGACGCTCTTGTTGATTTTACTGAAAAGGGCTTTCTAGGGTACCTGGAGATTAGTTCCTTCTTATTTGTCTCTCGCTTTTTTATTTTTCTTGCACTCACTCTAAATACAATTAAATTCCGTGGATGCAAATTAATAGATATTATCAACTATTTGATAAAGATCAAGCGTTGGTGTAGTGCAGGAGTAGACAAATCTTCGACCGTGTAATTTCCTAGTCGACCGCCTGTTTGATATACACTTAAATTTTTTTTTGTGGGGGATGCGATCCGTGGAAAGTCGCACAAAAAAGCAATGACTTACATTAAAAAATAAAGATCACCCTACCAACAAATTTGAGAGATCGCAAATATCCACATTTCTGATCAATCGTCCAGATCCAGGTATACCTTGATTTAGTTTAATTTTTGGCTTTCGTATCGATACATTGAAAACAACCTGGACCAGATATGTATAGGATTTGTATTAAATGCTGTACTTTCGTGTACGCTAACCAAAGTTTGACGCTAAATTTATCATGCTTACCTGGTATGTATTGTGTTGCTCATCAATATGCAGATCAATGTTCTGCCAGTAGTTATTTTGATTATCCTTAATCATTTTGTTGAATCGGAGAAATTCTAAAATGTATGTGAATGTGTTCCTTCTTATAAAGAGCAGGTCTCCATTTCGAATTCCATATATATGAAATAGCTACATCAGTTGGTTAATAACATCACATGCGTATAAAATTGCAAGGAAGTTGTATTTGAGGCTCAGAACTAAAATCCCTCACGGATTTTTTTTTAAAAGACATGTAGAAAAACGTTAGCTCATTAGTAAAAAAAAATGATATAGCAGACAATAAGATAGAACTATAGTTAGTTTTCATTGATATTTTCAGTCAGAATATTAAAAAAATGCAATTTGCCTTCGGGTGGTAAATTACTTAGTTTGTAAATTCCCTTCAAATAATATATATTACATCACTGAAATGCAACAAATCATTCTGCATTCTGATTGAAATAAGTAATATGGTGTGATTTAAATAACACTATTTTTATACTAGCTTAATTGGAACGCATACTATATGCCCGTTTTGACTTTAGCATTACTCAAACTGTATAAGCGGAATTTTTAATTGATTATTTACACACCTTTTGATAAATGTCGGTGAAAAGTGGTCGAGATTGAATTTTCAAATACAAATGGGAATTGGACACGGGATAAATTCATCGAGTAAAACAAATAAAAGCCCGCGTCATTTCTGACCTGACAAGGCATACATATATCAAATCACGCAACGTGATGGGCAATAAAAATTTGTGCCTACGTTAGAAATTACCATCTGCGTCCCTTTCACCCTGCATTCTGCATTAACGTTTTTACATCTGAAAAACGAATCGCCGGAGTAAATCCCCAAAACCTTTCATTTTTTTCAAAGAGGGCTTTTTCTATTTCATTCGGGAAAATATATTTAAAATTTTGACTAAGTATATTTGTTTTTCATCGTGCTTCGACAAAAACGAATTTTTGGATTTTTATAGGATTAACAGGATAATGAAAATCGCTGATGGTGCTCTTAACTAAATCTGATATGAAACGCTTTTATATATAAATAATCAGATTGTATTTAGATGATACGTTTCCGTTATTGTTTATACATCTTCATCATAAGTAATTGCAACTTGCTATTATATTCCAAGATTTTTTTTAAAAATATTTCATATCATCTACCGAAGTTGTAATTTAACATGAATGAGAATTGTAGTAATTTTATAAATATATTTTTGAGACATGTAATATTTCCGCACATCGAACTTCCGCGTTGAATGCGCGTCGTAAAAAAACCAAGAAAGGAACAGACATGATTCTACGTTCTTTTCGCTGACAGTGTTAAATTTCAGCGATTTCAATGTAATGATGTCAAATCCAATAAAAATAACATCCGGGCGCAAATTTTCCCGGGCTCCACGAACACAATTAAGAAAATCTTGGCAGGTTTCCACGGCGCCATGTCATATTACTGTCATCCGTGAAATTGATATTGTCCAAAAGTAACTTAATAACTGGTTACTGCCAGCAGCTCTGCAAAAAGGTGCCGGTTTAATCCGGTTATGCGAAACAGCACCGATCTTCTCAACGGACTTAACAAGTGTTGCCGTTCTTCTTTTTGACGTGGCCCTTATTTCTGAGAGGGTCGAGATTTGTGTCATGGCTATTCACGGAAAAGAAGGAACGAAATACATTAATCTAATAGGAGGATATGTTATAAAGCAATTCCATTTTTTTTTCATAAATTAATAATCATGTACAATGCTATTAGCAGAAAGACGTAATATTGCCCAATTCAAGGAATTAAAATTTAAAATGCCATTATGATATATTGAATAAGTTGAACATCACTATGGGCCTTTGGTACTTGCTATCGATTGTGCTTCTGTAGGAACGCCCAAATTTTTTCGAATATGTAAGCAAATTTACATATTGTGCACAGTACACATGGGTCTGTTTTTATGCGGATCTTTTTATGCGTTTTTCAAAAATAACGGAACCAATCCCTCATATTTCTATGGAGCACAAAGTTATTTTTATGCGAATGCGCATAAAAAAATATAAAAGTCATCCATTTTTGGTACATTCAAATGTAAAAATAGTGTTTTTTTCCATCCAATACGACATGTTTAATACAGTCACTAGATCAGGGCATCATTTCCACTTTTAAAAAGTATTATATTAAGAAACTAGAGAATGAGTCATTGACTGTACCTTTAGTTTAGAAAAAGTTTTCAATTTTGGACTGTATAAATAAAGTTTCATGTGCGATATCACAGATTACTCCACACACTTTAAATTCTTGTTGGAAAGCAGTTTAACACGAATGTGTTACAGATGGCGAAATAATAAAATCTTCGACATTGTCATCTGAAATCATTACTTTGGCAAATCAACTTGGTGGAGAAGGCTTTGATACTTTTTCTCAAAATTATGTCGATGATTTGCTTGAAGATACTCTCTTGAATGATATTATTGGTTTAATATAATATGCTAGCAAAGAAACAGAAGACGATATTGTAGTAGAAGAAACTCCTGCCCTTCTTACTGTAAAAGTTATACAAGAAACTAGTCAACTTATTTATTGTACATGACTCAAATTCTGAAGGTGCTTTCAAATTCCAGCACGAGCTTAAGAATTGCATAACTCCATATCACGAACTCTGTAAAAAATAATTGGTTAATCTTAGCAAAGTTTTTTTATGCGATTTTTGCAACATTTCATCACATTGATTTGAAGTTATGCGGTTTTTTAAAAAAACGGAACCTATCCCTCAGTTTTTTTTTATGTAGTTCGAGTCTTTTTTTATGCGGATTTTTTATATGCGACTCCCCGTGGAACGTATCCTATCTCATAAAAAGACCCAAGTGTATTTTATTAATTCAGACAATCGGCGATGTTAAATCGCATTTAATAATTTTATAAATACACATTAATATTCATGAATTATTTATCCAAATTTATTTATGAAAAAAACTTTGAATTGTAAAAATGTATAACACATACGTAATAATTGTAAATACATTTTATCATATGATCAGATTTTATTTTCATTTCATTAAATAAGCGTTTTATTTCTGACAATGTAAGTTACTTTAATTTTTTTAAATCTATTTACTTTTTGATTTTTTAGTCACAAATCGGATCAATTATCCTCAAAAATGAAGGACGTATTTGAATTTTGTTTATATTTACTTGACAGTGGCTTAAGTATAAATAAATTGGTATTTTTCAATAATTATGTTTTGATGGAAAAATGTTTTCAATGAATGAAGACTTATTAGCGAAAAATTAATATACTTTAATGTAGCATACTTTTTTGTCTAAAGAAAAATATTGATAAAATGAAAATTGGATTGTTAGTTTTCTTATTCTTTGCATCGGAAATTGTCTAACACGACCCCCCCAAGAGCGGCTTCCGCAAAGCATGGCTTTATTTCTTTTAACGACATTTACCGGAAAAAACTTATCCAGTTACTTTAGTCCATAGAGCCGTCAGGCGAGTTCTTCACCGGCTATAAAATCCAATTATTTTTTCCTGAGATCCAGTAAAACTAAATGGTAATATAAAATCTCGGGTTTAACGCCGGCGCTAAAGTCGGCCGAGTTGAGAATTACTAGCGACGGGAGAAATGACACGGGAAATTGAAGTCCAATCGGGGGGTACCTCGATGTGAGATCGGGTTAACATGGAAAGGGTTAACATGTGCTTTCCGGGGGATGTTATTGGAACCTGAGACGGCCTACGGTTTTTGAGTACGTCCTAAATAATGATTGGCGTTAACCCTGAATCATTTATTTATCTGCTAAAACATTATTATGTATACACGCATAGCACATTGGTTATGGGATTCAATAAAATTGTATCTTCAAAAAATAAAATAGCAGTCATTACGCAACTATGAGCACGTCTTACTGCTCAATATACCGGAAAGAAGTACAATTTTAATGTATCTCTAAATAATAAAAACACCATCGGACACCCTCAAATCTGGATGGGATAAGATTGGAAAACGCGTACAATTATATGTTATAATCTAAAAAAGGAGAATACATAATACACCAAGTAAAAATATTTTTTCATAACTTTTTCTTTATAATGAAAGGATTTATCATTTCATAAAATTATAAATTACATTGTTTATTTGAGCCAATTTGTCATATTTTTCTCTTAATAAGATTCATCAAATAGTTATCCGCTTATTGTTTAATACGAATGATACCAATTTGCATTGCTGAAATCATATATATATATATTATTTATTTATCTTTTATGATAGTTCTAGAAGCCATATTGTATAGAAGATATCGTCTGTATTAAATATTATATCCAACTCCCTTATTGTTATGTGTTTAAACAAAAATCCAAACTCAGATTTGACATGTTTTTATCTCTATTGTGGGTCATTTTTAAATAAATTTTAAATAGACTTGAAATTAATACAGCTATTTGTTTAGATATCAAGCATACATTAATGTTCCAATGGAGTATGAAATCGTTCGTATAATTCCTATTTTACTTCGATTCACCCGTTGTTTTTTGTCTTGATAAAATTGGATATTCATCGGTTCTAACGTTTGAACATACTTGACCCCGGAGACTTCCAGGACTGCTTTGTCTTGCTAAACTTTTAATCATCGTCAGGCACGCGTCAATTTATAAGCCACGAACTTGCCATCCTGGTCTCAAGGCGACGGGAGTTTACCCAGCATATTACTCGGTACTGCACTTCAGTCTAGCTAACCGTGGCAGTCAATTACTCCTCAGTTTACGATGTCCTGGTTACACGTGCAGACTCAGCGTTTCGGCTTATATGCTAATATTTTATTCAAAGCTCTGCACAATTAAAATGCAACTCTCATTTAAGTTTAACGGACGAGAGCGAAACATTGAAAGTTTGATATTTTTGCAAATTTACATTTATCAGCAGCAAGTTTGAGTGGATGCGGCGATTTTTAACCAAAATTAATGCAATAAAAATACCTAGTATATTTTTGATTATGTATTATTAAAATGCGTCTTTGAGGAGACGCGATCCCTACTTTTATTACGGGCACTCATTTCTACTTTGATGTCTGATCTGGGGTACGCAAAAATTGTTTCCGAAAATAAATAAAACATCTTTAGCGTCTTGCTTCGAATTTTATCTTGGAAAGATTTCTTTCGACCTTTAAGAAGAAACATTGCTAATTTACTTATACTTTGTGAAGTTTACATAGACGATAATAAAGTTCAATCTCCTGTGAAGACATTGTTATTGAATACACGTCTTTCATTAAGCGGAATTCGGTCGCTTCTTGCTGAAGGCGAACAGTGTTGCCAACTGGGCTTATAGCTATCTGCGTTTGTAGGACTGACCGACATCAACTCATTATGTTGGGTAATTGGTCGTAAATATTGATTGCTTGCCTAATTGTAGTGACACCGTGCTCTGCAACCCCATGTCTGTATGTAACAAGGGTTGAAAGCTCACATCCGAATATGCACAAGCAATACAGGTGATTTACAAAATTGTAATCTACCAACATCCAATTAATACATTTTTGGTATCGCTTTCGTGAAAATAAGAACAGTAAGACCACGCTTAGGATGCATTCGGATGAAAATTTAGCACGAAGTAAGAAAATTTAGCGATTTTTTTTGCAATAGTGCTCTTTTTTTAATTCTCACTAAAATATGCAAAACTTTTGAAGTTTTAAACATATCTTAGTATTTTTTTATTTGTACTCAATAATATCTGCAGATTATACTCATAGGTACCAAAATACAAAAAAATACAGTCTTATAATACTTAATTACTTAAATATTCTTATTTTTTTAAAAATCGTCTTATAATACAAATAAAACTTTAAATAATTATTTTAAATTACCGAAACGAAAGACACAACGGTTCACCTAAAACAAAACCAATATTTAATTTCAGAACGAAAAAAATGTGTGTCTTGTGTGAGAAAAAAAAATCACGTGAGACGGGCTTCATTTAACATTTATTTGTGACCTTTACATGGAAAATGATAAATTTCAGCAAATAAGTAAATTTTGTGAATGAGTTTTCTTGTGTCCACGGTTTATGCAGTCTGCGAACTTGAGCATTTTTGTATCCCGCTTTTAATGTGTTAACGAAACACGTGAACGTCCACGATTAACAGGTATCTATCTGTCAATCATGGCTGTTCTTTACATTCATTTTATTTTTTTTAAACTGTAAATATTACAATACAGTAAAGTAAATATTAAGATCTAACAACTTTAAAATAATTAATAAGGATTTTCCATTATGAATTTTGCTACTTATTAAACTTTTGATAAAACTTAAATACTATCGATTGAATATATGTTTACGTGTATTTTATAATATCAACAAGAAGATTGAATCAAATTCAATGATATAAAATGTCGCCGGAGATTGGAAGTTCCAAGAAGTCTCGTTTATGTAATTTTAAGATCAAAGTGAGCGTCTCCATTTCTTAAATTGTTGCCTACTCATTTCCTTCTACGATTTCATTTTCGTGAACTGTAAATTGAGATGAGATGACATTTAAACAACGGCGTATTTAATATATTACGGATTTGATCCCATTTTTCATCTTATTATAAATGTATTCCGAATGTCTTCGTGTCGGAGGTTGCATAAACAGGTATGCTCATATTATCCTATTGGGTAATATGAAAATTCTATCTGACAAGCATGGAGATGGTGGTTTCTGGAAACTTGTCGGGAGAGGCTTTGCGTTGTTCGTTTCGGCATAATATAAAATGTACACGTTTACGTCAGTAACCGGCGATGGTGGACACTAGTGGATTTATCAGACATGGCGGATCAAATCCTCATGGTAATATTTAAGTAGGATTTTTAAATTTCAGTATTACTCTGGAACATCGTGTATGGGAATAGACAACGAGGAAACGAGGGCAATATCCTCCGGGTCGGGTTCAATCCCATGATTGCTTGTTCATATCTGATCTTGGACGCCTTCTATGTGTCTTGACCCATATCAAAACATTTTCATAACGATACCGTAGCAATCCGTATATGCCATTATAACATATTTAATAATATATTGATGGAAATAATGATTGTGATCATTGTTGTAATTGAGCGTTATAAAAATCGAACATTTACATTTTGTCTAACGATCGATACAAAGCTTTTCTTTGTGTACTGTTCAATCTCAGCATCTTATTTTCTTACTGAAAGTCTTTTTATGATTGATTAGTTTTCGCCGCAGACAAATTCGTTCGCTCTGCTTAATTAATATCGACATTTTTCTGTGACATGAGAAATGGTCTTCTTAAATGAGACAAGATTTAGTCGAACTTTTAGATTAATCTCATAATTAAAAGTCTTCGTTTAAAATATCCTTCGATGTGAATAATTTGATGTGAAATGATATTTTAAAGCCTGACTTTAAATTGTAAAAGTTATATAAAAAACCAAGACGTTTGATCGATAATTCACAGATTTTGAGGTTTATGGGTAAATGTTCGTTGCCTAACTTCGACAGGTAGAGCTCTTTACAGACAGTTTTCAATTGTCTTTGTCGAACTTCTTGTTTACATATGTTCATGTAGGATTCAATATTAAGACTAAGGTTCTCTACTGCGACACTGTGTGGTTCCTGAGTGCAAATTCTAATAGTGATTTGTTGAATGATGAATATTTGAAAGAAGACTACTGCCATACAATGCACTGATTATTCACTTTCTAAATTGAAATATATCACAAATCCATTTAATTGATTAGTTTTATTTAAATAATTAAAAATTACTGATTCTTTTCTCAATCTCACTTTCATGATTTTTCTGTATGTAATAACGTCTAAAAATGACATATATTAACTAAAGATTATTTTTCTTAGGAGGAAAGCCCATAATAAGATTTATTAAAAAAAAACCACATCAAAGGTGTCGGTTAATCAGTTTATCACCTGTTTGTAAAACTATCAAAAGTCAGTTTAAATCTGTCAATAAAAAATAGCTGCCAATATTTTGCGATCGAAAAAATGTATTATTATAAAGAAATTATTTATGTGTTCAATATAAAAGGGTTCTGATTTAAATAAGAGTCTAGTTAAACAAGATAGAATTATATATTTATTTCAATTTAAGTTAAATTCATTAACATACATTCATAAAAATATATATCTCATCATTTAAGATCAACCGAGAGTCGATTCTCTTCTGTTTAATTGCGAATCCAAGTTTCCGTTTCAATTTCAAGAAATAATATCGAGTTGAAATTCAAAATTGACAGTTTCCGAAGTATTCGAACACCAAGAGTGCTTCAGAAACTTCCCCACGTTGTTATGTCTGAATCGTATAGTATGCATGCATGACTTTATCTCATATCCTGATATAAATACCAAACAGTAAATTTCAGCAAAACCTCAAGTTTCTGATTTCGGTATATCCACGGTTCAGCAGAATGTGCATCTACGAAGCTTTGAGGTTGTTCGAATATCTCAAACGGTTAATCCCCTGCATTCAAGATTTCATAGTCAAGAGCTTCCGTTTTGTTCCAATTCGAGGCACTACCGTTGTTGAAATTTCCTTGATAAATCTCCTTTCAGATAGATTTAAGTCACAGTTAAAGGAAGAAACAAACGCAGCACACAAATTGGTCTCGTGAACGTTCACAAGAAGACTTTTTTAAATTTACTCTACAGTTTTTCTTTGATACACTCATTTGAACTGATGATTATTATTTTGTGAAGTTAACCCGGATTATTACATGTTTTTATTTGAAAAGGGCGAGTTTGATATTTTTTATTGCTTATCGAGAGGATGACATGTTGGTTCCGGCAATGAGCGTTTCCAATTTCCGCTGCTGGTCAGCGACTTTCGATCAAAGCAAATTATGTTTCCGGAATTCGAATCCTTTAACGATTCTGGATATTAATCCTGACTCGCTGAAATTCAATGGACTCATAATATATATGATAGTAAACATTACGAGGAGAAGCATTAAATCACGACGGATGGAGAGATTGATGGAATTACATTAACGAACCCAGCATAATATGATTTCATCAACATTTAATGATATCCATAATCTTGAGACTGAAAAGACTAAAATTTTTATTTAGTTTTATGAAAATCGAACTATTTTATGCTAAAAATGATATGTGCAACTTTTATAGTATATGGAATTTTAACATAATTTTAAATAATATTAATAAACAATTATCACATAACGAAATCATAAATATATATGATGAAATTAAATTTGTATTTCTTTCTCTAAAGACTATTATATTGTTGACGTATTTCATTTATTTTAAATCTTTATGCTAATACTTTTATTTGGCTATCGAAATTTCGTATAATTTTCAGCAATCAAAAACATGTATCCCTAATTTATATGTTATGGTCGTAACGATAATTCCCCCTTCGGATAAAGCCAAAGGTTTGATTATCTCTAGGGATTCATTAGAGGAACTTTTTCAACCCGCCCTTGTTCTCTAAGGCGCTATCCCGCTTTTATTTCTGACTGTGGCCTTATATTAAGGAAATGGGAATATAAATGGAAGTATTTTTAGAAAGAAAAAATAAACATCGCCTCTTCTGTACAAAATAAAGCTTTATTGCCCGAATTTAATAACAATTACATGAATTTAAAGAACCTTCCCGTTTTTTTTTTGTCTTGTAAGATTTATATATTTTTAATATCCCTTTCTTATAACTGAAATTTTCATTACGCTTTTGGCATTGTTTGACATTTTTTTTCGTTACTTTTTTCATGTACAATAATATACAGGTACACACAACAAAAGGCTATAGGCGTCTTTTAACATTTTTCTAATAAATACTCAATTTAAATATGAAGGCGTGCTTGTACTTGATTTAATGATTCCTTTCATGCCTTTTTTTATTTTATAAAGTATAAAAAAATCCTTGTTGAATTTAAACTGTTGATGAAAACACATCTAAAAGATACATCTCATTCAAACTGCTTATTGTAATCATCCATATCATAGTGATATCTAAATAATGTATGCGATTAAGTTTTCTTTTTGAAGTAGATTTATTTTATTAGCAAAAACATTTTTCATGTTGCCTGGAAATTGTCGTTTTATTTAGACCATGCGAAGGATTCTAAAAGACAACGAAAGTTCCTTAATTAAACAATTTATGTAAGGAGCGTGGTCAAGGCATAACACATATTTCGTATATATTATTATAGCGACGAAACATGATGACGGATCTGATTCTGTTTTATTATAACGACTGGTTTTTATGTTATAATTATTTTATTAATTAAATACATGAAAATAAATTGGAATCAATAGAGAAGAAAAGATGTGAGTTATTAAAGTGCGTCTTGCTTTTATGGGAAACCAGCGAATTAGTCGATTCTGAGTATAAACTCCATTGAACTAAATAATGAGTAAACTTTGAACATTCATGCCATGCCATAGAGAATCGGAAATTGAGTTTTGAAAGCTAATTTTTCATCAATGGATTATCATTTAAACCCAGTAGTCGCAGATTCGCTCATATTATACTTCCAAATATCAATGCAAATGAATGAAATTAATTATAAAATTTTCTTGGAAAAATTATGCGTGGCTCATGCAAATTTGTTGTACTTATTTTTGCTGTATCCTTATGAAGATTTGAACGTAATTGAGTAATTTTTCATCTGAAATATGGCACGATATTGTCAAACTCGTTTTAGTCATCAATCGGGTAAGCTTCCCTAGCAAATTGCCGGCATTTGTAACGTCGACTATCGTCTTCTTTGCTACTTTTCCGTGGACGACTTTGATAAATATTGATTGCTTAAAATGCGTTTAACCGGATTTCTCACCGATCTCTTTATCTTCAGACAGTCAAACCTCAAGCGTTTCCTTATCTTAATGGAAGCCGATGAAAACCTCCATAGAAATGGCGTCATTTGAGAATTGCTAATGTAAATTTTTGGACGGACGCACTTGATTGCAATCTGGTCAGACTATATGGCATCTAAAAGCTTTGCAAAAGCTCTTGGTCATTAAAACGTGTCCTAATATATGCATTCTCCATTAAATGCGAACGGAAATTAAGGCTATATTTTAAATGGGCGTTAGGGCTTAAGTCTGCAGATGGCATTTATGTTTCAGACGTGATGTTTAGTTTTAAGAATCACCTTGAATTTGCAGCATTCCCTTTTTTATATCGAAAATATAACAAATAAACTTCTTATCAAGGTAATGACTTATTTACTTATACCACTTGCCTAGACGAATCGATCTATTGTGTTCTTCTCTTTAACCATTTGTTACCATTTTATTTGAATATGCTATAGAGTTTTTTTGGTTATAAAATTTTATTTTTCTTTGCAAGTTTGTATATTTTTACGCTGATATAATAAAAATTCAAATTTTGAGAGCTTTGGCAATGAAAATATTTGTACAAAAGACAACGAATTTTATACCATTTTTATTTGTTTTTTAGGATGGAATTAAGTGACATTTGTAGATATGTATGTTTTTTTACGATTGACCATATATAACATTCATTATATATTCGTTATATATTTATATATAAATAATAAGCTCCTGATGTAACATTTATATGTCATATTAATGTTTTATATTAACATGTTTTTACTTTTTTTATTACAGGTAAGAGCTTACATTTTCTTCGAGCGAAATACGAAACAATCGTAAGTCTTTCTGTTTGAATATCCATATTTATAAATGTATGAAAAATAATCGTCGCATTATAAACAACTTCATTAAAAAAACTATTGTTAAACATATACAATAATATATTTTCTCTTACTTCGTTCTCATAATGGTAATGGAATATACATACGTAATTTGTATTATAATCTCATATTGAATGCTTTATTAATTTTATATAGAATACATGTATGCTGGCCGTTAGGAAAAAGAGTTACTATCTGGAAAAAAAGCTAATATAGAAACAATTCTGTCTTTTCCGGATATATTCCCTGTTATAACGGATTATGAATGCCCACTGGAGAATTGTTGCTTGTCCGCCTGTGACTGTCAGAATATTTTCTCAGAAATGTTTTATGACGCCTCGTTATACGTACAGTTTTCTTCCGTCACCATTTATATTCTACACATATTAACATTATTAAACCCTTGTTATATTTCTATTTTGTAAAATTGGTGATAATCTGATCTTTTGGGTTATATTCCCGTTCCGGTTTGTTAATTTACAGCCCTACAAATCGCTTGTTTGACCTCAATATTTTCATTCATAATTTAAAAGTGGGTTTTTCATCTGTAATATATAGAAAAAATGAAACGTTATAAATGTATTAAAAATGAGCGCATTAAAAATTGCATGTTCTTATAAATCTTAACGACTTTCGCTGCGATGTCACAGCATGGAAATTTGGAGTGTCACATGTGACCTCTGTGTCTCTGAGCTCATACATCATCTTTCACATTTAATAATCATATTGTAATCCTTAAATTTGAATCATGCTTTATTGAAAGCACTTCGTTTTTGATCCCTTAGTTTTAGATCTTTAATAATCAATTTTCGATAATAGAATTGCACTACTCATCGGTATAAATTGCCTGTAAATTCTATTTCATGCACTAATACCTGCAATTCATAAATTTCTTCGAAACAATTCATAAACATAATTCTCAAATATTTAAAACTCTAAATATCTTGATAAATTAAATTGCTGTTAAAATGTTGACCTGTAAAAGATTTGTGCATTTTTCATAATAATTTGTATGAGTTTCGTTTTGCGTCTAGTTTTTTAAAGGGATTTTATAAAAAAAATATATACTCAATTTTAAGCCTTTTTCTGTTTAAGACTGAGTTTCAAACAATATTTTGTGCAAATATTATATCGATTCCAATTATGCTGACAGCAACTCCATTGAATTTTTGCTATTTTTTCTAAAGTCAAGTTTCCTTGGTTTGATTATTATAAAAATCTCAGTATCTTTTTCATTATTTAGAGGATCGTCTAATTCTGTTCATCTACGAACATTTTAACTCTAAGCTATATTTCGACTGTTTCAATCTTGTTGCATAATGCTTGTGTGAGTGTTTCTGTTTCACATAATAAAATGGAGAAAATGCAGGATTATGTTATTTTTATCCTATTACTCAATTTTTCGGCTTTATCTTCGTGCTTTGGTTGAATTTTTCATAAATATAAAATTAAATATATTCCAAACATATGTATTCATTAAATAACTTCAGAAGATTTCTGTTTATGAAAAAGCACATGGTACTTGTCTATTTATATTCAGTCCACGATATTTTTTTTCCCGATTTTCAATTAATTATCAAATTTCCACTTAAACTACTTATCTAGGTATTTATTATTAACGTATTTATGAGCTTCCCATTTACAGTTAAATTTGCCAATAACAGCTTCATTAAATAATGATTTAGCATAAACATTAAAAGCAATGGAAATAATAAATAGGCTTATAGTATAATATTAGCATATCTTATAGCAAGTCTACTTGAGAAAGTAAATTTAATATTTTAAATATTTTTCTGCACCATCATTTTCCTCCATCATAAATCCTACTATGCATTATTTTTAGAAATATTTATACGTCAATCATCGTATCGTTTCGGATTATTATTTTTTTAAAATGATGATAAAATTGATATTATTCAGTTATTTTACAAATAGTCTCGATAATAGGATGACATTTTAAAGTTTACTATTAAATATTAAAATAATGAATTAGTGTTTATCTGACTGTAAATGGATGAAGATAATGATTTAAGACTTTAAACGAAAAAAATATCGTTTACATCTGGTAGTAGAGCCTTCGAGCGTTCGCCCTAGTTGTTTTTACGATAGTCGTAACCTGACCTGCTCAATTTTCAGCTCTTTCGCCATTCGTCATTTACCTCAATTCGTTTCGTTTTACACGGGCATTGTTCTGAAACATCTGTTCCAGCGGAAGCAATTTTTCAGGCGTAATCTGTATGTCTCGCTATAGCGTCTTTGTTCGCTAATGAAGAGATTTCGAGTATTAATCGCCGGAAAAAATGTTCGGCTGCGGGCGTCAAATTAGTTAATTTCTTGTTCATTAAACCGCCCCCGAGTCTATTCATCCCGGGCTAAAAACACATTACGGACATGTACGGGCAATAGAGTTTAATTACGTGTACTTTAACCCGTTCGGGGGCGCTTTTTACACGCTCAAAATTGAATACATGAAAAATCATCGGGGTCGTTGCGGCAACGCACCGACGAGTTTTTCTGCATTGGATTTTAATTAAGTGGCCGTTTATTTTAATGCGCTCATTAGTGAGAAGAGTTTGGGGGTCGCGAACGGGCGTCGGCCCCGGGCGGCCGCATCATAATTTTGCGTCCCTTCGTACGCCCACTTTGCCCGACACCTCCCTTTTATCTGTGAATAAGGCACCACTTTCCATAATGTATTTTCGCGATTCGCCGGTTGTACGTTTTCGCTAGTTTTACGATTTTCCCGCATTACGGAAGCGTTTTCGTAAGATTTTCAATTTCCGAGACAATTTAGGTGGGTGCGAGCGTCGGAGCCTGATAAGGAAAATTTCAGACGCATTCAAGCGCATATTATACACAGTTTCTCTGACAGTCCCGTTTCTCCAGATCTACTAGGGTAGTTCCATAATGAACTATCTTGGGCTTATTTTTTATGTACGACTTTTTCGAAGAGGATTTGCATACTTTTAATACGGTCGTATTTTTTTCACTAGAAGAGACATTTTTTTAATATCTCTCTTTGATCTTCTTTTTTACTTTGCTTTACCGGTGGGTGTCTTTATTTACCGATAAATCTTCCAGATCCTTTTCTTTGACGATATCCGTTAGCCTTGCTCTTTTATTATTGTCATCGCTCGCAACCTTAAGTATAAATATAATATACGTATATTTGTCCCGCAAAATAAAAAAATGTTCAAAAACACGTCAACAGTATATTATTTATGCCAAAAATGATAAACGAGACTTAATCAAGATGAACGAAGAAAAATATATTAAATTCTATATTTCAGATTATTTCCATCATGCAATCGAATCTTAATTACAAAAACTCTCAATGGATTCAACTTTTATATTGGATATTTGTGTCGGTGGCTTAAATCATTCAAAGATTATCAGCTTATGAGTGTACGGGAGGCAGCAACATTATTCATGTAATTATTCCTACAAAGCTGATTCTTTTTAATTTTGCTGTTTTGTTATTGTAAGCAAAAATCGGCAGCCTACCGCAATGATGTTGTTGCCAACATTTATAGCGTTATTGATATCTGTAAATCAATATTATATAAATGTCTTATACTTTCAAGGCTGAAACTATATTGTAAGCGGCTTATAATTATTATTACACCTAAGTAATATTGCAATGCTCTGAAAGTTGCAATACTTCAATCAAGTTTTTGCGCTACAATTGTATCTACGTCTACCAAAGTCCCAGCCATATTGTATCGAAAATGGATGACGTTAATTAAACAATAGTCGATGAAAACTATTTGTAGACAAAAAGTAGCTTTGTAGATTTTAGTTTAATGCCGGTTTGTATAAATATTCAGGTTTTTAAAATGTTTATTAATGTCCGCAACGTTAAAATCTTGGTAGACTGTAACTTTCCCGATTTAGATTGTATAAACACTGACTGAAACAAAAATTAGCTTTGTAGAAATGGGTCGCTGCCTCCCATACTAATAGATCAATAGCAACATGCCGCGAAGAAACGACTTGTAGTTTGTGTATTTAACTTCGGGTAACATAATTAGAAAACACAAATAGTTGCGTCTAAATTGCATATGATTGAATCTGATATTTAATCACATTTATAAAATCATATAATAGTTTATTATATTTCTTGCACGTACAATATTTTTTGCACTGTAAATCAGTTCTAGTCAACGTAAATCAAGGTAAAACAGTTATTGTTTATCACGTTCTGTGAAATATGCATAATTTTTACTATGACTATCAATTTAATAAATTCATTTTATTAACAGTGTAAGGGGTTAAAAATTAACTAAATTTACTTAAAATTTTACAAATATTTATTATTTATTTTTCAATTCGCTAGACAAAGATGCACGCGGGTGGAAGTATACTACTGTTAGTGTAAGATCGATTCTAAAATGCACTTCTTAAACATCATATAGCTTTCACCCTAGCTATTAACGAGGAAAGATGAGACATTAACAAATAACATTAACAAAGTGTTCTCGAAAAGTTTTTTAATACCTTCTGAGGAAAACTGTTTAATATTTTTATACTACGTACATTAATTATCGAGATAGTCGTGAAAGTTCCCTTTGATACGTTCATCCATGTGATCTGCTGGGTGAGCATTTACAAAAAAAAAACTCGGAGGCTGTGTTACCTTAAATATTCAGCGACCGATGAGCTGAATGTATGATGTAGTCAATATGAATTTAGTATTTTTCTATGAGTATTTTGTAAAGGCTCTAGTTCGCTGCGTATGGCTGCCATATGCGGATTGAATTTGGCTCACTTGATAAAAACTGTATTTCAGACACTAAGATATTTATAATTGGTTAAAACGGTATATTTGCCAAAATTACAAGACCAAGTCTAATTTTCTTCTGTAATTTTTAATTTTTTGGATACATTAATTAGTTGTTTATATTGTTAACATTCATATTGCATGCCATTAAATGTGTTAGAATGTTTCTGTTTATTAATAAGGCACAAGGAAATTACTTTCATCGTACAAATACATTGTAAAATATCTTTCATATTAAGATACAATATGAAAGATAAGAGACTTGAAACATTTTTTTAATTTTTATTAGTGGCCTGTGAAATTATCATTCGTCTTAAATTTGCAATTGTAGAGGGTTTTGACTGATAGTTTATGATCTCCAGCATTTTCTATTTCAAAAATATGCTCTCTAATAAATAATATCGGATCTTTCAAATTTATTGACGTAAGAATTTTCAATTGCAAAAATTTCCTTTATAAAAAGAGCTCCGTAATCAATCCACTTCATTTTGATGCACTATAAACTCCTTTTTGAAGATATTACAGCTCTGGAGTAGAAAATTGTCGGTACGCTATGTATTAAATAGTTGAATTAAATTACGCTAAAGTTAACATAAAATCATTATAATTATCAGTTTAGTCCTAAATCTACAAAAGGAAAATTGTTTGACGGGTTAAGCATTGGTATTACCAATTAGCGGGGATGATAATAGTTGGAGAGAGACGGCTCCTTGCTCATTCTTGCTACGTTGCTTTTAGTTTCAAACATATAACTTAACACTTCATAAGCGTTCATTTTGTTTTAATCAATCCAATTTTGCAATCATTGGTTATTTTTATCGCCAGAAACAACAAAAATATAATTGTAAATAGTCTAATTTAAATAAAAATAGCATTTTTTGTTACAAGTTGATTGATATTATTACGCATTTAATGCATTTTTCCATCTCTAATATTTGTTTTAGAGAATGTCGCCTTAATATAAATATTTTTCCCAGCTAATATTATATTTAAATATATTTTGCAAGTTCGCGCAGAAAGTTCATCCTGTCGTATCCTATATCTTCATGTGGGAGCCGTACATGTTAGACACGATATTGAATCGTGATTGTTTCAGAAAATTCTTCGGAGCAACTTTCGTTTAGTTCTTCAGTTCCATATCGAGCGAAGAGCGCCTTAGCTCCGCAAAATTTCAGTTTTTCGTTTTTGACGACCACATGCAACGAGATATCAATGCGAGTCCATGATCTTTCTGCAATTTCCACGTTGAATAACGTCATATTTGTCAAAACATCTCTACTGTATGTGTGAGCTACCTTTTACTTTCCATCGTATTTTATTTTAGTTTCGAGTACTGAATTCATTCTGTGTGGTTCGCAACTCGACTTTGTATTTTATCAGCGCATTTTAAAGGACAAACACTGTCGTAAAATATTACGAGCCTGCAACAAAATATATCGTTTTAAATTTGCAAGGAATTCCCTGCGCTTTGTTAGCTCAGTTGAGTGTTATTTTAGTGTCGAGTCGAATTACTTCAAATTAAGTCTTCCGATTCGCTCTCCTCTTACCAGACTAAGGACCTTCGCAAAGAGAGTATGTAATCCAATATAACATATGAAGTATTTTCGCAATACAATTAAATTAATGCGAGAAATAATCTGCGCGCACGTAATTTTTGGTAATGTTTCTGACTGGATTCATATAATTTGAGTAATGGAAAGCGTTTTTAAAAATGCTTTGTTTATTTCTAGGCGTTATCTCTCATGATATATGCGAGCCCTTTCGCAAAGGACATTTTAAAATGAACACTTTTATTACTGTGCTGCTAAAAACGCCGCGTACGAAGGTCGTTCAATAAATTTCGTCGTAAATATTTTCAAGACAATGGGTGCTCTTGTCATAATGTGATACAAAAAATAATAATTACATCGCATCATTCGTGTGCTGAATATTTACCCTTAATTCAACCCTTGAACTATTATCATTTTAATTACTATCATATTTTATTAAGATTTTTAGAACAAAAGATTATTTCTGACTATTCATAGCAGCTAGTTTATATTTTAAAAGCTTAAAAAAATAATTCATTTTTATGCATTATAAAAACAGTAATAGTATGAGACTCAAACACTTAATAGTATTATTATGGTAATATTTTTTTGGCTGTAAATTTCTTCAATAGTTAGAGCAATAACAAAAATCTATTGTAATATAAAACGTTAATAAAGGCGTTTCAATCGAAATTCGGTTACCAAATCTTTTGACATATTGAATACTTTTCGAATACTCGTATTTTGTTGATTTTGAATTGATTTGATGTCTGATTTGCATAAACGTTTAACTAGATTTAAATAGTGAAATATTAATATCATGCCAAAGTCTAGTCGTAGTTATCTTCTTGCTGATAAATTAATGTATGACGTAAATTTACAAATAATCAATTATTTCATTTTCAGCTTCTTCATTAACATCCTTAGTTTGTTAAAAAATGACACTTTTGTTGAAATGAAAATGTTTCACATAAGAAGTTATACTCATTTGGTGTCTATTAATTTTGTCCCGTGTAAATGGTTGCTTTCAATAGACACGCTCTTGTTTGAATACTGCTACATAAATTGTATAATTAAAATTTTCCCAATTTAACTGTACAAATTCATCGCAAGAGATTGTTTTGTAACCCTTTGGCTCGAAAATAATTATTCAAAAATAACTCTGAACATCCTTAACTTTATTTTGAACATGTAGGTTTTTTAAATGTATGGCTTCCCACCTTTTCCTACGTTTTAAATTTCATGCGGGCACACGCAACAAAAACAAGCGATTATCCCGAAACGAAAGTGAAAACTGGGTCATCCAGAGTCAAACGTTGCGCATTTCTTCATTCTTGTAATTTTTTATAAGCGCGCAAATAGCTACCGGTTTTGTTCTCGTATTCGTTTGGGTGAACATTGGCAGCTCTCCAGACAAGCATGTCATTATCTTTGCGGTTTCCAGGATTTCCGGTCGGCATTGGATGCTTGCATTTCCTAATAAATCCATGTTGAATATGATGTTTTGTCTTTTTGACAATTCTGAATATGAAAATTAAAAATTTGGCTTTAAACGAAAGAAAATTACATTCCCTATGTATATCAATGCTGCCTTATTATTTCAATATATTATAAATAAACAATACCGTATTCTCTTTTATCTTACATTAATAACTATAAAATTGTTATATTTACATAATTCATAAAAATACATGCCGAGGGAATCATCCATTGTGAATTAAAAATCACATTTATTTTAATTGAAATCCTGAATTCCACATGTACTATTGTTGGATGTTAATTAATATGAATAACCATATTATATAGTACATCAATGGTTTTGCGAATTTACTAGAATGAACATTTATTTTGAATTGATGTGGTTTTCCAATCAATATTAGTGTTTAATACGGCAATCAATTCTACGTTTGCATGATTAATGCTAAATTACAAAGACAATAAAATTTCTATTTTCTAAGGATTTTTATCAAATGTAATTGAAATCATTACCTCAGTATATGTGCAGAATTATAGAAATATTCACTGTAATTTCTTCGTGAATTGCTTTAAAGGATTGTTTAAAAGTCATGAGCTAAAGCTCCATTCAATATCCGATGTGAATTTTTGTCTAATACTGAAGAAAAAATATGAATGCATAATGTGCGAATGATGAATTTTTGGTGTTTATATAAATTTCGGGTTTCCTTTTAAAAGCACTTTTTAAGTGCGAAATAATGTTCGTAGGAATTAAGTCGTCCGCCGAAGGGAATAATTTTATTTTTGACAGGAGAATAATGGAATAAATGTATTAATACCCTTCCCGTTCTCATCACAAGTATATATTATAGTATATAGTATTTTGTTATTTTTGTGTGGTTTAAATTTAAATATTTTGAGTATTTTTTCTACATTACTATTTTTTCTATTGCATTTTATTTAAAATATGTTTTAAAAGTGCATTGATATTATTCTCAAATGCATCCGAGAGAATTTTATTTTTTTCGGCCACGCTATGTGAATAGCGAGGGTAGAGAGAGGTAGGTGGTTTTAGGGGTTGTTTGAGCGCGGGGAGGTTCTGAAAGCGTCAGTACAGTTTCAGCCTCCGTTCCGAGAGGCTCTATCCCAACATCTCATCACAATGTAAAAATTCTTTACGACTTTTCTTACGCACATCAAAACAACACCATAAATATTTTTTTAATGCAAATGATTTGTGCAGTGAATTGATAATAATCAACAAAACAATGTGATTCGGACGAATAAGTTTGACAATAAGTTTTACCCAAATCATTATGTTGGGTCAGTTCTGTTGTTGTTTGTGGACTTTGGCGTGGTGAATATTAATCGATGGTGTTTTCATACTTTGTATTTGAATAAGGTGAAAGCTAATGGATTATTCCGTGTGTGGATTACTAATTTTTTACATGGCAAGTCCGTCTGTATTCAGTTTTCCAGCCGAAGGTGAAGAAACGATGTTTTTACTTAATATACACATCATGTAAACAAGGAATATCAGTTTTTTGGTGATGGAAAAAACATGTTGAATTGATGGATGCATTCAATTTAAGTGCCTCCATATAATTTTATATCGTGGAAAAATCGGCGTGTGCCAATTTCGCGAACTGTTGAACTTTATGCTAAAAGGTTCTTTTCCTTTTTGGGGAGAATTTCAATATTAGCCATATTTTTTTATATATATGATTCCACAATGCAGGCAAAAACATCTTGAGATTTTTTCAATATTTTAAAAAGTTATTTAAAACCACTGAAAGCTTATGAATTACGTGTTTTAATTTGATTCGGTTTCTGTTTGATTCATTTCGCACTTAAAAATTAATTTGATAATATTGAAATTCATAATGTAACATAATAGAAATCGAAATGTTTTTTGTCGTGGGCGAAAATGAATTTTTTCAGTAATATTTATATATTATTACAAGTAATCATTCACGTTTGAAAGTAATTAATTTACACACTGATAAGAATTATGCAGGATAAATGATGTTTTCTGTTTAAAAATCGATTAATTAAATTTTTAATCGACATCGTCATTCATAGGCATATACTGCATTCCTCCATACGTTTGGCGTTGTTGTATTTATTTAAACGAAAAAAATGTAATTTTGAAATTATAGTGGTTTAAAATGTTTTATTGATACCATTAATTTAATAGAATACGTATATTTGCCTTAAATTTCATCTGGATTGGTTTCATGAAAATATCGCTGCCATGAAATTTTATTAATTTAAAATCATTTTTTAAAACTTAATAGAATATCAAAGGCTTATTGGAATATTAGTAATATAGAATGCGTTAAGTTTCTTTTTGCTTTATCCATCGTTGGATAGGGTCCATAAGATAAGGATCTAATGTACTTTAATTTACCAGATTAAAAAAAATACAAGGTTTAATAGTAATTGGACCAGTCGTTCATTCAAATTGCAAATCGGATTTTTCCAGCAAGCGAACGTCAATCGAGTTAGCGTTGGATGTTTTATTTTGCGCCCTGGAATATTGCGCGCCCTCGGTACAAAAATTGATACGACGTAGGGAGTCTTCTCCGGGGTCTTTATTTGACACTTTTGACCTGCTCTGTTGTGACTCTTCGAGTTTTAACGCTTTTGGGTTTTCTTCAGTTGACACTACCCTTTTTTGGCTGTACCTCCGCGGAGAAATTCCGGAGCGAAAACTCCAAAGACTCTCCACTTTTGTATGTGCATAACTAAAGAGATTTTTCATATATGATAATAGATTCCATGTGAGACTTTTGCACATGCTATTTGAGTATTCGAGCTAAAGCGAGATTTGTACTTTGCGCATAAGTTATTAAACGAGAAAAGAGACTTTAAGCATGTCGTTTTGAATCGATTTCAATAAGAAACGAGCCTTTGACAGTTAAGTCGTGAGAGTTGATGGTAGCTTTTAACATTTTGACACGTACATACAGCTTCCATGTCGGATTTTAGCCGTGGATGTAAAATTAGTATTTTAAAATATTATCTTCCACTCAAGTGCTTAATTTGAATTTAATTATTAAAATGTTTTCCGAAATTCAACGCTGATTCGCGTCAATATTAATTGATTAATTATGGAAAACTTCGGTAGTAGCTTTATTAATTGCCTACAAAGGCTGTCGATTTTTTCATAATTTTAATCATGGCGTGATAAAATATCGTTGAAAATTAGTAGGAAATGCTGTACATATTCATTAAATTAAAACATACATAAAAAATATACCAGGTCATTTTCACATTCCATCATTTACATTATTAGTGCATTTGAGACCATTAGAATATATTTTTTTACTTGGTGTATTAAAAGAAGGTTTTTCTTTATATCTAATATATAATATCTAAACGGAGATATAACCTTTTCACCCTTTTATTTTTTTAAATTCCATTGTACTAAATACGGCAATCGAATGAAGAATGTATATATTTGTATTTGGAGTATGTTTTATTGATGTTATATTTCACTTTAATGACTGTTTATATTACAAGCCAAGTTGGCGCGTAAATACACAATTTCGATATAATCTTCTATAAAAACAATCCAACTGATAGTATTAGAACAATATGTTGTTTAGCCGGGTTTGATGATTTCATAATGTGTAATTCCACAGTGTACAGTGTGTTTTAAAATACTAATTTTTCATTTCTAATTATCATTTTATCAAGTAAAGTTAATTTGACTGAAAAAGTTGAATTTTTGTTCATACGCATAAATACATATACATGTTTTTACAATAGTTTAAACTGACAATATGTTGCACAATACTTGATACTGATAACTATTCAACATTTTGGGACATTTCTTATGGACATATATCATGTTCTTACATTTTTTTTTAACTTATTGAGTCTTTTAAACGAACACTGATAATAAGAGTGTAGACTTCCAATATTTAACAACAATTACAACTAAATTTCTAGATGTTTCGGATGGTTCCGCATGGCTGATGGTCGAAAATCCAGCTTTTTCTGAAATGGCAATTAAAATCACTTAATACATGAATGTCCTGCTTTAAGAAATTTATACAACTTATAACTTAGGCAAGATGTCTTATTGTAGACGATCATGATTATTTTTTCTGAAGAAATTTTTGGATATTGGGATAGGTTAATTTATTATCCTCGATCGACTTCATTAATTATTCAGATATTTATTCAAAACCATACATCAGATTAAATCTGCTTCGATCGGATCTCCCATTTTTAATATTTTAAAAAAGTTATATTCGGTTTTTTATTATAAGCTGCCAATATTATATATAATATGTGTAATTATTTAATTCTTTCAGTTTACTTTTGTTCGTTATTGAAATAACTCGTGTATTGTAATATATTCATTGATTAAAAAATGATATTAAATTAACATTAAATCGTTTTGAAGACGAGATCTTTTATTTTCGCCCCCACAGAGGCGACTGTTCCAATGTTGACTTTTTGCCTTTATGGCACCTAACTTTTTTCGATGGTCCCGAAAAAAGTTTTGGACTCCAATAATTCATTCCGCGCATTACACTCGAATAAAGCAATATTCCATCACGGCAGATCTAAGAATAACTCTTCCCTGCCTTTGCTTCATTCAAAGTTAGCATCGTGGTCTACTCTCGAGCGCAGAGCCGGATTTAATTGTGAGCAAAGTAATGCGGAGAAGATTCCAGCCGGAATGCAAAGTTGTATTATCCGAAGCCCGTTATGGACTTGGTCCTTAATTGAATCAGAAAGTGCTGAGAAATGGATGTTATTGTAAAAACTGAAATATTAGATTTTCGCCTGAAAGATTCTCTAGTGGTGCTACTTCGCGGCAACCACTCAGTGAGATATTGTTATTTGTGAGGAAAGTTCGGCTTATTCAAATGCGGCCCGGTTCTTCTGGACTCAAGCCACAATTTGATATTACTTATTGTAATTTTGGAATTTGTATTCGGTATAATGCTTTATGAGTTCCACGCTATTTTTCTCAAATTAAGCCCTTAATATTCTCAACAACTTCTTAAAAAATAAGCGAATCGTTTATGACATGGTACGACCCTCTCATTAGGGCAGTATTGCGAATAATTAGCAATTAGTACGTCCTATTATCTTTTTCATTAGAAAATAAAGGAAAAATACAATCATAATATGCGATGAAGATTTTCATAGAATACATCAATCGCTATTGCACAAATATTTTTCAATTAAAACTTGTAATCATTTATAAACATACACCAATTAAAATTTTATCGGTTTTAAGTGAATAAATAGCCAAATAACCAACATTTTTTATTATTATTTAAAAATATAGGTTCTAATAAACATAGATATTTCATAGCAAATATCCTAATCAATCTCATGAATTGCACCCCACATTTAATAATATGATGATTTCATCCATCAATCATGTTACTAGTAATTTTTACGATCGATCAAAATAGCTTGAATACCATGTTGTACTATTTTCTATTTATTTTTCGTCTATTCACCCCATCGTGTAGTTTGCCGGCAACCATGTCAAACATTGCAGTTCCTAATATTATCGCAAATATTAGTGACACTTTATCAAACGTATCAATCGATTGTGTATTCGCATATATTGACTGTCTATAAATATTATATTGTGCAACATTAATAAAGTTTATATATATATTATAGACATTTAGGTGAATTTTAAGTTGAATCTTATTAAAAATGAGAAGTTCTTTGTTTTCCCTAAAGAAAGATAATAATCATAAAACTTCGATGTAGTTTGAATTAAGGTATTTCTCAATGTAATTCTACGAAAATGGCATGTCGAGTGTATCTTTTTTTATACGGATATTAGGCCAAATAACTTTGTATGTGCCCATATTAGCAATTTAAAAATCGCGCGCTATATCTCTCAATTAAGTGGAATTACACTTGAAAGTCAAATAAATTTGGATAGCCTCCGGAAAAAGATATTTTATAATCATCGCCGTCCGGTTTGCCACATTTCGCAGCGGAAATTATGAAAAATGGCTAACGCTACGTTAATATACGTATAAATCTATACGAACCATTAAAAATTGATATGGGATGATTTATGGCTGATAATTTTTTTATCTGCCCGTCTGATTCGGCCCATGTGCCTGATTTATGATTGTTCAGAAAATTCAGCTATTAGTCAGGAAAAAATAGATTCCGTTATGTAACTATGGGTTTTTTCTCCTGGTCTGCATCGTTTTGGGATTCATTAACGGGACCTTAAGAGCTCCTTCCGTGACCCCTACGTAAGGCCCGCGAGGTATTGTCAAAGTTTTCCCATAAATGAATTAGATAAGACCGTGCGTCCGTCCAGGGTAACAAACACATGATAAATTGTTCGTTATCTGGCATACAGAATCGCTCCCAGGGGTGGAGTTAGAGATATATCCCGTACATATCAACATCGTATCAACTGCCATCTCTCATTCCACAGTCGTCCTCCTTTGTCACGGGGAGTCGAAGTCTTCGGTTTGCAGAGGTGCTATCTTGCGTTTCGCATCTCTACTATTACGTTCAAAATCGTTATCGTTATTTAGAAGTGAATGAGATGGTTGACCAGCTTTCACATTGGTCCCTAATCTTAAACCGAACCTTAATTAATGCCGTGAGGCTTTAATAAAGCGTTTATATACGTGCTTTGTTAGCTGTATCGGGGGACTCAATACGACATTTTAAATAAAAGCTTCTTTATGAAATCGTACAATGCCATCGGAATTTAATTAAATGACTTTCAGCATTATTCTTCATGCAAATACTGCCGTTGACGAGTTGAATGATTGCGATTTAACAATGCGATATGAAAACGCTAATGATCAATAAGATCAAAAGAGCTTTTATTTGTATAATCAACGCATCCATTTATATGATATTTATTTAAGATATATTTATACTTCAAGTAAGTACAATATAAAAAGCTTTAAATCATCATTTAACATTGCTAAGATATTTTAAATCTGTATAGGTTTGTTAATAATAAAACAGTTCATCACAATTAAAATAATATCTTGTTGAAAGTTGACTCTTGAGATATTCACAAAAGCAATTTTAAATTGAATGCTTCACATATGTCAGTATTAAATCTTAATGAGATCTGCCCCTTGAGTGATATTTTTGTACTTCAAATATTTTATCTGAAAAATGAAAAACTGTCAGCAGTCGTTTGAACAAATATGACTATTTGCTACCCTCGCGTTTTTCATGTTGGGAAATTTCAACGACCTCATCCCGTGTCACGTTAATAATCTCGATAAAAAAAATTCACTCCAGAACATTTAAGCACGTCGATTTTTCCTCGCATATGGTAAAATTACATTTTGACTGATCATCTACGATGTTGTCATTCTTCACGCTGCTTTAATCTGCGAGCTTCGGTATGCTCATGGAATTCGCAGTATGCTACCAGTGTATCAGTGTAAACATTTTAACAATAGTCTATACCAACAATAGTAGCTTTATTATCAATTTTATAAATTTAACCACATTATCTGTATGGTCATGGGTTTATGTTTCAGCTCATCGCTAAAAAAACCTCACTGCATTGTGATTTTTTCCCATGCATGCATTCGTTTAGAGGGGATAAATATTTTTTGAGTCGTTAAATTTTCATGAAAAATAAGATGGTTTTTATAGTCCACGCTGGGATGTTTACAGCGATAAATGGTTCAAAGAATGTGGCGAAAACATAAGGATATCGTCGAATTTCTATCGCATGAAAAACATCTTTGATTCAACAATGGTAATGATAAGTCTTCCTTCTCGTATTGATTATATCTCTTTTACGGTTTCCCTTCACGATCGGGACCCTATTTTCCTTTCGTATTTTTATGTAAATCTCATTCTAAAAAAGACGCAGCGCATCCCACTCTTTGAATCCATCCAAAGGAGTCTATCTATAGCCCACAAATCATTTTTGGCACACATACATTCGATAATAATGGCATTTTACATCGACACCGTTGTATACGAGCACGTAAACATATTTTATCACCGAACTTCCACTACATGACCCTCGACGGCGTTTGTAGCTTAAACTCGATCTGAGCATACTGTGTAAATTTTCAATCTGGAACTATCGTCTCAAGCAATGGTCAATTTTGTTAAACGGATTTTTTTAATATGACCATTCGAAATGGCTATTCGAATCCGCGTACCACCCGCTATCATAATATCGGGCGTTCTAAATTCCCCCACATGCCACCCCTTGAATATTTTGCGTCGGCAAAAAAAACTTTTCGAACGAATAGCTGAATCTCGAACAGTTTTAAGTTTTTTTCTTACGTTTCAGTTACTCTTCGCTTACTTTGATTTTTGTTTACACGCCCAAAGTTCATAATTGGTTCCAATTCACTTGAACGAGCTAATTATTCGCTTTTTCTATCTTATTTCTTTTCACGAACATACTTCTTGAGTCGAGGACGGAATTTTTTTTCGGAGAATATCTAAAAAATATACGCATAGCTTCGAAAGGAAAAACAGGACATGGGTAATGTTTTATACTGGATCAATTGCCCGAGGCAATTCTGTATTTTAGAACAGAATGTAATTTTTATAAAGCGCAGATTTTATAAAAATACATTATTTAATATATTGTTTGATGTAAATTTGAAAATAACAAAATCATGTTCTTGGCCTTCATAACTCAAATTAATCTATATATATATATATATATATATATATTTTTTTTTTTTAATTAACTAAAAAGACTTTTGCCTAACATTTTTTCATAGTCTATTTATGTTTTTAAAAATGTGGTCACCAGCCACATGTTCAGTAGACTTGACCCCATGATAAATAAATAATCAGTCCGACTGCATAATCACAGGGCAACCAACAGGTATTTGTGGTATTGCTTATATTTTAGATAAATATTTATGTATTGTATGCTTTTATATAAATATATATTTATTTACGTTAAAAACTAGTATTCGATCACATTTTTTGGTTGTTTGAGATTTGAATTTTTACCTCTATCCGATATTTCAAATCTTTTACTACGGTTTTGATTATTGTGAACATTGAACGATGTTGTATACTTTTTTTCATAGTAATAGGAATAAGGAAATAAGTATATATTTTTATAATAATAAGGAAATGTTAAAGTAACAAACATGTTTCATAAAATAAAACTTTATGTACTTTTCAATTTTTTTGGCATTAAGAGCCTTTTATGAAACCGCCAAGGCTCCGAATCTTCTAAATAAGCTAGAACAATTCACAGATACGCCAAATCAGCCAAAAAACAAGAGGCTCAGGTAGCTGAAGATATTTTTAATCAAATATTAAGCAGATGGTCAATGATAATTTTATTTCTTTATTGCGAGGTTTTGAGGGCTCGGATTAGAATCTACTAAATTCAAAGTCTTTGAGGTGCAGCGTACCCGAACAATTTGCAATAAATTCATTATGCGTTTTATGAAGGCCTAGGTACCAACGGGGGCCTCACAGGCCCTGGCCATGATGGTACTATCAATCTTGCTATGCTAATTCCACCCTACGAGCTTTAGTGCCCGGAAGTACGTGTTTGGACGCGTATAATCCGCGTACCGAGTGGATCCGCGACCCAACAATAATATACTGGGTACCATCCGGCGGCCGCAGAACCCATAAAACCCAAAAGGGCCCTGATCGAACGACGAAAAAACCTTTCGCGTATTTTTCGCCAGATTTATGTGGGTTAAGGAGATACTATTTCGGTTTTACAATGAACCAATAACGCCACCAGATATTGGGTATATATCATTGATTGCGGCACAGACTTTGGCCCTGTTAAAGTTCATATGAATACTTTTATGCTACATAAAACCATTTTTTTATTTCGAAAAATTTTCGCCGCAATAAATATTTTCGAGTTCCACGGGTCACCATAAATATTTCGCCAAAATTAATAAAACCTCAAAAATATCATATAAAATATATGCGATTTTTTTGGTAGATAAATATACACCTATGAAGATCAATTAAAGTTTATTATATAAATTCAGATATTATCAATTACCTTAAATTTATATTAAAGAGATGTACAATTTAAAATATTTTGACCCTTGTCATATTATTTAAATTACTAATTAATGAGTACACTGCGAAACTTGAAATTTCCATTCAATATAATTTAAAGTATTACGAAACTCTCTTGACAATTGCCAGACAAAACCTTACTTTGAACATTACTCACATTTGATATGTATTAACTTAATGCCAGGCAGATTTAGTTTTAATTAGGTTTAAATTTCTCCTTAATTACTTGTTAAAAAGGTTATATAGAGAGTGTATTGATGATATTCTACTTATCATTTCACCTATTTATGTTTTATATCTATATATTTATAGTATCATTTGAAATTTGATCATAATTTGTTGTTGACAATTTGTATTTAAATTCATTAGATATATAACTTTTTGTTATTATTTATATAGATATTGTTCAATGTTTGTAAATTTTATCGACTGTGGTACTATGATAGATTTAAATACTAGTAATCGGTTGAATTTGAGTAAAGTATATTCATTATTGTCACGCATATTATATTTTCAGCAGTTGGAACCTTTTTTTCAATGAATTATGAAATTTGAATTTCAACTAAAGTGATTTTTTTGAATTCATTTAAAGGTAGTTTGTAAATTATATTGTTTTCTTTGAGTGTCTGATTTTAATCGCGTACTTATATACGTCCCTTGTAAATAAGCTATGTGTTGGTATAGTGGTTTAGTTTCGGGGATCTAATTATGATTCATGATATTCAGGATCTTGAAAAGTAAATATTTTGACGATTAATAAAGTTGTGGAAGACCGTCTATGAATGGTTGGATTAAAAATAATAATTAAAAGTAAAAATAGTAACAATTTCGCTACTCATTCTTAAATATTGTACTACCTAAAATTAACCCAAAAAAACCCATTTAATCCCTGTTCTGACTTAAATATTTCTGGAGGGCAAATATAAAACAACCTTTGGGGAATATGAAAAATCCTTTTTCTAGAAAAGTTTCATATGGAGATCACCTACATGCGACAACAGATGTGGCACGTTAAAAAGGAGTAAAGACTGAATTGATCACATGGTTACGGGACCATTCACTCAAAGCATTCTTCTTAAATTTGTTTTTTTATAGACATTTTTGGAGAAAAGGTAGTTTGTAAACTTTGATAAATTAAGTTCCATTTTTAAAAAGTCAAATACAAAAATCTATAATAAAAACTAGCATTTGGAAGAATATTTAAAGATTCAATTTAGTTTTTTTTTTAACTAATATAGATTTATTTTAAAATTTCTTTCAATATCGAAAACTATTACACAAAATACACTATATTTGTGTTTTTTTGTATTAAAAAATATTTTATTTGTGTGTAAAATAAAATTGTTGAATATCTTTAATTTTAGCAGATAAATAGATTTGGTTTACCCGTTTTGTGCTTGGAAAACTTAGATTGTATATCTCAACCCCCATTCGAACGTTGGTTCGTTGGTTATCCATAATGCAGTTTTCGGAATTATTTTACATTCTGATAACGAGTTCTATTCATCGTAGATTGCATTCGAACCAATTTTCATCCAAAGTTAAATTTAAACTCGAATCAGACAATCGTTTCGTGATTAGAATGCCAATGAAAATAGCTCATTTGCATAGACGCTGAATACGTGACGCAGTCAAGTAAATGATATGAAACAACATCATTTTTGCCGCGATTTCCAACAGTATCACGTAGTATCCCTGTGCATTTCGCGAGCTAATTTAACCAAAGAACGCTCCTTTAAACTGGAGATGAAGTGCACGCTTAAATAGCAAAACTTTTGATATTTACTCTAGTAAACCAAGGAACTCACTATTAACCAAAACAATGTCTTGGCCAAGTTTGAGCGCTAAGAAAATGTTTTTTTGGGGCCATTATCAACAATTTTGGCACGATTTTCCATAACGTAATAAATGTGTTTTAAAAATGTGATCGCCAGCTACAACTCGTACAGATTTGAAGTCAATATAATTGAGTCCAATCACTCACCCACGATACTGATGATATTGTTTTTGTTATAGTCTTATAAAGCAACGATATTTAATTGCTTAATTAAAATCTTCGCACTCTTCCAGATGAGATCTAGGTATAAAACCTCGGTCGTAAATCGGTTTAAAGGGGTGGAACCTCTGTGAATATACGCTTCGTTCAAAAGATCTTTTCTGTGTATTTTGTTTGACCTTACCTTTCATTGTTAAATTAATTTCCACTACCCCCCTGATTCGCAATGTTTTGTTTCATGTTTTGCCTTCAGCCCCCTTTCGCACTCTGGTGAATTTTCTCCGATGGGCGAATTAAAGCGGAAAATACACGCGAAATCAATTAAGGGCTGTTTGGTTAAGCTATTATATTTGTCGGAGGAAGGAATAACTATCAAAATTTTAGCGCAGAGATCGGCTTTAATACTAGAATGAATTATTATAGATATGATTAATATTTGAGGTTGTGATTTAATTTATGCTTACTCGGCAAGCTTTGTTTTTGCATCTTTCCGTCGTGAAAACCTACCGCAAACAAAGGGACAAATCCTTTGTTGAGTTAATAAACCTTCGGTCGCATCACATTGATTACACCCGAGACTTGTTATTGAATATTGAAAGCTATTTTTGATCATCTTATAAGTTATTTTGTCTAATGCAATTTTTAAAAATAGAATTGAAACATGGAGGATAAAAGGAGAGTTAATACAATAGCTATAAATGCTAATCGACTCTTATATTATATATAAATTACTAGAAACACATTTATAACATTTGCCCAATTAGTTTAATTTTAAATTAAGCATTATCTCTAAATTTACATTCCACTGCCCTCACAAGATTTACTGTGCAGGAAAATCTGTTCCCTATTATTCAGGGGGGGCTTCCTCTCACCATCCGAATATCCTTCTGAGCGTGTGTCTCTTTGGAACTCTTCCTTCTATTTGCCCACTCATTTTCGATCCATTAATTTCAGTTGTCATTATCGCTCTCACTTTTATTCGTCGTCTTTTCTTTCTTTAAATATATCACTTGTGAAAAACGTTTTTATTTTTTAACAATTCTACACTTTTCCGAAACGAAGGTTCGCACGAAGAATGAACGTCAAACAATGTCCTCGTAAAATAACGTTTTGATACATTCACACGATCTTAACCCTCTTGGCCCCAGAGCGCCGATCCATCGGCGCACCTAAACTATGCTAAAAGCCCCACAGCGCCGATCTGTCGGCGCTCATTTCAATGTCTTATATAAAAGACAAATATCATTTCATCATTGTGAAATAAAAAACACCCACAGGAATACCCCCTTTTCAACCGAATAAACCCAATTAAAAAAAATATATAGTAACAAAATCTTCAATATATTAATTGGAAGTTTTGAATTTTTGCGTGTTGGCGTGCATTTATTATAGAAGAGATGATCACTCGGCGCGATCTTTGAAGTCCGATATTTCTACATTTAGAACAGACCTTTCTACATTGTTAAAATATTATATGAATGTACAGACCTTTGTGTATGTTTTGAAAAAAATAGGGTACCTAATTGTTGTAATGTTCATAAAATTTGAAGCATCGTAAAACAAAAAATCTTTCGCCGCAGTATTCAAATAAAAGATTACCATTTATTGCACCCTTGCACCTCAACAAAACCTACCCTGTAATAAATGATCTATCGTAATAACGGGAACGTATACCCCAGCCGGACCGGGTCTTTACAAAAAAAAAAAAAAAATCAATTGACATTTTTTGACAGCGTTTGTCTACTATCGGTCAAAATATTCTTTGTATATATATAATTTATGAGCATCTATTGCGCGTTACTTGGCCATCGATAAACTTGTAAGATGTTTTTTTTCCAGAATAATATTTGGTCGGATTTTCAAATATTTATGGATCAGTCTAATTTTGATTTTCGCAGTATTCGGTCGCACGAGTAAATTTCATTTTGAAATTTGTATATTTCGTTTTCAATTTCTGTGGCAAGTCTTTTTATTGTATAAATGACTGGACCAAGTTCACACATGGATGTAGAGCTGACGAGAGTGATATAAACATTAGTAGTGAAAGTGAACAATCAGAAAACGTAAAATCGAAAGTGAGCGATAGTAACTATGAGGATATGGATGATGAGGACTATGTTGAGGTTTTTTCTCCCGAAGAGCCTTTACCATTGCCCTTTGATTACCAAGAAATTCCCGACCCTAAGCACATGCCACCATCGGATTCACCCCCTATTGCTTACTTCGATTTATTGTTTACCACTTTACTTCTTTCGCTGATGGTATAAAAAACCAACCGAAATGCAAAGCAGTTATTCGCAAAACGTTCAGAAAATGTTTCTGTGGCTGTGAAAAAATGGAAAAAGGTAACAGTCGAAGAAATAAAAGGGTTCTTATCTTGCATTATGAATATGGGGATTATCAAAAATTAACCATAAAGTTGTATTGGAGTACAAGTTCATCTCAAAATACACCATGGTTCGAAAAAATGTTTACGAAGCACAGATTTGAAGATTTATTGCATTTTTTTCCATTAAGTAAACAATGCAAATATACCGAAGCCAAATAAACCGGGCTATGATCAATGTGCCAGATACCAACAACTCTTGGAGCACGCAAATAATATATTCCGCCATCACTATATCAGCAGTATAAAAAATGGCGGAATATATTATTCAGCAGTATAAAAAATAGGACAAGTTTGATGCCAGGGGGGGGCACTTGCCCCCCCCCCCCTCGGATTGATTGGAAATGGTCAAATTATGTTACTTTTATTTTAAATCACTTCGTGTTAGCATAAAGAAAGTGTGGAGAGACATTACTAAAAATATTTTGCCCCCCCCTTAGAAAATTTTCTGCGGGCAGCCATGTTCACCATAAATATTATAGAAAAAAATGGAAGTAAATGGATAGAGTATAAATGAGAACAAGCTGCTAAAAATTGTCGCGTTTCTGCTGGCTTTAAAAAATGGCCCGACAGGAAATGTAGAAAGCCTTATTGGAAATTAAAATATTTTTTTTGGTTTTCAGATAGGTATTTTGCAAAGGCAAAAGAAGAACTAAGTTTTAATTTTTTAGTATATTATTTGGGGCTGTAGTGATGTTTTGAAATTCAATTTTTTTTTCCTGTATGCTTTTTATGATTATATATCTTTTTTTTTAATGTTGTTATATTAAAAATAATAATTGATCTTTGAATACACATTGTGCGCTAGGAAATAATATTTTCTATTTTATTTAACGAAATAAACCTTATCTTGGAATTATAACTTTGGAAAGTTTTTGCATTGTACGTTATACACATGCATATTATTTAAGCGTAGAATTCTTCTAAGCATTTCGTTGCGCTATTGTTGCGGGAAAATTTTTCACCCTTCGGAAAACATAATTTTGCTTGGATCTTCCTTTCTCTCCTTTTTTGGCAACAATAAATCTCCGGCTATTTTTTACGCAGTACAGTAAAATAAACGCAGAAAAAAGTTGGCTTTTGATCCGGTAACAATTGGATCGTTCACAAGGAGAAATGTTACCGCGAATATCGCCTAAAAATGACACTGCTTTTCACAATCGTCCGCATGTCATGTATTACGGATTTTTTTGTAGCCGTTTTCGTTATCCTGCCACTGGTTATTTTCATCCCTTCCTCTATATTCAAAACCTGCCGCCCCATAACCCCCGTGTGTCAATTTATCAAAAGCGCTTTCAGGTCGCGGCTGTACGATGTCTCACTACGGATACACCAGTCGAAGTATACATTTTTTCCATTGATGTTGAATTTGAAACGTCGATACTCGAGTTCTTTGTCAGGCTGCTAATTATGCCGAGCCTCCTTCCGTCTGCTTTCCGAAGAGGGTCCTTCTACGACATGCCCTATTTGTGGTATTTTGAAAACTTCCTTTCATTCCAAGCCATTATTCAAGTCATTTATTACTGAGAAATATATTTGATTTCAGATCCTTTTCGCATGGAAATTTTATTATTCTTCTTGTCAAACACTCAAACCTTTGTGAACGTTTCCTGGTATTCTTTACGTATTAATCCAACTCATTCATTTCCTATATTTTTCGAAAAAACAAACTTTTCGCAAACCGTTCAAATACATTGTTTTAGATCATTTGCATGTCAATAGAAATTTCACTGCATTACGATCAATGTATATATATATTGAGCATATCGATCGACTTTTTCAATTCAAAGGAGAGTTCATAATAAATAATAACCGTATAATTTCTATTTTCGTAATGTTTGAAAATATCAACAATTAACCATTACGTTTTGATATTGTCATTATTAATATAAAACGTATTTAATGCTTGAAAACAAGTAAATTATGACAGAAACCTTGTAAATTTTTACTATTCAAGTATATTTTTACTGATGAAATACTTAAAGTGTTGACCATCAAAGATGTGGTATACAATAGTGTTCTGTATAGAACCTTGCTGTCCTCTCTGTTCTCTATATAATTTATAAGCTATATACATCGGTAATATTATTACAAGTCGATTTTAAACTCTTAAATAACTCTTAAATTATAAACACGAAAAAAATATCTATATCTATATAATTGTTTCGTTGATGAGAATTAAGTCATTTAATGGAATACTATGAACTAATTTGCATAAATGTGGAAAAAAAATATTATTGAAAGCCAATTATGTAATAGTTGTATTGATGCATCGTATGTAATGAAATGAAGGTTTTAATATCAAAGCGTTTAAGAAAAGGAAGTGCAATTCGAACAATATATCCCGGGGATTGTGTCTTTAGGGGCGATGAAAATGAATGGATGCGATTCGGTCGAATCAATCTGGGCGCAACTCCAATAATTCAATTTCGAGCGAGACGATCAGTAGCAAATGAGAAAAAGGCCTAGCGTTTCATTACGGGGCACCAGAAATATAGCCTTCGTCTTAAAGTAAATGCGACTTCATAAATATAAGTCTTCCCTTTGAGCTTACCATAAAAAATAAAGGAAAAAATGGGCGACCTTTTCCAGCGCGGATGTCCCTGCAGACGTGTCCTAATATGGCGAGAGCTGAATGAAAAATTATATGTAAAGAGAAAGATGGCTATATCGTGAGCTTGTATTGAATACCAGATGATAAAGGAAACAAGAAAATATAATAACTTTCGTTTATTTCTGCTTTGTCTTTCGCCGTAATAGGAAGAGATGATAATATGTATATATGAAATCCAATTGCGGTCAATATGACTGAACGAAATTATGCCCGATTGCTAAAATGGACCCAAAATATTCCGAATACACCATAATTCATGGCTCTATTTGATTCTTAAGACGGATTTCTTCTTACGTTTTACCAGAATCAAATATATTTTATAACCTATCTCTGATTTAGTGAATCTTGGTTATTGGTTATTTTTGAATCGTCAAATAGCTCTCCTTTGAGTCATTTATCAAATATCACATTCCAGTATGTCACTGTTGTGATAGATCATCTCTGAGATTATGAAACATTACGATCAATCCTTTAATATATATTTTTTTTATTTTAATAAGACTCCATCAATTTGATTGATGAAAAATGAAATAACGCATCGATTGAAAAATTCTACATCTTTTTGAATATCACTATGAAATTAATAGATTTATTTTTATTCCATATTTTTTTAGCGAATGATTAATTTCGACCATTAAAAGAGTAAAATATCCTATTAAACTAAGATCTAAGTATATGAATCAATTGTATTTAAATTTATTAATTGTTGCCACAAAAGTCTCTATATAATGATTAATTCAAAATTTGGATTTTATTTGCAGAAATTAATTTGTAAGATTTCATATGGATGTAATTTTAAAAATGTACATAGTAATTTTTATAGAAGCTTACTAAAATCATGAAAAATATTATCTAATTCCGAATATTTCTTAGTATCAAAATATTGCCCAGTTTGCTATATATACATACACGAGTATATGACCCTGTATATTTCTTGAGGAAGACGGTAAACAAATGATTTGTGAGAGGGTTGCTGTTTACGGATGTGTTAAAATTAGGCTAAATAGAATGTTTAGGTTTTTTAAATAGTAGCTGAGATGGTTTTCTTTTTCTGAAGGTGCCATATTCGTTATTGGATGTTGGCAATCTCCATAGGAGAGTTTTCTAGTTAAAGGTTTTTTTCATATGGATTTTTCCTATTGCCTTTCATATATGGTTAAGTTTGGGGTAGGATTGTTTAAATATTAATTTTATACAGTAGAGGTTTTATGTGTGAGTAGAGAAATTATAATTGTTTTAATTATATTTTTATTATTATTGCAAATCAGTCACTTTTGTATACTGTAAACATTTTAATTAACGTTTCAATTGATACTTTTTTAGATTAAGAAACCACTGATTGGAAATATTAATACTATGAATTTACAATTTTTTTCGGTTCCATTAAATTCATTTCCATTAACCGGATTTGCACCAGAACCTTCATATGAGTCTTAGGTCCAACAATTGGCCCGAATACCAATATTTGGCTTAAATTTATTAAATTGACGGCGTTCCAATTTAAAATGGAATGAATTATCTAGATTCTAGATGATTCAATAAGTCTATTAATGACTATGAAATTTTATATAATTTTTTGTGTCTTGTACATAAATTCAATTACTTCAGAAACCTCCAGACCAGAAATTAAGCTTGTGGTGTCCTATAAATAAACGTTGAATATTGTCGGACAGTGGACATCCGGTACTGTATTTTATTTGTCGTGTGGCATTTTACCGGAATAATATCAGAATAAATCCTGCCTCTGTTTTGAAAAGTCCAGTATGAACATTTCCGCCTTTTGCGTATTCTCTTTCAACCCATACTCGTGTTGCATCTGGTAATTTTAACCCTTGACTCCATAACGGAAGAGTTTGGATAGTGAAATGTCGCCATCGGTGGTAATGCTTTCATATTCGCATGTATTGTGTCACTCTGTACATAGGAAGCCTGACTGGTCGAATTATAGTAGTGCCTTTGACGGATCATGTTACGAATTTTAGGAAAAGAGTAAACCTGATATCATTGACGGATATTTAATTAAAAAATATTTAGCTATTAGCAAATGAATACCATTTATACGTATTTTCATACGAGTAAAGATTTTGTAGCAGAAAACCCTTTGATTTTGTTAATAATATTACATGTTCACATACATAAAAAAAATTTCATATATATTCATTATCTTCCATTTAATTTATTTTTATAATATGTTTCTCAAAATAATAAGATTTTAAAATTGCAATAATTTCACAATTGATCTATAGTTGTTACATAAATATGACTTCATATGGAAAAGTTATGTAATTTTCGATATATTTCAGGCTGGGATAAATTAACAACTTGATTTGATATATTATGTATGACAAAACCTACTACAAGCTACTTGTGCAAATTAACCTTTATTTTTCATGATCTTCATAAATTATAATTCTCTAATATGAAAAAATATTGTTTATTTTCAGGGTAGTGTCTTTATTATCCCTAAATCTTCATTTCATTAAAATAATCCTCTGATCCTTTATACTTTTAAAAAGTAACCTGAAGCCGTTAAACCTGTTGATTTAAAAAAAAGCTGAATCGGTATTATTATTCCCGATATTTTATTGAATCTAAATTTATTTTAAAATTACATATAATATGTATCAGAACATTAATGGAATATCCTATTTTTTATTTGGTAGATCAATGTAAATAACCATATTTTTATGAATTCAATCAATTACGATTTAAGGCCTATTAAAGTAGACCTTACGATAATATTTAAACTATCCTCTTTTTGGTAGCAAGTCATTTTATCTAATCATTTAAGGTTGTGTATATAATAACTACCCCTGTTGCATTTAATTAGCGCCGCCTATAATTTACGGATTTACAAAATGCTTCACTAACCAACTCATTAATCAATGCACTTTACCAATCAAAGCACATTTGTATGCTTAAAATTGAATGTAAGTCCTTCAATTATTTATTTCATCGTTGCGATATGATTGTATGTATGTTATAGCGTTTGTTTGCAACGCTTTCGTAGAATGTTACAGTAAGTAACGTTTTTAGCGACATTGTATGGCTCGGGATGCAATCCTCCATTATTTCCGAGTACCTACTCTTATTCGCATGAATTATTACAAAAGATAAACTGTTTCGGGAACTGCTCTTTGCGGCTATGGAAATATGACAGTGTTACGCCATTCACACCCCCCCACGAAAGAAACCCTCTGTACATATGTGAAACATCCACATATTTTATGAGGCAATTATTGTACGTGCCTTATCGCCGTTTAATTTCTCGCCGCAGTATTAATCTCTTATGCTTATAAATTTATCGAACGCCCTATAAATATTTAAAGGCTTCACTGTTTCACAGAATCATATTTTTTATTGATCAGATTTTATACGCTTTGTTCTTGTATAAAGAGTATTTGTCGCTTAGTTCGCATATAATTTAGAGTGATCTATTTGTTAATTGAAATTTAGTTTTTTTCTCTCATAAAATAGAGAGCGATGAATAACACTTTTAGTAAATAAAAACCATTTTTATGCTCAGCACCTCTTTGTGTTTGCAACTCTACTGATACAATTAGCGACCATATTTTTTTTATACTTGTAATATGGCCATCAGCTATAGTGTGAATTTATGTATTTCTCCATATAAAATATTTTTTGCGCGTTCATTTTATGAATTCAATTTTGCATTGTGCATAGACTAGTATTTTGACGATGTATTTTGAAATTCAAATCCCTGATACGTAGTCAAGAAGAGAAGGGAACGAAGGGGATGAAATCTCCCTTAAAATATGCCATTTTTTATGTTTCATATTTATTAAAAGCTTAGATATTATTTTATTTTAGGTTGTTTTTGTAATTAAAATAAATTAAATTATTTTTAAACAATGTAACTCTATGTGGATGTTATGTGTAACTTTGTCTTACGTATTTAACAACTTTATAAAATAAATTTGATTACGATTTTGTCGTAATTAATTTTATCTAAGAATACAATTCCAGATTTATTATTCGTTTGATCTCATCTCAATACCTTGTAATATGAGTTAGGTTCGTATAGCTAGATATGTTTTTCGGTACGAAATATGAACTAAATAAAGATAAAATGCTTGAGTTTCAACTCGATAAATGAATGTAAATATATACAGCACTAACGAAAAAATATTACAAATTGGGGACATTCAGAATACTTGTAAATGGCCTAGTTGAAACTTCGACAGAAATGTCAACTTACTGCAGAGAGAGTATCATATTAAATATTGTAATTATGTATTCTCAAAGTTTTAATATAGTAAAGATATTTTTATTTGAATACAATTGATAAATCGAATATTTTTTTGGAAGAATTGCTTTGGTTATTGCTAGAATTCAAATATTACAAATAGACTTTAAGTGACTGTACCCAAGCGAAAAAATTATATGAAAGGAAAACGTGTCTACCAAATTTGACTTGTAATTTGTTGAAGTTTACGAAAAATATCATAATAAAAAGGATCAAAATGATATTTAAAAAATTCAAAAAATAACATATTCGAAAATAAAAGCATAATAAAGGTATGCCAATTGTATTTCAATATTTTTTGAACATCATACAAAATCATTTAAAATAATTAAGTAAAATGGAGAGACCAATTTTATTAGAATATGTAGTATAAAGCATTTTGAAATATTTAAATAATTTGACAAAACTCAATTATAATCTCACATATTATACCTGGGACTGCTGCATTTTTTGATGATTCATCTAAAAATCTCGCCTGTTCTATTCTCTTTTCACCATTCTGTTTTAAAGTGTAATTTTGTTGTTATTTTCATATTGTAAACACTCAAATTCTTTTTATTGTTCACTTTTGTAAATTAACCATAAGGTCAAGATACTATTTTGCTAAATGCCATAAGTATCATCGAGTTGCTGAAAGATTTATTGTTTTTGATTTTTTTTTTTGCTATATTTCATATTCTATTAAGTCTTTGGTTACTGCCGCAACTGTGCATTTAATTACTTCTTAGCGCTTTTAATTAAGGGAATTGCCAAAAATATTAAAAGGGTTGAAAATACGTGTAAATGTAAAACGCCATCGCAACGATATATCGTCTATAATACTTTTTGTAAGACAACGACAATGTATCGTTGCTTGACAAAAGGAGGGTCAAATGTCAATTATTTATTTTAATTTTTTTTTAATTCAAGAATATTTTATTGTGATGTGTGACCCTAACGCAATATTTTCACGCGTTGAGATTAGTAGCTACAGCCATTTGTCTGGAAACTTTGTCTGCTGAGGGAATACCATCTGTGGCTCTCTAATGACCCACTCACTCCCCAAAAGCGATACGGAATTTTCAGAATTTCCAGATTAAATCGTTGTGGGTGATAGAAGTGTCACATGCATCGCTGCCGCGGTTGTTGAACCTGTCCATGTCGAAGTTGCATCCGATGCTTAAGTTCATATTGAAAATATTGACATTTTTAAATTTTTACGAAATTATAAAATAAATACAATGGGGAATTAAAATCCGTGTTACAAAATGTATTTCTGCGTTTAACCAAATATTTATTTATTTTGTTCTCAACGAATCTTCCAACGGTTGATTTAGGGATGACATTTGTTTTCGCAATGAAGGGGTGTTTTCCCCTGGCCTTCGCTGTCCCTTCTAATGGTCTGCTGATGTACAGTGTAAAATAAACACCTCAAAAGGCGGGTCCGTGGTATTTTATGGATTGCCTGGGCCGATTTTTTCCGTATGCGAATTTCTTTCGTTCGCACTTTAATGGGTTGTTTTCGGAACGGGCTAATTGTATGTTTTATCTTACGATAATGGACAAGGTGAAAAAATACATTCGGAACTCGTGAACATTTCATACAATGTTGATTTATACATCTTGGGTTTTCGTTGGTCAAGAATTGCGGTCGACCCATACCATCGAACTGTTCTATTTAATGGGAGAATAGTAAATAATGTGTCTTGATATACCGAATTGCCATAATTCTTGAATATCAATATTTCATACCAATTTTGCCCTTCTTCATATTAAATGGCAACGCGTCGGACTCGTTAACCTGGTCACTACACTATTATGTATAATTAATGGAGGCTTTCTGCCATTACAGAATTAATTTGAACTAAACAACGGTGTTTGAATTCGTCGAAAATGACAAAGTTCATTATTTAATATAACAATTTATTGTATACAAGTCCAAAATATATATTTTCTGAAAACATAAGCTAAAATTTAATATATTCAAAACTTTCGATCTTAAAGTGAATATTTAAAATACGAGTATATTATTTAACTTTGTTTACACGTTTTTGAAAATAATGTGATTCTCGGTTTTAGAAGAACATGCGTAACTTCTATTCGAAAAAAAAAACATTTTTACATGCGTCGCTAAAATAACATTTTTTCTTGATGCGAATGTCAGAAGCAAACAGGCAAACATGAAACAAAACCATTATTTTTATTTCTTTCACCAAGATGAAACGCTTCAACGATGCTTAGCATTAAAGTATAGTTACCGAAAAAAGGAAATAATGCGATCCGGAAACAATGACTTTGTTTCGACGCATATTAAAATCGCAAATCGAAAAAAATCACCCCCTTTCTTCTTAATCGTGAACTCTTGAGCGTTTTTCAACATTTCAGCAAAGTGATTCGTATCATCGGCACGACAACTAATGCAACCCCCTAGTAATACGGGTAATCAATCATCCTCGGAAACGCCGGGTTCGAGGTCGAAAGACGAGTATAGGTTCGGGACTCAACGTCGATACATATATCCAAACAAAATCCACCCTTATAAATCATGAAACGTTTCATGACGAATTGAAGTGCGCTTCAAGTGTCCAACTGAATGAGAGTTCCATAAGTATTTTAAACAGCATTGATTAATTCAGATGCCACTAATGAATATGTTAGATGTAATATTTTTTTTAAGTTTAAAACATATTTTATTTGCTAAATATTTTCAAAATATGATTACTCTTAATAAACCCATATCTTTATTCTAATTACAAATACAACTTTTATTCATTTTTAAATAAATTTTATATGTGTTGTATGTGAAAAATATTTCCAATAATGAATGAAGGACGCTTAGAATATCAATCATTAATGGTTTTTATAAATATACTAATGTTATAAAATGTTGAATTTATCATATGTAATAATAAAATAATATCTTTTAGTGACACGCAAAATGATAGTCGTAGTTTTGTTAGCTTTTTACTAAAATTAATATTAAATATTATATCATAGTAAAATAGGAAATGAATGAAATGTAATGTGAAGAAGATGAGATTTTTATGAAATATTTCATCGATCTGATTTGCGTAATATTATACCTTATGTCATACTATTTAAAAATTCAAAATACATTCAAGAAAAAATATTCCTCAAGAACCTGATCTGGTTCGCATATTTTATCGATTGTTCCATTTCTATTCTTTTTATTAAAAAAAAAATATATAAAAATCGTTTCTAACATTATATTTTAAAAAATGGACGATTTATTAAAGAAGTCTAATAAACGACATAAATTTTCGCTATAAAATATATTTCATCTATAGCTACAGGTCGTTGCGAGTATTTACTTGTATAAAGCAATTATGCTTGTAAGTCTGCATAATTAATTTTGTATGAACATATTTTTATTTTCTTTGAATAAGGATTCGATATCTGTTCCCTGTTTTTCCATTCCATTAGGGCATAATTCATTTAGTATTTTCCCTCGCAATTATATTTCGCATATTTGGCCCTTTACAGTTGTGAAATTTTGGCCTTGTTATCTTAATGCTTTTGATAATTACTTTCTTTTGCGCCTGTTCCATTCGGTTCAAAAGTCTATTGTTTGGTTTCGTTATCATGGCCCTAACGGATGTTCGTATTTATGTTTAAATTAATGCTTTTGAAGAGGAATGGGGGTTTTTTTGTAACGCGCGTATAAATGATGGATAAACTTTGGCTTGCACTTAGATTGGTTTTAGAGTTTTAGAATGTTAACCTGCCTTTTTTCGCTTACCGCAGTTGCAAAGTTTTTCAATTGAAAGTTTCTTTTCTGAAAATATGCACAATAATAAGGTTTTTCTTTTTTCATTTTGAATAACCTTAGATAATCGGTACGAATGTTTCAGTTCAATGCTGTTTTAGTTCAAAGCTCTTTAAATTATGTTTTCGGAACTGAATCAAGACTGTTTGAATTTTTTTTTTTTTTTTGGAATCATTCTTGGCTATAATATTGAAAATTTTCGCAGAAACATACATACGCACAAAATTACTTTTCAGAGTAGCTCAAAGAATAATAGTACTTTGGCCGCTGTTGCTAAAAGTCTTAAGCGTTTATGATATTTTACTTAGAATCAGATTTTCTTTCATGAAAAGATATATATAATATAATCTAATAGACGTCTGTATATAAGGCATTAAATGTGTATAATTTAAAATATTTTATAGATTATTAAAATTTTCCAACATATTTTTCACGTGTCCTTATTTTAAGGACGCATGATAATAGAAAATTCTTTGGGTTCTAGTTGAGGGATTGTAACTTGGTAACGCAGCTGTGCGAAAGATCGTTTGCTTCAACAAAGTGCTTCGGGGCAGCCTCATTGATCTCAATTAGGGGGTCTAAGAAAAGCGGGTTTGGTTCGATTCTACCCCACGGTGCCTTTTGGCCACTGGACTATCCTGCTGCTGAAGTCTGAGTGGGAGGACATGAGGGAAGAACGAAAGATTTCTACCATTATGGTTCGCATTACTTATCTCCCGAGGCGGGATGAACTGGGATGCTTCGATACATCTGTTCCTGTACTTATTATCCAGATTTAACGAGAGCCAATATTACACTGCCTATAACTCTCCACTGACGTGCCAATATTGGATACATAAGTAAATTCTTGAAAATATTTTATATCAAAGATATATAATATAAAACCCGTATCATCTCTTAAAAGTCTTCTTTTACAAGTATTTTTATTTTTCTATAAAATATGCTACTTGGAGTAGATTTTTGAAAGCAATTTACATATATTATCATTATTATGAATTTAAATCTGTCATCCAAATCATTATTATGAATTTAAATCTGTCATACCAAATGTGCTTTAAGTATTACATATCATAATTGTTATAAAATTATATTGAAATAATTGCAATAATTTCCAAGCACTAACTTACAAAAAAAATATTTTTTTCCGAAATAAAAATATTTAAAGGCGTGCCTTCGAAAATTAAATATTTATTGATTCCAGTCATGTCTTAGCCCTGAATCTTTCTGGAACAAAAATCAAAAACGCTTGATATATTGCACACCCAAGCCTTCGAAGGTTGGGTGAGTTCGACCGCAACGACTTTAAATAAAAATACACATTTATCAGATTAGTGAAATGGATAAGTCGTTTTTTAAGCATTTTTCTTTAACAGTTTTCCGTTAACATCCCTTCGTATTGCCATAAAAAATGCTCATAAATCTTCGAAAGAATGTTTTTTTAGACACCGATTTTTTCGAGCACATTTATTATTATTTGACACCCACTTATAAATATTTATATCTACCGCTTTTATTGTTATAATGCTTCATTTTTTTATTGCGTTAAAATGGCTTTACTCTGTGGTGAGATGTGATTTATAGATGCAGTGAAATGTACTTTGGTTGCAATTCAAGGGGTTGAAAGATGTTCTTGCTACGTCCCTGTCGTTTTTCTTGGGGGCAAAGTGCATACCTCTCCAAATGTTTAGCTTTCATGGGAAAACTTTTAGCACCAGAAGTGTTGCCTGAAAATATATCGGAAATAGTGCCTTGAGGAATTTGCAATGATATACGAAAATCGTTTATTTATTTAAAACCATCCTTATTAAATTTGAGCATTAGATATGAAACATTGATTGATAAGCGTCGTATCAATTTGTTTTTTCCTCTGAAAATTACTTATTATTTTTTCTGAATGTATTTTTTATTATCACATTGAAAATTAATTAAATGCTTCGGTGTGTTTGATATTGCAAAAAAAACTGTGAAAATATATATGCATTAATTAGAGACTGAAAGCGTTGTAAAAAAGGTTATTTGTGTAGTCAAATACCGTATGTGTATAAATATTGAAGGATGTATTTTATGAAAGGACCTTTATTTTAACGATACCGCAGGATACGGGCATAATTTCATGATGGTGGCAATTTAAACATTTTGTCGCAACTTCTTTGCATTTCAAAGGGTGTTATTGAATAAAAAATGTGAGATTTCATCTCTAAAATATACCTTTTCGGGTGTAATTCAATTTCATGAGGGTATTTTCCCCACTGCTAAACGTTCACATGTTATTGATGGATTTAATCGCGGAAAAGTAATTGAACCTTGTAAATGAGCGAAACGATTTTTCCTGGCGAGTTTACGCTCTTTTTTTTAGAACGGATCGGCATCCCAATGAAATTCATTTACCTAATGGTTTTTGCGTCCTAGGAAGCTTTAAACGTTGGTCGGTAGGGGTGGTGTGCACAACCCACCGCTAAAAGCGCATACCGCTTTTAATTCGTTTTTACAAAGTGCATCCTTTTAACACGAATCACGGACTCAATCCTTCTTCTCAGATTTCCATGAAATTTTAATGAAATTTAAGAGCAGTCGTTTTTATCCGAACATGTTGACGGTATTAAAGCACTCTCTCAACTTTCTAGGGTACTTTATTATAAACATATTTTGTTACTCAGTTAAATATACCTGCCATAAATGTAACATACGTTTTCCTTTTGATTATAGATTCTGTAAATTCTTTTAAATACAATTTTATTGAACATGACAAATCAAATACTTAAAAACATTATTGATCATTCCTATTTTAAATCGTCAACTTCTTTATTTAAATCTTCATACGTTTCACCTAAAGCTATAGTGTACTATATTTATCATTTTATTTATCCCTTTAATAAAGATTCTCTTTGCAGATTCACTCGTATAAATAAATATTTAAAACAGGTTTTTCTTATCGAGTCAATAAATTAATATAAAAATATACTTTGAGCTAGATAAATCTGATGATCATATGTTAATTGTTGTTTAAGTGCTTTATAAGAATGTGTTGGAAAATATGGTCATTGAACAATCAATATTTTGAATTGAATACAAAAGTATGAAATCATAGAAATTGATTAATGGCAACTGCAATACTTTTGAATATTAAACTAATCCAAATTCTAGAAATTATTGTGGATTTTTAAAATACCAACATATGCAAAATTCAACATAAATATTATTTGAATGTTTAAAATAAAAATTAATCTTACAATCTGAAAATCTAATCCATCAACATTTAATGCATTTTCTAACCCTTTTTTACGAATAATAATTCGTAATTTAAAGAACATAATTATAAACACAGCAATCCACTTTTTATCTTAAAATTATTGATTTTTAAAATTTTATGGTTAATGCAAGAAGTAAAATTAAACGTTTTGGTAGGCTTCCGATGACTGAGTCAATAACATACGACCTAATACGATTTGCTACCCCCATAAACGGGTAAAGGCAGTGTAAAATGAAAAAAGGCCGACTTCGGACGGTTCTATCCTAGTGTCCCGGGAGTCTATTTACCGCAATAAACGGGAGATACCGCCTCGGAAGCAATCCAATCTGGATCTGGGAAAAGCCTCCTCAGCATCCGCCCAAATTGCATTAACCTCACACGCCATATCTCACTCCGCCTTTAAATTATTTAATAATGTACTTCGAATCCTCTAATGCCTTCGAACAGATATGTTCCCACTGATCTTCGGGATTTGTTGTGAATGCTTTAGTATTTTATTCTGCATTCATCCGGGAACTTCTCGAAATTAATCCGTTTGGATAGTTCCATTTGTGAACGCTTTCGATCTGGAGTATTTGACGATGTGTTCGGTCACTAGATCAGATCGGGGATTAAAGACAGATCCAGTTTACTGGTGGAAGCCGTTCAAGTGGTAATCATGCCATTTTCCGAACCATTAGTTGTGATTGCAATATAATCAGGAAAAGGGAACATGTTCAAAGCCAGTTAACCACCCATCGTATCATCTTGTTAAGCATATTCTCAACTGTAGGCTACGTATGAGTTTTTAATAATAATTTAACAATATAATTAAAATATTATTTGAAAAGGAATTTAAAACACACTAAATATAATAGCGAATTATATTTATGCAAAAAGTGTTTTTCTTCGCGCTAAAATTTTGTGGTTATTTACATTTTTATTAATTACTTATTATGTAATAAAATTACATTTTTTTAGGAAATTACGTTCACCAGTTATAATGTCATGAATAACTACTCTTTTACAAAAAGTAGATCTAAAGTGTATAAAACTGAAAATTAAATTCATCTTTCTAAAGCTTAAAAGTTGAAAAATAAAATTGTTCACAATTATTCATAAAGCTTAATCTTGTCATTTATCTTTTGTGTATGAAAACATTTAGATAGTAAAAAAATGAAAATGATAAACATTAAATTTCTAATATTAAAATTATACCCAAATGCTATTATGTACTTAATCAAATATAGTTTTTAGTGCACTTATTTAATAATTTTTGGTATATTGATTCTGGAGCTAAATACGTAATATACAAACGTTGGTCTCAAGTCTATGAGAAATAAATAATCCAAACATATATTCCAATAAGTATGTTTTTAATGTTTTAACACGACCGTTTTTACTATATGATAGTGTAACGAAATTATACATGTCTAAAATTTCGTAACTCTTCTTGGGTTGTTTCAAAATATTTTCGTAGTTTTCCGTCGGACATGTTCATGCTCAATTTGAATACAGCTAAAAATAACCAAGATAGTAAAGAAAATAATATTTCTCCACCAAACTATAAAACCCTCGTGTTCTCCATCATTTTCCTAAATAAACAGCTATTATTTCGAGTAGAAAGGTTGTCAACTACTCTCTTTGAGATTTCTCCCATTTACAGTCATTCTGCCACATACAGCGGACTCTTTGGTAATAAGCAAAAAAAAAAAATTCATTACGAAATCCTCGACGCTAAGAGCTCCTTGAGATTGCCTTTGTAAAAATATTCGCTCTAAAATAAGAACCGCTCTCTTCTTCTGTGTAATTTCAAGTATCTTTTACATTTTACAAAGTAAAAAAATGTGTTACCATTCGTGAAAATGTACCTCTTCGATCTAACTTAAAAATTTAGCATCGTCGACGAATATTTAATAGAACGTCCCCTTTAAAGCAGCGCCGCATAATCGATTGTGCTGATTTTTTGAGCTGTAGTGAAATATCTCGATGTAGTTTATGTCAGCAAACTGATAGTTGTGCTCAGTTAATCAATCTCTTATAAATGCTCCTGACAGTTTTTGACATGCCTGTTATGATGCTTCTTATATTGGATGGCGTATCAGTTGTCACATTTCTAATCGAATATACAACATTTCTTATATCAAATTATTTTCTTAACACAACATCTAGATGTTTATTTAAGTTCCTGATAACGCTGCAACTAACCAGTTAACGAGACAACTTTATTTAACCCTAACGTTCGCCGAAACTCAAGTCTATCGACAAACTTTTCTGTTTGGCTGTAGCAAGCAACTCTTAATCGGTTTTTTAGTATGCTCTTATCGAACCGAATCTACTTCAGCCTCCACATCTTAACGCGTACAGTATGATTTTTTTGCAAATTGCCGAATCCACGAAATTCGAACCTTAACAGTTTAGCTGAGTAAACTCTAACTGTGAGAGGTTCCCCCTCGATTTATTCGTCCATCATAAAAGCTTCGAGAATCAATGTTGGCAGAACAAAAGGACTTCCTTTTGTGTGAAGGTACTCGCAAGCTTCCCCTACCCATTTGGATATTGAAACTCTTAGCCATTTCAACAATGCATATGATATGCTTAGTTCGCATATTTTATTTTTTTTATATTAATTTATTATTCTTCTTTGAGATTCGCCCTCTCTTGATTCGTAACTGGGTCACTTCTGATATTTTATGTGCACTCTGATTCAATTGCTGCATTTAAAATTAGCATTCCATTGCACGTAAGTTTGTTTAGGTATATTTGGTTATTCGTTAGGTTTGAATAAAACCTCATTTAGAAACTCGAATTACATAAACGTGTTAATTTTGTTGATTGAATGCAAAACAGTCAATCGGAATGTACATTGTTACTTTTATTCAGAATTTTAACAATGTCACAAAAAGTTTCTTTGAAATTGTCTATTAAATATTAGCACCATTTGGGAGCAATTCTAGATACACCCATCATCGTTGAAAACTTCCAAACACATTGTCCATGAGATTCAAGACTGGTGAATTGGTGGCTGTTGTGATGCGCTGATATTCAAACGCAGGTTTTTCGATATGCAGTGCAGTTAAATTTTTAAAGGAATTAGAGCAATTTTCGCAGATTACAATCAATTCAAACACCTTCATCACTTTCGGAAAGTTGATTTTTCAGACGCCATTATTGCTTTTTGACTGCTACAGTTTGTTTGCTTGTAATTTCACCATTTTCACACATTTAAACTGGACTACTGGATACTAACTTGAACGTATTTTTATAATGCAAACCCAGATTTTCGTAGTAAATGCAACTATAAATACGTTAATTTGATCCTTAATTCATAACATATAAATATTAATGCATTTATTCTGGATGTTTTTGCTAGAAAATTTTTCATCATTAATTGGGTCAGGAATATTATTGATCACTCGAAGTCGATCTTTCAACTTTGTCTAAATTGTTTTTGTTTGATATCAAAGGAAGCTGTCTACTCCTCGTCCTTTCTTGTTTAGGTCGGTCGCACTCAAAGGAGCTCCCTTGCCAAATGAAAATTCTTGGGGTCATGATGCAGGGGTTGAATCATCCGCTAATTGTCTGGCTCGCGGCCAATGGGTCGGACCGGAAGCGACCCCGACTTGACCGCCCCCCTGACGCCCACTTCCGGCTCATACCTTTTTCTTCCACCCGCTTATTAAAAACACCGGCGCAACATCCGCAGAAGGAGCCCAGGTGGAGATGGGAAACGGTTCTCGCGATCGGAATATGAATGGTCGTTATTATTTCTGCTTACTACTTTGGGCGATTCAGGCCGCCTCTTCGCAACACGTACACTCAATATAATTTATACGTGTCTTAATGCAATATTTTTGGCAGGCTCTATAATTGCATTGTCGTCGGAATGCTTGAAAGCCACTGAATTCCGTTTTATGAGCGATTTTATCTGGAAATCCAATTCCGATTGAACTTATACCTCCAATATAAAATTTCAACGAATTATTATTTAAGGGTTGAAGCGCTAGCTGGACGCATAAAATTGCTTAAAAATATCAAAATGTCAAATTCAGAACTAACTAAAAAAGGTGCTTAATGGAAAATGTCTAGTACTTGTATTGCTCATGACACCTATCATACTTCCTAGACGGTTTTTTTCGTTGCCTGAATGAAATGTTCTCGTTTTGGGATCTTCTCACAAAATATTTCCATCACTTCGACGCTTTGACCAACAGTGGTAGACGTTTTTACCACGACAAATAATAAATATCATGGTTCCATTGTCGTCACGGGAGCATGCGAACCATTCAAAATACGTATACATCCCGATCTACAAATTGGAAGAAACATATACCGATCCCGCCGATCTAGAAAAAAACCGCCTTCTTTGTTGCGTGGAAATATTTGGTAAACGTCGAAATCGGTCAATTGTGAAAAGTCGAGGATTCCAAGCCGAAATCCGTTCCATAATAGAATATTGTATAAAATCCTCGCATGTTGCGATATAGTTATGAAATAACATTTCATTACTTCGTTATTGAGCGTCTTTGCAAGATGAAAGACTCACAAGGTTGAGGTAAAAGCTTTTTGAATGACACACTTCAAACGTCGAAGTTGAGAGAGCATTTTTTGTTCTCCTTTACCCTCTTTGTCAAAGGTGTATCCATCGAATGAGATATAAACTCTTTAACTTCTAAAATGAAATTTTGAGTTTGGTCTGCGCTCGCTTTGTAATTTTAAAGTATTTTCTGTATCATGTACTTTTTATTTATTACAATAGACGAAGTTACCGGTTTTGTTCGGAACCAATAAAGCTTTATTGCTCATTTAAGATGTGACTTATTGCTCTATTTTGTTAGTTTTTCCAATTTGATCACTTCAAAGTTTCCTTATTTGTGTTGACTTTTTTCAATAAGGGATATTTGAAATATACAATAGTATGAGTTCATGCAGAAAACAACTATTTATAAAAGTCGCTTGTTTATCCAAATAAATTAATATTATTGATATTTTAGGATAAAATTGGAAGAAAGAAAATCGTTCTGAATTTCATTCTTCAAGAATCATAAAATTAGTTAGTTAAAAGCTTCTTTTAAAACAATCTGCGAACACCAGAGCTTATGCTTGGTAAACTTTTTTGACAATGGAACCGGTTTATATTACCTTTTATTTGTACACATTACTTACATATTTAAAATTAAAATGATGTTATAATTCAATATAATATGTATTAATTTTAATAGAATGAGAAAAGAGAAAGGAATAGGCAATATTAAAGTAAAACTAGGACGTTCTTTGCATGAATATCGTGCAATATTGAAATCGTAATAGGAAACTGCGCATATTGAGGACAGAATGTCAGAATTTGAAAGACTTGAATGCGTAGGATTGGGATGGGATCCATAAAGAAAAAAAATGTTCAAGAGAAGACTGCGGACTATATAAGTTTAAGAATTACTGATCTAGTTAAATGTATCTTCCTTGTTAATCGAGAGATGGGTGTATATTATTTGGAATGCCATCGGTTCCAAATTTTGCTCAGTTAACCTAAAGAACCTTGTTAAAATATAGTTGTTTTCTTGTCCGAACGTTTCAAATTCGCTCCGCCTTAAAAGTCAAATTTAATTTCTAGTTTTTAAAATTTTGAAATAAAAATAATTCAAAAGGGTCTTCAAAACTTTAGCTCTGGAACTATGTTTTGAAATAATATCCATTGAACTGATATTTATTTATTTAATGTCTATAATTTTAAAGGCAAAAGTATCCAACTTGTACCACATGTCGCCAGTAATACACTGTTATTTTGATGGCACACGCTCGTGTTCTGTATAGGTAAGAAGCAGTGTAACCCATCAGCTTAGGTGATATATTGTTATTTTTTCTTCTTCTTGGAATACAGCCGCCTGAAAATGATCGATGGTGTCATGTCACACTCTCAACCCGCGACCCTATAAGTCACGCAGCCAAAACTTTTTAGAGCCTTAATGTCGGGCAAGGTGTGGCTTATCGAGTCACCTACATTTCACTGGTTCTAATTAGTCGGTGGTCCTCGGCAGCCTGGAGGCCTAATGACTTAAGCGCTGCCCTAACAGCCGCCCCTAACGGCCCAACTTTTCGAATAACGTCTCACGTTGCGTCGCCACCCCTCGCGCCCTTTCTATCCAACCACGTGGAAAAGTTCGGCGGTTTCGGATACAGGCCGTATTTCATGTCAAATTCAATTAATACCCTTTAATCGAATTTAATTTTATGCCCCTCCTAGCCCGAGAGGATATTATTTGAGCCCCGATATTGGACAATTTTACGTCGATGGATATTTTACGCCCTTGAAAATTTTATATTTTGTGACATAAAAGTGTCCGGAACAAAAAGCGTAAAAATTGGAAACTATTGGGGCAAAAAATGCTTTATTAAATTTTTGTACTTGATTGATTTTTAAATTAACGAGGAGAAATTTCAATTATTTTTCATTAGTTTTATTATTAAAATATCTTGGAATAAAAAAATATATTATGGGCATATTTTAAATCAACTATCCCATATTAGTCAAGTATTTCGAATATGCATAACTCTTTGCTATGCATCGTTATTATTGTGTCTTTTCGGCTGACAATCCTTTGACAAAAATTAGCATAGGAGGAGTCGGTATTAAAATGTTTTCCTCTCCTTTTGGAACCTTTGGTGTTCGCAACTTCTATCGTATGGGAATGTGGAGAAATATTGGAAAAGTTGTGAAAGCCTTTTACTCTTTAATAATAATGCGGAATATGAGACTCTACTGCCGATCCTCTGTTTAATATTAATAACCTGCGAATGCCGTATTTTGCTCTTTATGTTTAATTACTTCGCGTTGATGTTGATGAAAGTTGTTGTCTTCTTGTTAATTGGGTTTCTCTAATTAGCATTTTTTAGCATGCATATATTCTGATGAAAGTCTACAATTACACAAATGAAGCAGTTGGCTCTATATTTTAGAGCCGTTATTAGCATACTTTTGTTCCGCACATCCAGTAAATCAAATCATGACGTTTGGCCCCGTATTTATATGTGCCGAAAAGTTTTGATTTATTTTAGGCGAAATATTAATAAGATATTGTTTAAACAGTACTTGTATGTTATGCTCGAACGTTTTAAAATTTAGCGTTGTTTGTAGTACTTCTTCTCGAAGAAAAGAAAAGTTTTCAGCGAACAAGAATAACGGTAATGCTTATACTTATATGAAAAGCTTCTATATTCGATCATTATATTTACAATATGAGCCAAAGCTATTTTTATTTTGTATGATGTTTTTTCCAAATTTGCCATTTATAGTTTTGATTGCAGATAATTTTAATTGACCACTGAGGATACGTTCTGAAGAAAGTCATGATAAACGGGAGATCGCGATCAATGGAGGAATATTAATTAACACTTGAGTTGAGTTGCAAAAAATAATCTAGTATTCGTTTATTATGTAAAATTTTTCGACAACTGTGAAATAATCCGTTACAAGCACGTTTTACTGTACTTATTTGCCCCGTAATCTTCTAATAACTCCATGCATGGATATCGAAGATAAGGTGCTTTTTGTATTATTTAGATAATCAAATTTCATACGAGAACAGCTTATAAGATGTAATTTTTTCGTATGTGGTTTAGTGCAATTACTGCCTTTGCTCTTCATTGGTTAAGGGTTATCCCTGTGATGACTTTCCTCTTCGAAGATATTTAGAATATCATTTTCGTAATTGATTTATCTGATTAACTTTTTCCAAACACCCTTAATACACGATGTAACTTCATTTCACGCTTCATCGATCTTTCTGATAGCTTTCATAATATTAAGTCATTTCCACCAAATCTGTATCGCAACTTAAGTTTAATGAATTATACTTACGCCTAACAAAAATGCCGAACGAAAAAAATCAAAATATCGTACTATAACAAATCCCTTATCGCCAAGGTGGCAATACATTGAGATTATTTGTATATTTAACCCATCATAAAATTATAATCTTGATTATGAAGTTCATTTTCTATGTAGATTTATCCTAGGTAGGTTTTATTGTAATTATTTCGATATTGCAATGACCGCATGAGGCGATCAATAAAATCCGCTTATGACTGACTGAATTTGCAACAATAATTAAAACTATGCTTTTAAAATACTTATAAGTTATCTAATCAATCATAAATCCTATCTTTTCCGAAATTCCTGTGTATCTATATCGGCGGTGTATATCTCTTCTTCTTTTTATCGCTAATTTTTCCACCTCCGGTATGCTTATTAGTTGAATACTTTCATCCCCTATGTCAGAATGTAGACATTCATAAATAAGTGCGGTGACACTATTGCGTATGCTTTTCAAAATTTATATATTTCATGCGCAGCTCTTTGAAGTGGTTCCAAATTTGGCTTTCCTTGTGCAGCCCGAGTTTGCCCCCAGGGGTAAACAACGGGCTCGAGTGCTACCACGTGAGCTTCTCCGCGATGTGTCGTTCTTCTTCGTCATTGCCACGTATAGCGGCAATCAAACGGTGCCTTTATTTCAGAGTCACAGCATCCCGGGCTGGAAATCTTCTTCGACCCTTTTCATTTCGGCATTAATATTCACCTGGCCCGAAAGGTGTGTATTTCATTTCGGCCCTTTTAACAACGCAACCCCTTTTGTTTCTTTTCAATTCGCTTTTGGCTCGTGTCGTGACATTTAGTTTACATTTATGATACATGGCCTATTATTGTTGTGCGTGATTTTTAAACAGGAAAATGTACGCTTACGTGGGCAAAATTTTCATTTTTGTGTTCAATCGGGGAGACTTTATTAACATTTACGATTCCTTTCAGCCGTTGGCTTTGATTTTATTTTTGCTTATTAGGCTTTTCCCTTAACGTTTCGCTAATGTGCTTTGTATTTACGCACATACGATACGATACGATTTAACCTTTTTTATTAAAGCTGAGTTTTTACAAAAATAATATTTTTCCATTTTCCACATTTATTCCAAAAGTCATGCGTTGTTTACTTCATTCATATGTAACACTATGTAGCGATGCAATGCTGTAACATTTCAAATAAAAATGTCTATGCACTTTTTCTATCCACAAAACTACTATCCAAGGTATTTTTTTATCCAATATATTAATAATGTTTCGATTTAAATTTCTAACAATAACTCTTTTTCGTACACTGAAGTTTCTTTATTAAAAAATACCATTTTTTAAATCTTCAATATAATATTAATAGAGTAAACAATTTTATAAGAGAAAAGAATGTGGGAGAAGAATGTTCGAGGGGCAGTAAAAAAATAATGAATATGAATTAAGCTGATGGCATTTTTGTAAGATTGAAATAAAAGGAATATTCTAAATTGTGTACCAAAAAGAAATTCCAATAATCGATTTTAACAAAGAATCTTTTTAGTTTGAGAGCTATATTTTTTTCAAATTTGGACTTAACAATAGAGTAAACCAGTGATTAATTTTCAATCGACAAAGATGTCTGCAACCCTATGTTAATAATTAATATGATAATTAGAAATATGATTAAAAAATATTTCTGTATTGTAATGTTATTTTTTTGAGTTCCCTGAGTCTTTTTTATCTTACTTGTTACCAAATTCTTTACATGAAATTTTGACAATTAGTTAAATATTACTAATAATATTTCTTCGTTAATTTTTCACAAATTTTATTTAATGATCTTCAGCTTATTGATAATTCATTTTTATTGAAAAGTATGTTGAATAATTGGATTCGTTTTATAACAAAATCTTTGGATATATAAATCTGGGAGATAATCTATAATACACATCAAATATGTGTTTTATGAAATTCGATATATTTAATTAATCTACAAATAGTGTTACAAAAATAGTATGATTTTTGGGATTTTATTCGGGGATTTAATGGGGTGAAATGTCCCCTAAAACTAGATTTTTTGGAAATTTATGTATGATTACCAAAAATCTTGTAAAACTCTAAGAATGCTTATTATTGAAATCCATTAAAAATATTCTAACAGTATATTTTTTTCATTTCTAAATTGATAGCATTATTATCAATGATATTTTACTAGTAGCTAAATTTATATCTGTTTCTTTCGAAAAAATATTTTTTGTTGTTATATTGTATACCTGTGGCATATTAGATATTCAGCTTAACAATCGCATTTTAAAATATAATTGCCAACCACATTTCAAAAACGTACATTCCTTGTTATAAAGGACAAATAATAATTTGCTGGAAAATATATATAAATTTTGGTTGAAATGTTTGTTGGTATTCCTGTAAAATTACATCTTAACGTGCAAATATTAGTAGAAATATTTGTTAAAAATATATAGTCATATAAGTGAATAATGGAAGAGTTGATGAATATTATTCAACATTTTAAGCTTAAAATTTAGCTTTTGTACTGATTTTTATATATCTATAGCTTTATATTATATTGAACAATTTTGTACACTTCTAATAAGATTAAATTTGTGGTTAAACTTTCACACGACATGAAAAGATCGGTTTTATGTTCACCTTATGAACAATATTGTAAAATATGTTACATTAAATGAAACATAAAACCAATATCTGATTTTAATGCCACTGAAAATTTCATGAAAGTATATTGAGTACAAGCTTTAATTTATGTATTAATTTTGTGCTTTATTTTTGAAGTCTTCAAAAACGGTTATCTATTTAACAAAAAGATACATACGTTTTTTCTCATGTATGAAAATCATTTTAATTTAAGACATTTGCTTGTTGTCGTTTTCTGATTAAGCATTGTCAAATTGCTGTTTCATCGTCACAAAGGAATTCTTGTATTGATTATTGTCTAATTTTAATATCTGTAAATATAGAGCAAATTTCACTTGAGCACGATCTCTATTCTTCTTGGAGACTCTCGTACTTTGAAAAGTTCACCCCTTCTGTTGAAGTGGTTGCACGTCTCAAAGGCTTGTACTGCAGCGGTCTTTTATTGCACTCTGCTCGCTAAAGAGAAAACTTGTTTAAGATAAATTTCAATAACAACGTTGGCCTCTATTCACCGTTGTCGTAACATCGTTACGAAACCGAAACGTCGAATGGGCGATCATCTGTCCTTAGTTTTTATTTTATTTTGCTCATACATTCCCTTCCGTATATATCTTCCCTATCTAACTTCCATAAAACTGACGCAGGCTACACGAAAACATCTCGCTCCATATGAGTTTTATTTTCCGGGAGAATCGAAAAACGTAATAAAGAAATTTAAATTGCTACGATGACAGGGAAAGGGAGAAGCAACACGAAAAAGAAGTAGGGTGAAATATCAACCAAGGAGAACATTAAGATTGAAATTACATCGTCTGCACCACTGAATATGGACTCATTCTTTCTTCGCATTTAGTTAAGTGTGTATCTTTATAAGTGAAGAGCTTTCTCATCTCTGTATTAATCCTACGTCCGGTGGATTTTGGAATTTTGTATGGAAATATTGTGAAAATAAGATAAGATAAACAAATTTATTTTTTACAATTTCCGATGTCATAGCACGTAGAACACTTTCGCATTTATACACTCTTGCATGAATGAACATTTTATACAACATTATATCGTTGCTTTGTGAAATATTTCACCCTTTATGTAATACAAAATATGTAGCTTCTCAAGTCGTGCTTCGAGTAGATAAATATACATTGATATATGACATAAACCTCTCAAATAAGGATAATACATTATTTTTTTACCATTTGAATTTTCTAAACGAACAAAACTCGTATTTAAATTCGTTTATATTTGGATGTCATACTTTTGCTCTCAACATATCTCTGTTCGATCCCTCAATTTTGCTAGTCATGATATATGAAGAAGGAATATAAACATCAGTATTGGATTTTGTTTATAAAATATTTAAGTGATTTTTTAGAATTTGAAAAGAAAAATATATGCATATGAAAAAAAAAGTGTTATTTTGTGCATAAGTGTGATTATTTACAGCAAAAATCAAGTACATACACAAAATTGTGGAATTTTTTGGCTGTCTTTTTTAACTCTCACTATTATAAATAGTCGCTGATAAAAGTTTTTAGTACATTTTTGAATTGATTACTTTAGTATCATCAGCTAATTTATTCGTAATAAAACGGGAAAAACAATTTAAGCTGATTATATTCATTCATTTAATGTAAATTACGAAGTTTTACCAATTATTAACATCAGAACACATTACTTTAATTAAATTACTAGATAAATTATATTTATTTTGTTAGTTAATTTTTCGTTATTTAGCATTTGAAGAAATTTATATTATTTTCGTATAATCATATTGTAAGATCGTTTATCACATGTAATTCAGGTAAGCAAACAATATATTGTTTTATTCAAGTGCCGTTTATAAAATGTGTACATATGTACATGCGACCCTTATCCAGTCTTTATTATCCTCCATCAGAAGTTCAAAGCTTTAACAGACGTATCTTCAATGTGCTTGGCGAACCAAAAGCAGCTGATGCTTTGAAGTTCCTTCGAGAGCTATTATGGAGTACTTCTTCGCAATAAAACCTTGGAATTTCTTCACATCCAGACTTTGCAATACAAGTCTAGCCCGAGTTGGACACCGGGTTTCCCTCTATTTCAGTCACGTGTCACGGCTGTTCCCTTTTCCCATTTGACTAGTAACCCCGTTTTCCAGCAACGTCCCGACCCAATGACAGCTCAAATGTCTTATTACATTCCTCTGTTTGTTGCAACTTGACTTTTCTCGTCCACTTATTCACATGTGTCACCTTCACATAGCCTCACCCCTACATCTTGTACGAAAAAGCACTTTTGCCAAAATAAACTTCAGACACGACCATATATTACGGTATCGCATTAACATATATAAGATATAAATTCGAATGAACGTCGAACGGATACGTGTTCATTTGCGACTTCGGTAATTGAAATATTGATTTTGTGCACTCGCTGAAAATTGAGTTATAGTCGATTCCGTCTACGCTCCTAAAATATAGATTTCGCGTTTACGTCGATAAAGGTGAAACTATCCCGTTTCCAATTTGTCTTCCCATTTAGTATGCATAAAGCGTTATCCTTTTCCTCACAATGGGTCTTTTGACTGCCCAGTACTTTCAAGTGCTCAACATGGCTCAAGTGCTAAAAAAATTGCTAAATGATTCCGTGCGCATAAATGCCACGTAAAATTATTTGATTAAAACTGTAAGATAGAAAATATTTAGTACCAAAATTGATAAACATATTATTATACAGAGATAATAATATTAGACATATTATTACTTCGAAATTATCTTTTATTGATTGAGAACCGTTTTAAATTTGATAGATACGATGGGAATATTTCGACAATTATAGCTTCAGAGAAATGAGCATCACAATAATTGCAAAAGAATGATAAGTTAGTAGTAATTTTAAAACATAAAATAACCTAATCCCACCAAAAGTTCATAGAATGTAAATTCTAGATAGTGCCTAGTCTAAATACCATATCCAAAGCGCTTTTTGTTTGATTTTGATGATCATAAAAGTGTGTTCTTTTTATGATTCCATTTCATTCATCAAATTTAGGTATTGTTTTTTTCCGCGGTCATGTCAAATTTAGCCATCGTTTGATTACATTTAAAATGCTTTCAGACATACGAATCATAATTTAAAATATTTATTTATCTCGTTTTTGGTTTTATTCATCCATAATATATTTGATGAAGTTATTGTTTCGTTTAATATCATATTAGAGTTTAAATCTCCTATGAATTTCAAGTGCTATGATTTGAAATTCAGATTTTCTTGAATTTTACCATGCTAAAATTTTTAGGAGCGATTTTTGTTTGAGGAACGTGACTATCGCCGAGTAGACGAATTTTTTAAAATTCAAATTTTATTTAAAAAAATATATTTTTAAATCTTAATATGTCTCTGTTTGTATACGATAATTTCGCTCATATATTTGCTAAGCGCTGATAATATTGTAAAGGAGAATATTATCACTATCCCTGAAAGTAATTTTGCGCAGATCTCTACTTTATCTTTTCCATAAAACAGCTGACTGCTGCTGACAATCATTTTTTGCATTGTCCCAAGAGCTTGGTGTAATTATGCTGATTGTTGTAGCAGAAGACGTAGCATTGTTAAGAAAGCCTGCCGTTGATCTGAAGCGGTTGAAGTATTGACATATTCGCGGAGGGGCGGATCTTCTGTGTTACAGAGGCCATAAATCAATGTGGTAATTCCGCGGGGGGCGCAACCCCCACGGCGGAGACTCCCGTCCTCCCGTGTCTCCTTTATCGCGACCGCGCACGCCACTGACAAATGCTTGTTCCTAGCACCCTTATGTTTCGATGCCTATGAATCTTCCGGGTGGTGAGCAGCCTTCATTGCAGACCGTTTCGCTGCGATGACAAACCGCCTACCTTCATTCATCATAGCTATCCGAATGTCGATACTATTGTATGTATTCCACGTAACGATAAATCCTAACGTCGTATTAATCAGAAGCGGGAATCATTGTTTCAGGAGATGTGTGGGTGGTGTAAAGCACTTTTTTTATTAGCAAGCTTTTTTGTTCTGATACGCAGTAGTTTCCCCCTAGAAATAAATCCTTATATTTCTAAAAAAATATCAATTTTATTTTGGCAAACAGTAGATAAATAACACTTACTTTATATATATAGGCGATAAATATACTTTTATTTTAATTGATAATTTAAAATTTATCCTGTACGTAGCCATCTCAAAAATACGGATATATCTTATATCTATAATATATGAAGGCATTTTCTCAATTCGATGACAATTATGCAAAATATATATTTCTTATTTATTAGTCTATTTATTTTTAATAATCCTTTCCACTTGGTTCATAATCTCGAATTGTTTTTTTTATTGTGCTTGCCAATTATTTTTATATAAATTATTAACCATAAGTCGTTAATTTTCCATTAAATATAGATATTTTAGTGAATTCAGAACTTTTCATGTGATTCTAAGAAGTATATTTAAATTCAAGATTTGAACATAATATATATTACGAATATTTATAACACACATGTTTTTGTATTCAAAATGCTATATATTTCCGCTCACAATAAGACATTATTTGACGAGTTACTATAATATTTGTATTGAAAATGTTAATCATCGTTCTGGGCAGAATTTCAACTAATTTTTCATGAAAAAACTGGAATCTCTTTTATGTTAACGATTTTCTGTGTCGAATGTATGTGTGCTAAATGTATGTTTCCGCTTCGGTCGAGGCTGTGGTTTTATTTACAACTTAAAACAACGTACATTCCGCATGCTTGAGACTAACTTTTAGATGTATATCCGTATTTGGTCCTTAGCTTAAAATTCGTCCTTATTCAACGCATTTAATTAAAATTGACCCATGAAATATGAAGCAGCTTTGCTGGTATTTTATGACTATTTAAAACCGGAATAATGGTGGAAATTTCATATAGTAACTATAATAACAATGCCATAAGCGATCACTATTTATATTATGTGACTTCGATTCGACATAAGGAGCTTTGGTGTCCTGTAGCTGGAAAACGTCGTTATTCGCATAAACGAGTTCAACTTTAAAAAGTTCATATTTGCCAAACATGCGTAGGACTACCAATAAATAAACATGAATATATGATCGCCTCGAGGTCTGTGCTCCCGGAGGTACTTGGAATAACCACGGAGTCGCTTGAATATGGGATATGAAAATTGTATGCCCATCGGAAAATTGTTCATGGGATGCCCTGGAGGCTTTTATCAAGTTGGGCATAGTTCATCGTACCTGGTGAGAAATGTGGGCGTCTCAGCATTGTTCTTCAGCTCGGATCGTTCCGGAATGTCAAAAACGGCCTGCGCCCTTCTCCATGGTGTCGGCGACGTTTTCTTTCGCTATTTTTCTCAGACGTTAATACCAATCCTGTTAGAGCTAGCTTCCATTACAATAATCGGAATTCTACGGTATTTAATCCTGCCATTTTCCTTAGTCTCGGCAATTATTCACTTGGATAGGCAAATTCGAACTACGAACCTTTGAGCTCTGAAAATGACTATTTAATAATTTAACACATTCCTTATTTTTTATTATTACGTCATTAACGTTATTTAGATAAATGTTGTTTCCGTGTACATTTTTTTGGGATGAAGAGTTTTAAATATATCTCAAAATAATTCCATTAGAGTTTAATCGATTGTATTATTTTACCTTGTCAAAATTTTATATGAATACCCTCATATGATATACTATATCATATTAATAATATATTTTTTAGTTGAACTGGATGTTTTCAACACTTACCACACCAAAAACTGGGCTCTAACCAAACAGCACTTTAACATTAAAAGGATAATCTTGTCATGGCATCAAGTATAATAGTATTTAAGCAGTTCAATAACATAGATACTACCAAAAGAAAAATAAGTAAACATCGTCAAAATAAAACGTTCTGTTAATGGAAAAAGAACCACTAATCAAATTTTTAAATACAAAATTTTATATTACGTAAATTAGTAATATGCATGTACATATTTCTATATGTTGACATAATAAACATACATTTTTTATCGTATCAGTATTTGTTGTCTATTTTTCTTAGTCGCTTGGAAAATGATTGATACAGTATTCATAATTTACACTTACTAATTATCACTTATCTATCTTATATCTTCCAGTACTAATTTTATAAAGAATAAGTTTCATTAGTATCAGATATATCAAAAACGGTGTAAATAATTTTGTATCTGGATAAAAATCAATAATATTAAATCGTTTGTTTTAAGCAAGAGATGCTTGACTACTTATTTATTTTTAATGGACTTTCTAAGTATAATTTTATTCATAATACATAATGACGGAATATCGTTTATAATTGCATTGTACGAGCAAATATAATATTACTACTTTTATTCAGTACTATCTAGGAACTTTGGCTGGTTTTATGAAAATGAATCGAAATAAATGCTTGCGATAAAATTTTAATGTATTCATATTGATGTTATCCTACATATTTCTTGATAATCAAATAACAATAGAATTGTTAACCAAATTCTTGATGTTTGATTGAATTTAGCATGCAAATTAATTATATTTTGAATATATATATAGACATAATATATTGGTTTTTTCGTCTTTATATATTAAGAGTTATAATTTAATTGTATCGACGCGATGAAACCACCCAGACTTTTTTCATAGTCAACTTACGCTTTCGCTTTTATATTATGTAAATAAACATTTTCCAGAGAAAGAATCGAAATAAGATTTTGCCTTTGAAGAAAAAAATCATTTCTCCACCGAGATTAAGCTCCGTGTAAGATCGCACATAATTTATATTAAAATATCCGTGATCCCCTGAAAAACAAGCTTTTAGCCGTTTATACATATTTATGAATCTCCGTATCGTAAAAGAGTCTTCCTCTAATCAAGTTATCAAAGCAGTAAAATACTTTTTTCCAGTATTTAACGCTCTTTTAGCTTTAATTACCATACTTTTGGCAGCATCGTACGGAACTTTTTTTTAACTCCATTTTCCACTCAGCTTTGTCCGCATTTTACCGCTACGCACACCGAATCCGATAATCCTTAAAATCATAAAGTTTCTCCGAAGAAAAAAAAAACAGTTCTACGTACAAAGATAAATTTTAAATTATATCGCTAACGGGAAGCAAAGTTTAGCCGTTAAAATATTCCATTTTTTCCGACGTATCTTGGGTACATTACGCTCAGAGATATGAAGTTCCTGGGCTATCATTCGAACACCTTGACAGATGTAATAGGCAAAAGAAAACCTCCTCCTCTAATGTATTCTTTACTCTTAAAAATTTCATTCGACGTGTCTTTAAATAGAAAATGAAGAAAAAAACCCCCAACTTCGCATAATATATTATTCAGGGAGAAAATCGTGTCTCCCGACTTGGTCGATGAGCTTCGAGCGCGCAGTATATATTGTATAATGCCTTGGTACTTTGACACTCCTGTCAAAGCTAATGTGACCGTCACCACTTTGTAAATTGCGTTCATTAACAAAGTTGGATTATGTTGTCCAAGATGGGTGCATTAATTGAATTATCTAATATGGGACATATTTCAAACTTCCATCAAAACTTTCTATCAGTTTGGTTTTGCCAATATCATCACGTCTCCATCGCAACAAGCAGGTTAATTTGATACTCATCAATTTCGATTTTACTTCAAACCCGGAACAAAGACATTAATCTTCTGCCTTTCCATCACATTGAGAATAAGTTAAGAGTATATGTTATAAGAGAGAATATGTTTTTCATTTCGATTATAGATGTAAGCTTCAATTGTAATTTTTTATACAATTACACATAGCCATCATCGATTAAGGCTTTATTAAGATTTGTTTTCTAGTAATGATGATCATCTTTAAATTCTTCGGCTTAATTATTAGCAAACACTTTTATTGCACATTATTTTATTATTCCCGTTTGCCTTCTATATATGATTAAGTCAGAATAAGATTATTTGAACAGGAATTTTAATCAAAGAGAGGGTCTATGAATGAACATTTTAAGTAATATTTTATTATTGCTGCAAATCCAATGCACTTATAGGAGCACGAATTCATTAATTACCCAGTATTAACGAATACATTTTCATTAAAAAATAATAATTCATTAATATCAACAACTAGAGTGAAATAGTATAATTAAGTTTTTAATATCTTATAAATATTAGCTAATATTTGCACATGAGCTATAAAACTGATTTAAATATCTAAATTAATAATAATGAATATTTATAGTTAAACCAGTGTTGATATCCGTATGTATAATTAACGACTAGAACCTATTTTATAAAATGTTATTAAGTAATGATTTATTGGATTATACTCCTGTTGACTTATTAGTTTTAATGCGACATGCTGATCTTCATCTGTTGAGAATTCTGTTCTAACTGAAGAACAAACTAAGCTGGCTTTTCTCAATTGTTTCTAGAGGAGTTTGTTTTTGGTTTCGAAAGCCTTCGTGATCAAAGAGAGTACGTACAAACTTTTTGCCTCAATGAAACTACAAATTAAATCCATTAAAGTAATAATACAAAAGGTATTTCTACATCACAAATGCAACAAATACATTCAGGCTTAATATTTTTGCTTTATGCCTTAATTTTCGTTCATCTGTGCATTTTGCATGAAATCAAAGCACGCAAAGGTCTCTCTCCAATTATCTCGCTAGAAGATATGTAGAAATAACTCATTCTTCCATTTATTCTTTCCAATTAAGACAAAGCAATCCGAGGAGACCGAATCAAACGATACCTATAATTACATGCGTGCGTGCCTTTTCCCAAAGGATCCTCTCGAAGACAATCGCAGTCTACATTAAAACCTCCGCTTGGAGCCGAGTCTCTTCCTCTGAATCGATCCTCATCGTCCATAAATCCCTTTCGTATTAACAAATGTATTTCTGTCTCTAAAGCTTTCTATACAGCATAAATATCAGTTTTATGAATGTGCACAAAGTCAAATCTCCGCAAGTCAGATCTCAAACCTAGAGTTGAGTAGGGGAGAACAAACATTGTTTCATTGGGGGATTTTATGAATTATATAGACGCCGGTTAAGCTATTAAACAATAGCTATTGGAATTAAACTCTGTTTTCTATTTGTCGTGTTGAATATCAGGGGTGATTATATAATCCGCAGGCTCTCTAATCTGTCAATGACGGAATAACCGCGCAGCCGAAATATTGACATCACACAAAGGGCGCGTTCAATAAAATCACTTTGATATGGAATAAAAATAATCGATTAATAATCAAAGGACTTGTTTATTAATAATGTAGTAGCGTGTAAATTTACCCATTTCGTATTTTATAAAAACAGCTTTATAAATGAATAAGGTGGTGAATATTTTGACTTTAAAAGATATTTCATAAAGCGAAGCCATTGCCGGGGGGTCCGTGAAAATATAAAAAAAAAACGTTTATCTATACTTGAATAAGATATTTTCGTGGAATTATTTAGAGAAAGCATTGTAAGAAGATCTATTTTGACCAAGAAATGTTTGATAGGGTCCGCCAAAAAATATTTGAGGGGGTCCGCCAAAAAAATTTTGCTTAAGAAGGGGTCCGTAGACTACATAAATTTAAGAACCACTGGTTTAGACAATAATGTGTTTCAATAACATGTTTTTATTTAAAAATTATATTTTATATTTTCCATTGTGTGGTATCTTTGAAATAAGTCTTCAATATGCAGTCCTGGTTTTCGACTACACTTCTTTCAGGTGACTTTCTTTTTGCCATTTTGCAGTATTATTTTGGAATATCTTAACAAGCGAGAATGCCTAATTACAGTTAAACGTAATTTATAAAGCTTTATTTGAAATTCTGCGAAGTATCTCCGAAGCTTGTCGATTTCTTCACTCTCAAAAGGCGACTGACTCGCCACGGTTTTTTGCATGACGAGTGTGGAACGACCGCATTTTTAATATTGAGTTATGTTATCTCTGATTTGTCGGAGCAATGTTTTGGTTCGTGATAAGGTTTCTTAGACATTTAAGAGCATTTAGAGAATTTATATACTGATACATAATTGAATAGAGTTAAGATTCGTATGGTTCCTTGTGCGGTGGCCGAGAGTAGACATACCACCGGAATGGTAAAAAAGCTTTGATAGCTGCGAGTACACAAATGACCGAATTAATATCGATATTCGATTTTGAGAAGAAATACATTTCATATATATAAAATTTAAGAAGGCTAAAAGTTCATAAGACATATTCGATTTATTTTCGAGCAATGTCTTGACGCGTAAATATTACATTCCATATATTTTGGACGCTGAATAACATTTCTGAATACAATCTCTACTTCCATTAATGATTCCAGCCATATACACATAAACAGCTCTTTGAATCCGTTACTTCGAAATCCTTTTGTGTTAATAAATGTATTTCTGATTTGTATACCAAGGTTGAATTTTCATTAATTACACGTGCCTTATTTGCGACGTAGGCATGAACCTCATTTTTCAGTATTGTCGATGAGAACACACTTCCATAACTATACAGTTTTTTCCTAATTATGTATATTTTTCTTCATTGTTATCGTTAAATTATATTAGGTTTTCTTTTTTCAATTCATCCCCAGCGGTTTCTGTAAATTAACTTATTAATTCTGAAGGTCTAACGTTGCCTGATTAATATGTTTACGAAGCCATGTTTGTCGAAATGGTTTCTTTGCCATCAGTCGTTGAATCTTAATTCTTGCCGAATTGGGTCAACTCTTAAAATCTCCATGCATTTCGGATCTCATGTTTATTCATAAATGGAGCTTTCACACATTATTTCGAGTTTGTATTTATTTAATTGATATCGTATATTCTTCTACTTGAATTTTAAGACAGAAAGTTGTGTCACTTTATTATATCTACGCCGAGGAGATAAGATAATTTTATTGCGACATTTTTTCATCCCTATTATCATTTCTTGCCCTATGTGAGGCACTTTTGGCAGTCGTAAAACTTTCATAAACCGATAATGATCTTCTTGTAACCAGAGCTATAGCTTGATTTATAGCGGCAATGAAAATAAGGGCGGAAAACGTTTTACGTGCAACACTCTCCAGTGAATATAATTTGTTCATTTTTCGCCAAACCGTTAAAGAATTGATACTCATTTTATTGTTATATGAAACATTCATTTTTCAATTGCAAAAAAGATTTAACATTTATTAATAACTGATTACAATCGTGTGCTAATACGTGAGTATGTAGGCGGTATTACTTTTTCAAATATTAACCCAGACAAGAACACGATAGTATTATATGTTAATTGGCTTAAAATTTACTTGTTTCTTCTTTGAAGTTTCGAAGTAAAGTGGAATTACAAGTTTCTCGTCTGGTAACTTTCTTTGTTGAATACGCACATATCATCTTTAAATTTAAAGGTGCTTATTAACACTATACAACTATAAGTACTCTTTGACTTCAACTTGGTATTTAGTTTTTCAGTAATATCTCAATCCAGTGTTTTTTAAATGCGTGTATTTAACGAGAAGCGGATTTCAATTAAAACAATATTTTTTCAAAACTCATTTGATATACAAAATAGTATCGGTAATAAACGAAGGACTCAAAATGTAAAAGAAAAAAGTATATGTAAATTTTTTTAGTTATCTCTTTTCTAGAAATAGGACTATATTATTTGTCTTTTCTTTTAATACACAAGTTAGAATTTAAACAGCTTACAAAATAATTCCAATAATGGTCTTTGCTTTATGTGACTTATTAGGTTGTTCTTTACGCTCGATTTCTAAGAATAATTTGCTTGGATAAATTATCGAGCATTCATTTTAAAGTTATGCCAGCTTTATAAATATTCATGTTTTCACTGCATAGTGCTTCTACTGTTACTTTTATTATGGTGCTACCAAGCTAGATAAAATATTAATTTTTATGTTTATCATGATTGATAAATCAATGTTTGATATATAAAAGATAATTGCAAATAATATTGTATGCAACAAAAGTGTGATTAATCAAATAGACGTTTATCGTGTGAATATATATATTATTGAAATATTTTATAGCGTATCTTCACGTATGTTTGATCAACTTAAATAAAGCCTAAGGCTATTCGAGTTTGTTCGATCGCTCTAAATTGAAACAGTGTAAATCAAGGGGAATAAATCTTCAACACCTTGTTTGTATAATGTAATCATATCTAAATGTACGACTCATCGTCAAATCTCATCAATAAACGTATGTATGCTTGGTCAGTTTCGAACAATACCAATTGATTCAGGATACACATTTCATATGTTGATTTTAACGCATGCAATTGAATATATACACATTGATTGCGATAGTTTTGCACGTTTTACTCATACTATTGTTTGTATGAAAGTTGTTAAGCCGATTTCATAAATGAACAACATAGATTCCGCGATGGATGTTTTTAACTACAAAATTGCCTTTCGCCTTCGTATGAATTATATATGAAGTGATCATTTATGTATGAATCAAACATACAAGGGCTGCTATGTTTAGTTTTTTCTCGGGAAAGCTCATCGATCAAAAGCTCGCAAATATGAAAGTTTTCTTCGCAATACGAAGGCGCTTCACGTCAGTCTGGTGCGTAAACAGCCGGCGAGGATTATTAATAAAATGAAACAGAAATGCGAAAACTTCCAGGGTTAAAAAATAATTAATGTTTAAAAGTGCTTATGAAGACAAAGTTTGCTGTACTTAATCCTGTTGTGCATTTCAGTATTCCCATAGAAGCACTAATGGCCTTCCTGCAATTAATTCTATCCTTTATGCTTGTTATGCTTCATTATTTACTTCTGTATTTGACTTACATTCTAATCAAGATATTTATATTTGAAGTATTCAAGATTATGAAGAAATCGATAAAGCGATGACATTTAAAAGCGCTAATTACTCGATTTTGCGTAAATTATATATCAAAGTGCAATTATTTAAAATTAAATCTATATGCTGATTTAATACGACAAAAAATAATTAATACAACCATATCTGCAAATCATAATTTAAAGTCAGTGCTACACATTTTCTATTAACAAACTTTGGATATGTATATTTTTTATTAAACATAAATCATCTTTGTGATAGCCTCGTAACATATAGCGCATAACTTTCTGGCGTTTTACGTGTTAGATGCAAGATTATTTTACATTATCTACTACGTGATTGTATTTTTTAATTTAAAATTTGTCCTCTATATATTATATTCTCGTATTTAAGAATTTATAGGTTTGTAGATTATAGATATTTGTTATGCTATGAGTATCTATCTTGAATTTAAGCAAATTAAATGAATGGCAAATATAATACTTTGTAACGATGTCAACTACATTTAATGTAATTTTACTGTAATAGTTCAGTATTTATCAACAGTATTTTAATAAAATTACTTGCTAACAAATTTTTTGACATTTTATAGCGTTGGTTAGACTTAAATATCGAATTTATTCGATTTAGTTCAATGATAGCGTTCGTTAATTATTGATTAAATTATATTTGTTATTTAATCGCAACCTTTTTTGATAAACATTCATCATTGTTTATCCCATGCAGTTTGTGTCCTTAAAATTACAACCCCTTTTTCGCGTCCTTTGGCCTTCGTCCCAAAATTCTCGCGAATGAAATCCCTCAAATAAATAATAATATTTCATAATGCTCTTTTAAGAGAAAGAGATTATGGCGTGACACCCCACGAATTAACAGGCTTACATTGTTAACAAACAAGGATCACTCAGTATTCGTACAATGTCATCCGGGATCAAGTCCGGCGAACCGACCCGAAACTTTATGCGTAATCAGAGAGCATGTATTAATTATAATTAGTAATGAGCTTAAAGGATTTTAACATAGACGAAATAAAATTCGCGGAAAAACTCAACGGCTAAAAACGAGAACACTTTTCCCCTAAAACAAATACCTGGAAGATGGCGAACATGATTAAATTGTGTAATCCTACTTTTCATCGAATCCAACTAAGTATAACATTATATCGTTATTCGGTATCGGTATTTTCGTAAGTTAAGAATACTTGACTCGGACAAAATATTTGATTTAATTAACATAACTATAAATCGAGCAATCTTATGTGTGATGCTAGCATAATCTGGATGCAGTAAATTACAAAATGCTATCCTTTTTTCTATCTCCACAGCCATATATTTATTCGCGGTGTGCAGAAGTAATTTTCTCCTATGCCATTTACTATTTTTATGTTTTATGCAACGTTTAACGGGAATAAAAGAACATCCGGCCCGAAGTATATCTGCATGTGGATGTCTTTTCATAAATTATTTTTTTCGCACGCCATGCAAAAAGGACGAATCTTCCACCAGGATCATAAATATAGGTTCGGGTGCGTTAAAACATGCGGCGGTTTTTTATCCTGTCCCGAAGGATATTTTTCAAAATTTCGCTTACTCGTGAAGAATGCGCGTGTAATAAATATTGGCGTTCTACGCTGGTATTAAGAGAGAAAATTGTACGTTCTAGACACGAAGCTTAAGGATTTAAAAGCGTTGATTAATTGTCTTCTGTTCGAATCTCATGCTTCTGTGCTAATTTGTATTCCGGGACAGTTGCCGGAAGAATTCCTACAATCTTTGTTTCGGCCATGATACCTTGGACATGTAAGGGAATGTGTTTTCTTCTTTTTTGTTGTTTCGCAGCTTATCTCACGTCAAATAGAAAATATTGACGAAAGCTTGCTTATTTATTTTTCGACAAGTTGTGAAATAGAAATTCCTTTTTCAAACCTAAAGTATAACGCCTCGACAAGATATCTATACTGTATAACAATAATAAAAACCGTCCTATATTTAGAATGATTGATTTTGTTATAGCGTGACATTATTCTTATGCGATGAAACGACACGTTTAGAAATATTTCTTCAATGTAGAATTTTGCTACATGAGTGAGTTATATATACTTGAATCGGTTTTTCAGACACACTTATTAGTGAGGTTGTTTTTGTTTAGAAAATAGATTGATGGATTCCATCAGCAAAAAAGAGATATAAAAGTATATGTATAAATATTATTAGTATCAAACAATTTTTCATTCTTAATAATCGAATTATAATAATAGTTTATCGCCCTGTGGGAATTTCAATATACATAATGTAATGAAAAACTCATTTTATTACTTGAAATACAGATTTATATTAAAACGTATCAAAATTTTCAACATACTTTTATCAAAATGTATTTTTATAAGCTAAAATAAATCTAATTTTATATATGCTAAAAGACGATTTTACTGATAATTTTAGTATGTAGTGTGCTTTTATAAAGGAAAACTTAATTCAAATACCAATGTTTAATCAATCGGCTATTTCCATGATCCAGATAAATACATTATTTTGTAGATTTAAATGTTTTTTTAAAGAATGTTACTAAGCAAGTCATCTTTTCTTTGCATTTAATATCAAACAAAGTGTTTCTAATTTATAACAAGTCCATTAAATAAACTTCTTCGTGGTATAAAAATACACAGTGCAATAGTTTGAAGAATTGTATCCTTCTGTATTATGTAAGCATTTACGTTCTCTCGTATGTTTATAAAAACGAGCGACCACATCAGAAGCTTTTGTAATGAGACCATATTTTGTATTCAAGTCTTAGTTTATTCTTTGGCTGCTTGGAAATTCCATTCGAGCTCTGGCTTATGTCAGCTTTTCCTCTTTGTCCAAAAAGACATCCATGCATTGCAAGAAAAAATCTTCCCAGCTCATCGCCTTTTCAAAAGGGTGCACCGACTATATGAACTCGGCATTCCAACAATCATCACACAGTCGATTCCAGGAGCACTTCTCAGTGATTTATTAGTTGGAATTATTTACATCCCTGTTGTCTACCGTAAATTACCATTAAATTAGCGACTTCTTAACTTCTGTTTCCCGGGGTATTATTTCGTTGCTTATTATACTACTTGAAAATCAACCACAGACAAGTTCATAATTATGCAGGGTCGTGTCGGAGTTTTCGTATGAAATTGTCAGGGAGTCGTGTTTTTGAGCCCCCGCAACGTAATGCTTATGATTTTTTACATCTTCCTCGTTATGTGGTACTTTGAACTTTTTCATGCGTCGTAAACATCCTTTTTTCATTACGAAACAATTTCGACGAGCTTAATTTCGTTTTTTAAGACCCCGAATTTCTGCCGTATTTTCTCCCGGGTCCCATTCGGCGACGGACTACAATGTCCACTCCCTTATGAAGATATATGAATGACGCTGTCTGCCTAATGCAAAGTGGGATTTAGGTTTAATTTGGTTAAATGATGTGATAAATCTAACATTCAAGTTCATCGGAGCAGTGTCGGAAAACGATCTTCTGATACTAATTATCCGATTTTCCTTCAGGCAAATTTTACATCTTTGACGTCTCGCAGTATTGACATTGATAAATTGCCACATAATCGTAAAATTAAAAGGAAAAACTAAAACCCACTATAGTGTAAAAGCTAAAAAATTACATTTACTACATCACAATGAATATGCCTTATCATAAAAAGCTAGGGCGTTTTCAATGGACGCTTCATCCCCAGTGAATCAAAATACTTTTTTTCAATTTGTTTTTACCATCTTTTTATTTCACGCTTTTTATGTGCGCTGGAGTTTAGTGAATTAATAGGCTCTGTAGAACTTTTCGACTAAAAATAGGTGTATTTTATTTCATTCGCATAAAAGACTATTTTCAGCATGCTCCCAATATTTCATCCATTACATAAATGCGAATGTGTATACAGCGATAACGAAATTTATTCAACTTATTCCCAAACTTTTTATTCTTCACATGACATATCACTTTAGAAAAAAACATTCAAAATCCTGCATTGATTAAATTGAAAATCAGTAATAATCCATCAAAAACTAACAAACTATCACTCAAGATCTGATATTTATACAACATTATTATATGAAATATTTATAATGGAATCTTAACACATCTTCTACGGAAAACTTAGATTAGAGTTTTCGATGCGCCATTAGATATGAAATAAACATCTACATCTATGAATATATATGTAACATTTCTGAATTGGAAATACTATTTGTATAGTAGGCAGATATTGGACATAATAAGACACATTTGATATATTAGAAAAAAAAAGATTTAATTCACCCCGTAAAAAGATATGTTAATGTGTCAAAATTCATTATTATCACTCAATAATCCAAGAATTCACATCGATTGTCATTAAGCCTAATTATGTAATTGACGGCAGATTTATCTTTTTATTTAAAAACAGATTTTGCTAAATGCGAAGAATTTTTAATTGACTTGTGATTTATTTTTGGATATTCGTGGACATTTTTGTTGATAAATATACAATAACAATATATTTCAAATAGAATGACAGTTATATAAAGACGTTGACTGAATTTTTGATGTCAAATATGAATGTGTTAAAACGAACTAATCAAGAAACTCATCTTTGCTCGACCACTAGTGATTTCAAATATTTTTTATATGAACATATATCGTTATAAATCATGACTGGAAATACGCCCGAGCTCATCAAAATCATCATCAAATTACGCATTGACAGTGATTTGTAAATTCTCTAACAAACAATGATAGGGAAAGAAATATGTGGTATACTCCTGAGGGCAATGGCAGGAACCTGACCTTCCATGGGGCACTCGCCGGAAATTAACCTCTTAGCAGCCAGCCTGCTAAGGCTCATCATAGGTAAGTTACACAGATCAGATCAAGTCATCATTAATTTCAGTCCGTGTAAAGACTAATGATTCCTACATGTACATCAATTAAAGGCGAACACGCACATGAATGCTACATATCCTCGGGCCTTTTTAAGCAGCTCCATTTCGTTTATCAATCCTACCTCGACTGGATACTTTCTAATAACATACTTCCCGTAACATATATCGTATTTGAATACATTTTTTTAATCACTTCCTCGAGAGTTTTTCTTTGAGATGCTGTACATTTTTTTTTATAAGCTCCTTAATAAAACTTTTGAATGAAAGGATACGAGCTTAATGAGTTTTGTAGTTGCTTTTCAATTTCCTTTTCCGTAGCGATCGATCATCCACCTTATGTTCGGTACAGCAATTTAATCGTATTGAACAGAAAATTCGAACCAGTGGCTAAAAGCCACGTTATAATATATCGTGCTTAATATGAATATCAAATGGTAATTTTATATTCGATCATTGTTATTTATGTCATATGGAGCATATATATTTAACCCGGATACAAAGGGTAGATTCATTTTATATATATTTAATGAAAAGTATTTAAGCTATATAAGTGTGTATTCATTTGCTGGATAACATTTTTTATTGATTTCTATGTTCGATCAAATCTATTTCCAATAAATAACTTACAGCACTAAACCTAATTTGTAGAGAACTAGGAATGATGCATCGGATTCGAAAATAATCGGATCCCAGCCTACCAGATTATGTAATGGAAGGGTATTTCTAGCATTAATAAATTTCAACTTCGAAGTATCGATCCAGAACGAATACAAGTTTTCAAATTAACCGTTTTGGAACTTGTAAGACAATGCAGAACACTAGTGCTTCCTGTTTCAAAGTTGCTGAATTCCCACGCTAAATCTCAAAAGCGGAGCAAATTTGTTATATAATAATAATTTTATTTAAAATATTAAGCCGTGCTTATTGAACCCTATGCAAGGATATAAATTCAAGACACTCCTGAAGTTCATCCTGTATCACGTGTAAATTATTTTCTCATTTACAGTTTGGCTTAAGGACGGCTGCTTGCATTTATCTGCAGCCCAGATTCACCTGCAGTCTTTAAAACAAAGCGTATTGTAAAAATAACAAAAGAGACCTTTGGACAAAAGCCAAGAAAAATCGGAGATGCAATGCAGAAATGTAAAATTCAGAGTGCAAAGTCTTGTTACATTTTGTGACTACTTTAATTATGATTCCACGCCATCCCCCATTCCTTAACGCAAATCGAATGAAAACCCTCTCGAAATGCGATACGTTTATTTCTAATTCGCAAACCGTGAAGCTGCGATCCTTTCGGCGTTTCTGCGACCTTTGCCGCCATAAAAGCTGTCTCTTCTGCCCACGGGCCTTTTTTTATTTTTTTCCGACGTTGTTTTGATCTTCCACGCCATTTAATGGACAATATACGGCAAACTGTTTCCCATTCGGGTCGTTGTCCCAAATTTTGTCAATATTTAATCTGGAGCCTCCCGTCGGTCCATGATGGACGAGTTCTTCGGATCCCGAGGGATGTAATTCCAATTTATCCAATCAGAAGGGGATAGATTTTTGGCGAAATTCATCCTTAAGAGACTCAAAATGGGACAATAAAAAACGACTTTATACTCGCTTTAATTGATTTTTAAAATGCTTACATACGAACTTAGCGCTTTATTGGTTCATTATTAAAAAAATATCTTGGCTTTATGAATCTGGATTTAGAATTTTTACTTTTTTGCGAAATAAAATTGTAAACTTACGCTTAAAAAAAAAACTTACGCTGGCAATTTATAAATGTTATCAATAATTCCTTCACTTGCAAGTTTTTGTAAGTATTTATTATGTGCTATTTTCAGAGAACACGTTTATATACAATAGAATTTAAGAGATAATCATTAACGCTTCTGTCAATGGAATGTTTAATGTCCTCCCGTCAATGAAACAAATAAACTATCATAGGAAATATACGTGGTTCGAAAACATTTTCTGCAGTACAGGCAAAAGAAAAATATAGGATTTTCCTAACATATGATACAAAAAGAATTTCTTACGATTAAATATCATAAATTATTTTATGGAACGAAAATATTAAAATTCCTTTACAGAAAAATGAAGAAAAACATAATATTTTCTACAAATCCCATGTAAAAATATCTAAATCTGGTCATACCTATTTTATTAGGCTCTAGGTACATAAATATAAAATTTTATAGTGCCGAATATTTGGGAAACCCGAAAGTATTCGTATATTTAGTAAAAAAAAGTTCAGATTTATTAATATCAAAAGTTTTATGTGTAATATTATAAAATGTAATTCCCTTCATTTTTCAGCACATATTCCCATCGTTTTGGCATTCCTTCAATCCCTTTTTTGCAAGAACTACCCGGCTTAGAAGCCCAAAACGATTTTAAATGCATTTTCAATCCGTCGGGAAGGTCCGATAAATTTGGAGGATATGTTAGCATTTCCCAATTTAATTCCCATATTTTATCTAGTGTATATTTTAATTATCGACAATAAACTTGTGCAGTTATAGTTTCTCCTATGTTCTTTTGCATATCCTACTATTTGCAAAAAAAACCTTTTTCATAGCCAATTCAGGCTTAGGGGTTAGAGTTGGGGGTTCTTTTCGAGAAAGTCATTGATTTTTTTTTCATATACTATCGTAAATGAGCTAAATATTTCTCATCACTCTCTACAAGGCTATTCAAAAATAAACTATTTTGTTATGTTATCAAAAAGGCGCAGCATGTGTTTCGTCGCTCGATTTTGTTGTGTTCGGCGAAGGCGTGCGGTACCCATCCTACCCCATAACATCCATCCTATTCGGTTGTCGATGAATTTTAAACGTGTTTGTACAGTGGTCTAAGAAGATCCCAGTCTTTGCGATAACTCCTCGATTGTTTGCCGTAGATTTAACTTGATTAGGAATTCAAGTGCATCGTTATCAAAATTCTAAAATCCTTCTATTCTCGTTTCATCCCTTATCCTTTCTATCGGCTGATTTAATTTCGGGAACCTATATTCGGGAATCCTTAAAAGGACAAATTCAGAGAGATTTTATAAGACCTATATATACGTATCTACTATTAAAAAAAACTCATTGCAAAACCATTATGATCTGGCCAGAGCGTCTTATTGACAGAAGAGTTAAATACGTTAGTACTTTCAACCGCGACCATTATTTACATCTTCGTTGATGAAGAAGAGTTATTTCCATGAGATACAAATCAACCAATTTGATTTGTTTGTTTGTTTGTTTTTCATATTTATACCCCATTTTCAATCATTTTCTGATATAATTTATTATGAAATATTTAATATACATATTATCTAGTAAACTTCCAATAAATTTAATGAGCGTTGATATATTCCGAATCAAGTGTTAGAATGGGGTATCTATATGTAACATAAAGCAACCACTAGACCGGTAGCGCGCCTAAGTTATTATTTATTACACAAACACAGCTTTCATTATTTTGGTAAAAAAAATCCGTTAACAAATGGTAAATAAGTAATGTATAAAATCAACTTTCCCTAGGAGCTAAGAAGTTTCACTTCTACTGGGTATAATTTCGCAAATGCACCGTTAATATTATTTTAATATAATGCATTTTTAATTGACTACATCTCGGTACAAACTGTTGATAAAAGACGTTATCTATAAATCGTGACTAATTTTCGGTTCATCCAATATTAAACCTACAATAAATGGAAGCTTTGGACATAATTGGATCCAACCGATGCATATGCTTTATAAACCAATTTCAGTTGCAACGCTAAAGTGATTTTCTCTGTTGTCATAACATGAATCCTTTTCGAGTTTCAGTGTGCATAACAGCATTATATCGTAATGGATCAATTCTAACTTTGTTAACAGTCGCAAAGCAAATTGCTTATATTGCATTACTCTTTTACATTTTAATAACCGCTCATAAAAAAATATGAAGTAAAAATTTAATGACATTCATACAATCCGATTAAATGTCTACTTTAATGTGAGAAATGATCATAAAGTGAAACAGCGTTGTCATGATTACTTTGGCGCAATGGAACATAAAACGGAACGAATGTGAAGCGATTCGAACGAACAACATCCCGTTTATTAAATAAATGTTTATCCAGTCCAAATTGTATTTGCACACATTAAAACACATACGCATATCTTTCCTCCTCGGCAGTGCAGATCCGAGCGCGTAAAAGCCTATTATACCACTAGTTTATAGCGTCTGCATTATATAAATCTGCGCTAATGGCTGACTGAGATTCGAGAAGGTATATTTTTATCCAGAATTGCACCCCTACCAAAACACGTTGCAAGGTCCACTCCATGGGGTCAACACTTCGTCATCGGTTGTGGGACACTTGACCTCACAACTTATCCCACTCAATACCATACACAGGGTACCATAATAGCAGGTCGAGGGCCGACTTGACATTATGAGGGTCCATCCAGGAAGCAGCGTCTTCCGAAGAGCACCGTGTCTGAATTCCTTTTTCTATGCTCATAAAAACCAATTATGTCATTGTCCGACGAACCCTTTGACCCGAATTATCGTTGAAATTCATTATTAAATTAGAGCGAATTCATCCAAATTCCGCAAAGCCCGATATAACATCATAACTCCATAAGAGGATTTTGCATATAATCTCGTAAAATAATATAGGACCTGGTTAGCGCACACATTGGCGCATGGAAATTGTAACATTGATTAAATAATCTAGTTTTTATATAAGTACTTGTTTTAAAGATGATCACATGCATGGTTTTGAAAACCGTTTTTTAATAATAAATTTGGTTATACGCTGCTTTATATAAGTTTTCAAGAGATTATTATATGATATAAGCCATCATAGCTGAATTTTTGAAAATTTTAATAAAAAAGTAATGTCATTATTATTTCATTATCTAAGTCTCATAGATTTATGCAAACAATTAAATATAAAATAAAGTTATCACAAATAGTACTGACGTAAACGGATTGAATACGTTTTTACAAAAGGTATTAACATTTAATGTAGCACTAATTTTTTAACAAATCTAATAATTCCTGCACTGTTATAAAATTATATTTCGATGCGCATCCTAACTATTCCCACAAGAGTCATCTCAAGATAAAAGACAATTAATTACATAGCAATAGACTTAAATAAAACGATTTGCCAGAATGGAACGGCAAAGACATAATAAGAGTAATAGGAAACTTGCTGAAAACGGGAAGAGGGAAGAATCTTGTTTACATAAAGGCAAAGTGTTCCTCTGGGAAGACACTAATTATGAAAACTTTTAAAAAGTACTATATCTTATGTAGGTCTCTTGAGCCTTGCTGAAAAAAAAACGGGAATAAAAACAAAATCGTTTATCTGCCAGGATGAGGGACATGGCAAAAAAAAAACAATGAGAGACGCTTTATGCGTCAAAATATAAGGTACGACTACGAAGAGACTTTCTTGGATGCGTATCTCGAAATTAAAATTGATTGTCAAGAAGGAATCGCCGTTGACGGGAGCTTTTCGGGATCTGGAGGCGGCGGTTAAATATAAATTATACGGACGCCATATTTTATGAATCGAAAAACAATGAACACAAACGAGAGAAAGAGCTATCTCTCCATCTTTGTGATGAAATTTGTATGGAGCATTTTTTTTTTAATATTCCACTAAATATATAATATAAAAACATTTTCTAATACATTATAATTTAATATTATATGTTCAGAGAGTCAATCGAAAGTATTAATACAATTCTTCAAATCTGTTAGAATGGTGATTTATAAACATAATCATCATTTGAATCCAGGTTCTAACTAACTCGGCTTCTTGTTAAATACATGCGTAAAGTTTTTATCAAAACATATTTAATCTATCCTTAAAGATATACAAGAATTGGTGAAAGTTAATAATGCATAATGGATTATAAATATTATATGCTTATGTTGAAGACCTTTCTCGTGAACTTCTATATGTTATACTACCAAAATGTATTTACGTTTTATCCAAACAAAATTTCGTGGATGGTATACTTTATGTTTGTGTTGCTTTATGGATATTTTTTAAATCTTTTAATGCTAAGTGGTCTTTATAATATTGTACAAAACTCATACTTTTTCGGCTAGATATTATGATTGCAAAAGAGGGATTGATTATATTGAGCCGTTTTAAATCAATAGAGTTGATTATATAAATTATAACAATGTTTTTAATATCAAGGATATATTTCGAATGAAAGTGATCGATAGCATATTGTGTGTAATTGATTATCAGAAATATAAGTGTGAAGCAAAATAGTCTGGCTAGCACACATATAAGCTCCGTGATAAAGCCCCTGTCATTTGGTAATAACCAAAGCGTATTTTACGCCCCACAGATTCAATTAAAACATGACATCTTCCTGTATAAAAACCTGAAATGTTGAATAATTACGTGACAGGACTTATTCCCCAAGAAAGGCTCCTTTGGATGAAAAAACTCCATTTACCAAGAGACGGCTGACACTGATCTTCTCGCCATGTAATGAGAATACAAATTGCCCGATGACGGTGTGAAAATAACGAAGGAATCTTATTAGCGCTAAAAGTATAGAGCACAGACCCTCTGCCGGGTCTCATTATAAGGATAGGCGAGCGTAACGGGCGAAATTTATGGAAAAGCACCGCCCCATTATGGCCCTGCTCTCAGATCCAAAAACATCGAGATATGAAAATATCTAACACCTGTTTTCGATAAAGGATGAGTGGCGAAAGAGGAATCGAAGCGAAATAATTGCAGAGACATACGTATATATCTGTCGACGAATTCGTCCTTTTTCTCGGCGAGAGCGTTGATTTAGTGCTAAATGAGTACTGCACAAATGTTTGTCGTAACTAATTTAGATAATGTGTTTTGTGAACACAGACCCATTGACTGTCGTAAAATTAAGCAAATTAAATGCTAAATTTGTGATAATCAACTTAGAAAGACATTATAGCGCATTTGCAAGTATAAATCATTTTTTGTGTACAAATTTTTAAAAAATGATAAATTTATGGACAATGCTTCATAGTTGCTTAGTATTAGATTGCAAAAAGAGATTTTAACATAAGTATATTTCGCTGCATCCCTAATAATAATACACTTTGTCTTCAAATTGCTCTGTGATTTATGTGCTCAAAAGCTCAGCTTTGAAAATGCGGATCGATTATTCCGCAATCTGGTCCTGCTGCTTTTTATAGCATCTTATCCAGTCGTCCAAAGTCAGCAACTCTTCCCCCATTACTCTCTTGGAGCGGTCCCGTGCGATTTCAAGACTATTGCCAGGCGGAAAACTTAACGCGGTTTTCGCCACTCATAAACTTAGAAAGTTTCACCCCGTAATATGATAATCTGGGGTAGCAAGAACCGTTCGTAACTCGTAAATCTACATGCAATCCCCATCTCTCTCTCATACTTGTCCACAATTTTCCCGGGTGCTTTATTCTAGCGGAAATGTAAGTGTTATGGCTTTGTCTTCGCCGCAATTGACCCGGTATGAATTGTAAATAACATAAATGCGAATAAGATTTCACGTCTATTACGCAGCGAACTTTGGAGGGTTCCCTCGTCCTTTATGCGTATCTCATAAATTCTTCTGTTATACAATCTTGGGGAAAAAATTCGGGGTGAGAAGACGGCTGGGAAATTTTTCGAGGTCCTGTAATTAATTTATTTTGAAATAAACGGACTTTTATATCGTTATATTTCTCTTTTACATTGAAAGGTTTCTCGTCCATCTACACTTTGCTTCAGTGCAATTCACCGTATCAAAGAACATCCTGTCGTTATCGTCACAAAGGACTCTTTGATGTCCAGGTGATGACGTCAGAAACGTGAAATATTTCTGCAGAGTTTATCATTTTTATTTGTTATTGTCCGAAAAGTATGTAATTGTGAAAATTGACGTTGGGTAATTTGCTCGCCGGAAGTGAGTATTTTCCTAAATGCCCTTTGGAAATTGCGAATTTATGTGGAACAACAGTCTAATTTTATCGAAAAAATTGTTTTTAATTCGTAACATACAAATTTATGCCTATGAAAATAACTAATAAATCTTAATATTGCATATACTTCACTAATGATAATATACATGCTCGTATAGCAGTTTTTATTATACATTAATTGTATTTATTTTAACCAAGCTAAATTCAATACCTTAACATACTAATTTTGGTACTTACAGCTGATTACTGAAATAACTTATTATTTTTGAACGTAGTTAGTAAATTAATCGACATTTTCTTGTTCAAAATAATAATAAAAACAATCGTCTATCATATATCATATAGTTGACACCACTATTGACAATTCCATTTTTGATAAATGCCTTTTAGAAAGTAACAACCTTCAAATAATACCTGTTAAAATTTCATTATAATCTGACGTGTAATTCTCAAATTACAGTTGTTTTTTACACTAATTTTGCAATCTTCAAAACAATGAAAAAATCTTAATTTTATGTGCATCTTGCGTCCCACTAACTTATTTTGTTGAAAAGGGAATAATATTTTTTATATTGTACATTTTTTGCAAAATTATGATTATTTTATTAAATGTATATTTTAGTATTACCGCCATCTATATTTACGTTACGAATTTAAACATACTTGTAAGGTTTGAATATTTGCTAAATTTTCCATGAATTTTCCGAGTTTTCTTCGGTCTAAAAGCCAATATTAGGGCAAAAGTTTATGTGTATTTTCATAGAGGGCACTTTTTAAATAATTGGTAAATTCGTTTTTAATCATTTTATTTGTTCAAAAATACATTGATTCATTTTACTATGAAATTGAAAATCGAATAGAATTTTTATGCTGCAATTGAGTTTATAATATGCATAAATTATTTAGCGTATATTTTTTATTTATTTTTAACTGTGGCCGATAGAGCGCACTGTTTAATTTCAATATTTAGTAGCATATTTTCGTGTTTCGTCTTTGCTCATTCTTATTTTATTATTAACGAATGTTTTTTTTCTATTTTGCAGGTAAGTTTTATAATCCACCAACCAGCGCGTACTTTCGTCATCCAAAAAGGTAGGACCCGGGGCGATTTAGAGAACCTGGCCTCCCTTAGGAGCAGGAAGTCTGCATTTTTAAAAGGTTTGGCTTTACACTCGTAGCACTTTCAAGGCAGTCTTTCTCTTTGTGCGGCACAACAATACACCGCTGGAACTTAGCGGAGTGTAAAATAAAATGAGTCTGAATAAAATCCCATGTGTTCCCATCTCTATATAGTTCTTCGTCAGCACTAAATTGAATAATAGATCGCGTACATGTCGTAAAACTATATTCCATATCTCAGGAAAAACATGCGAGTGAGATACTCTTTTTATGTCGTCTTCGTTAAACCTTTTATTTCGACAGCCTTATGTGCGTGTGTATTGGCATTTTTTTACTGTTATTATTATATAAAGACGTTCATTCCCTCTTTGACCGTGAGCTTTTTTCTTTGTTGTTACGCTTTTAGAGTATATAATATATGGTGGTTTGTCTTACAGCAGTCATGTGCTGTTTTAACCACGCCCTGGTGTTTTAACCCTTGTCACTCATTTGCGCAAGAATTCCTCTTTTGAAAAGTTTTAAAGGGATATATATATAAAGCCTTAAATCGTGTGTAATTATAGTGATGCATAACAAATATTGCTTCTGGTAATTTTTATTTCGTTTTTTAAAAAATCGTTGCCCCATTTTTCTTGGCAACATTTTTTCAAATTTTTGTTCACACAATATTTTCTATCTTTATATTTTTATGGAGTTATGGCAAATTATAATAGGATCGAGATATTTTTACTGCCTTTTTTCTATTGTGCTTTTTTAGTCGTATGTATTTTATAGTCGACGAATAAAATAATGCAATTACAAATTCTATTTCTCGAAAATTAAAGCATGTCATCATTTAAAAAATCTAAAAATGATGCATGCACCTAAGAATACAATACTTTGTCGATATTCTTCTTAAGCAGTTCTTCTACATGATAATTTAGAAGCTATTTTTACATTTTCTAGCTTCTCCGTTCTTGCTAATTTAGCATTCAAGCAACGTGCATCTCAAGGATTTCGATAAGAAATGTTATTCAAGCCTCGGCAAGTGCATGTTTACGTAAATATAACTAAAGACGAATTTCTACAAATTCTTCGTTTATCCATGTCGTCGCTTCGAAAATTTAAATTGAATAGACCCAGTGGAGCCGCACGTTTCCAACTCCAGGATGCTTTCTCTTACTTTTCTCTCCGCAGGTTGTAAAATGAATAATATGGAAGTGGAACGCGTAGTCCCAAGAAAATTTCTCATTCAGCGAACTTACATTTTTTCCTCGTTTCCACTCTTTATCATTTTCCCTCCAGCTGTGTTCAATAAATTATGATACGCAGTCGTAGAACCGGATTAACATTCGCTAATTTATTCTGTCATCGGATAATCTTCGCATTCGCATTTTCCTGCAGGGAAATGCGAATTGCTATTTTTATCTTACATTTATACAGCATAAATATCAATATTGCAAACATTATTTATGGCGACAATTCCGTTGCTTCAATCAATGTAGCAAAATGATTGATCTACAATTTAGCAAATATTGTCTTTTCATTGTAAGCTTTTAAGCCCTTTTGACTGTTTGCATTAGATCGTGTTTTACTGCATGCATTGCAAATAAAGCTTTTATTGCATTGCAAATCAACCCTTTATATTCAGATATTTCAAAGGCTCGGCATTCAAGTATAAATTGACCACGTATTCCATATTTTTCATAACATAATATGGATATTTGAAAACCAAATAATAGTGCGATCAAATTATAGTTGAGGCAATAAGTTTTACTTTCACGTTAAATTATATATTTTGTACTGTTTAAGCATTTATACAATCAAAAGTCGTAAAGACTTATTATAACAACGCTGCAAACTAACTACTAAATGCGTAGCTTTTTGCATATATTCCGTGGAATTAGTCGAGTCTTTAAGTATAATATCATCAGTTCTGACATTATTACAAATTCTACCACTGAGTGCTATTATTATGCAAAGAAAATGAAAAATAATATTAATACATCTTTTATAATAAGGCAATGCTTCCTATTTTTAATGCCATATGGTTGATTAAAGAATTACTTTTGACTATATCTGACCCTTTGGCTGCTACGGTATATTTTGATATGCGCTAACGTATAAGCAAGAAACACTATAAAGTTGAGCATTGATACTCTAACGCACAAAAAATATTAATGTTCGAGCATTTTGAAGTCTTCAATGAGCCAATAGTGGTCGTCGTTTTTAAAATAAGCCTTCTACTCTGTAGATTTGAACTGAAGCTGATTACTTGTATCGATAATTGTAAATATTGATCATTTATGTCAGAAGTTTCCAAATTTAATAAATTGGATGATATTTAATGATTGAGAAAATTAATCTATGATTTTTTTTTCCTTTCGGTTTGTAAATATCACAGTATTAATTTATTGCATATATTAAAAAAGTATCATAGCAAATGTTCGTATATTGTTTTGCTAAAATTTAAATTCAAATCATTTTAAGGATTTTTCACGATTCATAAATGGCAAGGTACATTAGGGTTCCTCATATGATTCTAAATTGTATATTTTTATTAAATACTATGAATAATGTACATGCGATTATTCCTTATCCATCCAAATATAATATGTTTTACGTAAATATGTGGTATGCAATATTATTTTAATATCGAATTCAAATTATTAATATCGTAATCCATCCGTACGAGAATATTTAATTAGCATCACAATTTATACCGTAAATGTTTTTTTTAATTGTAATTATGTAAAACGTAACCACTATTTAATGAAGAGAATCAAAGCATGTCGAAAAATTAGTCTTTCGGCGATAATTTATTATTTTGCCATAATTCTACTAATATACTACAGATTGTAATAACAAAAGCGCGAAAATTAAATTAAATTCGGTATTTTAGGAGTTTTTGCTTGTTTTCAGATTATGTAACCCCACTTCAGATGGTTGGTTAATAACTTACTTTTCAATTAATTTCGGACCCAACTAATATTCAAAATCCACTTTATCTGCTGTATAAATATTGAAATTAATATAAGTTCCATAGGCAGGCCAGCCATTAGTCAGTTTATAGTGATCATTTTCAATCATGCCCGAGTTATAAATAACGTTTAGATTAAACGTTTTAATGCTGCCCTATTACAAAACAAGATGCCTTCCGACCGTTAACGACATCCATTAAATATTTTCGTTAATCCCCGGTTTTATAGTCATTTTAATTATGACAATGGCGGCAGCGGGAGGATTATCTTAATGGTGATCTTAGCCCGTGTGATCATAACAATACTACGTAATGCTTCGGATAGATTTGCACGTTTTCCGGTTTTATCTCGATTAGTATTTCCGTTAATTGGAAATCAGGCCGACCTATCGTTAATCACGATCCTCCCCGTATGAACCCACCACCCCGTCGAGGGCTTTCTATCCAATAACATTTTATTTCCCTCTCAACTCGCAATGTGTTGACACTTGGCTGTTCAAATATAACCAGCCGAAGAACATTTTCGTATTTCTGAATGACATTCCGGGGACGACACTTAATATTGACGTGCTCCTCGTACGAATATAGGAGCGGAGCTGAGGTATTAAGGAGCAAAAAAATGACTTCATATTTCAAACGATATTGCCACTGTACAAAGTGACTTCAAAGCGCAAGCCTGAAATGTCACTATCATTTTTTTATCCTTGAAATGAAGCAAAAAAAATCTAGTTTAATAGTTCCTATATTGCAAATTTAAAAATTTGAAAACACATTGAAAACTGAATGAATTTTAAATATGCATGATTTTAATTAATTTTCTGCGAGATTCTAACATGCATTTATATGCGAATAATCGAAAGCGATTCCTAATATATATTTCTTCAATGAGATCATCAATATGGAGTATATTTTTAATGTATAAATAAATTAAAATACAAAGAAAAAATCCGAAGAAGTGTATAAGAATTTAAAACAACATATATAAAAATCAATGTTTGTTTGTTCATATTTTGTGCACTACCCTACTGTTCATTAGATTGCGATAAATCTTTGGAGAGTTATTGTGCGCACCTTCGTTAATGTCATAGAATTAGTATTAAGTATTGTTTGTGTACATAACAATGTAATTTCCCTCGATTTTGTCGAATAAAATATTGGGAATCGCCACTTAAATTTTAAACCATCTTTTACTAGCTTTACTATAATCGTTATTCTTCAGACGACGGTTGATCAATATTTTTAAGATATTCATAACTTTTTGTTTATTAATGTTTCCGTCCAAAGTTTGTTGTAAGAGCAATATATTTTGTACTGATAGATGAACCTGCCAATATATTTCGTTTAAAAAAAAGAGCTTAATCGCTGTGCATGGCTTTCTTTAACGATGTATAATACGTTTTGATTTAAATTCGATTTAAATTCGTATCAGAATTTGTTAAATAAAACAACTGAAGAAAAATATTGAAGCCTTCTTAGTTTACTTATATATTATAGGGTTTTTTTATTAAACAAATCACACATTTAGGTTTGTCGCAGAATATTAATAGAATTGTACTTACAATCTTTTAGGTTAACCCATGCCAGTGAAAGTCTGATAATAATTTATAAATGCTGAATAGTCTTTTCGTCTTATTCAATTGCTTCTGAAAAACCAAGTCTTAAATCAATATTATTTTGGTATATTGAAAAACGATCCAAAAATATTTGTGTTTTACATCAATACGAGGAAAAAATCAACGCAAAAGTAAAATACAACTTAAATATAAAATATCATTCAGAGCTCCCGGATCACGCAAATTAAATATTTGCAGACGAAAATGGATGAAATATTAGTTATAAGTTGGGGGTATATATGAAAATAATTAATCGAAGCGCCCCTATAAACTAAGCTCAATACTTTTATCCATTCAAGTATGAAGCATATGAAAGTACGGAGCTTGGTAAACAGGGTTGTCAGTTGGTAAACAAAATCATAAAATAGGACTTGGAAGGGTTACAATGATGTTAAATGGAAAAACTAGTCAGACGAATCGAACAGTTTGAAAATCTATTAGAATAAAATTAATTGGAATAATATTGAAACCTGTATCTGCGGTTAGAAATTGGATAATTGGATAAAAAAGATTGTTTTTAACTTGGATTTTATTGGTAATTTGCTCTGCGAAGTATTACAGATTTATTCTGTTATTATAGAGAAATAAATATCCTAAAATAATTAATTATACAATAGATTTTTAGAATGCTATTTTTTTAAAAATGATTCATTTATTATCGATTGAAACTTAAGTATACCCAATAAATGTTAGTTTGCAATAATAGCGTCTGCCAATCTTGATCTAATGTTCGTACGAAGAAATCAAACTACAAAAGCTCCTATGAGATTCAACCCTAGCTTAACAATTATCCGTTAATTACAAATATATTTCACAAATGCTATGTGCTATTTTCATCATCCATCAATACCAATTTTATGTGTTTTTTGTTCGTCCACTTCTGTGAGATGCTTAAATTTAATTCGTATTTAAATTCATTGCTTAATGGCGTATTTTGGTACGTCAATTCTTTATATAAACTAAAGCGAAACAACGTTCATACTCAAAATATTGTCTTGGTAAAATAGAGTTTCTTCACTCTTCTTAATATGCGAGAAAATATAAATTAGTACTAAACTATTATTCTCATTACTTATTATCTATTACTTTTACTAATCTCATTAATTATTTTTTGATTCATTAAAACTACCTGATAAAACGGCGTCTTAATGTAAAAACATTATTTTATTGCAAACTGTTATATTTACGATTTTGCTTTTGATTTCTGAGTTAGTCATATTCACTCTTTCATAAATATTTTCCTACCTAAAATTTATATATTCAGATAGTTCTATCCCAAATTTACCATATGTAAAAGCAAATGGAAAACAATCACATGAAAAATTCTTACCTTGTAAAGACCTTTATGGAGATCGCCTACACCTTATAACAATTATGATGCCTTTAGAAGAAGGAAATATTACTACGCATATTTTGTTTTGCCAAATCCGTTCTTTAAATTTGCTTCGTCTTCTATTTATTAAAATTGATTGAACAGGTTATTATATCGTTTGGATTCGTTGTTAACGTTGTTTTCATCTGCTCTTTCTCCATTTTACAAAATTAAATTGCCTGCCCTTTTCAAGGATCATTCGCTGAATTTCTTTGCCTTTCATATCTAAGCCTCTATTTATCAGAGCACGAAAGGAAATTATGTAAGATTTATTCTACGGTGTCCGAAAAAGGTACGCCCTCTTATGCGGTGCACATCCGGGATAAATGTAAGCGGTGTTGTTCTTTCGGTCCAATTTATGCGAAGATCCAGGGTTTTATCCCATACATACAGGGGATGCAGCTGTGAATTCAGAAGCTTTTTACGAGCGGATAAATTGCACCACCAATCATTTGAGCTTTCGACGCAGTAAATTTAACTTTTAAACAGGACGGCCCTAGCGGCATACTAGCTAGAGATTATTATGGCTTTCAGCGACTGAGATAATCCCGGATATTCACTTTACGTTTTGAAGTTTAACTACATAAAAGTGAATTATATTTTGAGCATACTAGTTATTATTGCTTGGGACGTTCTCCTCTCAGCCAACCTTCCACTACATGCAAATTAATTTGCGGTTAATATTCTGAAATAGTGCAATCCTACATAATATTCGCTGGAAAGGCGCATTAAAGCAAATAGTAATATTTCCCAATTTTAACTGGAGAAAACAGTTACAAAACTACTTTAGAAAAACTCACCTCGACGAGACCTATGAATTAAGCGTAGTTACACGATTTTTCATGTAAGCTTATCCTAGATCGAAATATATATGTATGATAGCATTCAAATTTATGAATAATTGTCAATTTACACTCAGTTTTATAACGATAACTTATAATGATATTCATGTGTACTAACTAAAATTTAATTTATTTTGAAGTAGTTTTAATTGAAAAAAAAGCTTTTTCAGTTGGTGTTGAATTGAATTTTACGTTCTTAACTGATGATATAATTCCATTTAATCTCAATGAAATCGTTCTCATATTAATACAATCATTTTTAAAAAAAATGTTTAATATAAGCTGTGGTTAGTATTTATTTTTCAAATTTCTCCGTAATAGTACAAATGACAGAGAACAGACTTAAGTCGAATTGGGGCTTTTACTATTAAAGGAAATATTTAATTACTATATATAATCAGCCTGTAGCGTAAAGACTTCATAGATTTTTCATTCATTATAGTTCATATTACGAGGATATTGATTGCTAAAATAAATCCTTGAAAATTGGTGAGGTGAATTTGTATATAACAGGATGACATTGATATTGGCATTTACATTTTATAAATAAATTATTCGTATAGAAATAGTATCTATTGAGATTATTCGTCGCTTCAAATGGAGTCCAATAAAGCTTCCAATTGCGTCGGAATGTAAATGATTAAAAATGAGATATTATTCTTATTAAGATTGATAATTTTAAGAATGGCCAATTAGTATAATGTGAACATTTTCATAGACTCCGGGAGAAAGAGCTGATTTTTTTTGGTAACAACCGTATAATTTTCTTTTGTATATAAAAAACAATATGAGCTTCTAAGATCTTCAAATTTAGCATTACAAACGAGACAATAAAAGCCTCTTTATATATTGTATAAGGGGCTCATTAAAATACGAAATGCGAAAAAGAAGCCTTCAAAAGTATTTTTGACAGAATGCCAAGAGTTCATGGCGTTGGCTTTGTTTGTGCGCCCCTGTGTATTGTCGTCAGCGCCAAACGAAATTATAATCGACGTCGTCATGATAACAAACTGGATGAGTACATCATCAGGGAGTCATCTTCACGTGGATATTCACGAAAAATTATGGATGGAAATTACCGCGGGGAAGACTTTTGTCGAGTCTTAAATTAACAGTCGGGCTGACTAACGGCGGAAAGCGAAGACACAAAAAGAGGGAATATTTCACTTTGGAAATTGCATGAATTCCCCGGGCGACAGGTCGATTTTCAGCGAAAAAATGGCGGGATATGTTATCATGATTACTCTGTGCTTTTAAAAAAAATATTTCAATTCAATGCAAAATGGAATCAACTCTCGAATTTTGGCGAATTCCGGCATGAGGTTTTCGGGTACAGATTCGAACTAGCGTATAAATTGGATTAATATATACAGAACGCCGCGCTAGAGAAATATAATATCAACCACAGTCTGCGGTTAAAAAAAAAGATAGCAACAAAATAGATTATAGACATAACATCGGCTATTTAAACAATTTCATGTGATCATCTTCCTTGCAGTCTCCTCTAAAATTCATGACAAAATTCAATTTGGAGAATCATCTGCATCAATCAATTATTTGTAGAAGGTATATTCATCAATATTAATAATCAGAATTCCGAGCGCCTGCATTATGAACTAGTTTATGCCGACCCGGTATTATGATAGTATACTCATGGGTTGTGTGCTGTTGTTAATGTATTTCATGGGCAATCTCGTTGCTAAGAATTTTGAATGAATAAATCAATACCGCTATTGTTCAATAATTATAGAATATTAAAATGATTGGCGCTCTAAAACAGATGTATAATATAAAGTACGGGAGGCAACGACCGAAATTTTGCATCCATTTATACAGCCAATACAATGTAAATCAGGTAAATTACAGTCTACCGAGCTTTCAATGTTGCATAAATTTTCGAGTCTTGACTAATCGTACTTTTTTTTGAGATGGTTTTTAGCAATCTTTTTTATATCATGGTTTTTCATGACGTATATATAGGATTCGAACCCATGATAATTGAGTTATGAATCCAACCGCTTGACTGCGGGACTACCTACAGATACATTTGTATATAGCGGCATTAAATTTAAATCTATAAAGCTGTTTTTTAGTCTACAAGTAGTTTACGTTAATTAATATTAAATAAACGTCATCTATTTTCGATACGCTAGAAGGCCTAGCCACTTTGTATTTATTAGTTTTTGTATTTGGTATACATTTTCTCATTAATATTAGAATGGTGTTGAAAATGGTACCAGAACATTTTCTATCTTTCTGTATAATTTATTATAATTTCACGCAACGTAGTCGTTCGCCGACTTAAGCGGCAAACGGTGAAAGTCAAGCTTGTATGCACTGTGCTTAACTTTTCTGCTTGTCTCAACGCGTCGAATTTATACCTGGAAAGTTTTCTTACCGGGACTTTACTGCTCACCCGAGAGATTTTCAATCGCTCGGCCAATGGGTGAGGTGTCACTATTCGAATTGTTCCCAAGAACGAGGAGGTGGGTCACACTTTTTGAATTTATGAGGGCGCGTCTCTGATCTCGAGGGATAAATCTGGAACGCCTTGGGGGGCTTGTCCGAGGGGTGGTTAACGCTACTCTTTTTTAATATGTGAGATGTGCAGCGAGGTATTTTCAAAATATACGTGTATACGTGCATATTCTTCCCACCGCCGAAACCTGGAAAAGTTTTGAAAGATTTATTGAAGACAAGTTGCGGGTGGTGTAATCTGTATTTTAACTTTCGAAGTTCAAAGTGAGACGAGAAAAAAGAGTCCGGCAATATTTCTTATGATTGCGGCATCTATGATAGGACTATCTATTACTTTTGAAATATGCCGAATTTATTTTTTTATCTGCTAGATTTTTGCGTGGGCCTTGTAGGAGTTTTGCAATAAAACTTTTTCAATGTATTTCATTTTGTAAAATGACTATTGATCCAGTACGGAGAAAATACTCTATTACATATTAAATACTTACAGAAACTACATACAAAACTATCCACGTTTTGCTTATTTTAATTAACGTTTTATATCTATGTACATGTTTTATTCATTTAAACATTCTTTTAAACGTGTTATTAGAAACTTACTACTAGTTTCTCTATGAAATAGAGTTATTTTATTGAAATTTAATACACAGCCCACGATAAATGTCTTCTTGAAAATTTACTGATTTCGCCGTAGTAAAAGAATTTTAGCAAATATTTCGGGTTTTATAAATTTTTATATTTGTAATATCAATATGTCCGTAGATTTATTTTCTAATTATATTTAGAAAAAATAAGGACAAAAAACGAGTTGGCAGATCGCATAAAGATGCTTATAAGTGACTAAGTTTTTAATAATAAGTAATAGATAAGGAACATATATTTTAATCCATAATCCGTATTTTTTTATATTTTAAGTAGTTTTCATTTGCTTGAAAATTTGCATTATTTGATCTTTTTACATTTATTATTTCCTACTCGTCAAGACTTTGTCTTAACAAGTAACGAATGATGAAAATAGTTCTAAGCTCAGAGAAAAAGAGTATAGACATAGATTCATATGAATTGATTGTTTATGCTTCATCACCAAATTTATAGGGACTATGATTATTTTCATAGTTGGATTTAGAATATTAGAAGTAACCTATACATAATCAAAAGTTCAATTCTTAAAAACCTAACTATATATATATATATATATAGAGCCTACTTTCATTAGATCTTGTTATATAGGTGAGCAATCCATCGGAACTACCGCCACTCACTCCCTCGATAATTATTCAACTGCATCTTGGATAATCGAAAATAACTGTCTTCTTAAGTGGCAAAGTTCTCTAGTTTCCCAACAGTTGCAGTTTACCGCCCCTGGCCCTACTCCCGCTTCAGTATTCCGAATCTCCCGGAGACAGGACAATTACCTATCACATGCAGACATACTTTCTTAAGTACTCGCCCGGGAAGCTGATCGATCACCGCTCCTTCCACAGACACACTTAGCTTTTGTTCAACCATATGTAGATAGATGGCTGAAGCTGCTCTCGCAGAATAAATTACCTGAGCGTGAGAAGACTCACTTAACTGCTCATGCAGAGGTATTCCAAAGAAAACAAACTTCTCATAGGAAAGTTGCCGTTGAAGAGAGATTTTGAACAAGTTTATTGGTGTTGATAGAAATTCTTCAAAATTGTCTTTTATCTACAAAAGCTGCGCCAATGAGTTTTCTGTTTATATGGATTATTTTTTATACATATTATCATCGAATTGATATATTTTTATCCTCTGTTTAAGGGCGACTAATCATTAAACTTCATAAGATTTCATTTGAGACAGTCTATTCATACTCCAGATTTATTATTATGGTCGTTTTATTATTCCAAGATAAATATTACATCTTCTAAAATTTTGGACATCGGAATATTTGAATGATTTATGCTTGCATTTTTAAAGCGATTTTATTTTGATAAGCTTGAAGACATGCAAGAAATCATTCAGTTTGATTCAAATCCTGCATGTTCATTCAAAAAAAATAGTTTTTTCTTAAATATTCGGAATTTAACAATTTTTTCCACAAAAATCGACTCTCGAGAAAAGTCCTTTCAATGTCGTTTGATATTGGATATCGATACTGCGCATTCAATGTAAAAATCCTATATGTAGGGATCGTTGCTTTTACAATTTTAGTCTACACATTTATTTGGATATTCGATGTATTTCAAAAACAATAATGAATACTTCAACGCAAATTCAAAGATATAATGCAATCATATTTGCAATTCCACTATCCATCATGTATCGATAGCATTTTGATTTAACTATTTAGTACGATATTAATTTCAATACTCCGTTACGTATTGTTGGCTAATATGACCAAATATATTTCGAGTCTATTCCTGAAATCAATTATGTAAAACGTCTATTTGGTGTATTGGTTTATATTTACGTAAAAGAAAAATATATACATATACGATGCGAATTAGTTATTATTTTAGATTAAAAAATGTAATTAAAATCCTTGTAATATGAAAGCTTATCTTTTCGTTATGATGTTAAATGAACTTTTTTAATTCTCTCATTTTATATAAAGTCACACGCTGAGACCTCCCTGCCAGTGTTCTGCAAATGTCTTTTACCCCGAGGCATTGCGGATAATCAAACTTTGCAGCAACAAACTTTCATCTTTGTGATTTGTACTCTAATATGATAATGTCATTTTAATTTTGGCAATGTCGGAATACAAACCAAAATTCTTATACGAAATAATTTACTTGCTTGCTTAATTCTATGCCTGAAAACTGTATTAGATCAAGCAGCAGGTATATTCAGTGGAAAATGAACAAACAGTTCCTAGTGGATAACAAAGATGTTTGTTTACAAAGATTGCATTTAAGGCTGAAAAGGCTCTGGAGTCGGCAACCGGGACCATGTCGCAATAAAAGTTAAGTGTATCTGTAAAGTGTATCTTTTCTCCGGCTACGAAAGCTTTTAACGCAGGACTAGTGTATGTGGGCAAACTTGGATATGAGTTTACTAATGGGTTACCATCGTCTCAACCGGTTTATTGTGTCGCAGGATCAGGGTTTATTTGCTTCTAGACCAGGGTCGGATCAGGTATCTTGGGCGCGAAGTAGGCTCTCGACGATTTGGAGGATGCAGCCTTCGCAATATATCACATTGTAATCTTTCCACATGTTTATTGTCGGGACTCGCTCGGCAACTGACTCACCTGCTATATATCACGAGGAACTATAACCCCTACGTCCTTCTACTACAGTACATGCTTCGCAAAATTTCTTTTTATTTTCAACCTAAGAAATATAAACATTTTCCAAATCTGGAACCGCGTAAGTGCTAAACTATCCTTGTTTTATAATAAGGAATCAATGGCGAATTTTGGTTACATACTCCCATTACATCTTTTATCTTTTGATTAAAACTAAATCGGAAAATTTAGGTTTCCAGCCTTATTTGTTCGACTAAATTTTATAGAAAATTTCACAGAATCCTTAAATACGTTAGTATAATATTGATTTTGAATAGTTGGATATTGATTTAGTCCTTTAGGGACATTAAACAGTTACTAATCTGAACGTTTTTACCCACAACCATCGCCATACGAGAATTCTAAAACGCTTTCAGATAAAACGTAGTGCGTCCGTTTAGTTACATACGTAATCAAAGATACATAATGGTATATTCTATAAGTATACTTTAAAAAAAAATTAAGCCATTACTGATTTATGCAATTTTCAATTTGAAAGGATTTGCCTCAAATGTATCAAATAATAATTGGAAAATAAATTATAACTTATAAACATTTTTATTATAAATATAAAATTTTATTTAGATCCAGGAACTTAAGGAATAAGGATTAAACCAGGATTAAGATGATCGATGGAAAATATTCACATTTATTCTCAAATTTTTCAATATTTACACCCGAACCTTTATAATAAGAGTATATGATCTAGTCCACTATACCGACACTTGATACTGATGAAAATAATCTGATCTTCATCCTCTCTGCAAATGTTCACATTTGTTAAATTCATGGAACATTTCTTGTGCTATTAAAATGACATCAACGTTTTCATGAATTTGAATTCCAGGAAATTGTTATGGATTGTCTCACGCCTTTACAACGATGTAACGTATTACGGCAATATTTTATGTTAGTCGATGCCAGAAAATTAATTGAAGAATTTCCAACGTTTGTTTCTATACTAATAGATGGAGTGGTATGAGTTATTCAAGTAGTAAATCTTAAACTCATTAGTTAACCGTTTCGCTCAACTCTCAGCCTTTGCGAATTTCACGGTCACCCTTGCGACCTCAAATTATTTCATCCCCGTTAAATGTTGAATGTCACCGGTGCTAATTGAACGTTTAACTTGTAAGCTGCACGCTTCTATGTGACTTTAGAAAATTTTGATGTGATTTTTAAAGTTCATGCTGATACGCAAGCTATGATGTAAATTTATTTAGCTTCTTAATTAATAGGGCGTTGTGCGTCTTTTTTGGATCCATGTACGCTTCATGCCCCGTTAAATTTGCTTTGAAGAGGGTACTAATGTGTCGTATCTCCACCTTTGCTCTTTTGCTCGCCTTATTATTTTATAAAGTCGCGTCTCTCGGAAATAAACTAGTCGTATTATCAATTGAATTGCTGCCTAAATAAGTTCTACCGAATTGATGCTGCCTTGATCCGTTCTCATCCAGTAGGTTATAGCGACAGATTGAAACATTCGTTGGTAGAACCTAAAACATTTCATCAAATTTCTCATTTGCGTACAAAACAATCTGCCTTTACGACTTAGGGAACGTTTCCAACGATTCTTAATGAAGTAGCTCTATGCTCCTCAGTCGCGGTTTTTGTAGACATGGTCTGAATATCCGAGCATCCCAACGCCATATGTCATTTTTATTTTTGAAGACGTCATTATTTCCAATTCTTCGCGTAGATGGGTGAGTGCCTTAACGAGCGATTACGTAGCAAATGCTCGCGGGCGAAATGTGTTCGCCATTATTTGAGTTACTCTTTCAGCCATTTCGAGTGTTGGTCCCGTGCAAAATTCTTGAATGTTTACTATCAGATTCTTTTGTATACAAAGCCCGTTCAATATTTCCATTCTTTTGTATGGGTTATGCTTCTGGAGAGCATTTCAAATGAAAGAAAATCCACTTCTATCGCTGACTCGAAATGTTTACTTCTGTCTGTTCGATTTCAGTCCCCATTCCTATTATGTGCGCAAAATTGCAGCGATATGATTTTTTTTTCAAGTAAACGTATTGAATTTCGATGAAAATTGGATAGCTTGATTTTAATTCAATACTTAGAATTCGATACAATAAATATTCCCATCATCCACGGCGTTCGTATTGGAATATTAATGCCATGTTTATCAATTTTCCGAACAATAATCTTCGCAAAGGGCATGTTCGTTTCGATAACGGCCCTATTTACATTTACCCGACAAGGAATCTAAAATATAGGAATCGCTTTCTCGGATCTGTGTATGGATGTTAGTTTATATCGCTTGTTTCGAAGCTATTTTATTATTTAACCAATAACGTTTTACAACCCTCTCTCATACACCGGGGATGTCAATTGCCCAATAACCTTAAAATTATATTGTTGAAAATAGTTTTCGTGGTGGTATTTTCATGGTTTTGTCGAGTTAACGATTGCTAATCTTTATGGTACTCTTTGGAGGTGTTACTTCTTCAGTCGTTTACTTCATTGTTGAGCACTACATCATCAAAAATTTTAACGCAAGTATCGTTCTATTCTTATGAACTAAAAATAAAATTTATATAGAAATCTCAAAAACTGAGACGCTTCTAGCATTCCACAATTTTAAAGCCTCATTTCATATTTTTATTCCATAAAACATAAAAGTTAGATTAGAGTCTAGAGCAGATATTTTTACAAATATATTCTATTATATAGATTAATTCAAATTTCAACATTGAAGTTATTTTATGTTATTTCAGTTTCAAAACATGATTTCACAACCATGTTTCTAAAATTAACAGCACAAAATGAATACTATAATAATGATTCTCGTTTTCATTTAGTTCATTTCAAATCCAATATGTACGATCTTTACTTTATTTATCTAAAGAAAACCAGCCATTTCTCTGTTTTTGCTTTTCTAAACCACAATATGATTTAATTAAGATGATATTTTAATTTAACAGTAGTGTCTTTGTAATCGTACTAAGTATTAATGAAACATCTCTAAAAAATACAAGACTGATATATTCAAATAAATATATATAATATATAAATACATTTAAAAAAAAAATCTTATTAGCGACATTTGTAGTTTCCATTTTTCAACCATAAATTTGACGATAAACTAATCATGACTTATGTTTAAGTGAATTTTGTCGTGGAATTCATAAGCTCTGCATTAATTTAAATCTACAAAAAAGTTTGACAAACTCAGCTTTTATCAGAATATCGATGCAGGAGCCGACAAAGATCTTTCTATTTTAAATGAGATGTATTCATCGACTCGGAGACCAGTTCTTCAATATGTATAGAGGCCGACGATCGTTTCTGGCATCGGCTTTTTCGACGTACGTTCTTCAGGATGGCATTTTCACCATGCCTTCTCTTCTCCTTTATGGTCCCGCATTCAAATCCCAAACCCGTTCTGCATAATGGCTTATAACAAACACTTTGGCATTGTGAAGAAAACGAAAGAAAAATCCAAGACTAGTGAGGAACACGTCCATTGGCGCATTTTGGAGACGACGAACACCGATCGTGATGTCAAATGTGAACGTGCAACGAGTAACGTGCTTTTCGTTGTTACCAAATCTCACTATCCCTGAATGAAATGATTTTCCAATACATTTTTTTCCTGCTGACTGATAAATTACAAACGCTTTGGTATTTTTTTCTTTTTGAAATATATATGATGAGGTGCCGTTTTTGTCAGTTTTTTTTATTTTGCCGCATCAAATTGATACCGGAAAAGGAAATGGGAAGATGTGAGTTGTGAAAATGCGGGAAAACCATCCAACACGTCACACAAATATTATGGATATAAATTGTCGAGGATTGTTTAGTCACGGATCTCCATAAACTAACCCTTATCACCGCTTGTTTTATTGCCTTTTCTCTAGCCTAAACTCGAACATCTACCATTATGGAGTAGAGCTTCGCCAATGCATATTGATAACAATATCCATATTGGTTTTTCTGTCAATAGCCCTCTGACACGGGGATGATTTATCATTCGCACGAATGTTAACACGCCTTTTTATATGTGCTAACCGGTGTTGGCAATGGGCCGTAAATCGTTTTATACCGGCCGATATTTTGTTACTACGCGTTTATGTATAAAGATTTACATGACCAGATTTTGGAACCCCATTTTCTATATGTTAATACCAATATATTAATATATATATATTAATACCAATTTACTAAAAAATGCCAAATGCCTTAAATTGCAACATATTTAATTAAGATGCTTATATAACATTTAAGTTTCCATGTACTCGTTTTTGGGTATTTATCAATTAACATTTATTCACGATAACAATTTTCAAAAAGCATAATTACGCACTAAATTCATTATGTGTGCTTTGCTTTGAATGTCATGCTTCTTTATATCAATAAATACTATACATAAATCGACGATTTTAGATTTTAATTCCTACATTTATTATACTTTCCCAAATTATAACTATCTAAAATATAAGATGTTATCATTTATAAGCAACCTACGAATGGAGCCAACAATTTACGCTGTTAATTCTAGACTACAGACGTCTGCAAACTTTGGTTCATTCAATTTGTCTCTAATCTTATTAGATGGAGAATTTAGCGTGCCAATTAATATGTTGTAGAAAATAATTCATTTATTGATGAATGATTCACGTCTGTTGAAATATTCCGGAGCAGGAATATCGCTTACGTGACCAGAATGGATGAGGTACCGGACCGGGGCTTCCTTGTAGAACATCTTGAGAGCTGATTGTCGGAATTTAATCACCCACGTTCGTATCACTGTTATTTGCTGAAGATAATGACAGCCATCACAAGTGCATTGCACGTGCATCGTGAGTCAAACGGCTTGCATCTGATCGTCTGTGCAATTCGAGTTCGTAGACCACAGAAAATCATGTCCCACTTAGGATGCTATTACTTGACAAAATAGAATACTAAATCGAAACATCTGAAGCATTTCAAAATCGATTGGAGATGAAGACTTTGTACATCGTCTGTGGGAAATAATATTGAAATACGCCGAAGATTTACATAGCGTATAACTATCTTCCGTAGAAGTCAATAATCGGAAAGCATATTCCAGTCATATCTAATATTTGCGATCCAATCTATTTTTTTATGTGACTTTAGATTTTTATTTTATTTTTTTCATGTAAGTATAATCTATTATAATACTAATGGTGAGCATAAATTTATTGGGCATTCGTGTAGTCCATTAAGTTTTAAATAAAAATGCCGTCGAATAAATCAACAATGCGCTCTAAGGGATCATTTGATCAAATTGGCTGATTGCTAATCAACAACAACTATTGGAATTGAAAGCTAATTCTTAATACGAATGACCGATAGAAATGACTATGGCTATTTTGTCAACTAAGAGCGTATTATTCGATACATGCCATAAAAGACAAAATGGGTAATTTAAATGATGAAAAAACATTACTTCACGTATTTTGATATGTTTATAATTTATTTCTAAATTTCGGTTAGTGTTGATGATTTATTTCTATTTTATCTAAAATTTCTCTTTGTGAAATTTAAAAAAAAACAGCATATCTTCGAAATCGCACAAAAAAAAGTCACACAAAAACCCGTCTAACATTCTCAATATATTTTTATTTTTTCAAGTGGCATTTTTATCCTTTTCAAATTTATTTATTTCCAAGTTTTTTTTTAACGTATATTATTTATATAGTAAAAATGCTCTGTAATATTCCTATATTCTTTAACCCCGCAGTATTAAATGGAGTTTTTTTTTGTAAGAACCTTCATTTTATTTGTTTATTGTGTCACCCAAACGCATAGAATAAATAGATACATTTTTAATAATAAAAAATCCCTTCGCTTGAGTATGAAATATATATTCCACTTGTGGATGATGGTCGTCGCAAGAAATGAATGATGAAAAAAAAAACCTTTCCCTGTATATCGAATTTTGTAAACATGGGTTCCGCTTCTTTCACATAACATTTCTTATTCAGTAGCATCCAAAAAACTTGTCATGCGAAACCTTTTTTATCGCATTGGTCTAATCACAAGGGCCAAAGGGGATGCGGCCCTGGGCTCGAAACTCTATGGAGTCGAGAGACAATCTATGATAAATTGTCCGGAAAAAAGGGTTGATAACCCGATTAAAAACGACGTTTTGGCCATATTTGACGCATTGCAATAAATTTGTTGTTTTTGCTTCTCCGATATATGAGAACAGATCCATTCGATTGACACCGAAACATCCCTTGAATGGGATGAAAATGTCATCCCTTCTTATCGCTGAAAATCGATCAAAACGCATCAGATCGCCTCGTATATTCGCAACACCGTTCGTCTTGTCAGTTGTCTCCGCTTAAACGACGGCAATCTGAAAGTGCGCCGTAAACAAAATGATCTGAAAGCTCAGATGGAAATCCGCGAAATACCGATCCAAAGCCGCTCCGCTCGTAAAATTTATTTTGGCTCAAGACTCTTTATAAAATCACATTTTATGATTCAAGCACTATTGAAAGATTAACAGCCGATACTTAGACTCTTTATTTCGCACTATAAAAGTGTACGGTTGTAAAGTTTCGGATAAACGTACGATAAAAAGTGTCGGGATATTTCTTGCGGATGCATCGCATGAACGCTCCCGTAACTTTTATGTACATTATTTTGGTACAGCTCATAACGTAATGTGGTACTCCTTTTATGGTACTCCGCAATCTAGGAAATTGACGAAACGTAGACGGGAAGCTTTATGGAGCATCCTGTGTGTACATTTAAAACGTAGTGTAAGTAAAATCAATCCTTAGAACCGTTTAAATTGTAAAAATAGCCTTAAATCCGATCTTTACAAGCGCATCGTGCTCTTACTAAAATAAATGTGCATTTACTTGCACTAAGTTTTCACAAACCCCTTGAAGTATCTGAGAGGGTGGCGCTTAAGTTCTGCATATTGAAAAGCTTTCATAAAGGTATTCGATGCTATTCCTCAAAGAAGAGAGTGAATTTCAACAGGATTTTCTTGTAGAAATTTAATTTATAATATATCGAGGCACATTGAGTTATTTTTCAATAGTATTGTTATTTCTAATATGATTATTTGCGTTATTTATAATTTTGTTTTTCTGTTCTGAATAAACTTTTTAGAGAATAACATTAGTATTTTGCCATTTTTTTTCAAAATATATTCCTGAAATAAATTTAGAATTACAAAATCTACCTACTATAATTTGAAGCAACGAGTAGCTATGAGCTTACGATGATCCGCTAAGGTAGTGATATGCTTAAACTGTAAAGTTCTTGAAAATTGCTTTCTGTTTGATATCTTCAACCCTTTGAATACCCTTTCGGAAATATTAAAGAGAAATTGTTGTAAAATAGAGATCTTTAAATTATCATATGCATTCCGCGAAAGCAATAGTTATAATTTTACTTGAACCTTATATTAGCGATGCATTTGAGTTGCCATAAATTCTATTTCGTCAGATGGGTTCTAAGCTTTCGTGGAAATGGTCCTATTTATTTTCGCTAGTAAAGGTGAGTAAACTTTGCGAAATGGAAACTATTCAGGGGCCAAAAACATCTCAGCATGTATTTACACTCTGCTATCGTGCAATATTTATAATATTTACAAATGAAGGCAATTTCTATAACATAGGAACATAGCCAGGATCAGCTATATTAAATAGTGTTCGTCATTATCAATCAATCGGCTAGTTGGGAAGCCTTTATTCCACTAAAGAATTATCGTTGCATTTTTTAAAATCTCATATATGTATACAAGAGAGCAAATAAATATTTTTTTAACATGTATAGCATGAAAGAATTTGAATAACTCTCGATTTTCTCGTAAACGATTTCTCAAGAGACAAATGTATTCATCATCTCCTGCTATTTCCCTATTGTTTGTTTCGTCATAGAAATGTATGGAGGTTCGGCGTTGTCATGAAAAAATAATACACTCTTGAAATTTCACGAATTTTTGGCCGAATCTAAAAGTTTGTAAAGCAAAAGCTTGTAATTGTGCAGTTTGTTAAATGAAAAAAAGTAATAAAAATACTCTTCCAGTTAATTGATAAAAATACTCTCTTTCGACTAATATCAGGTTTTGCATCTGAAAGTATTTTTAAAAAAGGTTGTTGTGATTTAATTTATTATTTATTGAATTTGTAAGAGAATTCTTTCAGATTCATTTTTTAAACATGCCGCGTCAACAACTTTATTTAGTTTTTCCGCTCCATGTCTAGGGTGCACGCACAAGAGCGAAGCTTGTTCGAATTTTCCAAGTTTTTCGCGGATGAAAAGCGCCCAACGCACTCTCCGAACGCGTATGAATTTTTTATCTTGCGGTCTTGAAAAAATGGCGTAGTCATTTATCACCACATGACCCGGCCCAAATTTGCCATCGTGCCCTAAAAATAATAACATGTCGTTGACTTCATACCCCATTCACAAGAGTTTCCCTTCAACAATGGGCCAGCGGCGTGACAAACAAGCCAACAAAAAATTCTAATATAATATTTATTTTGATTATATTGTACCCTTGTCATAGTTAAATAATCTAAAGTGATATTGATGAATAATGCCCCTGCGGCCAACAACACGCCAATCACTTCATGTAATTCTTTATGCAAGTCATTCAGGATGGCCGATAAAGGCTTCCATTCAATTAAATAACCAAATTACGTAGGCCATTTGTAAACTTGATTTAAATCAAATCATGTTTTTTTCCTATTTAAATTATGTATAATTTACAACATGGCTTCTTTAACTTCAATATATTTTATTCCGTGATATATCTGCGCGATTATCTGTCATCATGGATCACAAAATGCTTGAACTTGAGTAGTACCTGGAGCCAACAATTGTATTTCAATCACCTCCGTTTCCTTTCTCTGCGGACCTCTTCTGTGAACCGATAGTAAACGGACCCAGAGAGGCCGTCCGTTTAGAAGCATATGCGTCAGGGGGGCGCGATTACGGAGCTGCGCTTCACCCGCTAGAAATAATTACATTTTTAAAAAAGCTTGATATTAATATTTTCAAAAGACTTTCACTCTAAAAATATCAAAAAATTACATATTCTGTGTAATACTTTTTACGCGTGTACATATTTATTTTTCATTATAACTACCCTTGAGTGAATTATGCGGCCACATGGTGTTCGTTAAATACGCTAAATGTATGTTTTAGTGCTATCCTTTTAATTTTTATTTAAATTTGCCCCCTCAGCATGCGTTCTAATTGTAATTAAATTCATGTTCGCGTATAGCACTTTGCACGCTGTTTGATTATCCTCGTTTCGCCCACCAGACAACTGTTTTAGTACCGCCGCCTTCCCAAAAGCTCCCGGAACCATTCTCGTTTAATTTGCGGTAAACAACCGGTGACTCGTTAATCTCGACGTTTGCTGGTTAAAAAAGGTGCCAAAACCGGAGCTTAAGTGATCCTCGTGCTGTACCGCCCCGCCCGGCGTCAAGGATTGGACACTTGGCGCAATAATTCGACTCGGAATGATACGACAAAGTTTCATTGGACTTTTTATATCGAGCTTTGAGGCAATTTTTCTCGCTTTGTCGGATTACCTAGGCATCCTTTGTAACGAAAATCCGCTACGGGCTACGGTCCACCGGCTGAGGACTGCGTAATCCGCGTTATTGTCCCATAAAATATCTAATGAGGTGAAGGTCGGCAGAGGTAGGAAACGAGACCTTTGAGGATCCGGATGGAGGACTATTTTACCTGTTTATTTATTTTTATGACCTTTTTTTGGAATATTTTTAAAATTCAACTTAACCGCCTTATTAACCGAGCTTGATGGTACGTTTGGCCTACATTTCCAACAGAATCCAATTTCGTCGGACGTTATCCTCATACTGAACAAGGAATTAATAGGTTATTTGAAAATACTGAAATTGATTTTCATCCGGAAAATTCTTTCTGAGGAATATTTTCTTCCGCATAACACACAATGGAAATGACATAATATTATACTTGTATAATATGATACTGTAGGCTGATTTTTTGAAAAGTATTAACATAATACTCTCATTATACATATTGAGGCTTAAAATTTACTTTTTTCCTCGTATTGTTAGCCTCATCTCATATTCGATAGATATTTTTAAAGTATATTCAAAGCGTTCCTCTGACTGATATTATATTTCTTTTTAATATGGGATATTATCATTTTCAATCTGGAACAACATTTTAAACGTTCGCTGTTTTGAATAACCATGTTTATATAAACATATTAAAGGAATATTTTGTACAAACATCAATGTGGAATTCCTTTTTTGAAAATATATTTTTAATATTATATTTATTTACAAAACCCACTATACTCCCTATCGAGACGTTTGCGACAGCGCCCTTTGATACGTTACAAACCCGAAAGTTATGCTATCGTCAATCTCAAGCGAATGAGGAGATTAATCTATGATATAGATGAAATGGATGTAGCCCCTTTCTGTGAATGGACATTAAAGTGCCCCTAGTCCTGCAGTGGACTGTTTGTGGTTGCACTATAGTTATGATATATTATTGTAAAATATTTATAGTTCTATCAATCAACAAAGAAAATTATGTTTTTCATGTAGCAGTAATACGATTACGATGCATTTAAATTGCAATAATCCGTTAAAATTGTTATTCGTAATATATCTAACGCATCACTTAATCAATTTCTTAGAATATTTTTTTGGATAAATAAATTAAGAAGAACAAAAGTTTAAAAAGTCAAGCCCAACTTGCTACCATTATGTCAGTCACAGGTATATCGAAATATCGAATATATTTGCATGATGGCAAAAAGATTTCCTTTACTCTCTGAATCATTCAACAAATAATTAAAGGATTTAAAATCGGAAACTATTACTGATGAAGAAATATATTTTTTTAAGAAAATTGCTCGATGTTCTTCTGCCAAACAAAGAAATGTAAAAAATTGCTAAGTTTATTGAAATTATTTTATTAAATTAGTATAAAGTTTATTGAAATTATTTTATTAAATTAGTATAAAGTTTATTGAATAACTATTCAAAAATATCGATCACGTCAAAAAAGGTGTGATATTTTAGATATTCTTTACGATTTTCTACTGTTGATAAAATCAAACTCAACGATAACTTTTATTTTTTTTATATTTTGCGAAGGGGGGAATATTTGGGATCCCTAGTCACAGGTCATAAGTTATTTCTCGACCAAATTTTTACCTTGTCATAAGATCCTGCCCATTCTTATTTCAAATTATTTAAGCCTTTCTGACTTTAATTTATATTTTAAATATATCTTTCAATGAGTGTAAAAAATATATTTTGATAGATTTGTAAAAGTAATCGTTTCGAGCGTCCTCATGGATACAATATAATTCTTCAATTTTGTATGTGAAAATATATTTTTATTCATTTTCAGTGAAATGTGGAATTGGACTTACATTTTTTATTCTCTACTCAGTTTTATTTGCTTTCGTTCGTTTGGGTTGAATATTAAAATATAACCACAATATAGGGTCGATAATGAAGAAATCGCGCTGAAAATCTCAGGCTTCCGGCCACTACAATTGAAGCAATTTTTCCGTTTCCGTTGAAATGGTAAAAATATTTTTCTCGCTCATTACGAATGCAAATGTACCTGCGAGTGCAGGCCCTTTCCGCCCGGCGATGAACGCCGCTGTAAATTCATAACGTCGTCCATTTACCGGTGATGTTTTTTATCGTCGTTTTTTTAATTACGTCAGCTGGACCGTTGGCGGGTTTTTAATTTGAGCCTGTCAAAAGATGCTGTTGGTTGGTGAAGTTCCCGCTTCCTTATGCAGATGATGTTTCCGCCTGCTTACGTCGCCCTGTGATATTTTTCACCTCACGTAGATGCACTTCGTTAGATAGTGCAGAATTTCGCTAACGAGTTTTATGTATTATTAAAATACTTTTAAATAATGTGTTACTCCATAATGGGAGAGCAATTCAATTCGAAATATTTAGTGCCTATTACGGGTCTCTTAATTAGTATTTTTACTAAAAAAATCATAAATAACATTCAACAAACTGTGCATTCTGAACATTTCTACAAAGTGATAGACGTATCGAAATATTGCCTTTCAAAAAAAAAGCTTTATAAATATCTGATTCAAACGTTTTGTTAAAATGCATCTGTAAATATGAATCGTATGGTTCTTTGGTGTATTCTACTATCTAAAAATATGTGTCGTTCGTGGTATAATATGAATATTCCTGTCGCAATAAGAAATGATATCGTATAATAACGATTTAGGTCTATTTATTGCGATATTTAAAATTGCCCCCGGTACGTGGTAAAGGTGAAAATCGTGTTCATTTAAAAGCAGGGCCGCGGTCGAACGTGGCGCCCGTCCAGGAGGGCGCAGGTGGTCCGGATGTAACTGCCGCATTGTAGTTTGCGATCGGCATACCAATTGGAAGACGATCAGAATTCCTTTACATCTCCTCCATGTCTCCAGGACACCATATTTTCACCCAAAATTGCCGTTTGTTGTTCTCGGTACGTCGTATAAATCTCACCGAAGACGGAACGATTCGCGCCGACGTTTTATGATAATGAACCGATTGAATTGCCAAAACTCCCGACGTAAATTAAATATCCTCGGAGGCAATCTCGTTATTTTTCGACCCTCGTAAAGTTTCGCGCTTACATTTCTAACTAGATGACTGGATTATTTTCAAATGGGAAATTATTAATAGTTTCCCAGGTGTTGATGTATGAAGGTAGCACATTTGCATAAGTCTCATCAGAGATCCCGTAGGATGGCGAGACTTCCACTTTAATGGCATAATTTTGCATAAATCAAATTTATTCTCGCGACAATTTCTTTTATTAATAATGTCGTAAGAATCTCTTGTTAGCACGTGTGCTTTTTTTTTTTGAAATACGAATTTTCATCATATTGTTAGACTTTTTCTGTGGGACTCGCAAAACTTTCCATCGAACAGGAAAAAAATGTAAATCTCACAGGAATACTTACATATGAAATTAGTAAATAGAAAACATGCGCTATAAACAACAAGAGAATGGAAAAAATTGTATCCAAAAGTTGCTTTTGTACGTGACCTGATTACCGGAAAAATCCCAAGCGATTGTGATAACGTGCATATTTTACCATTTTTCCTGAATATGAAATTTTTATATACGAAAATAGTAAATATCGTCACTATAGCCATGCACGCATTGAAAATATATTTTTACCAAAATTCACTACGACATGTGTTCATTGCTACTATTCAAAGATAGTGCGAACACATAAACGAATTTATATTTGTTCGAATTACTTTTAATATAATATAGATATATAACACCTTTATTATAAAATCACTATTATTTGCCAAGGATGGTAATACTCATAGATGGTATATTTTATTAAGCAGAAAATATTTCATAAATCACATTTTATATTGAATTAATTTTAATAGGATGAGATTTTAACATTAATATTACACTTTAAATTTAATATACTTGACTCAATGATTTATTTTCACGTTTTTAATTTGCATAACGGCAATCGAAGAACTAATCTAATTCCACAATATTAAAAATCTGGTCGTAACTATCCATTTACCCTTGAATATATTTTAAATTATAGTTTTAAGATACCATACATTTGGAATAAACAATTTACAACATTACTACATTGAATCTTAAAATAATATCTATATTAGTGGTTCTCAACCGGTGCAATGCGGTGCACCAGTGCACAAGCAACAGTGAAAGAGTTAATGAATATCTATGCTGCAAAGAACTTACCGAGCATATGACAGGTTAAAATATTTTTGATTATATTTCTTCATATTTAGAACAATTTAAAATATATGGAAGTTATGTGTAGGGATGTGTACAGATGGTGCTTCAATGATAGGTTCAATCAAAGGATTTGTTACCCTTGCAAAGACAATAAACCCTAATATTACAACTACGCACTGTTTTTGGCATAGAGAATCTTTAGTTTCAAAAACATTACCGGCAGTACTAGATTAAGTTGTAAATATGGTGAATTCCATAAAATCAAGACCTTAAAAAACACGCATGTTTAAAAATCTTTACATTTCTATGGAAGCTGAATAAGAGTGTTTGCTTTTTCCCACTGAAGTCAGGTGGTTATTCTGAATGAAAAAAATATGTTGCTTTCTGTACTGTACTGTAGTGTACTGTACTCTTATTTAAAAGAAACCAAAAAGCACAATATCAATAATTCCGATCAATCATCTCGATTCAGATTTGCCCTGATTTCAATTTCCCGGATCGGAAAAATAATACTCAAGTGATTAATGAAGTCGTGCAGGGGCTCCTGTGAAAAACTGAATTTGCAACAATAATAAAAATATTTAAAAATAATGATTGATTGAGCCACATGTCAAATCCTTTCCCTAATATAGTCTCTTATGGACATCGCCTATTTCCAAAAAGATACATTTATATTTTCGAAGCCTGCATAAAAAAATCAATTGTTTCAATATAGGAACATTGGGAAAAAATATATTCTATAATATTCAACCTTAGTGGCAAAATAAAATCTAAGCTAATTCAATCTTATCTGATCTAACTATGAAAATTTCTTGCATTCTAAATTATAACCTGAATTTTAAAAAAGAGGCTGGAAATAAAATGCGACTTACAAAGACGATAATTTAAAGCTGATGAAAAGTTATTAAATATGTTCTTCGTTTCATTCATATTAGCCTTTTTATTTTGATGGAGTTTTATTTTTACACCCCTCTAAAAAAACCGTTAAATCTTTGCAAATGTTACTTTTAACCCTTGTAAGCAGGGGATTTTATGTATATGTTATGTAGTTTAATAGTCAATAAAATTACGTATTTTAAAAAACTATCATTCTTATTATATAATATGTCGATTTCATATAGTATACATAACACTAATTGTGATATGATGTGGTCAATGCTATAATATTTCATCGGATATCTTAAAAATTACAAAATTTTATGATTATCAATGTTCTTCCATATAAAAAATAGATCAAATTTGCACTTTGAATTTTTTGTTTCAATTTGATTTTTTTAGTATCTCCCAAGGGTACTTTTAGTGGTCTAAAAAGATGAAAGTTACATGAAAGGTGATTATATGAAGAATGACAAAGAACGTCCCACTTTAGTTCAGTTAAAGTATTCAAAGTCACACTAGCGAAACATAGACAAGGATTGTTAAAGAGTAAACAAAAACCTTTTCACAAAATAATTGCTCCTTTCTTCATTTTGCCTTCTTTCTCAAAGACTTTTTAAAACATCAATGTAAGTATTACTAATTAAGCCGTATATTATAATACAATCATGGCTAGAGCTTTAAATGCGTCATGTCTACGATTCACAGTGTTATTTTGAGTTGATTGATATCATTACGCGAGATTATTCGTATTAATAATATTAACGCATCATTATTTCAAACCAAACGCTCCGTATGTGTGAAACTACATATTATCATAAGTTTGGTTTTGTGTAATAATCGATGCTCAATCCTTCCAAAGTATTTCCATCCGCACTCATATCACAAATAATCCAATTCCGTTAATGTTTCTATCCAAATTCAATGGCGCCGAATGTGAATGACTTTTTTATGATAAACGAAAAATCTTTCTCGCGCGCCCTTAAAGCGATCCGGGGTTTATTTTTCCTCCCTCTCGTGGAAATTAGACCGCGGCGCTAAAGGTACAATGGAAAAATTTCGTCTGAATTGGACACGATAAGCGCCATATTTTTCCGGCTCAATTAGTTTCATTCAGGGGAAAATGGCAGAGTAATCAGGAACACATCATTATTTATCGTAACTCCGTTACGTCGGGAACGAATGGTTATATCAAAACATGATGAAGAAGAGCAGGCGCAAAATAGTGGATTATCCCTTTCACTGCATTCTTTTAATTAATCATATTTCACAAAAAAATACAATTTGAATCGGATATTCATAAATGCTCGCATTTACGTCATTGTCTACGTTTGTGCATGCGGACTTTATTAATATTCGTATTCGCGAATGGTGTTTTCGAACTAGCACCTCTCCGAGTGCGTCTGCCGGAAAGTATTATTGTGACACTTATGGGCACTTTAATCTATGACCCTAAACTATAGCTATATTAATATAGGAATTCTATTCCATATTCTCATACCATTGGGCGTGAAATTTCTCGCTTGTATTTCGCTATGGAGGATTTAATCTGTGAGCTTCAGACGCCGCGTGGCGAAATGTATGTTTAGTGTCGTGTTACATTTTCCATTTGTTTACACGAAACTGCGAAGAAAAAATGTGGATTTGGGGATGATTTCGTTTTTTGACAACGAAAAAATGAAAGCGTAAACATACCTGTCTTGGGGTTAGTATAGATAAACAACATTCAGAGCTTTCCAACAATTCCCTAATCAATCCTGTATACATTTTCACTATAGAATAATTTTATATTGTATATTTCTGTCTTTGCAGCTTATTTTTGGATTTACTTCATCTTTATTATTATTGCTCAATATACAATTTCTTATCATCTGCGGAGATATTTAAATATCCCTTAATACTAAACTCGTGAAAATATACACGCTAAAATCATTCACATATTATAATTAGTAAGCTTTTTTGAATTGGCAGATGATTTCTATCACTGACAGTAAATTTGCATTAAAATGTAACGAGAGATGATTTTATACGTATAAATAATCACTAATTAGTGAATTTTGATATATCAAAAGAAGAAAGGTCAAAAAATGATGTATAATATATTTGGTGATATTATCTTCTGGGGTTCTGAGCTCTGAGATTTTATCCTAAATATCTCGATAAGTACTCGCAAAAAAAAGATTTGTCTTCTATAGAAAAATGAGAGATAGGTTCCATTATTTTTAAAAACCGCATAACTTCACAATCGCATAAAAAAGATCCACATGAAAACAGATCCAAATATATATATTTTTCATAACATTTTTTTGGCGAAATCATTAATTTTTCTTCACTTTAATTTTAGGGATCCTTATACGCGAATTGTTCAATAATCGCGTAAATATGCTAACACACGTCTAAAATTGTATCGGATACATCAGAGTAATATGTAATATATGGAGAGTGTTTAGTGTTTGTAACACTTTCTTCGTAGTTGGAAATGTAAACAAAGGCTTTTTATCAAATTTTCATTTTCTTCAAGTATATTGTTAATTTCAAACATACGATGTTGTTAAACTTTTTTATAATACTTAAATTTTCTTTGAAACTTCAAGGACTGATCAAAGAAATTTTCATACAAAATATCACGGTTTAAAAATATTTACAGTGACAAATAATATGTGCGAAGGAAGGTTTTTTTTTAGGGTGAATGAATGATTTTTTAAATTTTCTTCTGTGTCAAAAAATAAAAAAAAGTGCGAACAACTATTATAAATATAATACATCTAGCCATGTTGAAAAATGCTAATTCGTTCTTGTAATTTGTTCCCTAATGCCGAGCGGGACGTACTCATTTTGCGTAGTCATAACCATGTACCGCGATTAAGCCGCAAGTTCCACTGTTATATCATCACCATCTAAATATTAATCATAGCAGTCACTGCTTAACTTCGTCTTCCGGAGTCATGACGTATCACCACGCGATTCTTGTATATATTAATGATTTTAATCACGCGAAAACAACTCTGAACGCGCCTTCTAATAAATAAACCCGCGCTCGAGACATTTTACACCCCCTGCAGGAATAGCGGAGGATTTCCAAAACGAAGCCTTATTGCGCTGAATAAAAATAAGAAAAAACACATCCATTTTGTGGACTGGTCGTATCTCAGGTAAATCAGAAGAGTCGGGCACGCATTCATATGTGTCACGGTGCGCTCCCGCCTTATGCACGGTCCTGGCACACATAACCGAATCTGACTGGCCCTGTCGTATCGCGTTTTCAGAACTCCAGAGTATTCTGAAGCACATAAAGTGAATTTATTTAATGCATTGTGGGATGGTATTCACTTCTGCAGGATTTTACGATATGCAAATACCGGGCGTGCGGTCCTGCCCTTGCTTTTAGCACTCCACATTTTTCAATTAAATTCCTCTACGGGAGGCATTTTTGTGAAAAGATTCTAATTATATTAACCATCCACGGGATTTCTTATTCGAGGATCCTTTGTAGTTTTGCCTCGACATATGTAATAATATAAAATATAGTTTTCTTGACGGAATTAAATTTCGTTAAAGCCTATTTGATTGGTTAATAAAATTAATGACGTTGTTTTCGTTCATAATACATATTATATTCACCTTCTTCTTAATGTGTTATATTCATTATTAGAAGTGGGTGATCTTTGTGTGAGACCTTTAAAAGGAAAGGATGGTTCATGTAGTGGTTTCATATCATCTTTTTTTCTCTTGGGAGGGGGAAATCTCCAACAAGACACCATGATTAAAAACCATGATAGTATGGGATTCTTACCCACTAAACCCCCACCCTTTTTTCTCTACCGACCCCCTTGGAATCCGCTTTCACACCGAAATTTGTTCACGCTTCCCTCTTTTCTTTCGTTTTGGTCATAGTTGTAACCATGTTGGATATAGTTGGGGTTTCTCCAATTTTTTTCGCTAATTCTCGTCTATCATCTGCCCACACCTCACATTCGAAGATGGTATGCTCTGCATCATCGCGATCCTCGCCGTAGTGGTGACACTTTGTCGAGTCCTCCTTGCCAAGTTTAAATAGATAAGCACCCATATCCCGTCAGCATCTGGGTCAGGTGATAGGTGAGCTCTCCGTGTTTACGCGAGGTCCATTTTTGTATCGCTGGGATTAATTGATATGTCCACCTTCCCTTGGTTCCGGTATCCCAGTGTTTCTGCCATTGTTGAATTGATGCTTCCCAGGCTGTCCATGGCGAGGATGTCCATGGGAAGTGTGTCTGCTAGAACTTGTTCTGTGTCCAGTGAGATCGTTCTATAGGCTGATATTATTCGCATCATTTATAGGGAGCACTAATATTCGGTTAACGAAGTAGTCGCTCATTAATCGAAGGATATACCTTGGAACGCTTTTTTCCTCCATGGCTTTAAGTATTTTGGTCCAGCGGGCGGTGTTGAAAGCATTCTTCACATTTAAAGTGACGAAGACTGCCTTTTTGCTTCGCTTCAATGATCCATTCCAAGCGCTTTTAATAAATTCTACGACGGACTGATTTGCATCAATGGTCCATCTGCCCGTCCTGAATCCATATTATTGGTCTGAAAGTGTTTTCGGTCCCATATTTTCTTCGATTCTGGATCTTAACGAAGCTTCTAGCACTTTTCCTATGCTGTCAAGCATGCAGAGAGTTCGAAAAGATCTTGGTTCATTCGTCTCCTTATCGGATTTTCGAATGAGGACCAGTGTTTGCTTCTTCCATGATGAGTTGAATTTTCCATCTAAAAGATATTTGTTGTACATTTCTACCAGTAGTTCGGGTGTGGTGTTTGCAATGATTAAGGTTGTACATCATCTGGTGAAGTTATGATGGAATTATTTAAATAGGAATATTAGATAGATGAGGATGGGTATTCTATGAAATCACCTTTATTTTTAAATTATGCTTAAATAAAATTGCATACAACGGCGTCCCTTTACAACCTTTTAAATCGTCTCAGGGTTTATCTGGATAAATATAATATTAATACTTTCAATCTGGCAAATTTATTGGTACAGTGACTTTATACTACAAACTCTTAAGTTTTTATTTTATTGCATAAGAATTTTGTTAAATACTGAAATTTTATGCAAAAATGTTTTCATGAAAAAAAAAATTAATAGGTTTTTAGTATACAATCCAAATATAACAGTGACATAATAGATAACCAGAAACATATCATCATTATTTCTGGAGCACTTTATAAGAATAAAATATGTTTGTGTTGAAAAAGCGTCCAGGAAATATATTGGAAACATATTTTTTTTATCTAAAGTGCTTTACTTCATTTTTCGTATTTTGTGTAAATCGCTTTTAGTTATGTAAATTAACTTGAAAATCTCGTTTTAAACATCTATGATGTTCATGAAAAAGCTTTTAGAGATTCAATGTACTTTATAATGTTGAAATTAAATTGGAATTTCTATTTCTCATATTTACTGGGGAAAATATTTTTGAATATAATCCATGATGAAATACTAAAACGCATCCTATCTCTAATTAAAATTAAAATTGTTGAATAATATTGATAATAATGGAATTTGGGAAACAATTCTTCAAACCTAAAATAGCACGTCTTCTCTTGTCAATCAAAACTATTTTTAATATCTTCAATGCTTCATAGCTTAAGATAAAATTAAACAGCACTACAAAAAATATTTATAACATGGCGGAAAAAATTGTATTTTAAGAAGACGTAATTTAAGAACATTGTTTTATTAACCCTTTTAGTGCCGACCGACAAAAACTATACTAAAGCAAATAATGCCGAGACTACATGACATAATTTGGTAAGGTCGGAGATTATAATCATAAAAAAGTAAGAATTATACTAATGCACATTTGAAAGTCATACAGATAATATCAATTGAAAATTATTATAATTTTCTCATCGTTGAATAAGAGCATCGAAATTCTGTTTTTCCTGTCGCGTAATAAATTAAAATACGAAGTCAAAACATCGATGATAATGGCAATTCTTGTGCCAAAATTCCGAAAGCAATTATATTTTTGTTGCCATTCAGGGACGTCGTCCATAACTTTTGATGATTCGATTAACTGAATTTCGGGTTCTGATTAGCACGTGCGGTGATTCGGGTGCCATATGAAGATCATAAATCACCACACGTGCTAATGCCCAAATTTACATTAAGCACGGCCTATAACAAAATCGAAAACTTTGCCACTTAACAAAAGTGTTTTCGATCCGAATAACACGATTCGTATATATTGAAAAATAATTCTGACATTTCGTATCTATCCGCGCTATACGTGCCCCCTGTATCAAATATTCGTGTCGTCTGAATGTCACAGATGTAAACGAATGAACATAGAAGGGCGCTATTATCTAGCACGTGTCTGGTTTTTGTTGAAAGGGTCAATATTAGATAAAAAGGGGAGGTTCGAGAAACTGTGTTGTTTGCGCCTAAAAGCCATAGTCGTATATCTTGTGCTTTGATCCATTTTATTCGCTTACTTACCTCCCAAGATTCATTTTTATATCCAGACATAAATTTGAAATTCAATACTTGAATTGGGTAACATTATCGCTTCAAGCATACAAGTGATGATGTATTTGATTCGGCCTCTGAAGTTTCCATGCTATAGACATTGACACATCATCCCCTACAATGAGATTTGATTATTTGATAAATTATGTGAAATCGCAATTCGAATATTATTTTTTGCTACTAAATCAACCGTTTTATTATATTTTCTAAATTATTGTAAATAAAATGTATTTTTTATCAAACGATTCGTTTTAAAACGTATTAACGTTACAATCGTCTGCAAAGCTTTGAGGCTTGCTAAGATAATATGTACAAGATATTGGATAAAATTCAGCAGACATCCACATATCATTCCAAATGTTATTTGCTGTATATTGGGTCATTCAGAATATTGCTTTTTTTTTAAAGTCAATTTCAAGGATCGATTTTGTCTCACTCGTTAATCTTTCAACAAATATTATGTGCTTCGTAGATTGGCGAAATTTCATTTGACGCGTATAGAATTTGAGGGCTAATTCTTTCTAAACAAAACTGAAATGTTTAGATACTTAAAAAGATACTCTTTAATTGGTTCATATATTTTCATTTTTTTCTTTTCGTCGTTATTGTTTTTAATTTACCGATTGCTCCCACAAATTCACAAAGAACAGATAGATATAGATACTAATGTAGAAGAGACACGATGATATCATTGCATATATTAAATGATGGATGGGTTCCATTATTTTTGAAAAACGCATAAAAAAGATCCGCATAAAAACAGACCCAAGTGTATTATTAAATATACTGCGACCATTTTCATTATCAATTATAAGAGTCATAGGCTTAACTTAGGATTATCAACTTTAGTATTTCAAAGATAAAAGCGAAAGAAACCTAATTTCTTATAATTCCTCAAAGTTAACAGAATAGTATTATCGTGGGAGTTTAATATTAACGACTAACTTTCTTGCGGAGGTTCCTTTTATTGATCCATAAGTCGTTATCTAAATATATATAGAGCTTTTAAGATTTATGCGAGTCATGTTTATATATTTTTAATTTTTAAAGCCAATCTGTGAACATGAACCCGGTAGGAAGTTCGAAGTATCGGATAAAGATAAACATTTACCTTTAATTTTGCCTCTCAAACGCCTAAAAATAAACGCAATGAGATACCCGTTTCTAACTTTTATCATTTAAATAGTTCGAACAGAAGGTTCGAAATATCGGGGAGAAGTAGAATAATAATTCTAATTTTGCCTCTCAAACAACCAAAAAATTATAAAGATGACTCGCATCCACTCCAATAAATTATTTGACATCTACGTTTTGATATTTTTGAATACATAAGGTTGATATTATTTTATGTGATAACAATATAGAGAGATTTTAATATCAACTTTATGAGAGAAGATCGAAATGTAGTTTAAAGTTTTCTACTATCTTCTCGTTTCTGCTACATAACTTTCACACTATTCTAATATTAAATCGATTACTTGACGATATGTTTAATACATAAAAGTATATTTAAATACTTAAATGTATATGAATTCTTCATAATTGTATTGGATGTTTAAATGTATGAATTATATATTTTTTCAAATATGTATATAAATCTTGTCATTTAGATGTTTTTGATTGATTTTGATACATTTTTTTATTCGGGTCGTCAAATTATATACATGTTAAATTATATACCTTTCTCACAGCGTGAAGGCTTTATTTAGTCACTTTCTACTTTATCACACTCACCCTTGGGTGAACATCCCTCACCAGGGTTACTCTTTTGAAATATTAATCCAAGTCTTCCATAATGGCAGTCCTATACCTATCCTAATTTTTATGGATTAAAAAACACATATTTTATTAATCTCAACCACGTTCATATAGTGACGCCTTTGCCGGTTGTTGAATAGATGGCACTTAAAAGCTCTCAACGACCATCTCCCACACAGGCTTTATTGTTTTCTTTTACGTCCTCTATGGCATATGTGGTTGAAGATATGTTGCCTTTTATATTCAAAGTTTATTGCCTTGTTTCATTATGTCTGTGTATGAAAAAAAAATCTTATGGGATGGATCACCTTTCGCACATCATCATTTCATTGGCCCCTACACCTCATTCTATTATTTTCTTTCGCGGTTCTTTTATGGCTTTTTTCACAGAAGCGCTGTAAAGTTTCATATATTTTTAACGAAAATTCGTCACATCGTGCGCCCTCTTATGCTCATAACATAGTGACGAAAGCCTCCTATTTCACATCGCATAAAATATCCGCGTGAATAAGGCGATAAGCCTTAAAAACGGTCTATAAAATTTTCTGGGTTTTACTTCAACCCCTGTAAAAAAAATAAAACAACGCCACAATTGTGAGACGGAATTATTCGGTGGAGTTATAAGGACGCGTTTGTATTCAACGTGCAGGATTCTCTTTGGCGAGCAAGTGAAGCATCCACCAATCGATCATCAAATGTAATTTCAAATTCAATTTTCAAATATTTATTTTAACAAATATATTAAATTATTTTCTCATTTATTCGGGTTATATTCACTTTGTCAGATGTTGATCACACTTGTCACAAGAATACTGTGATATTTACATTTCAATAGGTTGCACTCCTAAGATGCATCCATAGTGCATTTTTCAGTGAATATCTCAAACATTTCAAGAACATATTGTTTGGCCAATAAGCGTCATTTCGATTCAATTTTTATAGTTAAATATTTGTTCGTATATTTATATTTTTTTAACACTCAAGCACAACACTATATGGAGATAATCAAATGACGAGTGTGCTAGTATTTCAAATATTCAGGTTAAAAAGAATTTGGCATCGTTGCGATAAATAGCTTCGTGCTGATAACTTTAGTTGAATGTAATGGGATTTTACAGAGATTTTCATTTGAGCCTTCTTTTATTCCTCGTAGCTGGTTCTTCTCACTTGCCATACATTTATTCATATTTTTTGCATTTTTCCAGTATACCACTATAAAAATCACTGAAGTGCTCAATTTAATAATTTGACACTTTTCATTATATATTTTTAGCGACGTAATTTCTATAGAAAAGTATGTTTCTATATTATATATGAAATCCATGATAAACACATTTAATTTAAACATGTTTATATACAGTTGTAAAATTTATGATGCTCTTTTTGCGAATCTTGGCGATCGTGTATCCGGGACATGGTAAAATCAGTAGGTTCATTTGTGTTGAGATTAACAATTTACAAAACATCGCTTTTTATATGTATCAATTCAGTTCTTCAAATTTAAAATGTGTTCTTCATCCAAATCATTCAATTTTAATTCGATTTAACTCATTTTTTTTTTTTTGATATAAACAATTTTTCAATTATATTGAGTTTTTGGATGTAAATCTCATTTTTGACATGTGTATCGTAAATCGTCGATAAAAGTTCGGTCATTTTAGTTTGTACGACTACGATATATCGTTATTTTGACAACGTATTTTTTAACTTTTTATTTGATTTGTGATATATCCTTCAAAATTTTTGCGATAAAAGTTTTTAAATCAAGATTTATTCCCTTTCTGATTTAAAATCAGGAATCGTTTTTTATATTTATATCATTATACGTAGATGATTTATCAATGCGCGTTTGCATTCATGTAATAAACGGAAAGACTTATTGTAAGATTTACGATTTTTATGTGTGATATATTTCACATCAACTATTGTTATGGCGTCTTTTGAGCAAAATTTTGATGTTAATAATATACATTTCATGGAGCTTTCTTCCCAGGTGTAAATATTAAGCATCTCATCACAAAATCACATTTCTCCCGGGCCAGAGGTGAAAGTAACCCGTTGAGGACTTATCCCGAGCGTTTGTTGACGCAACGGATTTCGCAAAAGCGTTTTCAAAAGTCTATTATTCCGACAATGGCAGCCGGTTAATAATTCTGTAAGTGTAAATACGAGGAGGTGAATCTCGGAGACCTGTTATCCATCAATAATGCGGTCTCGAAACCGTCAAAATTTCACCTCAACAATATTGCATTGTGGCGAGCCGAATTTTGTGCGGGGTTCCATTCTCTAACCCCTTGGCGGCGGGCGTGCCCTTTTATAAATATCTCCTCCGATATGAATACAAAATTAATATGTATCAATAAATCCCTGTCAGGCTCGGTGTGTCGATTGTGCGGAGAAAATGTTTATTCGCTCCGTAGGGAGGCTGTATGTGGGCACATTCATGGGTGAGGCAATCGTGGGGGTGGCAACATTTCAATATGGCTATGTGAATTTTCTATATTGTTACTTAAACGCCTCCCGAATCTCCATCTGTTCGTCAAAAGATTCTCAAAAATGATTAAAGAGCCGACGACATCGGATATTAGCCTGATGATCTCCTTCTCAAAGGGGAAATTGATTTATCGTTCGAGCGTAAGCTTGATTTCGAATATGGCTTCAGATTTTTTATTACTATTATACTCCGAGATCAAAGGCAATTTCATGACGATTCCATAAAATTTTTCATGACGTACTGTTCAAGAATGATTTTTTGCTATAATAAAAGTTATTCTTCCTGATTTAATCAACTTTTGACATGCAAACGCTTTTCCATTTATTTTCATGCAAAATGATTATAACCGCTCTCAAAATTTATTGTGGTCTTGATAACTGATTCCATAACTCGTTATCAATATCTATCGTTAACAAATGCTCATCAATAGTATGCCAAGAAAAGACATGAAATTTCCATCAAATTAAAACTACCAAATCAATAAATATATATTATATTAATTCAATAATTTAATTGAACATAATTATAGTTATATGGGTTCACTAAATCTCCACATAATCTTTGAATAATGATTACTTGATTATGATATTTTTTTAGATGGCTTTTAGCAATCCATTTTATGGGACCATTGTCAACCATTTTTCATGGCGTATGTATGTTTTTAATAATATGAATTTTCTATAATATCTTGACTATTTAACAAGCAATGTATTAAATTCAAATTTAGAATGTAATTTCATTTAGTTTGTTTTAAAGTTTTATCATGATTGGTGAAAATTAAACTGTGTACTAACGCATTAATTAAAAAAAGCTCGGAAGAACCGAATGTATATTGTAAATTTTGATTATTCTGCGTGCATTAATTGCAATTAAAAATAAATATTTCACTAACTTGTTAACTATAAAGATGCAGATATTTTCTGCAGTGGCCCAATGTATATATCGAAATAATTAATTCTAATTAGTTTGAGTTATTTTAGGGAGATAGCAAACAGGAAGTTCTTCAGAGAGGAAATTGTCGCAACGACAGACACAAATTAATTAGGGCGTTGTTTTCTCTGAGTACTATTTTTGGAGACTGGCAATGTTTGGGTTTTTTTCTTTGGCAACTTCCGAAATTCGGGTACGGAGGAGGGACTTTTGCGGCGACACGTGGTCGGGGTTGGGGCCTTGTGGGGTCTCTACCGCACCCCCGCTGCATTGGAAACACTTTGTGCCCGGGGTCGGCTTGTGTGATTGATCTCACCAAACGTCCGGAGGCTATTTTGAATACGTCGTCTGCCTACCTGTGTCACAGTTGCCAAATGGTCCTGGGCCCTATAACCAAAACCCGGAGGGCTTTTTTGTACGCCACTCAAGACTTCTCAGAAAATAATCTCTTCGAATTGTATGTATGTTGAATTGGGAACCCACTTTATTTCGTATTTCCAAAAAAGGACTTTATTTATTTGCATTCAGTTCTGGAAATTTGCGATTTCTCTATTATTCGATACACAATGATAGTTGAACATTTATTTTCCTTTCATTAAAACGTAAAAATATATACTGCGATCTATATCGTTTTATACAGTTCGTTTCAGTATATACATTTCTTCAGTGTAACATTTATCAATTACTTGGTTCAGGTTCGCCCTGCGTATAATTAGTTTGACCTAGTACGCTGAGACGTCTGCTAAAATTAGTTATAAACATTTTATATCGAAGTTACCCTTTTCAGCAAAAACTCGACTTGGCAAAAGAACTTTGCTTTTTGGAATTAAATTTCAACCCTCGTTATATCAATGTTTTCAATTAAAATATTTCAAATTCCATAATGATGCAACCATGACTTTGTCATAAAAGTTGAAGTAGAGCTACTTCTATTTTGTTCTCCGTTCTAATGAAATATGATCATAAGTTTGTTTTAAAATATTTGAGAATTCACAAACACCGCTTCACTCTGCAGTTTATTTTCTATAGACAAAAATCGGGTATACTGAAACTTTCACGCATAAATTTAGTTCGACATTTTATCTTTTCATCGACATGCTTTATTTTTCAATTGTACAAAAATAACGATGAAAACAGGGGTTTTTGCTATATAATGAGCAACCCAACATATCAGATAGCCTTTGAGAGTTCTACTTTAAACAATAAGCACTAACTTCGCCATCTAGTTAGTATAATACAGTACATTAAAACATGTGAAGTTCTTTGATGATGCTGAGTATGTATAATTATGAAAATATTACTTCATTTTCTTTTTATGCAAAAGTAATGAAATATGTCCATAATAATATTGTTTATGTTATGTTCATAAACTTATAGATAATTCTCTCAATTTTTATAATAAAATCAAAATGGCCACATTAAATCCATATTATATATTGGTAAGTGCATTTGATTTTGTAGAATTGATTATGTAGGTTTTCCGATCATGGATTTGGACTCGATGTCTATATATCAGAATTCGAAGAGAATTGCCACTTTGCATATTATGTTCGGTTCCCGTTTGGATTGTAAAGGTTCTAAGAGTGACCTTTTCAGTGTACACAATACATTTACAGACTTAGTTCGAACTCATAAAAATTCTATAAAATATTCTCGAGATTTGCGGCTTAGATCCCGGCGGATGCGTAAGCCCTATTTTAATGTTTATACATTCTTAGCGCCAAATCCACAGATTTGGGGGATCGAGAGATTGCTCGAAGGAAAACTCCAACCGGCTTATAAGTGTATTCATCCTAACGGGGAGAAAAAGCTAATTCGGAAAGCCACTTTACTGATAAAGTGTCCTGGTTGTTTTTATGTCCCGGTCGCGAAGTCCTTTATCAGTCATGTGCTAATGTATGCATGTTTTTTCGGATTCGGCGCCCTGGGCGGCTGCGTTGGGGCGCGCCTGCGTTAGTCGCCATACGGCGCCCGGTGGCGAGGCGGGCGGTCGCCTTCATCCCTCAACATTCCCGTCCCGGAAGTTCCGCTCCCGTCCACAGGAACGACGATATTGTTATTTCCCCAAAAGAGAACTTCCCAAAACCTCATCTTCCATCATCCGGGGCGAGTTTTTCATTATATCTTAACATGCCCGCGATACGTTGGCGCGCTTTTCTGCCCGGGAAAACTCTTCTTAGCGATGAGATAAATCGGACTCGGCGCTCATAAAAAGTTTTATCGGTACTTAATTTATCATCGCTGTATACGTGATTTTTTTGCTGATGCTCAGTTCTTATTGTTCGATGTGATAAAGTGGAATTTGGCTATATATATTTATGTTAACGATAAAAAATAAATACAAAATTTTGATAGATTTTTTAAATAATATCAGCAAAAATATTTAAATTGATTTATTTACATTTTGTGATTATTAATCACAATATAAGAGTGAATTAAGTATGCATATATATGTAGAGAAAAGATAATTTATCTCTTATTATTTTTATATATAATGATTTTTTTTCCAATACGTAAATAATCATTATCAAATTTATCTTAATACAAATTTTAATTAAATTCACATGCTCATTCAATGAAAACCCTCGACTTACGAGCCTATTCTAATGTAAATATGAATATTTAATAATAGGAAAGAGCGTTCTACTAACCATAAATTATTACACCCTTAAATCTAAACGACCCAAAATCACAAATTAATCAGGAGCTCTATATATCGCAATAACCAATATTGAACGTGTGTAATTTTCAGTTCCAAAATTGTGCATTGAATTGAGAAGTATCAATAGTTTTACAGTGAAATATATTTGTATAAATATATTTTAAAAACGGTGATTTAGTGTGTCCATTTTATTGGAAATGTTTTCTTGTGATGTGCGCTCAGAACCTGGGCATAGTACGCTTTGGTGATGGTTGACCCTCTTAAGATCTTCTGGGTGTTAACCAATAGCACATATTTAGGTGAGAATTAAATTCACTAATTGAATCCCATACATCATCATCCGTCATTTTGGACTGCTTATGACTTGCTGAACATCCATAAATTCACATAAACCGTTGGTTTATTGTTAGAGTTTCTTTAGAATTCATCATACAAAAGCTTACTAGACTGATAATGGAGTGTCGCCATGATTGATCCTGTAAAACCCATCTCACACGTTTTTAGAAGAGTATAATATGTATTATTTAACTCGAAAACAAAATTGGAAACATTATTTGCAAGTGGCAATTGAAATAAACTGCTGGCCGTTTTTATATTTTTGAAAAATCATTCAACAAGGATAATAGAAGCAATTTAATCTTTTCGTCGGACGGATTCGATATTTTCGTTTATCAATTCAGACGCTGTTTTTACTTACGTTAATGTCATTAAAATTAATCAGTGCACGGTAAAAAAATGTAATCTCCAATTAGGACCGAAATAGAAAATTTTAATTACGGTGTAATTCCGTAAAGATTCCTTTTATGCCGATCTCATAAGCTCGTACTATTGCTTACCGGCTTTAGTAAAAAATCTAATTATGAAAAATTAATTTGGGGGAATATGCCATTAATTATCTCTTCATTAAAAGCACATTTCTAACGATGAATACAAAGACGTTTTAACCCTCCTCCCGTTGAAAGAAAACGTATATCGAAATCAAAAGAATAAGCACTTCCTGAAAATTGCAATTTGGATATATTTTTCATTGGTCTTTTCCAAAACAATAGTAACGAAATATCTTCGAGCTTCCTTATTCGAATCCAATATTTTCATCACACTTTTTTCTATAGGTCCCCAGGGCCAATTCCAGCTGTGTCTACGCTTTCTCCATAAAATACTGTTTTGTATAGAATATATTTTTCGTCTTTCTTCTGCATGAAATTTATACACTTCTCGGCTTATTTATAGCTATCTTAATTAAACTTTCGTCTTAAGTCTCGACTACTAATAAGTGGAGGTAATTAATTAATGCCATAATGGCCGGCAGAGAGAAAAAAGGAACGGTTTACAATCGGTGTTATTAAATTTCCTATCATTGTTTGAAGCAATCAAGTCAACATTTGAATCGTTAAAATATTGTTTTATTGTTCCAACTTTAATCCTTTGTCTAGAGGTTATTTGTTCTTGATGACCTTTGAGCTACTTATACATGTATTTTCTTTTTATCTCGTGCCTTCGTCAAACTATTCTATATGACCTTCAGCTATATCTCCCAAAAGAAAACTTTTATGTTTTATCGAAATACATCCCACCCTATAAAAGTTTCGTTTGATTCTTTATATTACACCTTGAGGATTTGTTAGGATATGTAAATCGCAATCTCGACGGTTCTTTTCACTCTTACTTTGATACATTCTACTATTTGCATTGTGGCCGAAATTTAAAAACGAATACGTTGTATGTATTCCGCTCAATCTCAAATGAATCATTTGACTGCATCCCTATCAATTGTAACGATTTGCACTTTATATGCAATGGCTGAAATTGAATTGAGTCCGATCCAGTTTCGAACAATTGTTCAAGTGATTAAATGCAAATGACAAAATGCAACTGGTAAATTTCACACAGCGTTTCATGTCAACGGCGTACAAATGGAGTTAACCCTTTCGAATCCCACGATTATAATTATTTATTCATATGCAAACGCTACGCGCTCGTTGTTTCCTTTTAAAAGATTTGTGGCTTTGGAAATATCCATATAATTGTCGCGATGGGCTCGGTCTTCAAGACAACTCTGCAGATGTCGAAACAAAGGGCAATCCGAATGTGCCAAGTCAGGGAAATAAGGAGAATGTAGATAAAACGGAACATCCCAAAATACAGAACGAATACCTTATTTGTCTTCGGCGTAGTGCTGATACCATCCTTGGATGTTTCAACAAAATTTAATTCATTAACATAGCAAAGATTTATCTATCTATTTTTTAAAAAAATATCTCTGAAAATTATATTTATTAACGAGCCTGTTTAGCTTTATCTTGGACTGTTCGCTTTATAAATTATTATATGAAAAAAAAATTAAATTCCAATCCGACTATTTATTTTTAACAAACTGGAAGTGTGATATAAAAGTGATCCTATGGAAGAAACCGTATAAAATCAATAAAATGATCAATATATTCTATAATATAGATATTTGTAAGAGATATAAAATTCCTGTATCTTAAATCATAATTCATTCCAACAAAATTAATCTCCAAAATATAAAGAACCATTTTGGTGACATGCACATTACCAGTTATTTTATTACTATATTATAAAAAAATACTTCTTTTGATCTTTCCCTTTGTTGAAAATTCATTTCGACCGCGGCCTGTAATTTGTATATATTTCCCACATGATAATACTTTTCATATAAATGTAATGAGTTTTCTGTAAACGCTTTAATTCGACCTCGGAGAGAATCTGTAGGTGAAATTTCAATTCTAATAATGCGGAATATTTTTACGTCGAAATGTGCCCAAGAGCCGGAAGTTTTGTAGATGTTCTTCCTGCTATTTGGAGCATATTTAATTATGCGATGCTTTATAGTTGCAAGTTTATATTGCCTTCTTCCTGAGGGAGTGAAGGGACGGGAATTTAAATTGGTGGGGCTACAAGTATTTATAATCGCGATTCTGAGGTCTCATTCGCATACAGCGGATAAAATTAAACAACCGCCGGCTGAATTAAATATGTTCATTTTACAGCTGTATCGCTGCAAATGTCTCTTAGGCAATAAAACTTTTGGAAAGAAATCTTATACCTACGTCGGGAACCAAATGGCGACGCGGATTTTATGTGTTGGGGATGTTAATGGGTTCGCCGACGTTTATATTAAACATATATTACTTAAAATTATCTTTTAAAAAGGTCGATTTAAGCTTGAGCGAAGTTAAATGGTTAAAACAGAAGTCGGCTTTAAACGTGAAAATACGATTATCTAAGGTTTGTTCAATAGTTTATATTTCAGCTATACAATCTTACGTTATACTCAGTGATATTAAAAATATGTATGTAAAATAAATATATATTAAATTCACAATAAATTCTTAAATTTGTCTAGTCAACTTGTTATATACTATGTCCACCAAGTATCCTCTGTCAAACTTCCTTTCAAGCTCTTTTTGGCCAACTCTATGACAAAAATTATTCTTTATATAACAGAAATAGTGCTGTTTGTATTAGAACTCATTACAAGTAGATTATTGCGTCTTTTATATTTAGGATATAATAAAAGAAATATATATTAGTTTTCCGTCTTGGATATAAAAGATAAACGCCCTTTTTCATTAGTCAGACATGGCCGACGGAGGGCTTTTTTAATTTCCCTCAACGATTCCGAGGAAGGAGGATATCTCTTACAGGAATAATGAGGACGACCGAAATACGATTTCATTTGGAGGTGGTGAAAATGGATGTATCCACACAAATTCAATGGATTTATTCGGTGGAAACTTCCACTGTCACATTCGAGCCGGCCCTGGTACTCAGTCAAATTGAAAGAGGCTAATGAAAACTTTTTTGGTTTCTCCAGTGCGATTGCTGGCCACAGTTATTGCTTTGTCCCACTTTTCACAACATACGAAATGAACAGTGGGTTTTTATTTTCAATTTTAGAAAGTGAAAATACCTTGTGAAACATATTGCGCCTTCTTTAATACCCTTCATGCGGGGGAGAAGTCCGATGAAATTCCGCAATTGTCTTTGGGCCTATATTAAATTTTATTCTTGATTTTATGTATATTGCTTTCAGTGTCAATATTAATATTTAATACATGCCAAGAAGGCTCGAAAAGGATTTGCCTCGTGGTCTTTTATGTCTGCGTACGGCACACTAGTTATTCGCTCGATTCCTTTTTATGACACCTATGTGCTTGCTGTTTCTATAACAAACAGACAGTCGTAATCACTACACGCCTTTCAAAGCAAAAGGATACCATTATTCTTCAAAATATCAATAGACGATATTTACATATAGATTCTGACATTGAATCCACATGGCTTTATTCTTAACTTACAAATCAATTTATCTCGCAGTCAAATTAATGTTACCTTTGATATATGATTTAAATCTTTTTATAGCGAAGATAAACTGTAGCTCAGTAGAATATCAGAAAGGGATCAAGTATCATAATATATTTTGTGAAAAGTCTCTTCTCAGTATTGGAATTTTAATGATATTTCGAAGATAATATCCTTAGTTTAAGATTTTTTGACCTCGTCGAGTCTTCTACGAAAGCATCATTTTTCATATGGTGATATGAATGTCTGGATATATAAATTAAATCAAATCTTCGCTATGACATATTAATTTAACACAATAGAAATTCGTCTATTTATAACAACAAAAATTCGTATATATTGTAGATATATTTGATTAAATGTACAAAGCATGTAATGTTGATGCAATTATGTCAATTTCTATGAATCGATGAATCTTATAAATTAGACAGACATCTTTCATTGTTATAATAAGTTTCATTAGCGCGGTTAAGTAGAACGAAATCCGAAAGTGAGTTATAAAATGATTAAATTTAAAATGTAATATCAAAGTAAGTCTATTAATTAGATCAAGTTACGTCTAGATTTGGACTCAAAAAGTTCAGAAGCTAACTTATATAATTTATGAATTTCCACTCATTATACGTTCTTTTCGCGCTCTCGACATCTTTTATTATAATAGTATAGTTCACAAGTTATAATATATAAGTTATAAAGGTTTTAGTGGCGATAATTTTTAATTTTCAAATTAATAGAAAAATCTGAATCTGATTGAAGTAGTATTGATAGAAAAATTGATTGATTGAAATTTGATGGTCTACAAAATAGTTTTGGCTGATCGTAAATTGAAATTGCATGAGATAGCTGACACTTTAAAAATATAAGAAAACAGTGTATTCACTATTTTGCATCAATATTTTTCCATGAGAAAGCTCTAATAAAAACGATTTTAATGCTGTATATGACAATAGATGAAATATAAATTTATCACAATATTCCAAAGTTAAATCGACAGTCAGCTAAGGGGACAGCAACCGGCGAAAGCCGCCCAAAGCGACCAAAAACGCAAATGTCAGCTGATTAGGCTTTAGACTCCATATTATAATATGCGCACGATATTTTATTCATCAATTACTATTAGAAAGAAAGAAAAACATCATTAGCGAATATTATATGATATTAATAGCGCGTTGGACCGTATCACAAGGCGTTCGCAACAATGACAAAATTGCACAAATTGCACTTTGAATTACTTCCCCATCCACCGTATTCTCTGGATCTGGCTACCAGCAACTGCTACCTGTTTGCAGACCTAAAAAGATTGCTGTTTTGAGGCCAAAGATAAATCTTTCTACTAAAAATGTATCAAAATGTTAGAGATGCGAAGTAGAATGAAGGAGACTTTTGTGATGAATACAATCGAATCTTGTCTAAAAGCCGTTGTTTTATTATCAATAATTCTAAGAACTCATCGGATGATGTGTTACATCTTCTAACGGTTTGTTTTTGCATTGATTTTTGTTTTTCACCAAAAGCACGATCAGAGAACGATCTTAGTTATAATTCTGAAATCAAATATGGGTATATTTTTTGTTTATTGTTACCACACTATTATAATTATTTGGTAATTGAAACATCTATTTATATATAATGTTTAAATTCAACGCTTTCTATACTTTAATAGTTTGCGATAAACGAACGTTTATCGCATAAATCGGAGTAAGTATCGGAGTAAATTGGATGCTGTTATGAATAGCTTGCCATTGAAGAAAACATGTTTGACGCCACTATATTGATAGATAGGTTTCGCTTTTGAATTTTTAATATATGACATAAGATAATTGATCAAACGTCTTCTTGCTATTTATTATTTCTTTAAAAATTCATTTTGTTATATATTATAAAAACGTGAAACGCAACAATGCATTTATATATCAAGCTAATATCGTTGGCTTTGCTGAGACTTATTTTAAATTGAATACTTGTATTCAATTCATAGTTGGGGATTATAAATTAATCTATGCATTAATAAAAGTGCAAATGCAATTGATTATGTCAAGAGTAAATGAGCTCTCAGTTTTAGTTTGTATTTAAAAGTTTATAGAGTAAAACGTTTTATAGTAAACGATCTCATTAGAAGACGGTTGAGGTTACATTTAAATGTTCGCCTTTGACATTTGCTCAGCAAGCATACTGATGATGGTGATTCGATGTATGCTTTTGATTACTGGGTCAGGTGGCTGGTTTCCTTTGGTTCAAAGAGTTAGCAATCCTGTCGATGGATATCCTGGTATTCTTGCACCTCAAACTACTCCAGATTCCCTAGCGATTCTTTGGACAGCGGACTGAAGTGCGGTCGCCTTGCAGCACTATTGTTTGCCTTCACACTCCACAACCATTGTTCCGACTCATTGTGAACGGAATGACCCCGCACTGGCTCTGCTTTAATATTTTCTATTAAGTGCTGTCCCATTAGCGTGATTTAAACTGTGGTAAATTAAATGGCTTAAGGGTGTAATCGTGCTCCTCGTGTGTGCTGCCCGCCCCCTATGTTAAATTTCGACCCTACTTCAATTGTTTCCGGACGAGTTTAGTTCCAAAAAACTTTGTAATTACGCACTTGTGAACGGTTGAGGGAAGAGATTTATACAAAGGGATATAATAAGTGGAAAGTAAATTACGTGTAAATCAAGTTTATGGATTAAGAAATAGGAGGAAAAGACGGGCTCATATGGGGGTCGTATCTTATTCGGATACGCGTAACCAGAAACTAGTGCCGGGTATTAAATTAAAAGACCTCCCATGTGGAATAACCAAACAAGATGGATTGCAGAGAGAAAATTAACAAATATACGTAACATAAATAATGGCAAACGAATGAAACATCCAGTGTAAATTCTAAACACTGTATCTAGAAAAATCCTTTTGAAGTACACATTAATGAAACTGTTTTCTTCTACTTCCAGTCAGGATATTGTTTTTTCGATTTGCCAAGAAAATAATTCCAACACACTGTGTGTAATATAAAGTTATTTGTAATTTTTCTACAGAAAAATCGTATTTTAAAAAAAATTAAATTGTTTAATATGTGAAGTTTAATAGTAAAATTTAAAACTCAAGCGAAAAATTTCCTTAATATCTTCTCGTTCCTTGAAACTTTCACATCCAAAGAATATATAATCGGGTGAAGAAACCTTATATTTGATCCAAAATGGTTTGAATTATATCAAATACGTTTATGTATAATACTTATTAAATTCATATAAACTATCAAAAATATTATGTATGCAATTCACTCATCATTCATTACTGTATTGCTTTTCTTCAATCTAGAGATCGATATTTTTTTAATTTTCTAGCTCATAGTATTGATCTGATAAAAAAATAATATCTAAATATTGAATATTTTTGAGATAAAGATCACAATATTTTGCACTTTAATTTTTATAAGGACGTTTTATTAACGTTTCTTTGAATTTACTATATCAGAAAAAGAGAGATATTTTACCTGAAATGTGCTTAATATTTTATATTGATGTTATTTATGCATAGAAAAACTAATATTTTTTGAGAACGATCACATCAATATTTCTTCATTCTTGGACTAAACAAATTTGGCTTATGTCATAAATTACATAAATTTTGATCTGTCAAATTGACATGCAAATTACAATTAAAAAGTATTCAAATACATAGATAAACGCTCTCAACAAAAGGAATTAAGAAAAGGTTAATTGAAAATTAAACACATTACGTCTAAAATAAGTGATTGATTAAGGCAATCTTTTCAAAAATTTGCATATTTTTTTCACAAAATAATAAATTTAAGCATTAACGGCAATGTTAATTTATAAATACGACAAAACCGGTTGATTTATATCTACATTAAAACATTTTTAATACAATGTTTACTTCATTGAGAGCATGGTTTATTCATCAGAAAATTACTGGTCTTCTGTCATTATAAAGCTTTATTACACTTTTAATGTACGCTAATATATGGGTTATTTTTTATTATCGCTTATTATAATTTCTAATAAAGTACAGTTTGGCTAGTGGGTGTAAATTTGCGATTTTATGCAGAAACGTCACACATAACACATAATTTATTAACATGTATGAACCATATGGCGCTGTATTTTATAAACTTTGGAACACTAATCATGTCTTTTTGTTGCTGTCGTAAAATATTATATAATTTGCATCCATTGCATTACGTTCAGTTTATAACATTGAACATTTTCATTGTTGTCTGTTTATCTTTTTGAATGTAATATATTGTGTGTATTGCATTTTTGTACCTTACATATTCCTCTTCGAATTCTTGCGATGTACTATCGTCCTCGGTATGTTAGTTTTACCATGGGATGAGTTGTGTGCGGTATTATTGTGGCGCAAATGTTAGGGAATTTTCTTTTTTCGCCCAACAATATAACTTCCGAAGTGGAGTTTTCCGGTGAATTTGTTTTAAACCGCTATTTTTCTATTTTAATGCTGAAACTTGAGCTCGTGAACAAGGTTTATAGTACTTCCTCCAGGTAATCTGCTAAGCCGGGCTTAAAGTTTTAACTTAATCTTCCTCTTGGTTCCAATGCACATTGTAAACTTTTTTCTGCTTTAATGATAAATTGGCATTTATTTAGTATTGAAATCTATTTTGAATCCTTCGAGGAATTGATTTCAAAAATCTATCTTCGTACAAAGATTGATTTGTAACGTTCCCAGTTTGTCTTGGATTTTATCAGCAAAACTTCAATTTGTATTAGTTCTACTCCAATACTCATTACTCCAAGGATCACCGAATTCTATTTTCTATCTAGATAAACCTCTCTATTTCTTCCCAAATCTTTCAGTTAAGGATTATTAATTTGGCAGGATCACATTGCATTTTATCTTTCTATGTTGATCTATTACGATGTTTTTCTTTCAAAACAATATTCCATTTATCAAATAGCCTTTAAATTTAATACAATCTTTTGCAAACATCTAAATTAATATCACTTATTAAATTATATAAGATTATTTATGCGAGATTGCTTTCACTTCATCCCTTAGGGACAGATTCATCTTAATAAACATTTTCGTAGGTTGTGGTTGCTTTTTATATAAAACCTCTTCTCACGTGCATCGCATACTGTTCATATTTATAAAGCCACTGAGAGCTTTTAGAGCGAATTTTAAAGTCTAGACGATGTCTTCTTCTTTTGCAGCTCTGCAAGTCCTGTCAGAGGTGTGCTTATATCCTGACCTCCTGTCGTAAATCCATTACGGGATACACAATTGCACAACGTTCGGAAAGCGTATGTTTAAATTGGAAGGTGGCAAAGGCAATTCCATCCTCAGTTGAACCATTTATCAACGGAAAATGCCATCCTTTCGAACCCCAATCACGATCTATTTTAGTTTTAACCTTTCCCACTAATGTCATCGACTTCGAATATCGAACTTCGTTATCTAAAACAAATTAGCACTGATTATCCCATGACCATTGTCATGTACTACTTTTGTTCTACCTGAAAACTACTTTATAACGATTTTTCGTTTAAAACTTTGGGAATGCCACCCAAAATCGCGTGGATGTTATCTATCATTTTAATTTAATGTTTTGCATCAATATACTTGATTGCTTATTTAACATGTTCTAGACTGAATAATTTACATTCAATACAATGTTTAGGAAGAACTTATTTCAGCAAACATATTATTGCAATATTGGGCATTTTAGTTACTTCACCATCATGTCGCTTTCTTTTTTAAATGCACCCTAATAAACTCTAAAAAGTTATTAGCTTGCATTGTTAATACATGCTACTATTCACGATATTAATTACAAAAGATCTATGAGTCTAATATCTAAACAAAACAAGATCATGAATCTTGAAAATATCATCGATATCTTGATAAATTTCTGTATGAAGCTTGGATTACTTTCGGAGTTTTCTTTGATCATGTGTTTTTTTTAATATAATTTCTTGATTCCACGGCTCGTTGGCGAATTATAATTTAATTTGAATTCGCTTGAAATTCATATTTATTTTGATTATACTCCTGTTTTGATTATATTAACTTGTATAAAGGCTGGTCGATATAATTTTATTAGAATAGTTATAAATTCTCATCTCACGTCTTCCTTTGCACATTCATTCTTCTTTTGGAAAAAAATCGCATGTTTTTCTTCATCCAAAGTAAACAAACTCCCATAGGAGTAGTGCCTTCGATAAACCGTTTATTACATCACTCGTTCAATTGGTTCGCTTAGCGTAAAAAATTCGGCGCAGACTCATCTATGGATATTCTGCATGATCTAGGAATTTCTTCTTTTTTCACCCGTCGTCGTCCGCTCGCACAATGATCTTTTTCAATCTACCCCAAGCGAATTTTACGCAGAATTTATCTGCAAAGGCCTACCGTAGAGATATGAGAATCAGACTTCATCGCGTAGAGATGAAGAAAAAAATGTAGAAACCCGCTGGCGTGTAAGTAATTGTATTGGGTCGGAGAGATGATAGTTTTGCCGGAGAAAAAATCTTTGAACTCTGCAGTTTGCGTTGGGTCCTGACCCGTTCAAACCGTAAAATATGATAACAAGATAGAATATATCGATTGAAAATTGTTTTCTTTTCTCTTGCGTTCATCAAAGGTATTAAGCGACCCGCCGAATCTAAAGTTGTGCGAAACTCGAAGTGGCTTTCCACCATAAATTCGACCAGGAATTGCTAATTTCGTCACGTATATTCTCTTACGTATGCAAGAGGCATTATTTTTTATACGTATTTTTGGCTCATTAAAATTTCAGCTTTTTGTGGCCTCCCTATATATAGGGTTCTATAAAAACTTATTTTGCATATTGTCTGAATGAAGTAAGATTTTGTTGAAATTGAACGCCACTTTTCTTCGTTGAGGCTGTTATTAGAGAATATATATATTTTTATACTCAGCAATTAATCTCTACAAATATTATGAACAAAAACAATTAAAATTCCATTCCGATGCCAATAATTAGCACTATGGAAATCACTATATTTTACCTTTTATAGATGAAGTAAGCTGTTCGTAAAAGCGATTAGAAGAGATTAATTTTATAGCACGAGACAATCCGGAATTAACATAGTTGCTTGTTGCTGTATAAAATTAAACATTCTTAAATCCGAAAAATATTATTCTCTCAATTCTGCTACCTACCTAAAGTTGTAATTTATTTCAGATTAGGAATAATGTCGGTCGCAGGCTCTGTCAGTTCTGGTTTTGTGTGGATGAATGCTGACCATTTTGCCGGACATTAACCCAAATCCTGAGAAGGCAACGCCAAGGTTTAATTTTGTGAAAATCACGGAAAATTCGCAACCTTTAATTATACACGCCACTCTTTGATTTATTCATACGTGAAATTTAATTCCATCCGGAATCAGGGATTTCCGGCCGGCTAAAATGTGTCCTATCTTAAGTGGACCCTTTGGATGTTAGTAAGTGTTTTTCAGCACATTTTTCAGAATGTTTGTATTTTCCTCTCGTACAAAATTTTAAATTAAGCTCGGCGTCCACCCAGTTGTCAGATGCAAACGGCTTTTTGCATTACTGCTGAGTATTGCGTTTTACAAACATGTTTTTACCGCCGGCGAATAATTGAAAACGTGAATTTTTTTTGTAGGAATTCAATTTCATAGCGTGATTTAATCACCAAAGGTCGCACTCTTTTATAACCAATAGGATGAAGGCTTCCAAACCAGGATATATATATCTAGGATTCGTAATCGTCCAAATTAATACTCTAGTCTTGGAGCAGTATTACATTAACATTTTACTAACAGGGTACTCATATTTATTATTCGTCACATTATTAGTGAATTTTAAAAACCATATTTTCTTTAAATATATTATACTATAATATATGTATAATACGGAATATAATTTAAATTGTTCCTAAACGAATGGAATCCAAAATGCTCTTACTTATACGAATATGTACATATGCTAATACTAGAAAACTGACACACATTTCTTATGTCATTGTTACTTTAGTTATACAACAAATCTATACATACAACAAACGAGCATTATGAAACTTTGTCTCTATATACAAATAGGACAAGTAGCTTTCGACGCAAAATAACCTTATGTTCTATTTTATAATAATACCGATCTTATCATTGTGTGTTTAAGTTTATTCTTGTGTTGTTTTGGCGTATAATTAAATAAATCCTCTTCCTATAGGGGGAAATGTTTTTTGACGTTATGTTATAACCGAGATGAGATGCTCGTAGAGAAAGTTTAATCTTTTGACGTTTGTCGTCATTCAGCGATGGAAATAAGCTTTTGAACATTTGAATGGAAATAACGGCGTGCTCTGAATATTGATAGGGTTTTTGTAACGCTCCTTGCCATCACGCTAAAAAATGAATTTTTCTTTCCCGCTTTTTTGGGAAATTTTCTCCGCATAAAATAGTATTCATTGAAAATCTCTGATTTTTGTAACATTTTATCGTCTTATTTAAAATATTTCGACGGAAACTTTTATCATAGATATCATTGATATTACGTTGGGTACTTCAATATCAAACAATTTCAATAGGTCTTATTTATGACGAACACAAAAACACAATTATTATTTCGATAGTATTTGAATTAAAATCATGTAATTTTATTTACAAAGCTGGCTGTATAAATCTGCTTTGTTTGTTTGAATTTTATTCATATTTTAGTTGATTTTTTGTAATGTTTTCATCTGAAATTGAAATATGAACAATATGCTTTGTTCCGGCTTCATACATAAGATTACTGAATATTTCATAAATAATCCTTGGTATCGTCGACAAAGAATGACATTTTGTCGTGTGCTATCATACTATATAATATATGTCATTAGGATTACATACTCGGAGAATTGTCTCGTGTCCCTGCACATTCAGACCGTACAAATTGGATCCTAAAGATTTTCCAGGCGGCAAATTTATATGTACATTTTCTACATCGTCGCTTTTAATTTTTGCTTCCAGTTACCAAGTTCATCCGGATCGGCATCGCCGACAAGAACGACAACCCACCGTACTTCGACAAGGCACTCTATGAGGCGGAAGTGGATGAAAATGAGGATATCCAGCACACAGTACTCACAGTCACCGCCAAAGATCACGATGAATGTAAGTCTTTAATTACCATTTATACCTTCTTCCACGTCGTCAAGGCGCAAGGAGTAGCCATTATCCTTGTCGTGCTCGGTTTCACAATTTGGACAAGCGATCTCGAGGGCCATTCCGGCGTTGTCCTTCAAAATGTCTTAATTGAGGGCTTTTTTTATTTTGTGCTAAAGAGTGGCTTTCTGTACTGTTAAACTTTAATTGTTCATTTTTTCTTTCTTTCGAGATGAAATTATCTTATTACATCAATTTAAATGTAAACAATGCAACGACAATTGAGAATCCACCATATGAAAAATCCTTTTCCTATAAAATTAAATCGCCTACATCGGATAACAGATATGACACCTTAAGAAGAAAATTAATTACTATAAGTCTTTTTATGTCCATTTTATTATTATTCGTAAATTTATGCAAAAATTTAATATTACGATCTTATTATTTTTTTTAGTATTAATTAAACAATAAATCAAATTGATTTCCTTTTTTTGTGTTACATTCTTCCAGATAGAATCCATTACTAAGTCAGATAAAGTGAAATAGCCATTTATAATCAGATCCCTTGTGCGAAAAGTGTAACCCTTCTAAATAAGATTTGCATATTCATGGCTTTCTAAAAACGTCCTCAAAAATCGATGGAACTTCCAAAACAGCGTCTCTGTCTCGAGATGCTTTCTTTGGAGCAGAAGAGAGCCACTTCCGCCGCCGGCTGCTCCACTTCCGATTCTTATGGCATTTTAAAATGTATACAAAACTATGATCACACGCTAATGAACCGGAAAATTTCCGCCTTTAACGTCACCCATCCCTGACCAGCTCGATCGGTACGAAACTTTGGCCGAAACTCTGTTTCCTTATTACCTCTTTTTTACTTCCGCTCCGCCGGAATTGGCAGGAATCGTCCTCCTCTAATGCGAGCGCTGGAGTTTCTTAATAAAGACAGGGCATTAGGGAAGCTTAAAGCGTCGCGCACATTCTTCAGTTTTATTGCTGAATCTCTTGGCAACGTGGAATGCACTTATTTGCATCATAACCAAATGCTATATAGTAGCCCTGGATGGAAATTATTTTGTACTTAGTCTCATTTAATTTATTCACGTCTCACTCATTCCGTAGTCCAGATGGGTCATGCTTATTGTACAATTCTTTATTAATTCAAAGGAGACAAAATTGAACATTCTTAGCAACATCACTGTTTAATTTTTGGCTCGATCACATCATGAATTCATAACGTTAAATATATTTTTTTGCTCGATCCCTATTATTTTTATGCAAAACTCGCACGAAAAAGATTCGCAATATCCGATATATATATTTAAACTAAACTACATTTTTATGGAAACATTTTCTGCGATCGAATTATGGCCTGAGTCTTAAGCTCCGAGTTGTAATCCCCAAGACGTAGAATATTAATTCGGGCGATCAAAAATTTGTTTGATTTTTTTTTAATATCGCGTGCTAACGAATTATTTCATCAAAGGATTTATTTGACTACCCACCCTTATTCGCGATTTTATTAGGTAAAAAGGCTTTCTAAGGTCTTTCAATAATCAAGGCTTCAAATTATGAAGACTCATCGTAATTCAGTTTGATTGATGCTTATGTCTTACATTTTAAAAGCTATTTTTTAAAATAATACATCAATTTAAAAATAATAATATCATCTATAAGATATGAATTATTCTGTTGTATTTATATTTTGAATATGGAATATTAAAAATATTTTACATTAAAATATCTTACTTTTTTGTACTATATTAGCTTCTGTTATGCAAATTCGCTTGAAGACGATTGTTTCGCAGATATCGATTGTATTTTTTTTAAAAAAGTAGTCGTCGTTTAAAAACATGAATTTTTCTTCTACTATGTATATTGTATAAGGTTTTAATGCCCTCAGTAATAAAAATCCTGTTCTAGTAAGTTTTTTTAATTCCCGTCGGGGAAAGTAATTTTTCTAAAAGACTTTCTAATTACCCTAACCAAATTAATGAATTAAGCGAGTTACGTAGCAGAAAATCAAGCCTGAAACTTGTGTCTGTTTGATTTATGCCTACAATTATACTTGTATTTCCGTCTAGTTACTTCCTTCCGATCTGCGTCCTGAAAATTATATTTTATCAACTTAATAAGCGACTTTATCTGCGTAGATTCGTGCGCGCATAATTCGCATTCAGGAAGTTTGTTCATATTCAACTTCTTGTCGTAGCTTTGATTACGCAGATTCTAAAATAGATTTTAAACGAAAAACTTTGTCCATTTTTGTCTGGATCCTATATATAGTGACTGTATAAAGTGCTTCGTCTGCAAAAATGCCCTTTTTGCCATAAAATTTCCCATTAAAGAAAGCCAACGAAGCGCGTTATTAAAACTTAATAATTCATATGGAAATGCTCGAATATATTAATATTTGATAGAATTGCGATATTCTATTTCCAAAGTCAAATAAGACGAATTCTCAGCATTATAATGGGAAAGCGAAAGTATCATAGAATCATGTCGGGTGAGTAAAATCTTCAAAATGAAACGATATTGTAATGATATAGTATCGTCTATGTACTTTTTGGACCATTGTGTCTGCTCGTTCGACCCATGGGAATTTTTACGATACAATAAGGCAAAGAATGACAAAGCCTCGAAAATCACAAAAGTATTTCCGAAGCATGTGGATGTATCTTATATAGATCCTTGCGAATAAATTCAATTTTATTTCAAACATTAAAAGTCGCATACAAATGGTAGCAAATTTCTTTGTCTTTTGACGTCCGACGCCCAAATCAATTCGATTTGATGCCGATTGGCACTAATGTAGTTCTGCGATTCTGCCCATAAATTTACATTTATCGTATAAATATATCGAATATCGTCGATAGTGATCGTAATATTTTTATGTGATTTCCGCAATACAATGACTGCCGTCGGAATTTTGAGATTTGTACCCCTCGCATTGAGGAACATAAATAGTTCCAATCGAATGGTTCAGAAAAGATTGGGGTTGTTAGTCAGCCCTGCAGTTGGGTATTCTCGCTTCACCGACTGCCAAGTCGTATTTATATACCTGCGAGTGGTAGATACAGATATCTTGCGGACCCAATCATCAATTTTTATAAGGTTTTTAATATGAAATCAGGCTTCGGCGCAATATTTCCATGTAACTTCGGATAGGAAACCTCTCTTGCTGAAATTATCTTCTCTGGGCCGCACAAAAGAATTTATCAATTTCATACATGTCGAATCTATTTTATAAACGAAATCGAATTTTTCAATATGTATCGAATTTTTGATGGGCGTGTTTTTTTTAAAAAACACTTTAACGTTTAACACTTTATTGCTCTTTTCAACATACTCTCTGCCTTCTGACACTTTATTGCTTTAATAACATGCGCAACTTGTTTATTAAAAAATATACTCGGCACAAAGCCTTCAAACTTTAAATTTTGAAAGTTTGATTAAAAGTTTCCTAGGAGAAAGCCATGTTTAAAATCCAAATTAAATGGAACATACGAGGAGAAAAAAATCCTTTCAAGATGTATTCTCATTTATATAAGCTCTTTTAAAATTTGCGAGTTATTAAGGTGAATTTCTTAAACCACAAACTTATAAATGTATGTATAAAATATTTAAATTTAAGGCATCAAAATAACCATGTGCAAAGCATAATTAAAATCAAGATTAATGAGAATGAACGATCCAAAAATGCTATTAATTCTCGATGAATAATCGTTCATATTTTTGCTCAATTAAATCATTTTGACCTACCTAATAACTTCGTTTTTAAAAATAGATTCTTTCATAGGAATAAATCGATTAATTTTTAAATTTTTGCAAAAATAAATTTTAAAAATGGCAATAAGCTCCCAAGTGTTTGAATTTAGGTTTTCTTGAGTAACCATTTTTAAGATCTATAACACTTCGCCATTGATGTTTTTTATATTCAAAATATTTTGTTAGCAGAATCGAATGATCATTTATCGACCTTCATTAACCGTTATTTTATTAACGATTCATAAACAAAGATTTATTATTCAGTTATGAAAATAATCATTTCTTCATGTAAACATAAACAATATACACCTAAACCTTTTTTTATGCGATAGATGCGTTCCACGAAAAATCGCACAAAAAAAGCCATGACTTACATAAAAAAAGTGATGATGCGTTACATGAATTTTAAAAACCGCATAACTTTGAAACAGCTATACAAAATATATCCAAAATCGCATAAAAAAGTTAATAAAAAAAAGCAGGAAAACAATAAGGCAATTAAAAAATAACATTTTTAGTAATATTTAAAAAACGTCTTGCATCATTGGTAAAATTTTAAGGATGTCTGACATCTAGCATCTTAAATGCCAAACATCCACTAGAGAAATACTAATTATTATATTATAATTCAGCTATAGCATATGCAATATAATTTATACAGTCCCAAATTATAGATTTTTTTCATATTTCGATTAGTGTTGATGATTTATTCCCTATTTTATACAAAATATATCGATACGTACTCCTTATGAAATTTAAAAAAAATAAAAAATTGTTTTAAAAAACCGCATAACTTCGAAATCGCACAAAAAAAGTCGCACAAAAAGAGGTTTGAGTGAACTTGAAATCGATTCATTAAATCATTATTAGTCGATAAATTTTAGTTAAGTACCCAATATACTCTTTCCGTCTCTGTCTTCGCAAATCTCCGAGCTCAACGTCTAAGAATGTTCTTTATGAGTTACTGGAACTCGGACAAAACATTGCGTCTTACCTCGTAGGGTTAAATAGTTTTTTAAAAAAAATTGAATATAATTGCTGAACACTGTTTAAATTTTGTAGATTTAAACATAATGATTATTTTCCCTTTTTTGCTATTACAAATTCAAAAATATGGACTTTTTATAAAAGGGGCTTGTATTAAGCTTAATTGAAAATGAACACGATATCGAATTAGCATGCTATTATATTTATTCCTCGTTCATGAAAATGTTTTTACATCAAAAAGCATCATAACAGTATATTTTTCAATTAATTGACATTGCACCATAATTGGGTTAATGAAATTATGTTTGATTTAATTCCGCATGGTAATAATTCATATTTTTGATTTTCCATGCAAGAGTTGAATCCAATCCGTTTGTTTCAGATTGTGATAGTTATTTCAGAATACTTGTATATATTATATATGACCATATGATTTTAAATAACCGCAAAAGTTCAATAACAAATATATATATACTAAATAGAATATTTTTTTCTTAGAAAATATGTTTCTATTAGCCAAATTGTTTTATAAATGACCTTAAAATATTTTATACAATCTCATGGTGCTAAATTTCAAGAGCAGGGTTGATAAGAATGAATTTTATATTACAGCTTCTAGCGTTTTTTAGCTATTATCAGAAAATGATGCTTAAATACTTAAAAATAAAAATAGGTTTTTCTGTAAATATATGAATGAAATTACATTTTTGGTTGAGTCTCAAAAGTGGATTTCTTTTATATGGTTGTTTTATTGTAGTAAAATTTTCACATTACCTTGAAGGCTTCCTAAAATAAGAAACGTTATCCGATTATCTCATGTTTAATACCACTTATTCCTACGATGTTTTGATTGCGCCTTCATTTACATCTTCGAGTGTTTACATTCTTCCGACCACTTATATTGCGGATTGATGAGAAGTAGCCTCTTCTGAGCTGCTTCATTGAGATATAAAATAAAACGTTATTATCAAACTTCTTCTCTTATTTTCTAAGTCTGCTTTATAGCGCTAAGAACCATAAAATTCGGAAAACTTTCATTGATAGCAGAGTAACAGAGAAAAATATAAATTCGAGCCTACTCGAATGCGCGGTAAAGTATTATATTTGCCATTCCTAAGTGCTATATAAAGATTTCTTATTTTTTAAGAACACCTTTGGGTGTAAATAGTGAAGAATTTCATTATTGAGGGTCTTATCCACCTTTATCGGGACGACTTTATTGCTTAAATTTGCATCTTGCCTTTGAACGGCCTATTTTCTCGTGGATTATTCGCGTCAGAAGGGTGAAAACGACTAGAAGAATAATCGCTTAACGATGACGGAGAGATATTTTGCCGAAATTCTCGAATTGTACAAATACATTTTGTACCAGCGCATATTTGCACAGCCTTGTTAATTTGACTAATTGAAATAAGAGCATAATATTGTAAATCATGTTAATAAATCACTATGTCTAGACTCGAAATAAATGAGAACATGAAATTCACTTAGATTTAGTGGCGCTATTTTGATTATTCTCTGATTGCATTTTTATTATTTTTGGCGTGATGAATTTAAAGCTTGTTCAAATTCCGTAATAAAACACATCGGGTTTGTTTTATTGCGCTATATTTTGAATTGAACGAATTTCTTTTTTGCTAGAGTTCATATGGAGCATTTATATGATATCATGAAGGGAAAAGATTTACTGCTTCTTTAATATAAAGAAATTTCAGCCAAATAAAAGTGAAAAAATGATCCGAGCATAAAAATGTGTCTGTAAATCGTGAAGATTGGCACGCTTAGTTTCTTTGAACGGAAATAATGTCAGACTGGGGTAGTCAAGGAAACTGATCACCGCATCGTGACAAATTCAAAGAAATCACCATTTTCCAGGGCATCTGATGCCATTGATGTAAAGAATTGCAGGAATGTTCCCGAATGCTGCAACATTGATGAATTTGCTCTCATAAATCTTGCGAATAAAATGGCGTCGTTCTTGTTTCGACACACTTATCACTAAAAAAATCTTTAAAATACATCTTTAATGATTATGTATCATTTTTTGTTCAAATCCATAATTATATTAGATGATTTTCATTTTCAGTGCATTCGTATATAATATACTAACGAGCTGGATATACCAATGTATTTTTTTAGTACAATTTTTTTATTACGGGACACAAGATTATATTTTTGTTTGACCAAATCTTATAGTTGTATGTCAAAGCAGTGATATTTTATAAAATATATTTCCAATCAATTTTCTAAAGCACAAATATGAATAAGTAGGTCAAAATTACTGACTATTTCTTAATAGTAAGTGTTGAGTACGATATCCTTTGATAATACTAATAATTTTGTAATTCACTCATAAATTATTTATCAGAATTATCTTATCATGTTACATTATATGTGAGAGGCAACTGCTTAACATAAATAAAATTATGTTAAGCATATTCACTGTCAGTCTATGTAAAATAAACATACACGGCATAAATGTAAAGTAGAAAAACATAGATTTCTAATTTATAAAGAAAATCGTTAAAATTTCAAACCAATTAACTGAAATTATTATTGGTTTTTTTAGCGAAAAATTGCATGATTATTTATTATATCATGAATTTTAATGGCTGTGTAGAATCCATTATATTTTCTTTTTGAATGATTGCACACAATCTCTTTACATTTTTATCATTCATAAGCTTTAGCACATATGTCATGACAAGTCAAATATTTGGCATTTTTTGATTGTTTTTCGATAACGCATATACAACAATGATTTTCAGAATAGCTTGATTTTTTTTAATAATTCTCACTGAAGGGATAAAAGAGCTTGTTTATCTTAATTTCTTTAAAACTTTTATACATTGATGCACTTAATTTAATCAACAGTAAAATTCCAATCATTGAATTTTGAAATACTTTATTCAATGATGTCCTTTCTATCCCATCCTGGAACTACGATTTCACCATTAATATTTTGAAGCTCAGAACTAAATGTTAGTTAAATGGAACTAATTCAGGTTAATTAAGCGAATGGAGCAGTAAATTTGACTTGTTTCCTTACGCTCTAATGAATATCCACTATTATGACATTCTGATTATTTTTTATTTATTTATTTAATAAAGATTATCTTTATAGATGATTTTCCTTTATTCCGTCGATCAAAATAATAGCATGATACTCGCTATTTATTTTTCGCATCATTAGAAGATAATTAACTAACAATACACCCTTAGCATTCCATAAAAAAGTGATAACATTTCTCGCAGAAAAATAAGTCCTGGTATATTTTTGCCAACAAGTATTATATTTATAAGAGTTTTTTTAATATATCAATAGATCTAGATTTTATCACTAAATCGAATAATAATGTAGCAACACAAACTATATTTAGAAATTTAAATTCAATCGCGTTCTTAATCAATTATATACTCAACATGGTCACTGTAGGATGGATACAGATATTGCTGTTTATAAATCTTTTAGATCGCCTTATGAATTTTTAACGTCGATGTTTATTTATCTCTCCATTTCGAATACTAATTAACCCCATAAAGATCCAACACCTTGAAATATATCTCCATATGTGGGATAGCACTTCGGATGGCATCCATTGTCGGTACATCCATTTGTGGTAATCCACAACATCCGCCATTATAAATTCACGCTTCGATCAGAGCATCGATGTATGTATTCTGATCCGGTGATTAAGATTTTATTGCCATTCCATACACATACAGTCTCGTACATTTTATGTACTTGTATATTACACGCGAATCGGGAAATCAAGTTAACCCTCTGCCAGCCGGTCCAATTATTGGAAGTAGTAATTGTTTGCCAGAAATTACATACCAAGCGATGTTCGCTTTGATTTAGCCAACAAAATTTGCGCACACGAGAGATATTTAAAGGCACGCCGAATCACATCAAAGCAGAAATGGATCTACACCGTTCGATCGGCTTTATTTCGGAAGCCGGAATTGCTTATTTGCCTCGGCGAATATCTCTTTGGTTCCGCAATTTTTTTATGCTGTCGGCTCATTTTTATAGCCACTTCGATAATTCAAGTTCTTAGTTTGGAAAGTACACTCGAAAAAGTTGTTATCCGTAAGTTGCTACGAAAAATGGATTTTGCTGTAATTCCTAACTGTTTCCTTTTTATTTTCCCCTTTTGGAGTTTTTCATGATAATCGCTTCGTAATCTTAATCCTGGACTGACCGAAACTTCTTCCCGGGGATTTATTCAGCGGCTTATTTATGAAAGTCAGTTATTGTATTAGATATTGGAGCAAGTGTAATTGGGTAATATTTATTTCCGGGGTTGTTTCAAGGATGAAAAATAGTCTCATCTCATAATACTTATTTTAACATTCATCATAGTCGGAGTGAGAGCGGCAAGGGTGAAATCATGTTGAGATTAATAAATTGAAACCTTTTTCAATTTATTCGCGGCTTTTTGACCTTCTTTCATTTCCTTTGTCTTCCTACAAAAAATACATCAAAGGCTTTGTATACATTTTAAAGTATTCTAGATTTTGAAGTGCTTACCATAAAGCCTTATTTTAATATTATTCTTAGAATTATTTGATCATATTATAAATCGTACGAGCTGTTCAATTTTCTATCATCTCTTAAAACAGGAAAATAGGATTTGCATAAATTCCTCCTTCTTAGCACATCACTCAATAAATTTGTAGATTTTTTTAGACCAAAAAACTACCCCGAATGAAGAAGAAAATTATAAATATATAATATTATTACATATAATTTATTTTTTCGGTTCACTAATCCTAAATTTGTAGTTCATTGTTGAAACACCCAACTTCTATTATTTGACGTTTATTAAAGAAATTCAGATTACTAATTTGTGTAAATACAGTTTAACACACTACAGTATTTTTGTTATATCATCTCCATTTACCTAAGTTTTAAGTTAAGGCAAATTTACCAGATATATTAAGGGACATTCATAATCTGTATATCAGATTGGATGTATGACAATCTGTCATCTAATCATTATCCGATACAAAGTCTTTAGAATTCGCTCGAAACAAAGGCCATTATTTTGAACCACCCATTTCTGCAAATATCTTATCCTCCGCATTATTGTATCTATTTGTATTAAATTATTACAAAATCCAAATCCTTCGCAACTCAAATGATAATAATTAACAAATAATGTTGAATTTCTCCTTATTTTATGGATAACATTAATAAATAATTTCGTTGATATTCTGCGTATTCAAATATGTTTTACTAAAAAGTTGACAAGAGTTAAATTGATTCGTTTGGATGATACCCATTAACATCCACTCTTCAAATTTGCCATTTTAGCAGTTAAACGAATCGAATGCGTAAAATTTTATATAACGTTGCTTTTTAAACGCGACGCATAATTTGATCAATGCCCGCCAAAGATGAATAGGGATGCGTTTGACATCCATCAAGAGCATCATAGAAAATTGCAATATCAATGCATTATTCATGTTCCGCTTGATAGGAGAGTTATTAAATTCAATAACTACTGAACCATTTTTCAGTTTTAATCCCGGAAAGAGCGAAGCGTGATTAACGGGCGTTCAATTTATGTAAAATTAATTTATTATTCCGAGGGGTGTGTGGCGCCACTCTGCAGGGATGAGTTATGATAAACCGAGATGAAATCGTTCCGATCGAAATTTTGACCTAAAACGGCTCAACTATAAACAGAGTATGTGAAATTTCTCAAATTACCCGGATTTGTGGTCCAGATTTAATCCATAAATATACAGTCTGCTATTTTGCCATAAATTTTCCATTCGATCATGTGGATATGTTTGAGTGTATCAACTTAAAGAATGCGCATTTTAGATTTCTGAATCTTTATATAGATAATCGAAATCTCTTTAAATAGTAATCTTATTTGAATATGTCATATACATTCAATCGTCGTAAACTAGCCTTCGTATTTGAGTACGATGTGAGTAAAATTCATTTTGACTCGATGAATCTACCTTGTTTTTTTATGCAAAGCATTTCTATGATACCTGATTTGAGCATATTACTATGTTTCTAGGAATGTTGTGTTTATTCAATCTCGGAAACTTTTTATGAAGCCTTGTAGAGTTCATTAAGCAAAGTCTTTTTGTCGCAATAAAGTAAAACGCGTAAAAAGATAGATGTGTGTATTTATCAACAGATTATGGCCATCTATCTAACTTATGGCCATTTACTTATATAAGACAGTCGGAATCTTTTTCTTCGATTTCTTCTTCCATAGTTTTTATTTCCACTCTTTGCATTCGAGTATTTTTTCGCTCAGGCGGAAATTGCAACTCGATTATATGAATTTTGAACGACATAGCGACAAATATTTTATATCAAAATGATTTCATACACAAGGAAATTTATTAAATAAATATTGTTTAAATTAAAAATTAAAAACCTTTTAGTATTTTTAAAATTTATCATTTACACTTTTTAAATGAGTAACCTCACAAACCTAGTCACAATCTAAAACTGCTCCCAACTCTTAGAGCTTCAACGTAACTTAATATTACAACAAGCTTTTTCGTTTCTTAGTCGCCACATGAGTTGCTATATGACACTTTACATTCTTTATTTTTAAAATTTAAAAGCGCTTTAATTTGATTTAATTATATTGAAAAGGTAACGAAACGAGATAAAGCTTTAAACAGCTCAAAATTCGGTCCGCGCTTCATAGCTTTTAAAACTACTGATCTAAATTATTCAAAGCGAAGTAATGTACAAACGTAAATAATGAATGATTTTAATATTAAATATAAAAGGATACAAAGTATATATAAAATCTACTAAAGGTCAAAGGTATAACTTCCTATTTTCAATTATGATTTTCAGATATCTTACCTAACTATAAAGGATTTATATACATTTACTTATAAATTCAAAATACTTTCATTAATTAGACTCTTTATTATCCAAACTCAATGAAAATAAATATTTTAATACGTTTATAGTTTTATTATAAATATTTTCTTTGATACTATTATGCAATCTGCACGATCTTAATCATAATTTTCATTAGAAATATAAATAAATTATGATCTACAATTAATTAATTCATAGAAACGGCATTTCATAAATATCTCGAGGAGAGATATTTATCATCTAAGATCCGACTAGTCCTCTTTCGTGTCCATCTTCCCAGCAGAATATCATTAAGATGTTAAAACAGAGACTGAATTTGTATTTTGCAACAATGATTTATAAGAATATTTTATGTGGTTATTACAGCTTGAAAATTTATAGGCCATGGCTTTTTGGGTGAATCTTTCGGATCATAATTCTTTGGTGCAAAATTCGGCCCGAATCTTTCAGGAAGCAACCTTATTATTGACATTAAAATAAACAAAATTATTCCGAAGAGATGCAAATCGAGGTATGGCTATATTGCGGTCGCTTTAAAGGGTTTAACGTCAGCGTAGAATATAGGTCGTAAAGTGTTCGTTGAAAATAACTCTTTTAAATATGAAACGAGCCGACGACGACAAAGAGATTTTCTCGTTTAAGTTACATACTTGAAAATTATATGTGTACTGTGCGATATTCTGCAATGCTAGAGAAATTTCATGTTTGCTTTATCGTATCATCGCCAAGAAGATTTTAGCCGGTTAATTAATGAAATATCTTTCATAATTCGCTCTTCTTAAAGTTGAGTATTTAACATAATAAAATACATCAATTTACATGAAGAACAATATGTTATTACATCATCGGGATTTCAAACAAAATTATTTTCATACAAACAAGGCTTGCAATATTTTGCAGAAATATACGCTCGCTTTAATATGGTTTAAACTGCAATAGTTTAAAAAAATAAACAGTTCAGCGCTAATTTTCTCACGTCGCAAACCTTTAAATCCAATTAGTTCGAAACTTTACAATTTCATCCGAGTGGCAAAACCTGAATTATGAAGTGGCCCGGATTGGCGAGTATAAATTTGATATCTGCGCGCTCCAACACCAGGATATCTCCAGGACAATAGTTGTAATTATGTTGTTATTAATAACTCACGACCCGTACAGCAAACTGGATCAACAGAGAAGAGCTGTCGTCCTTAATTCGATTCAACCCAGTGCCCTCAGTGGCCCTCAAACTTTGCGCATATCCCTTAGACGCGATCCTTTTGACCCGTAAACCAATTACAACTTTTAACCAAGTTTACTTTTATATCGCGTCACTCTAATTTGACTGAACAGTCTTAATACGTTTTTGCAATATTTACACCAATCACGCGCCATATTTTGATTGCACAATATGAGTATGAATTTTTTTAAAAAAACTAACGTGCAGCAAGGTTGAAAAACGCTCGATTTTTCTCTATTTTATACTACTCGAACTTTGACGTTAAAGTCGGATTATGCTCGCCATTAAAACTCATATCTCGTGTGCAACATGATTCTATTGTATTTTCATGTTTTTTTTTCTGTTAATTCTACATAAAAGATTATAAAATTCTCTATTCTCAGGAAAATCCATTTTTGCTTTAATGTTTAAATTTATCTTAATATAGGATTTTTCTTAATATATTTAAATTCAAAGCTACTTAAAGGAACATCCTTTTTGCGCCCTTCATGAAATTCATGTTGGGTGCCGACTGAAAAATTTATATTGCATGTATATCGGACAATTTTACGAGCTTAAAGGCGCGTAATAAAATCTTGAGCGAGGCACTTTAGACTTGATGGATCTCTTTCAAAGTAGAGTACAAAATGGATGGCAACCCTTTGGTTCCATTACAAACTAAATACTACATAGTTTTCTCAGCACGCTCAATCTACTTGATTGTATTAAAAATGTAATAAAACTAACCATGGAAGATTGACCTCCGATCTACTAAAATTTCCAACATGTCTATTCGATTCGAAATTAGTAGTTGGCGTACTTGAATAATTATCGTAATGTTAGAGAACCCTTTTACGAACCATTTGAATTTGTTTTCTAAAAACATGCTTCGGTACATTAAAGTTTATCGGTTCATCCTCTTTTCTCTGGTCGGACATGGCTTAATGTTTATTACGCGAATTCGCTTTGATTTACAAGGAATGTTTGCCGTAAGCAGCACTCTTTGCAAGTTTTGTTAACAACATTTAAAACCGGAAAAGGCAAGGCAAGCTTTCCATCCACCCCGAGAAGAAATTGTGAGCAAATAACCCGTCTTCTCGCAGACTCGATTTCCACGTCCACGACTCTGCCCACAATATGGTGACTTCCTTTCGCCACTTGCTCGGCAAAATTTCTTCCTTGGACACTTTTAAAAGCTCATTTGAGTCGCCTATGGAAAAAGTTTCGCCCGCTTTAAATAATGATGTGTAAACATTTGCTCCGAACTCGGCGACGTCAACCGAGACGTGCCCACCAACTTCAGCAAATGAGGTTTTAATTCAGTTTCGAGACCCAAATATTTGAGATGGTCTGAAAATGTCTGAACAATCCCGTTTGGGTCTGCATGAAAAAAATACCAGTCATCTGGGTTCCAACTCGAAAAAAACAGATGCTCTCGATGGCGCGAATTAATGAAACTTCCGAGAACGTGACGAAGCCTTTTATATTTGCAGAATTAATGCTCAATCAAGGAACTTTTTGTAAATTAACTACAATAATTACTTTTTTCGTATTTACAAAAATACTTTTTTAAACGAAAAGTATTGTACATTATTTTAGGCTACATTTTTACTAAGTATTCGGTTTACTTTGTCATGAGAATAAATAACATCCACGACCAACTTCGAGTCTTCATACTAATTAGAATCTGAATAATATTATACCTAGAACCAATATAATTTTTTTTTAATACCAAAATTATATTTATATTACATATTCTGGATCATTGACTGGTGATTGCAAAATAAGTTATGCTGGCATTTTTATTAATTATTCAAACAAATTTTAATCTAAAACACATTTAATATATAAGCTGATGTTCATAGATAATTTGCTTGTATTTATTTGATCTTCATGTCATTAAGCCTGACTGCGGTAAAAACTTCATCAGCTTTAACCTCTATTGTATATAGAAAAATAAATTCATAATAAGCTTCAAAATTCACAAATATCGTTTATTGAACTGCATAAGGATTAAAAAATATCTAAAATACACTTGGGTCTTTTTTTATGCGGATCTTTTTTATACGATTTTAGAGTTATGCGGTTTTAAAAAATAGTTAAATCTATCCCTCATTTTTCTATAGAGGGCAAAGCTTTTTTTATGCGAATGCTAATACTTCTGCCCCCTTTATTGTAAAGATTATATAATAGAAGCTAATCAACTTTGCAATGAATCAAAAAATCTATTTATTATGCATGACTCAAATTCTGAACGAGTTTTCAAATTCCTACGCAAGCTTAAGAATTTGCATGTCTCCATATCACGAATTGCATAAAAAAATTAATTGTTAAATCGTCGCAATTTTTTTAATGCAATTTTTGGTTCATTCTATCACATTGATTTGAAGTTATGCGGTTTTTAAAAATAATGGAACCTAATCTTTAAAGTCTTTTTTATGCGAATTTTTTATATGCGTCTACCCGTGGAACGTATCTATCGCATAAAAACAGACCCAAATGCATTCTTAATAGTGTATTATTTCTGTTAACTTTTTAAAAATACGAAATTTGCAATGCCAAGTACCTGTATTCTTATAACACAGATATGCATATTTTATCAAGTTTTTTAACCAAAATTAAATTATTTTAGAACTATGACATAACATGCTTATTCTATATATATTATACAGTTGATTTAATTAATAATTCGAAATCGAATTTATTTTTATCCAGTACTAGTATTACATCCAACATTTGGGTGCTTAGGTCTGCTGCTGAGTATTTTCTTCCAGCTGTTTTATTCAAATACATTTATTTGCATTATCAATATTATAACAATCGCCACTGTTGGTGAATTAACTATATTTTGCTTATAAAATTAATATACAAATAATGCGTAGTGTTTGACGCTTTCAGCGATATGTTTTGGATGATTAACGATACTTTATATATTCTGTCAGGTTTATCTTCAGTTTCATTATGATGTGCGTGCACAAAAATAGTCTTCTAGTGTGTTTTGCCTCCTTCACTCGTTTTAGTATGTATTAAGTGTTAACGCGTTTATGCTTCGGATAACACAATACGTGTTCGTTTAAGCGCGCCCCTTCCGGATTTAATGAAACCTAGGGGATGATCCGTCGGCCCCGGGATTCGCACTGTAAAATCCCACATCAAAATACGAATCGTAAAATCTGGAAGATCTTTAATATTCCGCGAATGTGGCCGATCCGGCGAGATTTTATACATTTTTTTTATTTAAGACATCTTCAGCGGCATTATCGCCGAGGGGAATCACTGTCCGTACGTGACTTTTACAGATATCGAGGCGAAACAATGTTAATTTTGTTGTAATGTAATACATGCACGACTTTTGCCAGTTGAATTATTTATTTTTCCGCACTTCATCCGAATAAAAGTGTAACGATGGAAAAATGACGTATTCCATAATATTTCATCCAGTCGGGTTGTCGAACGCAGAATCAACAATTCCACTTCTGCAAACAGTAGACATATTCCATTTCTAAAGATACGTTTTTTTATTGATTGACGCCAGTTAAAAAACACGCTAAAACAAATAAATACACGTAAAATACGTTTAAAATCAAAATATGTTTCCCAAAATCCAAACTAACCATATCAACGTATCTGCTCTATTTGTAGAAGAAGAGGCTGTCTTATTTTGTCCTATTGTGGTATCACTTTTAGAATTATCTCTGGTTAAACAAATGCCCCAATTAGTCGATATTAAACCCACTTGGGGAGAAATTAACCATTTTGATTAGTCAAGTCCTTATTTAATTTTCCCATTATGGACCGTAATATTATTCCCATCCGCACCATTTAATTAGTATTTCAAGCAAACGTTTCCGTAATCTCGAAATCGATTAAATATTCTAATCTGTATTGTAACCTTATTTTGATTATTATTACTACGCTATCCATTCATTAGGAGTGTCGCTAAAGTATATAAATATTCATAAACTACCCAAACATATTATTTACAACAATTAATATTCAATATTATACACAGAAGTATTGACAAGGGCAATATAAATAAGCAGGATTGTTTTTATACACTAAATCATATCACTATTAGTTTTTATTAAAACTTAAATAAACCTTATGATCATATTTTTTCACAAATTTGTTATCCTTTATAGTTAAATGTTACGACATCTATGACTCCAAATTATTCCTCCTCTATAAAATCAATTTGTAATTCTTGATGGCAATAAAATCTCTATTCTACCTCCAATTTCTTCTATCAATTATAACTACCTGCATATTTTGATAAACATCTAACTAAATCATCATTTTTTTAAGTTTGATTATAAAAAACACAGTACATTCTTCATATATTTTTATTTTTGTACTAAATGCAGTTTATTCATGTGCTTGTATATCTATGGTTGTATTTAAGCCCTTATTCACGAAATGAAAGCTTTTTTCAACGTCTTCAACTTTGTTCATACATCTCGTACGTATCGAACCGTTCTACTTTATGGATGAAATGTCTTGATAAATTGAATTCTATATATAAAAGATCGCCTTCCTGCATATGACGTTCCATTATATTATAATATTTTTTATCCGGTGATTCCCTGGACGTGAAAGCTCCCTTTATAAATACACTCCGCGGGGTCTTATTAAATATTCTAATCTTCTTAACGTATCCGTATTGATTATGTAAATAAGCCCTGAATATTTATAAGCGACCTTTTGTTTCTCTTTTCACTCCACTCTTAACGAATAAAGGGACGAGTGGTTGAATTTTAATAATTACCAATTTTTCGTTTACGATAAGCCTCATTCGAACCACTTTCAGATTCAAAATCTAATAAGGGCAACAAAATTATCACCATCCCTTTTTTGCATACGCCTTCATATTCAGCTGGAAAAATTCCACCCCACTGGCGGAACTTGTATCCGGAGGAGCGGCGCGTTTATTAGTTAAAAGATTGCTCAGCCCGTAACCACGCTTTAACTATTCATGAGCCGCTCTTGGCTTCTCGTATTATTTTTCTTTGCTCTTCCTTCCATCAGAGGTCTAAATAAGTGATTTTCGCATCTGAATAAGTGACGAGTTACTTCCTAGCAAAGTATTCTAACATGTAAGTAAGCATAATCGTCATCGCAATTGATGTAGGATTAATTAATTCATGATAATCACGTTTATAAAATTGGCCAAACGTTGTTTTTTATTTATATCAAATTTTAGAATTTAAAACACAAATACGTTCCTTCGTTCGTATGCGACATCCAATTTTTCCCAAAATTCAAAAAAATATAAGCATCTTCAAAGTGTAGATCGATCATTATATGGAAAACAAGGATTGTTCTATAATTAATTTTTCCTTGTAAAAGATTCTTATCACATTTTTAAAAAGTCCTAGTAGAAAACGTAATGACCGACATAGAGTCTGCCAAATTACATAACGGTTCAAAAGTGGCTAATAAATTATTTATTTTTTTAATGAGAAATGATCCTTGGATGTAAAGAAATTTAATATGGAACAAAAAGAGCTTAGCCCTTTATCAAAAGAATCTAAAAATGTTGACTAGTCTAACAGCGCTGAAAACCTTAGAAGCACCATAGTGCTAGAGAAGATAAGTAATTGCTATTTTTTTGAGGTGGCTTTTAGCAATCCCTTTTATGGAACCATTTTTACATTGTTTTTCATGGCGTATATATATTTTGTTTAAATGTGATTGCCAGCCACACCTCCTGTAGAATTTGAACACAAGATGATTGAGTTACGATTCCAACCACTTAACCGCATGACTACCTACAGACTAGGGACTCTGGGTCGAGACATCCCCGAGATGTCCTTTTATCCCGGAACTTTCAGACTTTTTTACTATATCGAGTTCCGGGACCCAAGACTTTGTGATTTAAATTTGAATGAAAAGGTTTTCGTAAATTACAATAAATCCATTTGATCGTTTGAAAACCCATATCATAATTATAAACAAAGCTTCCATATTAAAGCTGTTAAATTTTAATAAATAGTTGTATATGTACACAATAATTAATCAATACAATATATTCATCATATACGTACAAAATATTAATAATATATTATCATTTCGGTAACTGTTTTATATTGGAGACCTTTTTTGTCTCTATTAGTTTATTCATAACAGTTAAAATATGATTGGGGTATCAAGCCAAATCGGCGATGAGTTACTAGTCTCAGAGTCCCCGAGGGTCTTATCATCTTGAATGAGATCACTTAAGGGTATAATAAGAGACCCTTTCTCCTGCCGCTCATGCTGAAAAACCACGTCGACAATCAAGATCCATTATAAAAACCTATTTTTCCACTCTAGTGGTTAATGCGGCCATCTACCTAATGCGGATCCCGTATATCTGTATCACATTCTTGTTTTATACGCATCGTATATTTGGGTTGAACTGCTCTTTTGTGCGTGTCTTTTCCTTTTTTTTTCATTTGTAGCAACTGATTAATGACAAAATTCAGAAATTTATATTTTTGTGTAGCGACGTTCGCACAAGATTAGGGTCGTATAAAGTTATGGAACCCGGGGGACTTCTTTACTTGCCTTGAGAAATTTCACAATTAATTTGGCTCAACTGAAATTGATTTTGTAGTAAATTGCCCTCGAATATTTATGAATCGATGACAAGTTATTGATATTGGCTTTAAGACTTATATTTTCAATAGATTTCGGAGAAAATTGCGATTAAATCCATGCCGCCAGCAATATTACCGGGGAAGACATTCAAGTTATAATATAGAATTATGTCATTGACGACGACAAAGTTTACAAAGTGGAAGTTTTAAAATTATTTGAGCAATAATATTGTTCGAGAACACTTGTTAAGTTTTATTCTCAGCTTCGGTGTAAAAAGCAAATCTCGTCTTTGTATCACAACATTAATAACAAAATGGGTGCAAATTGTCGTTAGCACTCTGCTTGCTATATTCTTTTACGCCTCATTAGTGTTGAAAGACTTGCAAAGTATCAGATTTCTTCACTCGAGTAATGTCTTGTATTTCTCGCGATGCTTTGTAAATGCAATGTCTTCGTCATCTTAATATTTGTCATTTTCATTTGAGAAAATTAATAGCACCGCCTTCTCGGGAGCTTGTCGAAGTTATTATTTGTTAGCAGAATTTCTGCTTTTCACCTGTATCTGTCTGGGAGGCGTCAAACGGTGAAAGTTCTAAATGAAACATGCAACAAAATAAAGTTAGGTGAATTTACGAAATTTAATTACTGACGCTCAAAGCGTGTATAAGGGTTGAATTCTCTGATTTGTGGTTCGTCGTTTTTAATTTGAAAGTTTAGCATGTTTGTACTTTAAAATAAAAATAGCAATGCATAAAGCATCTCTGCAAGCTCTCACTGCAAAATATATTACTCGTTCATGTCCAGTAATAATGGAAAAAGTTCTAATGATCTATATAGAAGACTATTTTGCCACAAACATAACTTTGAAGTTGGAAACACTATAAAAATAAAATTATGAAAAACATCCAAAAATTATCGATTGACTACCATCTGATTGATAATTTTGATATATTTTTATAGAATTATGGAAAGAAATTACCAAAAATTCTAGATAGAATTAAATAGTGCTATCTACTCATGAAATGTATTATATTATACAATATAAAGATTTGCACACTAAAATTATACAATCGTTTATTACAATGTTTTTAAATATTAAAGAATTCCAAAATGTTGATGAATCTAGCATAAAAACCATAGCCATGAAAACCTTTAAGCGATCTTGAAAAGAAGTCTAACGAATAGGATTTTAATTTAATTAATTTTAATAATAATGCTTATCATTTTTATTTTACTAATATTCTTGATTGAATATCAGCTATTATGGCATCAGATTATCCAGTTTTTGGCTAGCCATATAAATTGATACTTTATTTTATTTTGACACATTAAACTAGATGACATATACTGTTAAGGAATTCGGTAAAACGCTCTAATTATATGTTCAATTTAAAATTCAAAATATGAACAAGTTTTTATGTATTCGTTAACCGCAGAATATTTTTCTTAAAAATTCTTTTGTGTTTTTTTTTCTTTTGCTTGCTACTTTGAAATTTATTCTTGCATAAGAAAAGTGGCTGAAACTAAAAATACAGGTACTACCAAATTTAATTTACCCGTTTTTTAGCCCACGCTTGTGTAAAAATCACTTTTTCCCCTTTCTTCCTAAATGTTTTAACCCTAAGTATTAAAGTGTGTGTAAATCGCTTTTGTGTTTTCATTTTTATTTTTCGGTCACTGAATCTCCACAAATGAATCCCACCCCCGAAGAGCAACTATGCTGCTTAAGTTTCGTAACCGCCGAAGAAAAATTCTGCAATATGCTGCAGCTTTGAGTCGAATAATGGCCATAAATCACGCCAAAAGCTCTAGCAGTAGCAAATGAAAGTGCCACACGCCATTAAAACAACATGCCCAACCAAACATCGTTCTAATCCCATCCCTTAAGATTCTCACGTCGTATCCGGCCACGTTCGGGTTATACGCCATATCCGCGTTATGTTCCTCTTGCCACTTAAACGGTTCGTTTACGTCTCGATTGCTTCTTCCCTTTGCGCGATTTTACAAACCACCCTTCAATTTCCGGATAAGATCGTCTCTTTTGAAGTGTCCATTATTAGTGCTGATTTCGTGGAACAACACCCTCGTGCGCACCCCCAGATGCGTTTTATACAGTCACGTTTCGTTCGAGCTCCATTATCCGCATATTACTGCGAATGCCTAATTAAAAGGCTCAAATGTCAGTTTGCGTTGCCGATTTGTTAACTGGGAATAAAAATTAAAGCGCATTCAAATGAGCATTATCGTGAAACACGGTGCAGCTTGAAAAACAAACGAACGTGAGGTTCGTGTCATTTTAAAACGAGAGCATTACTCAAAGTGATCACACTTTGTACTCATTATTTCCTTTGTGTAAATAATACGTAATTGGCAATATAGCTCGTTGCTGTTTCATTCCCGTTGGATATTTGAATTGCTAATTTTTTCACAATCGCTTCAATACTACTCAATGCTACGTAATTGAGAAATCTTTTTCGATAAACAACATCCACTTTTTTTTAAAAACATAATTTTTTACATTTAATATTCATAGATCGAATGAAGCGACCGTTGATACATTGGCTTAATTTCTCTCTCCTTTTACTATACCATAAAAATTGGTAAATCGTAAGTACACTTAAACCTTTTTTTGCGTTAGATGCGTTACGTCGAAAATCGCACAGAAACCACTACATAAAAATCCGTTATTCCTAGAAAAATCGCCCACATCCGATAATAGATATGACACTTTATGATCATTTTTAACGTCCTTAAAAATCTCACAGTATGTAGACATGTAAACATCTCAAGATATCACAGATATGTGATATAAAGAAGATAAGGTTATTAGGATAAAAAACCATTAAAATCAATGAGACAATAATAAACACCGTGTCCTTATTATTTTTATCTTACAACTTTGCAATACGTCACGACTATTTTAATGAAATGTAATTTCAACAGGGAATCGTAGTGATTTAGCATGCTAATAATGTTTCGATATACTTAGTATTTACTTAAAAATGTTTTTTTGCATCAAGATATTATAGTGAGCTGAGCTCATAGATTGAATATGAACTTTTACAATCAGATCTAAAAAATTTCAAGTACACAAACACTGGTCGGTTTATCTAATTTTTCCGATTGTCTTATACTTGAAATTCTCTCAATTGGCAAATTTTTCATTTGCTTTCGATAATTCTATATATATTATTTTCTCATTATAAAATTTCTTTCGATTATTCAAAAATAAACGTTTATTTTTGCCTTGGAATACCTTCGTCTTTATATCATCCGTTATTATTATGTAAAGTTATTTTTCGCTTTATTTCCAAGCTTGGAACTCTGCAGTCGCACTTCCAATTACATAAAACACGAGCAAATTTACCAGGCTATTTTATTTTATATTTTCCTTTGAAATTTTAAAATGTTTCATATCCTTTAGCATAGCTGACTTCTTTATAAACTTGTATAAAAAATCGTAATTTTTGTAATTTACGTTGAAACACTCACGTTTCGAAGTATTTTCACACTGAAACAATCTTTATGTTATATATATAGAACTGGAAAGAAAACAGATTTAATGCTAGAAATAAATATCAATTTATTTTTATCTTTATTCATGGACTATTTGTCTTTGGTAACTGCCAAAGTTTCTATACGAATTTGTCGATTTTTTAGTATTCTTGTCATATTTTCTTTCGGATCGCATATAAAAAAATGGTAGTAACAATAGTGCGTTCGGCGCGATGTACGAAAGCATGATAAGCTTCATGAGCAAATTGTCCTTCGCGGTATATTAAGTTGATAAACGCAATTTGCATGCAAGTACGGCTTTCTTCGAAGCTGGTCGGAAGGAAGCCGGAAGGAAATAAACAAGTGGCCGATCGCATATGCATGAGGGTTGTTGGTGTCGCAGTTTCCGTAGCGCTGCAGCCATCTCTGCGAACTTTAATGCATTCCTTAACACAACACAACATTCCTTACATTTAAAATATGTCACGTGTGCTCCCGTACAACCCCCTGATGCTACGTAATATTCAAATTAAATAACGTAATTTTATTCCTAGAGGTGCGTTTTAATCCATAGCGCTATGGAAATTTGCTCGTTACAGCTATTCGAATAAGCCCGGATGTTTTTTATCAATTGCTCTTATTTATTCAAGCGTCTTAAAATTCATAGAAGACACTTAATGCATTTAATTAAAACATAATAATTTATATAATTTTATATGTCATCACAAACGTGTTAAAATGTCTCCCCCCTCACGCTTCTGAAAGTATTAAATTCGTCTTAATTCTAAGCTTATACAATGCTGAAAACTTATTACTTATACAATACTGAAAATAAAATACTATCAAAATTTCCTCGATTAATATTCATCATACACAGTCAGTTCGCTACTTACGACAGGACCCCGTTCCGCCCACTTTGACGTATGAGTAATTCGATGATTGTCATAATAAAACGATTCATACAAATAGCTGATCCTGTTAATAAAACATTGGCGGATATGAATATGGATACTGTTTCTAAAAGTGATTGAATGATTTTAAGAAATCTATTTAATGTTCTGGCTCCAATGGAAGTTGCCATTAATGAACTGAGTGATAATAATGCAAAATTAATAACGGTCGAAGGAAGTTTATAAATTTATATTTAATATGTTTGAAAAATGTGGAAGTTCGTTAAGTAAATAATTATTACATGCAGTAAAAAAGAGAAATGAACGAACGCCGACATAAAAGAATAATCACACTCTTGATATATTTACAAAGTGGAAATGTTCCCAGTTCTAATGAAAATTTTCGATACTCAACCAGATATGAAGCTATTTCTTTGGCACAAAGTATTATTGAGAGAATCCATCCAAATTTATTTTCTAATGATGAATTTTTAAATAACTCGCAGGACTCTGGTGTGGAAATTACCCCTCTTTCTCTTTCAACTTCCGAATTTTTTACCATTCGATATTCGAATATCTGATAATGACGAATAATTGTAATCTCTAGTCATCATTAAATCATGATCAAGCCATTCATTGATGTTTTCCCTATCCGTGTTTCCAAAATACTTTGAATTCTCCAATAATCCACATTTTTCAATTACATAATTTGTTTCATTCTCTTCAGAATGCATTAATCTGTTTCCATGTCAGAAATAATCTTTCTCCATGATTAAACTAAGCGTTTCTGGCTTTACTTTTGTTCAAAATTGTGCTATTCCATGTATAGCATCCAATATCGTATTTTTTTCTCTGGAAATTGATCAAATTGTCATATTCCTCAGCAAAAGTTTTCAGAAGATTGTAACCAAAAGGCCTTTCGGTCCATAGGCTGGATCAAAGATGTCATATTAAGGGGCAAAAAGTCCATTATTTGTATTCAGTATACTTTCGTTCGGATGAGAAGGACCATTATTTAATAATAATACTGCTCTCTGTGGCAATCCCTTATTTCTTTTTGAACCAATCTTCAAAAATATCTCTATCCCTCTATACCTCTTTCTGGATATTATAATTTCCTTGAAAGAACGAGGTTTATTTGCGTTCCCAATCACCAAAATTTTCATTTTATGAGTTCCTGATGCGTTTCCAGTCTTTTATCATCCTGGGTCCTTTTTCGTAATCTTACACTTGTTGTGAGAACCAAGATAATTTAGATATGAGAAAAGGTGTTTGTTTTGGTAGTTAAGACACAAGCATCATCCTTATCGCTTTGAACGATTTTGTTTCTTTAATTTTGACCTGTGTATATGTGAAATGTACTCATTTACTGTTTGGGAGTTGCCTCATTATCCGAATAATATTTTTTTTAGTATTTAGTTCGTTTTGTTGTTTAAGTCTCATAATCAAATAAGAAAAACTTTTTTTAAAAATAATTAATATTTTTCAGGCGCGGATAATCAAGAATATACTGTATATGCGTTTTGCTTTAAAAACTATCAAACATGATATAATTTCTTAGTACAGCTAAACAAGCATTATCTTTTTATTTCTATTCAATTAAAATTGTATTCTAAAGACAACCAAAACATATTTCAATAAAATTGAGTTATTCTCTTAATTTTGATTTTTTCCGTATGTAAATGTTGAAATAATGAGATTGCAAAAAATATCCGGGCTCAGATATAAAGGCGCACTTATTTGAACTGTAGGAGTTGAGTAAACTCGCAAATTAAATTACGTCGAAATTGTAAATCGATGTATTGACAAATTTATTCTTCCGAAAAGAGGGCATTGTTAATTATGTCGGGGGCGAAGAGAATCCGTCGTAACGTAAAGAATACGACTGATGAAGATTAGCGAGATCTGGAGTCGAACGAATATCGGATTTAATTGCGAAAAATCTCAAAACCGATCCGAAGCCACACTCGCGTTGGCAATCGAGGAAAACAATAATCTCAAGGAGCTGAGACAGATTTTTAAGCAATCAGAACGTCGAGATTCGCGATATCATACAACGAAACGCTTGTTTCAATTAAATCTCTATTTAAAGAGCGGATTATTATTTGCCTTCGCTTTGTGAATCTATGAATTCTTTGTTTGCTTCTCAAAATTTTCCTGCATGGAAAATAATGGAAGTGCGCGAAAAATAAACAACTCTAAAGCCTATTTTACTGCTCGATGTGAAATTAAATTTTAGCACAAAACGGGGCAACGAAAACGTGTTTGTAGCAACGTGAGGATATGTGATAAATAGTGCATCGATATATGCCTTTGATAGTATTTCCTACAAAAGGCAAGGCTTTTAAAACTGGCACTAAAACAAAGCCAATTTTTAATAGCTCAGTCTATAAACTCATTAGGAAGATGCTTGTATCCTGTATATACATACAATAGAGGATGTAGCAAACAACAGTCTCTACATTGCCAATATGGGAACATGTTATCTGGTATCAGTGATACTATCATACATCCAAATTGCTCGGTCTTGTATTGTGGCAACGTTACTGCTTGTGTCCATTGAGGTCATCCACCGGCAGATGAACATTTTCATTAAACTTAAAATCCAATTTCTAGCTTGGCTTTAAGTATGACTGAATTAATATATGTGGATGTTTTACAATCTTATTGCAAATTTATTGGTTAAAAAAATCGATCCTATTGAATCAACAAATGACTGAATATTTTTTCCATTTTTATTAAATAGATTCTAAATCCTTTAACCAATAATTTAGAATATATTTAAATTTTTGCTTAATGATGCAGACAAATAGATTCAAGTAATGTGCTAAAGATCGATACCTTTCAAATATGAATTTATCTGTCCAAGATCTAAACAAGCGTCAAACTTGCATTTAAGAAAAGGTCTTTCGTTATTGATTTTTAAGCCTTTAACAATAATTATCTCTTTACAGAGCTTAACGATAAACGCATTCCTTTCTTATGATTTTTGAATAAACGACAATAAAACTTCTTATGATACATTAGTTTTATCAAAAATAATACGAATAGATACGCACCTTTTTCGTTTAATCGTCAAACTCCGAATCATAATATTTTATATAGCTTGAACTTTACTTTATTTAACTTGGAATTTGGCATTTCCAAAATAAAAATCACTTTGAAATGAGTTTCGTTTTTTTCTTTCTTCATTTTTGCTTTTCAAAATGTAACTTTTCGATTCGCTCGCTCATGATATTAACGTCAGATTCAAATCTCATGTCCGACTTACCTTCAGATTTCACATCATTTGCATGAATCTTCAAAGAGGCAGCAATCTTCGATGTTTGTGTATTCCTTTGAGAGTAAAATTTTTCGTTCATATTCGATGAATATTTGGATAAAGTGCAATTCGAAAAGACGTCTTAATCAACGTACAAAAGCAATAAAAGAAAAATCCTTCGAATCCCTTATGTCTTTGAATCCCCGCCGCAAACACAATCCACTCTCTTGAGAACAGGACCTCTAAGAAGTTGAGCAATTGCTCAAAGGCTTATCAGTCACAATTGTCAAAACAAAAAAGTTATGCGAATTGGACACAAAACATTATCATGTACTTTCAATGGAATCGAATTTCGAAAATAAATGCTGTGATATTCAGATTCCAAAATCCAGATAATTATATAAGCCGTATCGGGCTATAATTGTTTGCAGCTCTATTCAATTACATACGCGATTAAAGCTAACCCTATTTGATTAATGAATTACGCAATGGAATGTTCGTCATACATCAACCCCCGGGGGTTAATGTATATCATGGTCATTAAACGTCCCTTAGAAAAAAAACATCTAATAGTATTTGATTTAATATTCATTTTGATAAATGGCACATAGAGCATTTATTTACACGGTGACATTTGAGGTAATTCCAATGGGTAATATATTTTAGACGTATATAATATCCAGGATCCGTTAAGCATGGTGTGGGTATACCCTTAAGATAACTTAATTAGTAAAGGCAATGGCCCTAGTTCTCTTCCCCCGTGACGACTAATTTCCAACGAGCGGCAATGTAACGTTTCCACTCTATTTCCACGAAAAACAAGTGTAGCTACTTAGGAAATTAAATAAAAGTATTTTTATATACTTTATATTCTAATTAGCCATTTTATATAATTCATTAGAATACGTGAAACTCTATAAAGGAAAAATATATCGTAAATATCACATTGTCAAAAATTTTGCTCATTGGCATTTCAAAAAATGTCACAGCCTTTCGTAATTTTATACATCCATGTGCTAGTTTTATGATCTTGTCTCATTATTTTCGGCATGCGACACTTCATAGCGTTTTACGTTGTCCTCGGCTTCTGCATATTTTAGCATTCATTTTCCATATTTCATAACTTTAAATACAAACGGCGAGACGGAATCTCAATATCATATTCATCCTCTTAAAAGCACGCAAATTTAATTTTATTCTTCATTTTATATAATTAAATCCAATGACATTTTTTTTTCAATCAAATATGCCGATACTAAGATGGATTATTCCGTTTTCTTTTGTGGATTTTTATGATCTTTCTTTTTGAATTATAAAACTCCGCTAAAGCCGTGACCGTCACCTTTGTCATTTTTTTCAAGATAAAATTTACGTTTGATTTGAATAGCTTTCATGATTTTTTCAAGTATAAGGGAAGTAACAAAAAAATATCGTCACAAGCGATTTTTATTTTACTCAAAATAATTATCTGAGAAATTATTGACCTGAATAATCTATATCATATATACCAGCGGTTCTAAAATTGAGGTCTGCAGCATGTAGGAATCGTGGTTAAAATATCACCCTTTAAGGGGGGCAATTTTTAATGGTGATAAAATAATCCCATCCTTTTTAATTTTTGACATTATTTTACAACAACCTTAAAGTGCTACTTTATTTAATGTTTTTAAAAACAAAATGGCAGAGTTATAAGGTATTCCAATTTTTTTACAAACTTTAAAAAGTATAAAATTAAAAATTTAGTAGGTTTTTTAGTTAAACTTTCATATTTTTTACCATTTTCTAGATAACTTTTATCCCAAAAAAGTAATTTATTTACGCGAAAATCTTAAAACTTTAGCTTAGATGACTAGATAATATTATAGCGAGAAACATCCCAAAATTTCAATCAGATCAATCAACAACTTTTTAAGCTACAACTGGCGAACAATTTAAAAATGCAGTTTCGATATAATCTTGTTTAAAAATTCAATGCCATAAAACTATCAATTTTAGTGACTTATCGATCAACCAATGATTCCTGGTGCGTATAATAGATCTTCAGTTTTCTTAAAAAGTTGATTATCTTCGACTAACTGTTGTTTTCGGGCTATACAAGCTGCTTTTGTCTCAGAAAGACTCTTACACTTCTACCTCGATACCCGCGCTTCATGGATATTTTCAGCAAAGACTTGTAGTAGTTTCCAATAATTATATTTAATATGTTCATCATCTTCTAAATGAAGCTGTAGTCTTTATTAAATATCTCAGCAGCAATGTATCTTAATATTTCAATATTTTTTATACCAGAATTCCGATGCTTTGGAGCCAATCGCCAAACCGTCGAGTTAAAATATTCATTAGCTTTTTGGGTATAGTTACTCAAGCATTTTTGAAGTAATTCATTCCTGGACAAATCTTTATAAATTGGTAGGTAAGAGATGCTGTTTTATCTCTTGGCCAAGAAATAGAGTCAGGTCTTCAAACCTTCGATATGTTTTAAAGCAATGGTTTTCTGCCATTTGCACCAGCTTTTGACTCCAGTCGGGTTCCCATGATAATTTTTTTTTTTAATTCGTCGAACTTCTTTACCTTTTGTTCCTTTATTAAGATATTTTGACATTTTTGCTTCGACTTGATGAAATTGACTTCGAGCAACTTCGAGCTGACTTCGAGCAACTTTAATTTCACTTACCTACAGTTAGAGATATATGAGTGCTGTATAACGATAATTTTGCTTAAAATATTTTTAGAAACATCTCCCATAATATATCTAAAGACACAAAAGTTTTAAACAAATGTATTATGAAAGAAAGGTTGCTCAACTCCAAGTGCTCCTACCTGACCTGACTCTCTAGTTCACAGCGGTTCCGGCGTGCTCCTGATTATGCGCTATAACTTCGTAAATATTTTATATTCCGATTTTTCTCTTTTATAGTATACTTTTAATATGTTATACTTTCGAAATACGTAATTAAAAAAACGATTTTTTTTAAGCTGTAAAGGATTTGCCCCCCTAAATTGAAAAACTAGAACTTTCTTTACATAAATGTTGTATAATAGCGAAATCGTAATAGAAAACCGCGCATATCGAGAGCAGAAGATCAGAATTTGAAGACTTAAAATGTCTAGGGCTGGGAAAAGATCCGCAAAGAAAAATTTGTTCAAGAGAAGGTTCGCGAAACAAAATTTGCTCAAGAGGGTATCCGCAGATTACATAAGTTTAAGAACAGCAGATATAGATAATTTAAAAGATTTAGAGCATATACTTTTTGTATCTTTTAATGAAATATAGATTAAATAAATATTGTAATAATATCATATTTTGCTGTATGTTTTTTATTCAACTAATTTGAAATATTTCGCAAATGGATTTTATTGCGCAATTGTAATTTATTTATATAATTATAGAACTATAAGGGATCTATTTGCACCTTGAAATTATTATTCAGTAGAGGAAGCAATTCTTAGCTATGTAATTAATTTGTAGCTCGTTTACCGTGGCCAGGTTAAGCTGGACGCGCTTGAAATTCAGAGCGGGTAGTTTTTTAATCTTGTCCCTTATGTCTGTGGGACGCGACCGGGTTGAAGCAGATTACCATCCTCCCCTAAGCCTCCCGAGAGGACGATATCTTGAGCGAGAAGACTCGAAGACTCGCACTCCACATACCGACATACCCTTTACGGCCGATATCCCGGAGAACACGTGTCACGCAGAATTGGAACTGGCACCTATTTATGGCGTGCCTTAGCGCAAAAACATTTTTCGTGCGAGAGAAAGCAATAACCGTAACTGTAAAGTACGCAAATCTGACAAAGTGGTGAAAGACGTACAGAATGTCTGCAGACTTGCACGGGGCAACGGTTCCGGCCATACCGTATGGGAATTCTGAATATGGATGTTCGTCGCGTTAATACATCCTCGACAGAAGGGCTGCCGATTCCAAAAGTAAAGAACTCGGAAATATATTCCATCATTTTTTTATCTTTCCTTTGAAAAGTTTTATATTCTCGTAAAATAAACGTCCACGTATGTAAAATACTTCTATGAGCTGCCGGTTTTTTTTTTGTTATCGATTTATACCTCTAACGCCTTAGAACTCTTCATATAATTCTTTAAAATATGTTTTTGAATATAAAAGACAGCAGTCAACTAAAAATTGACATGTTATTTATGATGTTGAATAAATCTCTCAAAACATATCTTCCTAGATGATTAGCAACACAACATATATATTTGAAATAATTTTTAAAAAAACCATTCATTTTTTCTGATTATCCTTATTTATATCAATATCCAAGCTTTATAGTTGATCTAAATATATTCACCTATCATCGTATCAGAAGAATGCAATATTTGCAAGGATTTTTAAAGCTTATGGCCATTCTGGAGTATAACTTGAATATTTGTTCAATTCTGTGCGAAATATTCTCAAATCATTATTATAGAGAACTACAACTTCTCTTCTGATATCATCGTTAGATTTCTTGTATTTGTTAATTAACAATTTCTATTCACTAATTTTATCTAATATCCATTATCATAAGCGTCTAATTTGATAATATTTACTTATCTAATTATAATTATGTACACTATAAAATTAACTACTATGAAAGTAATGAAAGGCCTTAAATATATTTAAATTTAATTTCATATATTATGATCAATGTATTATAAAATTATTTCCAAAAGATTAGATTTAAAAATAAACATCTTCTTCCCTTAACAAATTTACTGAACTGAATAAGAAACCCAGGTAATACCAGATCTTTGCAATTTCATGGAGAAATTGCAAAGATCTGCTCTGGTATTCATTTAGACCACAAGAATCGCTAAAAATTTCCCTTTTGTATTTTAGAGCAAGCCGTAAAAATGAATGCACACATAAATTCGTTTACATCATTTTAAATAACAAATTCAAAATTACGAATTAAAAATAATATTGTCTGAAAATTTGAAATTCAAATGATGAAAACAACCAAAGACATAACGCTTGAAATTGGCATGGTCCGACGACACTTGGAATACTAATTTATTATGTGCATATAGTATATCGAATAGATTTAGCCATTTCCTAAGCATACGCCCTAAATACATGTATACTGTGAACTAGTGTCCCTTAACTTTTGAAAGGGTTGAGTCATATTTGTTCCAATTAATATTAACTATCTTCACACACAGGTAAGCGCCACTGCACGTGTATGATTATTCATAGAACCGATATATATACCGATATATTTATTAGTGAAACATTTGTGTTTCTCTCGTCATCTTTCGTCGACTTCCGCAGAATGACGGCAAATTATGAAAGCATTCATGAATAGCCCGAGGGAGTTTAGTTAATTAAATGAAACACGTGTGCTTTCGTTAAATTGATAATTATTGAAAGCTTTCCGTCGTTAAAGCTTTTGGACAGGGATCGTATATGATTAATATCCGTTTCGTATACTGTCCACAATATCATAAATTTATTTTTCTACCGTGATTGTTTCGAATGCGCCGTTTCTTTCGACAGGCGTCTTCATTGTAATTAAGATCGAATCCGTATTGCAAATAAAAAATCGAAATCCATTAGCAAAATCTGAATCGCGGCTGTCACGTCTTGGGCTCATCTCTCTCGTACGATCGCTGTCAGTGGCATGGCTATCAAATCAAATGATGGCGTAAAAATCCCACATCGAAACCTTCAACAAATTTTTCGAAATTGATTTTTCCGGGGCGGCGTTTCCCTGAATTTACGATGTCATTTATTACATCGCCACCCTATTAACGCGTCTAGTAAAAATCGAGGAAAAACCCATGGATGCAATTCTGCCGCGCCAAGCTAATAAATATATCTTTGGTAAACCGCTTTTTAATAACACAGCACATAAATATCATAACGATGTCAACATGCGGTCCATAACGAAATTGAAACCGTTACAAAATCAATGCAAGACATTGTGTAATATTTAATATTTTTCCCCGCAATAAAATAGTATTCAATAGCCGACTGCGACATTTTTAGGAAGCGTTTATCAGATCTGGCAATATCCCTACTATCCCGTTCGAATTTCCCAATTTTCATATTCACTGAATACGACAAAAATAGATTTCGCACACTTTATACGATATCCTCCGGCTTATCTTTTTGCAATCTTCATAGATCTAATAAAATCACGAATTAAGTGCCGCTACTGAATCCTTCTGAATAAATAACACTTACAAAAGTATATGGGACAGATTAACCTAAATAACTTTCTCTAGTCTACTGAAACGTACGTAGAAACACTTCTAGGGAGAAACTGGACCTTATTTATACGCTTAGTGGCCGAAATTAATGAAATTCTTTTTATAGAACACTGATGGACTCCTATCTAGGCCCCATAGATGTGGCATTGTTTATTCATGTGGGGTTGGGAGATAAAAAATTGACGATACGAGTTGATACAGATTTTATGTGATTTAACTACATGGGGAAAAATCGTTTGAGGCATGGCGTGAAATAGTTAATATCCCGGAGGCGTTTATATTTTATTCATAATTTTTGCGGTTTTATCTCGGCCATATTGTTCGCGACAGGCTGAACAATTTTGTTAACGTGCTCATATATTTCGCTTTTTTAATACTGATTTTTTGCATTAATATTTTGCGTTTTCATCGTTATGAAGCAAGCTTAAGTCTTTTAAACAAAGTAGTAAATATTCTTAGAAATAATAAATATTTATACATTTGACTCTGGGTTGCCTCCAGCTAATTGAAATTTTTTTCTTCAACATTATTACATATTTATTTATACATATTTATAGTTATTAAGGTAATCATAAAAAGCATCGCTGACTGTTTCATTGAACCTTATACTTATCGATACAATAAATTTAATAATTCCTGTACAATTACGACATTTAGCATCTAAGAGTATTTCAATAGGAAGCTTTTGATTTGAGAATTAAATAAGCTCAGTTTATTTGGAATTATTGCATTAATTTTCCTTAAAGCTTATTTAAGCTTCAAATTTAATATTTTCTATAACTGTGAATAACTATTTCTCTGAATTTTGAATTTATATAGTCAAATAAAAAATTATAAGATTAAAACATCTTTAATTTTTCACTTTTAAGTTTTTATTATAACAAAAGTCAATTTTTATGCTAATTGTTTTAACCACAAAATGGGCCTTTTTGAATTCAATTGCCCAGCAAAGTATACACTCGAGATTGAGTTAATCATTTAAATTGCTTAATTTTAAAATATCTGATCTCAAGGCAAAGCAAGCAATATTCCAGAAATCTCGTTCGGCCTTTAAATTATATAATATTATATAAGCCAGTACATGAATTCAAATCAATAAATTGTCTATATGTAGTCGTCGTTCCCATCGAAATATGTTCCTCGGTTACTTGATATATTCCACCGACATCCTTCCGTTTGTATGACATTGGGCCAACCCATATGATGATATCGCAAATCTGTCTTGTGCGAGAAAAAAATAAATAGGAAAAACGATTCATCTGAAATATTTTCAATGGTGGAAATGTTAAAATTTTTCGTTCCATTGAAAATGCTCCAACAAAGAACCGCAATCATATTTTTTTCGTTATTCAAAAAAGAAAAAATGTTTCGTGCATTTGTCCGACTTCGGCCAACATCATTTGTTAATGTCTTTCGGCGATGCGGCTTTCCCATTCTATCCATTGCTGAATAAATCCCGACAGTGTCTGCCGTCTCCATGCCGCTTAATCCATGTCATAATATTTACCCTGTATTTAGTAACTCTGAACTTACTCTATGCTATCACTTGAGGTTATTTAGGTCTGAGATCTAAGGACGAAGGACAAACAGACCTAAAACTGGGAATGGCTTAAATCCTACACCCATATTTGTGTTTACGAATGAACTTGTACAACTTACTTACGTGTGAAATTATCTAATCGCTTCCTGCAGAATGTTGCCAAACATTTTCATATTGATTGTGAACTATTTAGGCTGAACGATATTTGATGCTGAATGTGATTATGTTTTGATCCAAAACGTTCTTTTTGGCTAGCATGTTTCACCCACTGTCTTGAAAATACATTCTAAACATTGGATACTTATTATGTTTTAATATGTAGGTGGATAAAAAATGTAATGTCTTGCTGGAAATAAACATCAGACATATCAATATGATTCAATTGTGGTCACCAAACAGTAACTTTTTTTTTAGTTATAGACATCTATCCTGAATAACACGAGGATTTTCATCATCCTTGAGTAGGGAATCCAATCCCGAGCCAAAATTTCGATCCCGGGATTTCGGGATCGCATTAGACCATCCCGGGACTAGTCCCGGGATCCCAGGACTGAAATTTTCAATAGTTTAAGAAATTACATTGATATATTTGATCAAAAATTACTAATAAGTCCATTTGTTTAATATAAAAAATAATTTGAAGACGAAAGAATTTTATTTATTTAAGAAAAGATAAAAATACAATTCAAAAATAGATAAATAAAACACTAAAAAATTCAAATATTATTTTGAAAATATACCCGTAGTATTAAACATCGAGTGTTTCGTCATTTAGTCTGGATCTGATTTTGGAAGCCCAGGAAACTTGCTGCTGAAAATGTACGTTCAGCCTCCACAATCGTTGGAGGTATCGTCATCAAATATTTAAATGCTAGTTCGAGTTGATGACCGCGTAAACCTCCATTTTCGTATAATACCATCAATGTGACTGATAAAATTCCTATCTGCTGAGACGCGGACTAAAACTCGCAAAATTTCCGATTTCCCGACAAATTATTTATTTCTGTAGCTGCAGATGAATATTTATATACTATAATACTTTGATGTAATTCATGATTATATTATGGAGGAATAAAATAATTCTGAACTCCGTATCTATTATAATTCATGTCGATATTCCCATTATTAGAATCGAGGTGTAGTAAATACATCACCGGTAGGGAAAGGTAAATAAAACAATTTAAAAAACATATATGTGCTTTATATATGTATACATAGGTTAGACAGTTACTGCCCCTAGGCGTCGCCTAAGCTCGCCTATTAGTATTTACGCCACTGTTTCCATGCGTCCAGATTTCGGCGAGAATGTCTCGATTTAATAGCCTTCAACGTGCTGGTGTGGTGTACTATTTCTGTTAGATAAAAATTTCAATCCCAATTTTTTCGGGATTACGTTTACTAATCCCGGGATTCATGAGCACCTAAAACTGTCCGGGATCCCGGGATTAGATTCCCTACCCCTGAGCCTGAATGAACTTATTCGCTAAACATTTTTTTTATTGAATTTTTATTTTTTATTTGATCTTTCGTTCGTTATTTAAAAATAATATAAACGCTTTTTTGTGTATATTTGGTTGAAATTTTATTACCTAAAATAAAATTGTTATATAATTTGAAAAGACGTCACATGTATTATATGTCACATTATACATTGCTGACATCTAGACGTCGCATTTGGATGACTCTTTATAATGTTAAGAACCTTAGGGAAGGTTCCATAAATTGGATGATGATGTACTTACATCATTAGTAGAAATAGATCCTTATCAAACAATCAGGGTATTGTCAACTTAGCTTGATTGCTTATGCTCAATAGTACAGGAGCGTCTTTGTCCTATAGGTAAATTAAATAAACAAGCTAGTTTCCCTATGAATCATTGCAATCATGTCATTCGCACTAGATCAGCAAAGATCGATGTGTTTTTGTGCTAAATGTAACATGCGATGATAAATAGATGCTCCTAAATAATCCTTACCCCTAAAACATAATTAATAAATGATTTTATTACACCAGAATGAAAAAATAATTCTCTGTTTATGGTGTGATATCACCGGTGTAATCAGTATATATTGTTATATTGTGTAAATGCGAAACAAGAGCTTATATAAAAACGTTCAGTTTCACTCAATAAAATAATAGAAAGTACCCTATTTGTACCATTTATTTTGGTCTTTAAAATAATCATTGCAAAAATAAAATAAAATTTTATATCCCTAAATTTGACTGATTTCAAAAATTAAAATTTCACCAGCGATTGACGATGAAAATGATATTTTTTTAAGATATACCAACTATTTTGTATGCTAACTACATTATTAATTCAATGTAAATAATTGATAAATAGGTCATTAATTTTAATAAATGTAGACATTAGATATTTGACAGTAAATACAGAAATTCTCTGGATTGAATGTTATCATTTGATCGAATTTTTCAGTTTATTTCACATGGTTTTTTAAATGTTATTTGAGATTTTTAAGTCTTTTCGTTCCATATTTACGTAACATAACATCATCATAATATTAGTTTCAAGTTTTAATGTGTATTAACGTAGTAAATCATAGTTCACTTCGCATAATTTAATCGGAGAGATTACTTCTAACGGTAGTATAAATACTATCTAAATTAATCGAACAAACCGTCAAATATGGTAATTAGATATTGAGCACGAGAGTCAGCAATCGCATCAAAATGGATGTCCATCCATAAATCTGCAAACGATATCGTTTTAAATTCAGTACAACAATGCACAGTGCCGAGTTAAACCTATCGAGGAAATCGAATAAATCTAACAGGACCCATGTCCTCCTATGACTGAAAATCCGTAGCCGAAACGAGATTATTTTAATGTATCAGATTAGCATGAGATAATGGATACCGATAGAGTGCAATCGACATCAGTGCCCGAATCTGCCCCGGGAAGTCCAGCTCTATGCTGGACCGTGACGATGTACCAGAATGATGAATATCAGCCCGTCCTCCCCATGAATATTCATTAAAACCTGTGTGATGGTCATCGTTACATTCGCAATCGCCATTCATTTACAATGATATGCACTAGAACGAATTACTCTGATTTTATTAAATTTGCATAACTACAAATGTTTTCCACTACCATTTTCTTGTTTGTAAAGCGTCCTTATTCGTGAGAGTTTAGTATTCATAATAATGCACAAAACGAAAAGCATCTATTTTTGTATTTCTTATGGAAAACTTCATCGATATTTTACTCTGATGTAAATCAACGAAGTATTAATTAATTATGAAAGATAATTCGTGATTTTTTTGTACTATAACTGGATATAAAACCCAAAACATACATAAATTTTAAATATTCACTTGTAGATAGCCTCGAGCCCAATTTTCGAGACCAAAAGTCTAATTTAATCATCCTTGATTTAAATCTATAAAAGGTGTCATTAATAACCACATTTTCAAAAATATGTGTATATGCTATGAAAACCATGTCAAAATTATCATCAATTATCTCATAAAAGGGACTGCAAAAAGCTATTTATTGTATTAAAATATAGTTTTCCAACAAATTTTAAAATATATTGATTATTGTTGTGAAAATGCAATAGCAATGAAAAGCACATAACACACATAGAAGAATTTCAATGTTTCATACAACCTATATCTTGAGTGAGAAAAATGTCTAGATTAGAACTTTTCTCTTTCATCTAGCAATCTATCCTTAAATGCTATTGATTTATCAATCTTTTTTCTAATATTTCGCTTATTTCAGACTTTGAACACAAAAAATACTCTATCGAAGATTCTTAATTAGTTCTTAGCAATTTCTCATTCATCTTCTCGTTTTCTTTTGGCTTTATTTAAGTTTCGCCCAGATCTTCCGTACCCAATTTAACATCAAAGAATAACATCTTTTGCGGGATCAATATCCATATTTGTATTATTCGTCTATACTAAAATATTGTATTTAAAAATTATAATAACTGTAAATATATATGTTTACAAAAAAATATCAAAACCCCCTCGAAAAACACAAACATTACGTAAAATTTAAATTAATTAGTACAAAACACAAGCTTTATTGTTTTACAATATAATAGTTCAATGTTTTAGCTTTATTGAAATATAAATTGAATATAGTGATTCAAGATTTTCCATTTGAGTATTTTGTAAAGCATTGTCTCCATTAAATAATAGTTATGTATCATAGTTAGTAGTATCATCCGGATGAAAAACATTTATATCGAACAATAAGCGATTATCAAATCCTCAAAATATGGATGGTTTATAATATTTTAAAAAAAGTCCGTCATGGTAGCTTAAATTAGTAACATTGATGTTAAAATATTATTAAGTATCATTTGAGATATTCCGAAATTATTTTTAAAATTGTTTAAATATATATTTTGAATGGAGTATAATTGAAATCCCTTCAGTATCTCTAATTTCATCGCAAAGAGCTTTTTAAAAACACTTTTGAAATTATAAAGCATCATCGTTCAGCTTTTTACCCTTGTTTTATTAACACTTCAAAGCGCCAGAAGACATCATAAAAATCGAATCAAATCAAACAGAGCTTTGATTCTCATATTACTACCAATGCTACCAACAGTCGCCGAATCTTTAGTATTTCAAATCTCTCACAGAATTCCGACTCGCCAGAGATGCCGGGAGTCTTCGACTATTCAAGTATATCGAATCCCTGTTTACTTGACACAACCCGGGAATTGAATATCTAATTCGACGATGCTTCCTCTCGTCCATGACTGAATCAAAACGCAAACATTTGGGGAACTGTGAGCGGGTTAACGTAAACGCGGGGGTGGGACGTGTGCGAAAACTCCATAATGCCGGATCATTTTTTTCCCGCGAGCAAAAAACTACTGACGATGGCACTCACCGTAATGAAAAATCTGCTCACCCCTTAAACTTGTGGCAAAGTTTGTCAGCTTTAACGCGGTAACTTTGTGGAAGATTTTTCCAAAGTTTGGCTAGTTTGAAACAACGAAAGTGATAATTTGTAGCCCTGGAAATATACCGCATTCTTGCGCCTCAAGTTCGAAAATGTTTCCGAATTTAAATATTTGTTGGAAAATCGATAATCAAATTTGTTCCATATTGGAACCAGATAATTTCGAATGGTTAATTACTGCAGCTCGGAATAAATGCATATATATTTGGCATACTATAACCATGATTTGTAATAATATTCATCAGTTATTCGGATGAAATATTCAATAAAATCCATTAAGCACATAATTTCAATATACATTGAACAAACTAATCGCAATGAACGGAGCTCAGCTGTCATTCTCATTATTTGATTGTACACACTATTATATACTTTATTTAACAGCGAATACGAACAAAATGCCGGATATAATATGTTATATTGATTTTTTTTTCATTTATATCTCCACTGCGTATATTCATAGGTATAATATGATGATGCAGTTCTTTTCCAAGGTATTAAACTTATTTTCGTCTAATTTTTCCAGGATAACAAATGTGAACTATGATTAATGGAGCGGGTTGGCCCACGGGCAATGGTCGTACTCCAGATTAATATCCTCGGCTCGCGACTCCTATGACGTGCAAAATTTTTCTCGCTTTATTATTGTCCCTGCGAAAGCTTTCTGTGCCTTCTTCATTATATCCAGAGCTTTTGTCCGTATTCTGCATCTAAACTCCCCATTGTTCCCGGAACGCTTCGACAGTATCTAGAAGTTTTATTAAAATATTTCCGTTTTAAAATTTCTCTTCTTTGTGGACCGGAAAAACAAAGTGACATGGAATTGTTTGTGTTTTTCTTTTTTCGGACGAAAAATTCTGAAATATTGTTTACCAGCTACGGGACAAAGTGCTTTAACGTATAACATACAATTATACGAAGACAAACAAGAACATAATTTCCGTGGCGAAAACTTCATAAGTCGCTGAATAAATAGCCACCACATATTTACTTTGGTCCCTTTGCCGTTTTTGTAATTATTATTCAAATAAATAAATTTAAAGGATTATAATCGGTCAATAGAAACATAACTGAATCTAACAATTGGCGATATACTACGAAGGAACGTAAATTAAATGCAATGTAAACTATTATTCATTGACATGAATAAAACTGATTATTAAAATAAGATAAGTTTGACTATATCTATATCTATCCTTCATCATCCTGATATTGATTAATTAATTCGTTTCTTGTATATAAAAAAAATATATACAAAAAAATAAAATCGGAAATCATTCTGTTCTAAATTGAGCCCTATTACATTTTGAACTTAGGATTCCTCAGCTGTGACTTCTATTAGTGATGTGATTTTCCAATGACTGAGTCCCATTTAAATCTTGACTTTCATTGTCAGATTTATTTTTATCTTTGTCCTAATCTATTTTTGGCAAAAAAGTACTTTTTATATTGTAATATTCTATCGCTATCCTATATTTAAATTAGTATTCAAAATAAACAAGGATTTATATAATAATAATTTACAATTTTTTCTTATTAAATTTTTATTGATAAAGTTTTATAAACTGTTAACTGAACATTTTAAATTTGAATTTAGAGAGAGATTATGAGCAGCGCATTTTCATTGTTATAATATTTGGCATTGTAAATAAGAAAACGGGCTTTAAGAGACGATGAACGTGTATGCATGATATATGCAAATGGAAGTTCTACTTTCACAGCGATTCCAAAAAACAACTTGAAGAGCAACCAACTATTCTAGTTATTCTAGAATAGAACTTTAATTTATGCGCAGAATCGTCTTGTAGATATTTTAAATGAGTTAAAAAGTACTAAATTTAAGAGCAAAATTAAAAACATTTTTATTAATATGATATAAAATAGAACAATTATTTATAAATTTGCATTTAAACAAATACAGATTTTAGCTAAATAGTATTCCATTGCAATTTTTTTAACACTTCCTACATTGTTAATAATTCCTTAATTCAAATGCATTCCGACGTTTTCAACGTAAAGCACTGCTTTTGTGGTTCAAAACCTTTCACCAGCGTAGCCTTTCATCAGCCACAGGTCTACCTGTTTCCTACAAAATAGACTAAGCTCTAGTACAAATCCACCTTTGTACACAATATGATCAAATTGCATTGCATCCGACTCTGCCGACATGTCGACAATATCTCTTACAGGAAATCAGGCTTAAAAGTAGATTTATTCATCATGGTTGTCGCTTTTTGTGATCGCTCCAACATTTTAGTTTAATGAAACACATTATGAATTATGTTACGAAGAGCTTTTTGGCGTAATATCAATCCATTGAAAGATTTATTTATTCATCCGCTATACATGCCATCTAAAAGCACATGAAATATATTCAATTTCCGATTAATGACTAGGAGGCTCTACTTACATAAATCAGAATCGTGTGAATAATGGCTATATTATTATTCTGCGTAGCAGTTCGATTCCCCAGTTCGCGTGTGCTTTAGTGGGGCTTTTTAATGTCAGTGCTCGTTTTCTACTTACAACCTACCCCATATCACCCCCTCACATCTTTGCCAATTTCGCCGGCTACTATTACTTGAATTGTCAGTCTTAATATATTATTAGATGAAAGCATTCTGCAAGAAGTATGTGCTTTCATATTCAAACGAGGCGAATCCGGCGAAAGTGCCACTGAGGAGATACTTTGTGGCGATGAAAATATTTACACAGCTACAATTCAAATAATCAAATTTCCTGCTTTCATCCAATACACTTATATAAATATATATATTTTCTTAATATTAAAAAATATCTTTATGTATATTAATAATGTATACTACGACTATCGTTGTTTAGTTCGGGCAGCATTTATCTCTTCCGCTATAAACTGTGACTGCTTTGACACGCCTCTCTCGACTATAAGAGAGTATCCCAGTTTTTATTTGTCCTCTTCAAAAAAAAAAAAAAGTTAAGAAGCAAATTCGTCCTCGTGCATAAGTAATTCTTCAGTAGCAAAGTTTCGAAGTAAAGCAGTCCAATCCCCTTACCACAAAGTCTTACATAATACTATCCTCGTTTTGATCCCTTGTCGATTTAAAACATTTATACTTTCGCTTTCTACGTTAAAAATGTTTTTTTATATTTACTACCAAAAACGCTCAGAATACAACTGACAAATCCATTAAACGGGCACCCAAAATTTATGATGTTTTTATAGTAAACTTGAATTTTTACTTAAACGTTTTCCTAATATATTCGCTTTTAAAACAATAAGAAAATCAATTTTTTCTCAATCCTGTCTTTTTGACATAATCATTAGTCCAAAGTTTTCACTTATGTTAAAAATTCGAATGACAAACTTACAATTTTACTCTATTATTTTTTATTTTGACGATTGAATTATATTTGGATGAAATAAGCTCATCTTCATTCAAATAAGCTTAATAATTTATAAAGTTAGCGCTTTGCTTTTACAAAAGTTATAAAAATTAGTTCATCGAAAAAATCCGTTTTCGAAGGAAGACGTGGCAATTCTAAAACAACAAGATCTTCATAAAATAAATACCCCTCGTGTCTCAGATAAATCTTCGCCAAGCGGCATCATCCCTTCGAGCACAAAACAAAAGTGAAAAACGATTCAATTTTTGTCGAGGGTTTCGAGTGTATCCTTTTCCCGAGTAATGCCAATTCGATCGATAAAGATAACAGCAGAAACATTTCCTATTGCGTTTTTTCAATGCACACATGCATAAAATAAGCACGGGGATCTTTTTACTCTATTCTATAATCTAATTTTTGGTGTGTGTATTAAAATAGTGTAGATATTTCGCTCAAAAGCCCTCTATTGTAGCTCTAAAAATAAAGAAAAACGGATCAATGTCTACCTACTTTTCAATATAAAATTGATGAGAGGTAAACTCCTCGTTCATGATATAGAGGAAAAACCGCAAGGGAATCTCTTTTGTATGCCACATCGCTTCATTGTTCAGCATACTTATTCATCCAGCTCTTTCGCATGCATGATTTTAATTTTATAAAATTTCTGGTTTAATTCAATTTAGCCCTACAAGAACCATGTTTGAATATAATATTTGAAAAGTACTGTCCTCATATGACTATCAAATTATATACGATACAAAATAAGCACGTTAAAACATGTAATTCTATATAATATTAGTTAAAGCGGAAAGAAATGTCATCTTTTTATTATTTACTCATTAAAATAATTTCCATTGTTATTTATAATCGCCTTCCACAGATTAGGTAGCTTTTTAATGCCTAAATAAGTACAATATCAGGAGAATATGATGGATATTACAGCACTTCCAAATCCAGCTCCCTTATTTTGTTCTGCGTAATCCTTGATGTGTGTGGTCTTGCATTCTTTGATTGTTAACTAGCACTGATCACTTTTTAGCATTTTCGCTTTTAACCTATCTAATTGTGCACTGTAAGCTCTGCTGTGACAGTTTGGCCAGGTTTTAATAACTCACAGTGAATTACGCTAAAAAAATCCTACCAAACACAAAGAAGGATCTTTTTCAAGGATAATGACGGTCGAGAGGTAGAAACAAGTACTTGATTTGAAGAAAGCCACTGTTTTTCTTTCTCTGGCTGTTGTAGAGAATCCACTTCTCATCCCCAGTAACGATCTTTTTTAAAAATGCATCGGTTTCATACCTGGACAATAGCGATGAACAAATAGTTATTCATTGTTCCAAGACCGTTGATGATAACTCGTGCCGTACCCAAATTCCCTGTCTATGTTTTTTCCCGAGTCTTTTCGAATGGTATTTTACTATCGACCAGGGACAGCCGATGTCTAGCGATAATTCCTCTATTGTTTTTCGAAGATCAGATTCTACCAGAGAATTTAAAGCGTCATCATCGATTTTTAGAGGTTGATCGCAAATGGGTCTCATCAATTTCTGGCTTGAACATTTTCACTGTGGCTAAAAAAATATAAAAATATTTGAAAAAGTAAGACAAACAACAGATTATTAATTATTTTTTACTTGTTATAATGATGTCAAATAAAAAACATGACAAACCATCATCTGAATCGCCGCACAAGGTGACAAATGCCATCTAATGAACTTTTTCTTCCCCCGGTTTTGTGTATCTCAAGCAATTGACCTCTTTTAAATGTTCGCGCTCATTTTCATTTCAAAACATTTGAAGAACGCCCTTCGTCTTACATCTCGCCTTAAACTGTTTACTTTGTCACGGTTTTATCCAACAGAGTTCATTTTGTGGAATAGCTCTGGCTACGATTGACCTTTTACCCCAGTCCTTCTTTAGGTAACCAATGCTGTCAGCTTCCAGTAATTCCATCCCCCGTAGCAATAGCAGAAGCGCCAAGATTCTGTAAGATTTTATGCTGTAAATCCATTACAATAAAGCTCAGGATGTACTCCTTCGGACTTGAAAATGGTACGTTGCACCGGACATTAATTCGTAAGGCTTCCTTTGGAGCGACCTTCTTCATTTTGTCGAGTGTATAACTTGGCACTTAAGCAAAAAGCGATGGTATTTACCATACAAATTAATTTTCATTGAAAATAAATTTCGTCTTTCGTAATACTATTATCTTTTAAATCTTTTAGATACTTTCAAATAAAATGATTTTGTATTGTACATTTAATCATTTTAATGGTATCAGTAACGTATTCTGATAAATGTGTCTCATATGAGATCTTACATATTCTCAGAAGTATGAAATCTCTAATGCAAGTAGGAGATTGTACGGCTTAAAAACACAATGAAATACTTGTATACAAGCATTGAATAAGTTTCTAAACATTTTCTTCCTGAATGAGATAATATTCACAATTCAGCAGTTCATAAATAATAAAACCGTATTTTATTAGAGGAGACGTCCATCAATAAAATAGACGAAAAAATGATAATGAGACCGCTATCATCTGCTAAAATTATGATTTGAGCCACAATGTTAAATAATTTCAAAAACAAACTAATCATATAAAATATCTCTTATAATGCATACAAATTACGTATTACTTTTTAAAGTCTTGTATAAATTCTTAAAAAATAACCCCAGTGCCTTTTCGTGTACCTCGTATTTTTAATTCTGCGCAAACTGAAGTCTTTAACCTTTCATAATCTTTTTTTACCGCCGCTCATCTTCCTCCGTCTTAAGTGTCATTCGTCCAATGGAACGCGAAGAAGTTTTATATTGCCAATTAAATACACCTTCCACGACTGAAGCAAACAATCGATCCGCGCGCTGAAAAGCACATTTTTTCCCCGAGATTCTAGCGTTTCAAAGACGTTACTCATTACCGGATCGATTGAAAAGAAGTAGAAGGCTTTACGAATGAATTACAAGCGGGTACTTTGATAAATAATTGCAGCGTTTGTGAAAAGATTTGTTATCTGAGAGACCTTTTTTTTTCTTTTTAAAAGGACCCTTTTAATGCTCCGTGTAATAAATCAACTATTTTTTTTTTTCTTCCGGAACCGAATTGTACGCCACTCACTCATTGCGTTGTTTCAGATTCAAAAGGATTACAAACACTCTTAAATTGGGCCTTTCGGCAATTGTTTCTTTTCATATGTGTGCCCATATGTGCTCAATTTATTTCTATTTTTTTTTTTCGGAGATATTCGCATAAATTTAAAAAAAGAAAATACGGAATAATGTTATACAATTTTAGAACAAAGCGGAATTAAGGCCATAAAGAGATGATTTAAACATATAAACAGATATGAATATTTTTATGATAGCTTATTCCAGAATAAAATTGACGTCATAAAAGCTCATGGCCGCCGCAGTGATAATTATCGAAACAATTTTCAATTTTCATGAATTTACCATAGTTTTGTGCATTCATTGCATTTTCGAAATCGATAATTTTATCTAAACTAATAAAAACCCCTATTTTATCTCCATTCATACCTAACATTCAAACCCCACATTATATAATTAGTTAAAATTTGAATTTATTTTGCCATTCAAAATTGATTTTACATATACATAGCGTTTTGCACATGGACCAACATTTTTTTTTGAAATTAGGGAAATCTTTTGCTACGTTTCACATATAGACCCTATGTCCCAAGTATCAGGGTATCAGGGTTATTTAAATTAAAATAACTTTTTTTATTTTTATACTTTGTAATATAATTTTGATCTAAATAAAGCATTATTTTAAGTAATTAATTTAAAGAAAATTAGTTCTGAGCTTCCAAAGTCACAAAAAATGTTTTAAATTTAGTTTTAAAATGTTCTCTAGTTCACGTCCCTAGACAAAGTCTAAAAATCCAATGGTGTCAGGTCTGAAGACCGTGTGGCCCACGGAATAAGGCTGCCAAAATAATTTATTTATTTTGGCAGTTTATTTTGGTATTTATGCAATGCAGATCATACCAATAAATAGGAGAAAATATTAATATTTTCAATTGGTCGTTTCGATCGAAGTTTCCCTGATTTTCTGAATCTGAAAAAGTAATTACTTAGAGGATCAATGAAAACTACTTTAAAATATTTTTCAAATAATTTTCTCTTATTTTTATCACATGTGGAAGGTAAATAGGAAAACGCCACATGAAAAATCTTTCGCTAAGAAAATCTCTTATGGAGATTGACTACATCCGATAACGGATATGGCACCTTAAAAAGAAGACGATAAAGGCATTCATTACCGGTTTTCGAAAAAAACCGTTTTAGAGATAAAAGCATCTAAATTTCTTAGCTGAATTATAGGCAAATTTAAAATTCATTACTGTCATTTACAGAAATTATACATTTCCTATTATCTCCAACCTGCTAAAGCACAAATATTAAGGAATCCTTCGCAGAAAATGAATAAAGGAGATCCATTAGCGTATAAATACTGTGAACCAGAGATTATTTGCTTAATCCAAATAACACATTGTTAATATATACATATATTTTAATATGATTAATTGATTCTTGAAGACTCATTACCATATATTTTATTTATAAATAACCTTAAATTCTCATAAAGTTTAATCCAAGCCAGGAAATCGTATTATCCTCATTTGAGATAAATTATTTATATAATTTTAAAACTCTCATTCGATGATTCATTCATTTTTGTTCTGTCAATCCCAAACATCGTTTTTATTTTAAAAAATATATTTATTAGCATAAATTTTATACTAATTTCATACCAAAAAAATAATATTTTTCTTTAACCTTAAAATTGCTTTCATGATAGAAATATTTCAGAAGTGTCGTTAACAAAGCATTAGAATCAAGATGAGCTATTTTTCTTTGTTGATTTAACTATTTATCGTCAATTCAAGGATTATTTCTATCATTACAAAGTTACAAGTATCGAACTCCCATAATACTCGTGCAATTTTATTGAGACTATCAAAGCCGAATATACGCTCGATCCAATTTTACCCGGGGTGACATAATCTTAAGTGTCCCAAATAATCATAGATTTAAAATAATTATATTTTCTCTTTACGTTCTGCTATATATATATATATATACGTACATTTATTTCTTGCATTGTTTTGCTCTCATCTTGCGAATGGTCTTTGTTATGTCAAGCCGTGGAATAATCCGATTACTTCACGATAACGAGGTCCAAAAAATCTTTAATTCGTTTCTTTGAAAAGCACTGACGATGGGCAATCAGTTCGCTCAGTGCCTGTGTACAATATCAAACTCGGTCTTTTATTAAAAATAAATCTTTTTAACTTTTAATATGCTGAAATTATTACGAAATTAATCGCTCGCACTAATTACGTACATGCCCTCGTAAATCTTTTGACTGCTATTAATTTTGGTTATGTATTAATTTAGGACGATATAATAGTGTAAAAATATTTTTTTTATGATCGTCGAAGCAATTTTATTCACCCCCTAATAACGTTATGAATTCATTAAATGTATCTCGTCATAAAGTAGTAGACGAAATATTATTATATGATATACTCGAGAAGCATTAATAATGAATTATTCTATTATTGAACCATGAATACTTTTTTATTTAGATATTTTTCTAGCAATACGTATTAATTATTGTTTGTATTTTTGTACCGTTTATATCAATACTCAATAAAGATGCATAGAAAAGTGTTTATATATTGGATCATTTGGTTGGTTTTTACTTTAGACATATTCATAATTGTTCGTTGTGAATCAAGCTCATCCTGAGCTCCGAAAAAAACTATTGTGATCGTTATTATATTATAATTATATCTAGCAAGTTTGCTTATTATCATATCTCCTAAAGAAAAATATGATATTTTCGTTCATCATTAACATATCTTGTCTTTTTTTGACTTTACAGTATCTCCCATCCCAATAAAATCTTCCACGGCGATCCTTTGAAGTCAAACATTTTCAAATAATTTCTTGAAATAAATTTAACTATATGTCAATTTTCTTTCATCAAGTAAAAAGTATAAATATTTTTGAAGTAATATTTTAGTTCGATAACGTTTTTTTTCCTAAATGGTTGATTTTTATTTTCTCGTGTAAGAAAATAATATTTCAATACCTTCTATAATTGATGGTTGACCAAAAACTGACATGCACCAACGTTACAGAGGAGCGAGGCGATAATATTTGGTTTGATGAACACTGTGTATGAAATTGAACACTATAAGATAAAAACCTTATTCGTCATAATTTATTTTTATTTTTTTAAATATATTGTATATATATCTTCTTCTTCTTGAAAAACTCATCCTCAGCTGCTGATATAAATTGAATGACATTTGTCCTAACGAAAATATAGTCACCCCATCCCAAACCACCCCTCCGAATATCAAACTCTCCTCTGCCTGGAACAAATTTTGCATACATCGTTACTCTTTAGGGCTTATAATATCACAACTAAATCTGAATCCCGAGCAACGTCGGGCATGGATCGCTACTAAATTAATAGATGTCATTCAGACCTTCGAAAAAAAGAGAATCTCTACGTACCTCCATTTATTTCTTTTACAAATAGGCTTAAATATATTAATATAAGACTCCTAGCATACAACATTGCTATGTATCTATGATCTGAATACATCAACGAACAGAAATATCGATTGTTCTTTTGTAGCCAAAATAATGTATTAAAACAATAATTTAGCTTTGATTTAATTTCGCCCTTGGAGCATTTTTCGCGCGTAATTTTTCCATTTTTATCCAATAATTCAATATTCACGAAAGCGCGAGATTTATTTATGCCATTTTTTTTTGAGCATAAAAAAGGGGGGAGACCTAATAAATGTTTACGATAAACCCAGGGCTTACGTCGCAGCAGCCGGATTGTTTCCCCGTCTCAGAAGTAATCTTGTTTGGCGTTCGGATGGATAGTTCCGGAAGGATCCTTCGCCCTGCTTCGGGCAGATAACTTGGGCCAAGCTTTTAGGGCGTCTCGGTTGGCGTACCTTCACTCCTTCTCATCAATAATTGAATAAAGCTGCCTCTCTTCTACTTTTCATCCCATATTTCTACGAAAAGATAATTCTTATGTTGTTTTATATTTTTTTCATGTCCATTTCTCTCGCGTGCGCTTCAAAGGCATGATCTCTTTTTTAGGGCGAATTTGGCTTGAGTGATATCAATACGTGGCGCCTGTGTTCGAAGAATAACCACAAAAGGAAATTATACAAAAAGTAAACACAAAAAAATACATTTTGATGAACGTAATATCACGATAAAGGTGTAATATTTTTGATGATAAACTCTTTGTTCAGTCTTATAAAAAAATATTAAAATAAAATTTGCGACTAGCATAAAAAGATATGGGTGTTTTATAGTGTCAAATTACTTTTTCTTGAAATATTTGCCCACCTGATAAACTGCGATTTAAAATCAAATCAAGTTTCCTTTTTTAAAAAACAATATAAGAATAAATTATGTTGTAGTAGAACATTTAACAGAAGAAAATTTTGTCGATTATTCCTGTATGTGTTAATGGATTGTTAAATACTCCATCTGTTTTGTTTGGCATTAATAATACTCTAATAACAAGCAAAACATCGTTATTAAAGTTAGGAGAGCAGTATAAAGTTAGTCCATCTCTTGAATCCATCTATAAACAGTATAGTTTAACCGATGATAGAATTAAAATTACAATTTATAACATAGAAGCAAATATTTCTTTAAAGTGTATTATTTTTTAGTAGATGTTACCTAAATAAAATGTTATAGGTCCAAATATTCCTCCTTTTGATAAAATATTCATACAATAGGCATTCAAGCAAAACTTTATATTTTTACCTATCAGTATGTAAATATTAATGACATTAATAATTGGGAATTATAATAGTGCGCATGCGCATTATTTTTATTTACATTATACATTATGATAGATGGTGTTTTAAAAAAGCCCCTGTGTTTTGATCGTACTCTTTAGGACATGGAGGATTTTTTTTATGCTGGAAGGTTCGCATTTCGAATGAAAAATGAGATTTATACACATTTAGCGAGGGATCCGAACCAATTGTTTTAGCATATATTCACATTTATTTCCCATCTCGCGCGGGTTCACGTGTCATGTCCGGATGCTCTTCGGGGGTCTTCCCTGTTTGGGTATGTTCGGAATTCGGAATTACGTCGGTGTAATGTCATGTCGGGAATATATGCGCCATTGTGCCGAGGGTAACGTCGATCAGGACCGCACGGGCGCAGGGCCGCTTCGAGGGGCGGCAGAAACAAAAGGGGCAACAAGGTTCGTCTTCTTACCTTCGTATCTGAATTATGAGACCGAACGCCCCCGAGCTTTTTGCCGTGTTTTCCTAACAGGACACGTACGGTATAAATCTTAAGCGGCGATGTCTGGCGGGGAACCGGCATTTGCCGCTAAACTCACCCCTATTATCCCACCTTGGCCATTCGGGGGATGCGACCCACCCTCCAGCCTGGTGGACAGCCGCTCCCGGATAAAAAATTCGCCACCGGTGAATGTAATAAAGAATCTGTAATAAATTACTGAGCGGATGACGTTCGATTCGATACTGTTTTTGATTTATAAAACAACATCCCAGTGTCACTGCTGATATAGCTTTAATGAAAACTTCAAGTTTAGTCAATTAAACTCCAAATTTTCCAAAGAAGAGTCATCTTAACATAATTACAGTTTTATAATTACAACATCAAAACAACACATTTTTGGTTCGAAACTCGAACTAATTACTTTGAGTGTAATTTATTTAAAATGTATAATGAAAATGATGGAAATGACAGTTGAACTAAAACATAAAAAAGCTAAATTTCAAATAATAAAATATATTTCAGAAATCAATATAAATCACACTACTGCACTATGAGCATAAGATATTTATAATTAAAACTAAAATAGATTTAAAAAGTAATTTTAAGCTTATTGAATAATAAAATCTCTTGTTGTAAGTAAGCTAACTAGATTTAGCATGTCATCCACCAGATTTTAAACATCTTAAAATCATTTAATCTGTATTGGAATCGATATACGATACTTCATAGATATAACTACTTGAACCAAAACAGCAAAAAAAATTGTGTTTATTAATTTTATACTCACGAATATGTCAAAAACAGGAATTAAGGATAATTTAATGATATTTCAAAATTGTAATTGTATTAATATTTCATGACGTCGCCTTTCCTCACATATCAAATTGAAGACTTTTTCGTATTAATCATTCTCGATTAATTTAGCCTTAAGCTTTTATTATATTTTTAATCATGTTGAATTGAAATAAATACATTTCATAAATATTATATGTCTTTCTTGTGGATTTCATTGTACACTTCTTACATGAATCTTGAATGAATACAATCTTACAACATTGCCATCGGTTCTCTTGGGAAATCGTTGCTATAACAAAAATATGCTCACTGTATTCTAAATATATGATATTTTTAATATCTAGTGTAAATATTTGCTGTAAAATGTTTTTAAAATAATTTGTTCCACAGTCGGGAATAAATAAAATGTTTATATTGCGATTGTTAAAAATCAATGTAAAAGCAATTAGTTTGTAGAATCCTTTTTTATATTTTTTACAGGCCCCAAATTTTGTTTATTAAACAGTGGCTACATTTATTTTCCCCAAGCGAGTCTTAAAATCAACCCTTCCCAACACCAACAAGATCAGTCCCATTAGTTATCGTACTCTAAATTAAATCATCAATTACTCACTTACTTAAAAATAAATTTGTGTAAGAATAGTGTATTAAATCAATTTATTCAGATTGGAAATATAAAATTATTTAATATTAATAAATTCATTATAATTACCCTTTTGTCATATAAACGAAAGTTATAAATTTGACCTTTGAACAGTCATAAATTTAAAATTTCGAGCATATTTCATGAATCCTATTTAGCGCCGAGCACTTAATTTTTACAGCAATCGATGGGCGCTCTCTGTTGTAAATTTTCATATTTCGCTTCCTTTCATTTATAGAGCACTTAAATCAATTTGATCATTTCTCAATGGAGGGCATGTTTTTCGCGTTGGATACATCAATTTTGCGAAAAGTGCTCGCCCCGAATATGAATTGATGATCTCATTATGTCCATAAAAACGCTTTTCAGTGCGAACCTTCCCTAAGTTTGTTCAGCAATCCCTCTCCGGCTAGGCGTCGTAAACCCGCGGGAACGCAAGAATAAGGACAGTTTTGTCAGCATTTTTCCTCGACCAACCGCTGATATATCGCTTCTTCGGAATGTAGAAGACTAGGGCGATTTTCCGTGTCAAGGTTCGAATCCCACGGGAAGATGCGCTCACGTTATATCGGATATATTTTAACGATGGTGGCGGGTCACCCGAAAAATAAAACGCTTAGCGGGCACGTTTCCTGCTCCGGCTTAATCATCTCGTATCAATCACATAACACTGCTGAAAGCAGATTTTCATTTTTTATGGTCCCCAGGGCTCTTTGTTTCATTTTCAATGCTTCATATGGTTTTACGTTCGTCATAGGTGTCGTATATTTGAAACGTGATTTTCGCTTTGACGCTGATTAAAATTTACCCATCGCAACCCAATAAAGCCTTCGCATACGATTTTTTCTGACATTTCTCTTTAGGTCCAGATTTATATTTACGTTTTTAACCATTATTAAAATTTAAATTTAAGCCATTATATTCAATTTATGTGCTTTTATACTTTTGATTTCATAGACGTATTACGATCGTCCTGATTCTACGCTTCGCCATTTCGCTATAACATTTGAAATAACCCCATACTCGATTAATCTTTATAAAGTACTTATCTTTCATTCTTCCTCAGTTATTTTATCTCATTGAGTTCTTATAAAATCATCTTACATTTTATAAAATCTCTCTTAGTCGTTAGTATTTTTCAATAAATATCATCCACGTCTTTTTAACCCTTACAACTCCTATGGTCACACGTTGTGGCCGAAGATATTTTCCCTCCAACTCCTATGGCCACTACGTGTGGCTGGTTTTTTCTTGGGCAGTTTTTATGAAATTCAAGTAAGATTTTGGTATTTTTTTAAATGTAAGAATCAAGTCGATACTCTAAAAATACCGTCTTATTGTCTGACCATTAATTTGGCATTTGGAATATGGAAAATAATTGTTTCTGCAAACTAAGACATAAAAGGCTATCATATATTTACGGATAGGTTTTACACCAATCCAACCCTTGCTGGAGAACTTTTGAAAAATAAATGTTTTCTCACTAATACGATAATGACCTACAGAAAGGGTTTACCTAATCATATTAAAAAAAAACAAGATTAGCTGTGGGACGAAAGATAGTTTACAGAAAACAAATTACTTTAGTATTAGTTTGGCGAGACAAAATAATAGTCAAAATGCTCAGTACAAAGCATACGTCAACTTCCCAATCAATGAGAAGAATAGTAAAGACTACCCCATACTAATCTAATCAAGATTACCTAATAAACAAGCCAGTAGTCATTTTAGATTATATTAAAAATATAGGCGGGGTGGAGATGGCAGATGAATACGCTAGATCATATTGTTACATGCGGAAGACTGAAGTGGTGGAAGAAGTGATTTTTTTAGGGTTTTGAAACATCGATTGTAAACTTTTATATTTTATACAAGAAATGTAACTTTTGCAATTTTACGAAGTCCAAATTGGTACTATTGTCGTCAAATGATCACGATCAACGGTTAGATTAAGGTCCTCATTTTATTTACAGTAGATCAGGGAGGAATTCATGGAGTGTTCAGTCCGTGAAACTAAAAAAGGATGAATGCGAATACTATATTTTTGCGACACTTACGAAAGGAAACCAGCGCTTCATTCTGAAGATTGCTTCAAAAAATATTATATATAACATGATTACAAAAATTAACAAATCAAATAAAATGCCTAATATAATTGATAAACGTTCTGCATAACAAAATAATATTTTTTTTTATTCATAAACCCCCAATTTTTTCATTTTATTCCATACAAACATTTTTTTAAGAAATATGCAAAAAATGGCTTGGAGTTGGTGAGAACTTTTGTGAAAAAATCTTAGAGCCCAAAAGGTTAATATATCCTATTTTGATCGATCAATAGTATATTTTTTTGACTTTTAATACTGATAAATTCAATCTGTGAAATTATGTTTCATTGAAGCTTAATAATCAATTATTATCATTGTAGGTTATTGTGTCTAATTTAAAAAGCTCAAATTCAAAATGTAGAAATGTGTGCGATGAAAATATATATGATTTAATCATTATAATATTTTTAAAAAGATATTTCATTTTGGGACTTTGAGTTTATTTGTACTGTCCCAATTATTATTTGACAAATTTTATTCCATCTATATCAAACAGTATGGAATAATGGTATAAAAGAGGGCGGTATCACATCTTCGTTATACATCAAACATATTTCTATACAATTGAAGTGCTCTTTTGAATCTTAATATGATACCGAGAAAATTCGCAAATCGTGAATTATATCTAAGATTTGTTTGTAATTGTTTTACTACAAGTTCGCGCTTTAAATTCTCAGTTTCGTGAATGAAGAATCGTTAAAACGCTCTCAGAAATTAGCGATTGTTTGCCCGAAACAAAGAAATGAAATAATGAACAAAACACATTGCACATTAATAATACAAACAGGTCTTGTATTAAGAGAGGTTGCATGCTTAACAACGCGATAATTTGTGCCCATTGTGCGGTAATTGTTATATTTAAGGAAACAAAGGACACAGACTTGGAAAGGCTTTTGCGCTTTTCTCTCCGCTCGTTACGGCTTGGACAATAAAATCTGAAATACCAGTCCGGGTCTGAAGGTCGCAACTCAAGAAGAGAAATTCGCGATAGTATATAAAGCACACAACACGCCCTTTATTCTTGTGCGAGGTGGCCCTACAGAATATACACATTCGGAGTGTGTTTCCACCCTATTATGTCTCAGTAATAACTTCAACTTTCAAATATTTTGCCTTCGACCTGCGAAAACGATTTCGTGTAATTTCGCATTTTCCTTACCGGCGTTAATATAAAACAAAGTGGAAAATAAGTAGGTCAAAGTGGGAAAAGAGCAATAAAGGTCCGCGACCATAAACGCTGCGTTAGGGCGAATTGGAATATCTGGAGGAAAATAAATATTTGACCATTTTCAAAAACAAACCGATGGGATGGGAGATTAAATGCGATTCGAATGGTAATAAAGGCGAAAAATCTTGCAAGCTTTATTTTTTGTCGGATTGTGAAAATCATCTTGGAAAGCTTTTGAATCAAACTCGTAACGCTTATTTCATTTTTCTCGATCAAGTATGACGTTAATATCTTCAGCATTGTGGCCGTTCAAAAAATGCAATTTAGCTCGACGAATAATTGCCCGAGGCTTTCGGATAGAACGGGGTAATGTGACATATTTGTTACATATATCAGATTGAGATCAACACGTATATAACTAATGTTAAATGACGCCCGAGGACATTTTAAAATCGTATTCCGAAACAAAAAAAGTATGTTTTTATCTCATATGACTAATTCCTGGAATTTGTAAGGTAATTTCATAAATTTACACTCATTTGAGCGAGAATAAATTGCAACTCTACTTTTATTACCTCGAAATATACAGTTGTTAATGATGCATTAAAGAAAATATTTTTCTTTCTTTTGAATTTTCGGGTGGATTCTAAGACATTTATTCTAAAAGTTTAAAACATATTGGTATAAAAATATGAATTCTACCGCACATCCCAAGCGTTGTAACCAAAGTCATTCCATTAATTTAAATGGTAATTACACCAACAATGATATTTAATTATAGGTGATATGTTAATGTTTTTGTTGCAAGCGCATAATCGTAAAAATAATTTTTTTTTCGCGTTATTTCATTAAGTGCAGCCCACAAACATGAATGTAACAATAACTTTTATGGGACCATTACCAATTTTTAATTATTTTATTCACATTTTGCATCGTTTTACTTCCGTAATAATTGATTCCGTTATTTTATAAAATACACAAATTCTTGCAAACTAGACTGTTTCATACAAAATGTATATTTGCGATGGAATCGATAAATCTTGCTACATTGAATTTTGCGGGCGAAACTTCAACGACCCAAAGTTCGAATGAAAAGCGGACGAAAAAACAACGTGCACCAACTTTTTTTCCTGTTCGGTTCCCAGACTTTATGCTTTTATTGTCGGTTTGTTGCCATTATCTTGTTTCTTAAAGTCTCGCACAAAATTGATATTGCGTACTGCCTGAAGCCAGAACTTAAATAAAAGATACGTTCCTCGTCTCTGAGGGGTCATTTTAATTTTTGTGGGTTTGTTTCCTCGCCGGATTTCTCGCAAGTAATCACTTGACATTGTTTATTAAGATTCGTAAATATTCTTACATATATATTCATACAATGTGCTGCGAATAAATGGCTCAACTTTATTTATTAGTGACACAGTTTTAAATAAATACTTTTTCTTTGCTTTTTCTATGTAAAATCTTTATATATTCTGTACTACATAAAATGCTTTTTCATGCTGAAGCTTTAACATTTAGCCGTTTGAAAAGAATATAATTGCATGAAAACGTTTATTTGTGTTTGATTTTTTTGAAAAATTGAAGTCTATATTTTTCCTCAAAGCGGTTCCGAACGTATTATTTTAGGTTTCCTTGTGCATATTGCTAGTAAAACGTTCTATTGCATATACTAACGTTGTATTTTCCGTATAGTACTTTATTTTACATTGGTTTCCAATAACGCTATGAAAGAATGAGCTATCGGCAGCTTCAACGGCCATATTTCATCGTTTCCAGTTTTATTTACTCTTGTTGTCACCGCTTTATCATGAGTCATATGTTATTTGACTTGACATTTAGTTATATATTGTATATATATATTAGAAGGACCAAATAATATTCGCGTATTTAGTTTAAAATATTCTGTTTTTTGTTATATTTCACACATAAGCCCTATGTTCTAAGTTTTAGAGTTGCCCAAAATTTCATCTTAAAAAAGTATTTTCTTAACCCTAACCCTAGCAAACTGGTACCTCTTCAAGTTTAACGACTTATTGAATGATTTGTATGACATGTAGCATATCGTTGGAAAGGGTATAATCTAGAAAACTTTTAAAACTAAACTAAGTTCACAATAGTTGTTGGTTTTTTTTTTTAGGGAATTTAGAAGTTGACATATCTCATTCTTTTGCACATTTTATGTGGAACGTAACTTGTCGTAAATAGATGATTGACTGTAATTTCATTTGCCGATAATACATTTTAAATAAAACTAATGAGAATAAAGATTATATTTCAGTTCTGAAAAATACATATTTTATAGTCATTCGTGTGACGATTATAAATAACACAATGATCATTGTATTAAATTGCTTTTGTAGTATTTAAAAAAGTATTTCGCTGAAAGGAGCTTTAAAGCTTTAATAATTCAACGTGTCATAACTAAACGATTAACTTCTTTTGTATGCTTAATCTCTATGGTTTTTTTTAAAGATAAATATTCATTGGCTTATTATTCGTACCTTTATTATACAAAGTGTATATTTTTAATCCAACCAATCCTCATAATTGTTCTTCGATTCAGCGCCTTTGAATAACTCATTACCTCGGAATAAAATTGAGAAATATTCTGGGTTTTATGAACGCCCGTGCGTTTATATCTTTTCATTAAATTATTATCAGTTACTGATTTTTAACCGTTCCTCATACAGTATTAAATTGATAATGTCATTATTCGGTAGATAACGTGGCCGTAATCTCTCTGGTTTCAGAGTTCGCAGATTCCCTTTTAGTCGGCTTATTTATAACTAGATATCTCTTCTTATTGCGGAATATATCATAGCCAACGAAAAAAAAGATTATCTACCGAAATAGAAAACGTTTATCGCCCAAAATCCGATGGGTTCAGTTCGGTTTGGCTTCTAACGAGCATCTGAACGGAAATAACGTCCATTTCCGCGCTATTTTACGCCAATAATATCAATAAGTCTTCGCTTAACGTAGCGGCAAAAACGTTTATTTTCCTCTAATGTACGTCGGGCGCAAAGAACAAAAATTTTTGTATCAAAGCACTCATTTTTATTCCTTTTTAAATCTCAGTTTCATTGAATCAACTTTATTTATGCAAGACATTTTCGGTGTTTTCATTAAGTTTTTGCTATAAATTCTACGCTTTCGCTGACATTTTGCCAATTTTATGTCAATTCTGTCTCATCATTCTCGATGTCGTTTTTTGTAGCGATCATTATATTTGACATTATTTTGTAGAAGCAATTTTTCTCTTCTATTTATAAACTATGTACGAGCAAAGGAAGGTTATTTTTTTCCATACTTACAAGTGTATATATATTACAATATTAAATTACCAATTTGAAAACATGTTTAATTAGAAATACTCGAAGTTTATATAATATATAATTAATTGCCTTATTTCAACAAAATAAGAACTCTAACTTGTGTTCACGTAGATCTGTATTTGCACACGTTATTAGAATCCTAATCGAACCTTTGCTCGATAAAAGAACCGTGATTAACCACATTGGAAGAGAAGAGTGGATACCAATAGACTTTTATGTTTAGCTTCTGATTCAGTTGGCAGGGTTGATTTCGACAAAATAACCTAATTGTGTGAATAAACCCTTTTCGAATGAGATTTTCCCACAACTGAATGTCAACTAATTATGTACTAAGCCTCTTTTGATTCATAAATTCTACCCCATGGGGTAGTAGGCCTAGGTATTATATAGAAAAAATGTATTTCAACACATTGCTTTGATTTTCTTCCGACATAAAGAAAACATACTTAATTGGAATTTGATCATTTTTCATTATCACAATTAATTTTTTATCTTCATTTTTAATAATCACAAAAATGAAATATGCTCAATTGTCTGAATAAACGTGAAAAATTTAAGCTCTATTACTTAATTAATTTTCAAGAAAGTCTTGCATTTTTTTAATCAGCTTTTAATATCCTTAAATTAATGCAAAATTATCGAGTTATAATCCTTTATGCAGCAAAAACCACGATTCGGGCTAAAATCTGAAAATTTATGCAGAAATTGTGGTTACCGGCGTTTATGGTTAGAACGAAAAAACAACATGCATCTTATTAAATCTTACAGAATATTGCAGGTCAACGATAAAATTTTTCTTATTTTATTACTTTGTCACTTTTTTTTGCTAAAAGCTTCAATTAAACTAATTTTAATTAAAGAATTATAAAGAGATTCACACACATAGAGTGTAAAAATGGCACGCATTTTTGGCACTTATATCCCTAAATTACAACAACATGCGATACAAATAAAAAAAACTATAAAAAAATATGGGAATATTTTATTTATACCTAAACATAATACGTTATGTATTTACTAGATCTTTTTGTAAAGTATAGTTTGCATACGATAAAAGATGATATTTTTTAAATTAAAATAAATAAACATTTATTTGCAGAGTTGTCACACAGCAAACGAAGCACATACCGTGCTATCCATAATTCTATGTGTGCCAGTCAAAGGCAAAAAAAAAGATTTTATTACCTCTGTGCTTGAAGAGACCCGCGGCTAACGAAGGAGAAAATTGTATTCTTTGAGATGCGACTTGTTCGGTAGTTGAAAAAAATAAACTGTTGTCAAACGAAGAATGTCGTCTGTCAGAACACGGGATGAAGCGAAATATTAATCATCAAACATCCGCTTTTATGTTGTTGGTTAACCTTTATTGTCGTGCGGAGCATACAGTTGGATAGTAAAAATATCAAACTTCCTCTGCGAAATATTTTCGTACGTCATTTTTTACGGGATGAAAAAATATAAAAAAATTATACTTTAATAGTTTTATATAATAACGTTTTTTCGTTGGTATATTTAGCTCCAAATTCTGAAGTTTGCGTGCTTTAAACGGAAATCTTCGTGTGCTAATATTTCATATGGTTTTATATATACCGATAAAATAGAAGTTTCCCTCCTGTTCCAATGGGCAAACCCCTAATTGCGTTTGTAGGTTCGATCCCCCAATGTAGGATGGGTCCGATATAAAAGTTAAAAGACATTCGTATCTTCTTGTGGGGGACCTTTACCTCCATGGAATTTTACCCTCGGAAGCTTTATTCTATGCTTAATCAACTCGCTATCGGTTTTAGAAAGGTTATTTCAGTTAACTGTACCACATCAGCTCAATATCAAATGGATAAGTCTATTATCCTTTGTCTCCAAACCAATCAGCTCGATAATTTGGCCAATTCCCCAAATTCAAAATGCCGCCATTATTTCAATCAGAACGTAATTTTATTTCGGCATTGCGTGCATACGATTCCGTAAATTATGAGAATCGCTCCCGAGGAAAGAATGAGAAATGGCGAATCTTTTATTTGTCTTGACGTAGCGTTATAAATGAACCATGAAAGAGAAAAGTAATTAGCAGAGGCGGAGGGAAAAGTCTCAAAAATTGTAATGAATAAATTAGGAATGATGTAAAATTCGGACGATAATATTCCGAAAGTTATGCCTTTTGGAGCAGCCAAAAAGTGCCGCATTTAATGGATCTTTTCTTTTGCTAAATGTCAAACATACAAACCCTTGTAATTATAATACAAAAAGCACAATGTTCAATGAAAGGGATGAAAATGAGCGCACGATTTAATAACCCCTGCCTTTCATTAATATTATATTTTTGCTTAATGTTATTCTGCACAGATTTTTGCCATAGACACTCAAAAAAATGTGTGTATAAAAACACTCCATTCGTCTGATATTTGTTTATTTATTTATATTACTTCGGCGAAAAATGCTTGAATAAATTATTCATTGAATTTGAATCAGTTCTTGAAAAATCATATTATTTTTAAAAATATAAACACTTATTATTCCGATGCGAACTTAACAATAAAGCAAATTTATGCCTAAAAATATCCTTTTCAAAACAAAAGCTGAACCGTAACATTTTTTCAGCAATATCTTCGTCCACATTATAAGAACGTAGCAAAATAACAAATTTAATTCGGAAAAATCCGAATATTATCTACACCAACGCGGCCCAGCACGTCGGACTTGCTCATATCGTCGTTTTTCCATAGATCTATTCAATTCGAGTTAGTATTTTCTATTCAATTTATGGCCGTATTTTATTCTGTTTATATCAGTGTGTTATTCAGGATGTATTTTACGTGGTTCATTGTGTTTGGGGCCGTATTTTATGTTGTTTATATAGAATCTGCCCGACGTTTATGCCAATATTTTATTCACCCATAAAGCATTACCGAAAACTTATAAAATAATATAATAGCGCTAATAAAATTCGCTAATCTTTCATTCGTAAGAAGTAAAAAAGATTTTACATTCCATTTATTTCGAGGCCCAGTTTCTCATTTTTTACGTTGTAATTAATAATATATTCAAATTTATATGATCCACCATAATGCCGACGTATTAAATTAAGCTAAAAACAATGTCGTGATTTTATCACCCATTAACCGTATTAAATATAATCAGATGTAGCATATACCATACTTTTTTCTATGTTATACGCACGCTATTGAACGCTATATATTTTGCAATTTTCATTAGTATATATTGATAGAGCAATCTAAATATGTTCTTTTTAGCGATTTCATACGTTGCAAGTATGTACTAAATAATAGTATATACTGGCATTACATTAAAATATAACTTAAAAAAAATTGCTATATTAAGTACATTTAATATTTATAGTAAGGATCTACAATTAAATAATAGTGGCTTATTAAAGTGAGGGTGGAAAAAAAACTTTTCAACAAGCAAAAGGCTACACTGCTTGGTAGAAATATGCAGAGCATTAAAATCATGAAATAATTATATGAAGATCAAACTGCTCATTGGTTTATATAAACCAGTCACAGTGGAAGAAGAAAGTTTTTTATGTATTATGAAACTAATCTTGTAACGTCATATATACCATAGACGTTCTAAATTGTAGGTTGTTTATCACGTATGTTAAAACAACGCGCGCCATAAATCGCCGCAATTGTTATTACGCAGATTTAAAACATTTCCACCCCTAGCTTGTATAATTTTATTGTCCTGCCGGATCTCAGGACACATTCATCTCATGTATGAGCTACGCCTAGTAGCCGGCGACTGCGTTATCACTTGACTCGGGAGGTACAAACAGGCAACATTTCTACCTCTCTTGGTATTATCATAGAATGTATCCACTTAAGCCCTAGTGGACATGGCTGGACTTCATTGGAATTTCATGACAACTCGTCGTACAAATGAAATATGAATGGAACGGCGATGCTCCTTTTTCCCACCCACTTTCTATTACCATAAAACACCGTTATCTCCTTTCAGTATTTTAGCTTTTTATTAAACAGCGCTGTGAGAAAAATATTCCCATTCATACAAACCGCAGAGCGAAGTTGTTTATTTAAAACTTTTGCCGTTTATTCATATTACTTAACTTCCTAGAGGTTTTTATTTTGGAAAAATATAAGCCAACATCGAGCAATGATCTGAGAGATGATTGAATTTTATATTATTTTGCATGATTGCCAACTTTTTATTAATACATTCATATTAAATCGATCAATCATATTCAGCATTATGACCATAATGAATCAATATCATCCTAAAAAACAAAGCCGATTGATCATTTTTTCAATGAAATTTCTGCCGTTATTGAGACACTTTTGAAGCAATTATTTAACCTGACGATTCGATGAATTGAAACATTTCTACTATCATGCGTTCGGCTATTTATTTGCATTGTGCTCTTGAAAAAGGACCCAAATGGTTTTTTATATGCATCATTGTATGATGTTCGATTACGTCGGGTGAACCGTGCTCACTATATTTTTACAAAAAATTCGACATAAATGCTGAAATTTTTATTAAAATTGATGAGCGTATGAAATGACAGATGATTGATTCGCTGCGTACATATTCAGTTATTGCTTTTGGGCGACGGTGTACCAGGCATTATTTAGGTGAAAGCCGTCGAGATAACGGCATGCGTTGTTCCGCATACGTTTTTTTTTAATAATTGAACTTTTTTTTAACAGAATGTGTTTTTTTGTTGCAGCGTCGCGTATTCGATACGAGATCACAAGCGGTAACATAGGGGGTGCTTTTGCCGTCAAAAATATGACGGGCGCCATTTATGTAGCAGGGGCGCTAGATTACGAAACCAGAAAAAGGGTAAGTTTAATGAAATATTTTATTGTAAATTGAAAATATATATTAACCATTAAAATGCTGCGAAATTTTATATTTTTCAAATTGTTCTTTTATGAAAAAAATAAAGTTTTATGATAATATAAAAATACATTTAAACCTTTTTTTATACGGTAGATGCGTTCCGCGGAAAATCGCACAAAAAAAGCTATGACTTAAATAGAAAAAGTGAAGATGCGTTCCGTGGATTTTAAAAACCGCATAACTTTGAAGCAGTTATATAAAATATATCCAAAATCGCATAAAAAAAGTTAATAATATAACGGGAAAACAATAAGGCAATTAAAAGATAACATGTTTGGTAACAGTTAAATAACGTCTTGCATCATTGGTAAAATTTTAAGGAAATCTGACACCTGGCATTTCAAATGCCAAACATCCACTAGAAAAATACTAATTATTTTATTTACAAACTGTCATCGCTGTATGACAATTTTCGTTGCGATTTTCGATGATGACTCAAAATCGTTCTCTTCTTCGGAAGAAATAATAAACCCAGTTTAAATGTCATCATTGTTCTGTGTAGATTTTCTCTTTCCATCAATATAATACTTAATTAGCAAAGATGTTTAAATGTCGAAACATTGGAAAAAAATCAGAATAAATGACGTGGTTGTTATTCAGCGATATCAGATGCAATATAATTTACACAATCCCAAATTGCAATTTTTTTTCCAAATGTCGGTTAGTGTTGATGATTTATTTCCTATTTCTATCTAAATATCTCGATACATACCCTTTATGAAATTTAAAAAAAAGAAAAAACTGCTTATAAAAAACCGCATAACTTCGAAATCGCTCAAAAAAAGTCGCACAAAAAGAGGTTTGAGTGTGCAAAACACCCTGTGTATTATTTCATTACAAAAATGTTTCTATTTATAATGTCAGCATAAAGTTTTGTCTATATTTCAAATTTAGTGACAGAAACTCTTCGATGACCAATCTAAATATTATAATTTTTGACATATTTCGACAATAATTATTAAATATAAAAATATATAAAAGCAATTTAATGGTTAATATATTTTATTATTGATTGTTTATTTAATTTTTAATTATTTGTTTTATTATAATTTCTTAATTTAGATTTTCACAGAAAGATTGGAGTTTAATTAAGCGAACCTGTTCTTCGATTGACCCAATTACCAGCGCTTCAGCCGAACAATTTATGCTGAATTGTTATTTATTTCAATTATCTATCTGTTGTTTTATTTTTTTCAGCAACTTATTAAAATGTGTATACGACCGTGGGTTTAAATTTAAATGGTTCGCTCTTTATTAAATGCAGCATCTTTGCGATCTGTACAAAGTTGTTTTATAGTAATACAACACATACGGAAATTTTGGTATTTTAAACAAAAATATAATCTGATATTGATTTATAACCATAGCAAATACAGGCATCATTTCCTTTTTCATATTAAAATTGTAGTTCTAGTTATATTTTTGCCTTAAAGAAGGTTTCTCCAATTATGTTGTCAAAGCACGCATCCGGATCATTTTTTTCTCGAATTTCTACCCCATCTTTTAGCCTCTGTACTATGTAAAAATTCAATTTCCCGTCTCGCCGTTGTTTCGACCGTCGAATGATTCGACTACCACCATTAATCAACCCTTAAAATTCGAGCGTTGCCTCATGTCATCCTCAGTCACGGTCCAGTTGCCCTCACAATGACTCAACTTTGGCTTTTTCAATTTCAGAAGCCATCGAATCGATCGAAAGGGCAACTAATTCCAAGTTTCCGAACGATTAATCTCTTATCGCCGAATCGCTTTAATTACTTGCTATGCGAATCCTACTTTTAAAAAAATGAGAGCATTTATTAAATCTCAAAAGAGTACCTCGAACATCTTGAATTTTGACTGGCGATTTTTTCCATGAAATATTTGATTGTTATAAATTCTCCCCAAATGAAGATTGCTTTCATTAAATCCATTATTGTTGTGAATAGATGAGTGTCTTGGAAAATATGCTGTATCTACCCTCGGGTAATATGATTAATTGTTCCCTCACGTGCTTACTAAATCATTTTTCTTATTTTGTATATAAAAATAACATTTTTTTTATTATACTCCTTGTAACCTTGGATATTTCCTTGTCTAGATGAAAAATTAATACACGTATATCCTCTATGAAATATATTGTAATTAATTGCAATTTTTCAACGTTGAATTTATAGCACACGATCAATCAATCCCATAGACGGCCATTAACGTTACGTCACTAAAGTAGTTTGTCACACAATTTCAAATTTTCATCGAATAAGCTCTAAATTTACCTGGATTTAGATTTACACATACCATACAAGTATATTAATTCAGGACTTAAAATATTAATTTAGAGAGCTTATGGAAATACGACTTTACTTAAAAATAACCGTTATCAAGATTGAAAAAAAATAATCTGAATTGTAAGCAAAAAGCGATCGTTTTATAACCATATTTTAATCTCTGGTGTTTGTTCTTTATAAATATCACATAGTATACTTATAAAAGGTGTCTTTATAATATGTAACGGGAATATTTTAATTGAATTAATCAATATAAGCAGCTGAAGTATTAATACATCCAATATATTTGATCAACCCTTTAATAACATTATATAATAGATTAAACGCAATATTTCTTAATTAAATTCCAAATGCATGGAAAGAATTTAGACCGTTTGAGTTAAGTACTTAATTATTACGCATTAATAATAATAGTTGCTTAGTTTAGCTTTTCAGCGAATTTAGCACGATTCAAAACTGTTTGGCATCGTATATCATGGAAAGTGGTCGCGACCGAAACGGCTTTCGTAGGCCACCAGCAAGGATTATCATGGCAATAATTTGCGAGTCAGGGCGGTTATTGTGTACCTTACGGAGTGTGATTAGGACCTAGGAGACCGCAGTGCGTCTAGGTCAAAAGATGGAAGTCCTGTGAGGACCCATCCGGGGGTCCGGCTGTTCGCAAACAGATAACGACCAGCTAAATTGTGATTGCAGCACCACAATAAATCATCGGATGAATCCACTTTCAGGATCGCAGGACACAAACGACACACAGGAATTATATCGAATCGGAAAATGGTTATTGCGAGCAAAACAGTTTTCATCCCTGTGGAGTGTATTCGGATGTAATTTCGGCCAGAAATAGTTTTTTCACGCGCTGCGTCCATTTATCATCTTTGCCTTTTACGGACGTCGCATCCATGTCCAAATTCATCATCTGAAAAATGTCTTTTTTTATAAATTGGATCACTTATAAGCGAACATGGGCGCCATTCTTATTTCAAGAAAAATGAAAGTCTTTCTGATTTGTGAAAGAATTTCCCAAAACCGTTAAATTCATTCATCCGATTACAAGCCAAATTACAGTTAAAAAAATCAACATTTTACTATTTTATCGTACATTGTTGTATTTTTTCTAGAGAAGAAGCAATGAATTATTTTCTAGAAATGCGCTTAAGTCGCTCTGATAAATATAAATTGCCCGAAAAAGTATCTGTTGTGATGAAATAATATTTCGACAGGACAAAAATAAAGCAATTTCGTATAAAAATGTGAATTTATGGAAAGAGGAAATATTTATTACCCTTCGACGTAATCCCTTCGCCCCCTATTTAATTTATTTGAGTGTTTTCTTATGAATTTTAAATTTATTCCTAAAATAAACGGATAGGATTTTATAAATGCACGAAAGAATGTTCAAGAATTTTTATTTATTTTAATATATACATTTTTGTTCAATTCATAAATATTTAGCAAATGTCAAAAGCAAATTTTAACCCTTTGCACTCGTGAAACGCAACATGAGTGTCACGGCTTGCCATGCGGTAATGGCAATAATAAGCGACAATAATTCTTTATTTTAGATTACATTAAGCTTCCAAGAGTTAAAGGTAGTACCAACGCGTGACTACAATATTTTTATCTACTTATCAAGGAAATGTAAAATGATATTATCTTATATTTGCTATAAGATATTTTTTAATTTAGATCTGAAGCACCAGGTGAAGCAATCCTTCCAAGTAACAACAAAATGTATCCCATATTATATAATGATAAAAAATACTTTCTAAAACTCAAACACCCTATGTGTATACTTCGAAGAGTTCTTTTGTCTACTAGGGTTAGGATGTGCGTAGAATAATTCATTTTGAATTGATAAAACCAGGTGAAACGTGCAACAAAACTGACGCCTGATGAAAATAAAAGAGTTCAACTGAAAAACTCTATCACATCTTTGATCTTTTATCTTTTAATGTCCAAGAAAACTTTTTGATTCACAAATTTTGTAGTCCAAAAGCACCATACTTTTTATTGGCGATTTTTATTTATCAGATTAATATAAAACATAATTAGTCAAAACATGTTCATGTTTAAGCCATTTCAACTACATTCTCAAACAAATACTTGGTTTACGGGTCTTGTATTATGATCCGTGATTCAAGTCCCTTTTGATGATCAAAATTGTTCAATCAACGAGCTTATGTTTCCATCAAAGCTTATTCATTGTATCAACTGTATTTATTAGAACCGTTCGACTAAAACCCACTCAGCTCATCTCTCGCTTTAATATGTGGGTTTTGAAGAGAAACACTGTTCGGACGTGTAATTCCGACAACGTTGATGATGAGCCATAAAGCCGTACTCCGAGGACTCTTGGCATGGTCGACCGGGCGCATTTTATTGACGAGCATTAAGTTTCAAAATTTACTAAACCCTAGCACGTCAAGTTATAATATATTTAAAGGCGGTATTCTACCTCTGCAAGAACAAGTGTGAGTTTAGAAAATCTTCCTATACATCAATAGAAGATGAATACCAAAGGACAATAAACATTTGTTGCGATATTGGTAGAGAAGGTTTTGGTGACATGGACATTCATGACATCCAAGAAATATTTGAGGATCATACGTTGATCAAAGACGAATTAATTGAAATATTAAATTAATCTACCACAATTAATGACTCAGAAAGCAGTTGCAGCGAAATAGCTCCATGTTTACATTAAAAATAATTAATGATGACATAGAATTGGCTATGGAATTAGATTTTTTTTCAATAGAAAATGATCCCATAATTGAAAGAAGTTTAAAATCCAAAAGAAAATTACAACAAATTTTGGAACCTTATAATGAAATACTTAAAGATTTATACGCTAAAAGCAAACAATCGCTTATTATCGAATTTTTGAAGGCTAAAACCAGAAATACTCTAGAATTCTCTAATGATGGAGATGCATAACAGATCTCGAAAAAGATTAAAACGTATAGAATTATATGATCATTTTATGATTTGCAGATTTAAGAAATTATTTAGATTAAAACGAAATCAAAACTAAAATATGATTTTGTCATAAAAAGGATAACTGTTTGATTTTCATTAAGTTTACTAAAAATACTGTACATATTAATAAATATGTGTACGCAAGACTTGCATTCTAAATGTCGTGCCTTTTTATCGATCTAAAACTAAGTTTGAATTCTCGAAGAAAAATAATATTCTCTTTTGATTAATCTAGAAAAAGTTTTCCTTTAACCTCACAAAAAAAACATAAGTATAAAACAGTCATTAAGCTTCAAAAAACTTAAAAATATGTATGAAGTTAAAGTTAAATATTTCTAACGTCTTCGAAAATATGCTTATCATAGAATTACCTAATATTGCATAATACAATATGCAGCCTTTTTAAGTATTTAAATTTTGTCATTAAAATTTTATCTGTAATCTCAATACAATATTTTGAGAATTAGCATTGTTTTCCACCAATACATTGTACGTAAATCTCTGAAAATAACTCAATTTATTAGGGTTCGTCTTATAAGCTATAATTATATTTTTAGTACGTCTTGTTACAAGTTATTATAAACATGGCTATGTCCATACCACGCCTTTACGATATGTTGTTCTGACGTGTTCTAGTATAATTAATTTTATATTAAAGGATTCTCGTTAGAATGAAAAGTCTTCTTTGATCATGTGTAAAATTAATTTATTTTGTACCATATGGCTACATCGATTAAACGGAAATTATATTTTATTTTTATAAGATTAAATATTCAAAGTTACCGATTGATATGTAATATAAGAATACTGTTGTTTGCAATAAAATTCTAGTGCGTTATTATGATTATGCTATTATTCAGCAGAGAGTAACCATTAGAATATTAGAATACGCTCATATCGTAATTTAGATCGTAATCCTGTAACTAAGATAGGGCATATTTTGCAAGTGTTAATATGCTTTACTAAAAACTATATTAACTCTTAATACTCCCTGCGATCAAAAAAAGTTCATTAAATCAAATTTAGCGCTCAATTGAATTTCAGTGTGATTTTTGTACCCTTTGACGTTGACATATCTATGTAGGTGGCTCGGATGGATTTCGAACGATCAAGCCTTATCAATGCTGTCAACTTGATAAATATATAATGCAGGCTTCAAAGACAGTTTGACAGTGTAACGTAATATATATTGACCGTGTTATGCCAATGGATACATTTTTAGAGACGCAAATTTGATGATTAAAAATGTTATCATTGTTAGTACAGTGCGTTGAATTAATCATATTCATCACGCATGTGAATAAACGTTGTTCAACATTTTCTTCCAAATTAAAAATTACCATAAAGGACACGATGTCTGTTTGGCTATGAGATGAGTCCGATAAGCGCAAAATATTGTTGCAGATTTTTTTTGAATGCGAGGTATAATTGCAAACGGTCCTATCATGAAATGAGAGTCGTCAGCATTTCCGGATTTAATAGAACATTAATCGTAGGAAGAAATTCATTAATTTCGTCCAAGAGATACTTTGTTAAAAGAAGGTTTCGGTAGTCTTTTAGATTACGAGACAGTTTTGTCTGGTTCGCCGATAAGCTAAACGACCCTATACCACCATAATCAGAAGATCTACTCCAACTTGGTACATTTAAAGCTCAGCACTTTCTTCGTCCATAGTATAGAACCGAACTATTTCCTATTAAAGCTCTTTAATCATCATCGTCATAAAGAGTTAATTATATGTGGTTGGATTTGCTCAATTTACGTAACATCATTCGACCTCATGTCTATTGTATCCTCACATTAATTTATTAATTATCTATATCAAATATTATATGCCGTCGAGGAGTGCAAAAATAATTCTTTGTGTCTTTCTTTCGTATCTTTGCGTGCGATTTTATATTCCAACATGGCAAAAAATGAGTAATTTTTCATCAACTCGATATTGAACACATACGAAACTTTTCGTTCTGCTTTAATATATTTGTTCTATATTTCTTACATCTTTAGAATATTCATGATTTCAATCTCTTCATTGCTTGAGTGGTTTTCGATTGATATTAAAGGAATATTTAATTGAATAAAAATTATAAAATACATCATTGCTCCATATGTTATATCATATATATTTCTTGTCGAAATATTTTTTGATTTTTAATATGTGTAGGCAGTCAATCAAGATATAAAAAAAGTAAAAAGTATAAAATAAAAATTTAGTAGGCTTTTTAGTTAAACTACTTTTTAGTTTATTTACGCGAAAACCTTAAAACTTTAGCTTAGTTGACTAGATAATATTATAGTGAGAAACATCCCAAGATTTCAGTCAAATCGATCAACAACTTTTTAAACTACAACTGGCAAACATTTTGAAATTGTAGTTTCGAGATAATCTCGTTTAAAGTTTCAATACGATAAAACTATCAATTTTAGTGACTTACCGATCAAACAATAATTCCATGTGCATATAATAGATCTTCAGCTTTCTCAAAAAGTTGATTATCTTCGACTAACTGTTGTTTTTGGGCTATACGAGCTACTTTTGTCTCAGAAAGACTCTTACACTTCTACCTCGATACCCGCGCTTCGTCGATATTTTCAGCAAAGACTTTACAGTAGGTGCCAATAATTATATTTAATATGTTCATCATCTTCTAAATGAAGCTGTAGTCGTTATTAAATATCCCAGCAGCAATGTATGTTAATATTTCAATGATTTTTACACCAGAATGCAGGTGCTTTGGTGCCAGTCGAATGCAATATAACGATAATTTTGCTAATTTTTGCTTTTCTCTTTTATAGTACACTCTCAATGTGTTATACTTTCAAAATACGTAATTAAAAAATAAATTATTAAACGTTATAAAGGGTTTGCCCCCCCCCCCTTAACCTTTTAACTGCCAACGACGCACCGGCGCGTCGAATTTGTACGCGCTGATGAGTCATTGGCAGTTAAAAGGTTAAACGTCAAAAACGCCATCAAAAACCCGTTTTACTAACGTTTACTAACGATTTACTAACGTAAATCTTTAAAATCTCCATATATATACATATATAATATAACAATAAATACTATCAACTAGAATTGTCTTTTTCGATTTTTCAATTTGGACTCTGAATAATGATTTTTGTCCGAAAGCCATTCATAAAAAATTGATCGAATTAATGGCGCTATCAAAACTGTCTTCGTTAAATTTGTAACTGTCGCCAAACTGAATACGAAATCATGATTTTATAAAAATATAAACATGCTTTGACATATTTTTTTAAAATATTTTTATACTAGTTCGCATTGCCGCCGGCTCATAATATAATGAACCGCTTCGACGGAACTTTTTGATGGATACCCTTTATAATTTTTCAACGACCTTTACCCAAATTGAAACATTATATCGAGCCACTTTCTCGTCGTGTCAGTTAGAAATTATCTTCATTCGCTGTACAAGCACCAGAAGGCTCTTTTTTAAAACAAGTTTTAGACATTTTATCTTTTCAGAATAATTATATCTCCGCATAAAAGGACAATCTCCTTTGTAGGGGCCTCTCATTAATTATTTATCATATTTTGCGAAAGGCGGTCAGGTATGGAAACCAAGAACCCGAAAAGATCATCTGTGACATTTGACAGACAAAATTGTAATCCTTCCCATTTTGTGCCTGCTACATTAACGAAGATTAAACGAAATGTTTTTTGCGAGGTCGTTTTATATTTTAAAAAAATGTATTTGCGAAAATAATGCCAGAAAGAAAAGTGTTGGGATTTTGGAACCTTCGAGCATTAGACATTCAAACGTTGATCTTCGTTAAGCTTTTCGCATACTTGAGCTGCGTTTTTCAAACAGCCACATTTCTCATCGAGTCATTCTCTTGCCCTCCGATCGCTTGTCCTACATACTAATGACTCTTGATCAGTAAATTTGCTCCTATAACATATATTCGAGAACCGGAACCTTAGGAACTGCTATCGTCTTCCGTTGAAACTTAGATACGGTTTAAACTTGTTTCCCTTTATGATCCACCACAAAACGCTCTTGTTAATACACGATCTCACGTCTTAAACTTGGCATAACCATACTCACTTATAATACCATCAATATTTCTTATAGCACAATTATATAATATTAACAATCAAAATATTTTTAAAAAATCAAAAACAATTTTAATCGTAGGGGCTAGTTGTCACAGCCCTAATTAAATTCCTTCGATTGATATGGGTCGGACATTTGCTAAAATTGAAGAAAACTATCCCACTTAAAATTCTAACCCTTTCGGATATTGAAGGGCTTTGTAGGATGGGAAAGTCAACAGTTTGACAGCAAAATCGAAGAGCGTGATCCATACAAAAAAAACTATTTTGAGGATTAAAATATTCAATATCAAATAACTGTTTATGAAGATATCTAAATATTAAAATTTAAATGACTTAATACAAAACGACAAAGATAAAAAATAGCATTGGCAATTAATTGTCTTTATGCATTATACCAGTGCTCCGCAACCGGTGTGCCGCGGCACACTGGTGTGCCGTGAGCCGATACAGGTGTGCCGCGGTCAAATAAGATAATATTATAACTAAAATATTTTTCAATAGTTCTCCAGCGTCTGTCACCTATTTAAGTTGCCAGACACCTAAAACCAGATATTAATATTTCTATTCCGGGATTCATCTGTCATTGTGCTGACAGAATCAATAGAATTTAGATTGAATCACTTTGGAAAACCGTCAAATCACACAAAAACAAAGCCACGGGATTTCCTATTTTGGTTAGAAATGATAAGATAGCCGAAACCGATTTAGAAAAGACAAACATGCTTACAGAAACCTTGTGCCTAAATCACAAGATTTTCGAAAATATGAGCGACAGCAAAACAAAGAAAGCTGTTAACAAAGTCAATTAGGGATTTCCGTGATGCTCAAATAATGCACAAAATTAAATTGGTAACTCCTTTAGAAATAACAAAAATCATTAGAAAACTGAAAAAAAAGAAGTCCCTGGGTTTTGACACAATCGATAATACGATAATAAAAGAATCTGCCATTCATATAACTAAAATATTTTATGCGTGCCTAAATATGAGGTATTTCCCAGCCATTTTCTTTGCCAAAACCAGTAATTCCTTTGCTAAAACTAGGCAAGGATAGCAACGATCCCACAAATTACCAACCGATCAGCCTACTTTAGTCGTGTTACCGTGCTACATCACATTCACTCGTCTTGCGGCAGTAGTAACCATTCATTACTATTAGTTGTGTTAATGAGTTTTGTATGGTTATGCGTTCTTCATGTGATTAATATTTAACTTTACACTTCTTTAAATATGGTATAACTAAGACTACTCTGGGTCCTGTCTGCGAAGTCCTCTCCTTGAAAGCTTGAGTTTAGACTCACTTCTGAGCTCGAGTTTGGGTATTCCACGCCTCGCAGCCACAGTCTGTTCAAAGTGGAACAAATAAACATACTGTGGAGAAAAAATCATCTTTGAAATCCAACACCACCACCCTGTGGTGTCCTTCTCGCCGATGTTACGAGGGACGCGGCAGCCGCGGATCGTCAGAAGCTCTACGAACGAAGGTAACTGGGACTGGTCGACAGAAGCATGACGAAGATAACTGGGCCTGAGGCTGAGCCAGCTGAGGGCTCTCGCCTACGTTACAATGGATACAATTTTACGTGGAAAAGATTCGTCTTTACATACAGAAGAAGCGTTGCAAAAATGCCAAAGAAGACTGTGAAAATGAAGCACAACGAAGACTACATTCAATATGGATTCTCGTGATGTGGTGATGAAACAGCTCCAAAGCCACAATGCATCATTTGCAACGAACAGCTATCAAACGAATCAATGGCACCCAATAAATTAAATCACCATCTAAATTCAAACCACCCAGTTGCGTCAAAAAGGATAAACAATATTTTCAAAGGCGTTTAGAACAAAATTAAAAACAGAAACAATTTATGAATTCGGCCTTTACGGTTTCTGAAAAGGCCTTAGAAGCTAGCTACCATGTTGCAAAATTAACTGCACGTCAGAAAAAACCACATACTATCGGCGAAAAATCCAAGGAAGTTGTTCGACTTATGCTTGAGCCCAATGATGTTAAGGAAGTAAATAAAGTTTCGTTGTCTGCCGATACTGTTAACGCTTTCGCGCGCGGTATCGTCATTTTAATTGGTTTCGTGAATCCGATTGCCGACAATATTCATGAATACCGATTAGTGCTTATAAGCAATCGCCAAAACAAACAATGAGTCAGTTATTCTGTTTCGTGTTTGCCTCTTGATTTCACTAATCGTTGTTATTGATAACATTCCAGCGATAAGACCGAAGTTTTATCGCCGTCGAACCATTCATCATTAAATTAATTGATCCACACGTTTTTTTTAATATGTTCTTTACACTTTTCAGTGATTTTCAACCATTGTATTTTCTTTAATAATAAAACTATTTAAACCATCGCTAATACACACAATGAAAGGTCGATCGTTTTGTCTCGTGTTATTGTATTAGAGTAACGGGAGTCGAAAGCACACAAGCAGAGCAGGATTTTTTTGGGCAGGTTTGGCATCTCCATGAAGTCTCAGTGCGTTTATTATTTTTTGAACACCACCTGCAGCGCAAATAACATATTTTCTTTTTATAATTTTTTGGAATAGGATTTTTTTCCAAAAAAATGACTAGAGTATTGCCTATTGTTGGAGTAGGTGTGACAGTTACCAATTCTCTACCATCTGTTATATGGGCAATACATAATAAGGATTCTATTAAATTGTCTCTAAATTGTAGAAAACTTATCACCTTTTCCATTTTAATGCGGTATAAAATCCACGCATTAAATACTGACATGTCTAACAAATGGAATATAATTTTTTTATACCACCGAATTGTTTTTCGGGGACAAGAATAGTATGCTATAAGTTGGCCTGACCTGTCAACACCACCCATAAATTTATTGTATTCCACAACTTCAATGGGCTTTATTTTTATGATTCCATATCTGTTAGTTTTTTCGATGAGCTGAGGGTGATATTTGGTTGTAATGCTTAATACGTCTCTAGTATCGTGCCATTTTGAAATATATATATTATTTTTTCTTAACCATATGTGTTCTCCCTTTTTAACCTTCTTCTTTGTTATTTCTGCTGGATTTCCTCTTCTATTTGCACGCAATGTCCCTGTTGTATGCGTCCTTTTTTCTAATAGTTTAGTAGATAATGAAATGTTATTAAAAAAAAATGTCCATAAAAACATGATGACCTTTGTGGAGAAATGGATTCATCAATTTAAGTACGATCATCAATCAAAGGCATCAATTTTGGTTCCTCTAGGTTCGTTATCAAATAACCTTCCTCTATAGATTTCTAGATTATGGATGTATCCATTTGGGGAACACAATTTATAAAATTTGATGCCATACTTAGCTTTCTTCCTTTTCGTGTATTGCCGTAACTACAGTCGCCCTCGACGAAGAAGAGATTCATCTAAAGAAATTTCTTCCGATGGAGAATATATATTTTGAAAATTCGAAACAACGATGTCAACAGTGAGCTTATTTTTGACATCCTGTCATTGTTATTTATCGTGCAATTTAAACATCTCAATATTTTTTCGAATCTTCTACTCGACATAATATAAGAAAATATTGGATGATAATACAATGAAGCTCGTGAAAACATTTTTCTTAGTGTTGGAAAGCCTATATGCCCACCGAGCAGACACAGTCCAAAAAATTTTTCCAATTCCATATAATTTATTTCATTGAATTTGGTCACCATGCAGTATCTTGTTTTTGGTAAATTGTAAAAGTAAACTTTTTACCATAAGCATTCGTACATTTTATCAACAATTTATTAACTTCCCCAGTCCAAATACTTGTAAAAAATTCTATAGGTGTATCTCCAATATCTTTTTTTATTCCTGAAGATGTAAAATCAAAACCAAAATCTGGTATGAGAATATTTGACCGGACCGGGCATGGTGTTGATCGGACCTTGTGATCCGCGAAAAAAAATTGTATTTACGTAAAAATATTTTGGGAATAAACATTATTTTATGTGATTTTGCCGAAATTGGTAATCCGAAACGTAAGTACATAATACTTTTACGTGGGCGATGTTCATAAAATGTATCTACTCCAAGTCGGTGCATCACAAAAATCGAATTATTAACCAAAATGAATTTATCTTACTCGGAAAAGTTTGGGAGTGTTTGATCCATGTTTTGTAAATGGTTTGTTATTGTGTCCCTGAAGGCGGCAGGCATAGGACTAATCCGGCGCGAGAGGTTTAGGTTGAGCGAGGTTTATTTGCACTCATGTGCTGCAGCGACGAACGGAGTGACGACATGCGCGCAGGAAAGCGTTAAAAGACTTATTCACGACATGTCAAGCGATATTTTAGGAACACTGATTAGAAATTTGGCTGAAAATTTTGAATCGAAAAAAGCGCAGGTATCACGTTAATTGGTCATTATTTTATAATAATTATTAAGATTGCACAAAAGTAAATATAATATAGTTTTTATGTATGTGTACATAGGAAATAAAAATAATAAATTTATTGTAAAATTGTATAAAATATTTAGGCCCTTTTAGAGCCTTTTTTTATGCACTATTGGGAGAGCTGTTTAAAAATAAATAAATCAATATCTATTATTTTTGGCTTTTGGTGTGCCGCGAAATTTAAAGAAGAGCTTTGATGTGCCGTAGGTGAGAAAACGTTGCGGAGCACTGCATTATACTATACTAATTCAAATATAATTATATTTAATGATCATTTTAAAACTAAATCCTAGTAATGGTATTATACCTGGATTTATATTCTAAAGATTTGGGCTTAAAAACAAGCTGTGAACAATATTTTTACAATGCCAAGTGACTATGGCAATTTTTTGGCGACGTAATTAAATTCAACTACAATTTTTTGTCATGTAGGCTAAATGTTCTTAGATTCTTCTTAAAAGTATTTTGGTCTTGAAAATGTAAATTCTGGGACATCCCAAAATTTCTACTTTCAAATAACTTTTAACCATCAATTACTGTATTTTTTCTATTATGGTTTCTAATAAGAATTAAACAGTGTTTAAAAGTAACAATGAGCACAGCAAATATCCTGTTATTTGATGAGTGATCAATATTTCTATTATCAACATTTTTGAATAATTTGTTCGATATAGACTTGATTATTTCTTTGGATTCCAGAATCGATGTAATGTTCATTATTAAATTTTGTAACTATTATCTACGATATTTTTATTAATTCCATATCCATTTGTTGTATATTGATATACTTATAAAAGTAAGATAAATTAAATGCTAACTAATGATTCTATATTTCAGTATCATAATCTTAATCAATTGAAGCAAGTAATATTTGAGTTATTCAATGATAATTGATGAAGTTTATAATATAGATTTTGAATACAATTATTTCAGTGCCTAAGGAAGTTGGTTCTCATATTATTTTGAAAGGTAGCTTATAAAATTGATTCATGTACTTAGAAATAATGTTATGTCTAGTTTTGGTTAGAGCGTGGGCTACTGAGTGGGTAAATGATTATGAATTTTTAAAGTCATCTTCATCCGGATTATATTTATTAACGAATCCCAGATGAAGCTGAACCAATCTCGCCTGTTTGTCTATAAGCCTGGATATAAATGAAAGCTGAAAAAAATCGCAACAAAATGTTTATCGTATGCTAAAGTAAAGGATGAATCTTATCCCGGCAATTTGTTACGTCAAAACTGAAGATGAAATGTATCCATAAATTTATTTTTCCCTAAAAATACAATTCTTTTCATCTACGTCACGGGCGCGGGCATTAATCTTCCTTTCTGAAATTTTTACGATATGGCCGCGTGCAAATAAATAAAAAGTTCGATGAGCACTCAAAAAGTTTATTATGTTCCCTTAATGCGCGTTATGGCCCGTCTTAATGTCTTCCCGAGTCCTCGTCGCACTCGCGGAAGGTGCCTTTTCCCCTCATCCCTTATTTTTTCCCGACTCGAAAATAAACGACTGCTATCATAAGCAAACAGACGAAATACTAAATTTTAATTAAACACAGAAACTTTTTTCTTTCGCCGATTTTTTTTTGCCAATGCGTCTCCGATATTGCGAAAGTCACTTCGTTAAACCGACACTGTTTCGGCCTAACGAGCGCTACTTGGCTTCCTGTAGGATATCCAAAGAAATCTATTGGGGATACATGTTTACTTCTTGCTTTTAGATATACAGCCTCTAGAGAAATTCATTCCTATGGACTCCCCAAGATAACGTATGAGCTGTTTATCTCTTTATCTTCAACTCAGGTTTGCAAATACTACTAGATGAAAACATCAAAGAAAAACACTTCAGATACACAGTAACCATACAAATACCTGATGTTTTCAATAGCAATATTACAATTTATATGGGCTTTTTCTTCAAATGATGCAATCTATAAATGTAATATAAATCAGTATTCTTCGTAAATGAATTCACAGCGAATTCAATGACAGCTTCATATTTTTTCTCCTTTTACCTAAGTGCTACTACTTACAGAATACATAATTTTATTAATAACTTGACTTTAAAGAATATATGAGATTTTATGAGGTTCGTTGTTTTATGTATCCCACATATTTATTAGGATATTGTAATCAGAATAATCTTCAGAATAAATTCACCTAATTCTACTCTTAAAATAATTTAAATATAGCACTCAATGAGATCGAATACATCAAAATATAAACAGACTTATCATAAATAGGTCACGAGAAGAATTCCATAATCGGCTTTGAAAAACACGAAAATGCCAATTGAATGAATATTACTTTGCAATTATCAGTATTTCAATAATATCGCCTTTATTTGAGAATATTATTTTTTAAATGCATTTATACTAATATTTAATTTTGTATTGTTCATTTTTAAATATAAACCTAATAATATAACTACTAAATAATCTTCGTTAATATGGTTTAATTCTCACGGGATATTATACTTAGAAATCTATGCTCTTTTCATAATTAATCGACTGTCATGTTGTTTTTGCCCTGTCTGCGGTAGCAGAGATTATTTTCATAACTTAACATTGAATACAGCCTTTGAACCGAATATCCGGCGAATAAATCATGCCTTCGTATAATAATATTACCTCTTTCATTCGTGGACCGATAATAGAAAATTTTCCGATGAACGATTCCTTTAATGATTATATTGAAAATCATTGTGTTCCATGTTGTTTATCAAAATCCATAATCCCTACTGTAGGTATCAGGCTTCGTTCAAATATAAACTGCATCCAAATATTTGCATTAAGAAGTTTATAGAGCTCAGTTTGCATTTATTTCAGAAGTTTATATGAGTTTCTCCGGATCATATATTAACTAAGAGATATTATACAAACACTGCTTTAATCCAGGGAATGCAATTACACGAAGTGTGCACGGATCTAATGTAAAACATATGGAAGCATTCCAATTTAAAAAATATTAATTAGGCCGATCTCATTATCAAAACTCCTCATTATGGTAAATAATAAATCATAAATATCCATGAATCAATTATTACAACTTGGAAAAGTGACCTAATTTCACAAAAATTATTATATTATAAAATCTTCTATTCATAATCATAATCTTCCTTCAAACATTATTTTAATAAATAATCATTCATATAAAACTTTTCTCTGTCAAAACCTTCGAATCATTAATAAATGCGTTATATACCTGTTTTTAAGAAATATTTCTGTTAATAATAAATGCATAAATTGATGTTCATGTTGTTCATAAATTCATATTAATGTTCTTGATATTGAAGAAAGACCTACGCAGATTATGGTTTAAGTAACTACCAAAATCGCCGTTTGCTTATATTTTTTCGATATGCTATCAAAATATCCTAAATAAGTATTTGGCCTACAGATCGTTGATATTTCAAAAAGATTTATCAGCAACAGACAAAGCCCATGAAATCAGGATTTTTTAATATACACCCATATATTTTGAGTTTTTTGGAAATCAAGCTTAAGCTTTTTTCGCTTTATAAATACACGATATTTGTGTATGATTTCATACTTAAACACGCTCAAGTCGTTTCAATATCATTCTTTGTAAGCACTCATAGTCTGCGAATATCATCGCAAATAAAATAGATAAATTTAATATTGGTAATACGCGATAAAATGTATATGGAATATTCACGGAATTCTAAATTGAAAATTGAATTTTCATCTCCATGGTTATGGAAATTAATATTTCAATAACTACGTGCAAACTATTTTTTTCGCCATACGGAATAATACGTGAGTTTTTTGCTTCGCGGATTTTTTTCTTCGGCGAGATTTCCTCTAAGTCGACTTTCGCATTATTTTTTCACTGTGCTAATTTCTCTTTTACGACCTCGCCCCATTGAAACTTTTCGAAAGCACCAAGCCAAAGAAGAACTTGTTCTTCCGGACTGTCATAAACATCTCTCAGCTTCTTTCTGCGTACACTTTTTGCTCGCATATATATTCGTTATAACAAGCAAAACACAGGTCCATCCCGGAATCCTTCAAACAATGCCATATTTTATCCCTTTTATTCAGTTTCCCGAGCGCTAACTTTGTCGCATATGTTCACTTTCCTCATTTCCTGCCATATCAATCACCTGACCCGAATGTAAATATATTTCAGTTGCCCCGTTTACGCATGCTTAATATAGAAGATGAAGCTATTCTTCGATTTCATATATAAACGCTAGACTGGATTCGTATTGCTTTTATTAAATATGTCGAGGCGCATCTTTCTCTTGTCGGATAAGGCTGGATGTAATTTAGTAAGATATCATTTTATCGTCTATAGTTAAAGGATGTCTAGGTTTCATAACGTTCCCACGATAGCAATTAGCCTGGAAATTATAACCACATACCAACTTCTAATGGCAACTTAATTACTCACATTTTCCTTAATTAACCTGTGAGATACAATCTGCTAAAAATCCTAACTAAATTTTATGCGATGCTTAGTCGTAGACATTAGGCAACCGTTTCATTATTACGAAAATTAGCTTTCAGATACGAATATTTTAGATACATAACAAACATAGCTAATTGTTTATGATAACCAATTTTTATTTGAGGCACCAATTTTCATATTTTCTCAAAATTTATTTAAGTTTACTCGAAACAATCTCATTTTTAAATCTTCAGATAAAGATTGCTAATTACGTTTTTCCTCAAACGGTTCAATTTACTTTCTAAGACGACGATAATATTTTGATTTATATACTATGGCAAAAGCTGTTTTTAAATTACTAAAATAAATAAATAAAATAATTCGATGCTAAACAACTATGCATTTGCAACTTTTTCCTGGAAAATACTCCAAAGTTGTAATATCATATATAAATCTAATTTGTATTTTTATATCCCATTTGAAAGGCTCATTTAACGCCAATCAGCTATCTTCCTTATACTATGTGATTATTCTTATGTTGCGTTCAAATAAGTTTTCAAATTCGCAACTTTCAAAGCTGTATTATTAAAGTCTTATTATAATCTAACTTCTCAGTGATCATATAACTCACTTTTATCGATAAAGAACTACAACTCTTGTCTTATATATGATACTACCTTATCAAATCTAAAAATCTCTATTGTTACTTGGTGCTGGAATATTAGATTTGTTTATGTTATATTTTCTGTAAATTTTGTCACTATATTAGGCTGATTATGACGTAATACAAAGCATAAAAGGAAACACAATATAAGTTGCTAATTCAACCCTTTACACTCGAGAGGTGACTCTCACTCACCATATGATCTGAAATTAGTCCGCAACCACGAATCGGACTGCATGTTTGGCACTAGTTTGAACTTGACAGTCATGACAAAAAGACTATTAAGTTTTTGACCAGTAAAGTAAAGAAGGTACTCCCAAACATTACATAAGGTATTATATACACAGGTTAAGATTAAATAAGCTAAACTCTCCAAAGCGATAAGGATGATGCTTGTGTCTTAATTACCAAAACAAACGCCTGTTCTCATGACTTAATTATCTTGGATCTCAAAATAACCGGACAATGATTTTTAACCTTTCCCTTACTGTGCTAAAAATACCCGCGCCCACCGATGATATGTATTTGGTACACTACTATTGCTTTTATTGACTATAGAACAGGGTTTTTTTTTAAACAGATTTAATGATGTTTTATCGTTGATACCATTGAATACATCGCATTGGTGTCACGATACAGATTTTTCATACACAATATATTGATCTTCAATGAACCATTTGCATATTATACGATCTCTTATCAATGCTCTAATGTTATGCGCATTCCTATGCGATCATAAATAGGAATGAGGTCTGCTTTCAGACGTTGGATCATAATTACTCCAATTAAGCGCATGTGCTGCTCGACCAACATGCCAATTGCACTAAAATTGCAAATTGTATTTTTAGTGTTTCCATTTGCGCCAATTATGAAAAGCCAACAATCGGCGCTGCTAAACTCTTGGTATGAGCTCGTGCATACTCCAATACTCTACAATACTCTGAACACTCCAAGTTCTCCCAGCGACGCTCACTTGAAATTAATTCCGTCACCGAAAGCCCACGGTCGTAATTATTTTGCAGGTTTAATTAAGTTTTGATTCGTTCATTTCAGGTAGTTGTGGTTTTTTTATCGTGCGCTTGATTGATTGTATGTATATCAATGTCTTAATCCACAGTACGAGCTGCGGTTGGCTGCGTCTGACAATCTTAAAGAAAACTACACGACGGTGGTAATCCATGTTAAAGATGTTAACGACAATCCACCCGTCTTCGAGAGACCGACTTACCGCACTCAAATCACCGAAGAAGATGATCGCAATTTACCGAAACGCGTTCTTCAGGTCAAAATATTGACGAGCGACTATATGCATTTTTTAAATTTATTTTTCTTTTTTTTTAATTTTAGGCAGCTGCTTTTTTATGCATCGATTTTATTATATTAGCTAATTTGTAGGATATTTTTTGTATAGTTAGAATTTTTATAAAAACAAAATAATCTCTGGACACATTTCAAAACTAAAATTTCGCCCCTGCTTTCGGTTTCTTCTTCAATTTTACACTTATTTTCGCAACGAGGGATGCTTGATATTTTTTTTCGAATGTGTCCACGGATTGTCTAAATCCTATACCCTCCTCGTCCGAAGCATGAGGTCCCTGTGGGTTAAAGGGCAGGCTCTTTCTTTCACGCTCCAAGCGCATGATTTGTATTCGCCGAAAGTTCACCGGGAATGATAAATGCGACTTGTTCTTGCCAAGGAATCATAGAATATTTTGTCGGATGTAGCCAGGGGCGGCTTTAGCAGATTTCGCCCTGATGAATTGCCGCGAAAATTTACGGGGCGAGACTTCCCCTGCTCGGTAGCCGTGGCATTGTTTTGCGGATTACAATAAATAATATGATAAATTTAATTGAAAGCAAACACCGAGCCCTCTGGGTCGTGCATTTAAACATAATTTGCTCGAAAACCGCTCTTCTTGAGCCCTATCCTCTTTAATGGGAACAAAGCCATTCATATTTTCGTGAATTATGACATACTCGCATAATACGATCGCGTATTATTCGAGTCGAAAATACTGAAACCTGAAAAAGATGCCCTTCAATCCCACTTTTTTTCTAAATTTAGTGCACTCTTTTGAAATATTAACGTGTGTGTGTTTTATTTTTTATTTCATATTTTGTATTCCACTAACTTTTTTTACTCTTTAATCAGATGTAATCAATCGATTAAAACCATTATCCAATATATCTGGAATCATCAATTTATATGAAGAGAATAAACGGTGTCGCACTATAGAGCTATCGTTTAAAAATAAAAGCATTCCAAAGTTACATGAACATTAAAATGTCCATAAACCCAGATATATACACGAAACATTCCTTTAAAACTAAATTAAAAATTTCAGGAGCAAATGGCAACATTTAACTGAGATTATTTATTTAAATTGCATCAATTAATCACTCCTCATGACGTTATTCAACTTTCAATGCATTGATTTCACATTTACAGTCAACAATGCAAGCATTTAACGCGTTCTACATATAGGTCGATGGGTATATTTGAGATTTTGTGCTTATCCATGAAATTAATTAATCAAAAACTGTAAATTCCTTAAACTATAAGATATCTTTTAAATTGCACTAACATCAAAAAACATTTTTTTAAGCATTGACTTGATAAATTATCGTATCAAACAATATTAAAAAAATAGTATTGGTAGCTCTACAGCGCAATATTTAACACCGTTCATCCTCATTTACAGATTTATTACATCACATATTTTTATTATTTTGTTAATTGGCAGATTACATAAGAACGAGTCAACACCCCGAAGATCATCCTGTTATGTTAATCCTTTATTTTTGTTCGAATATCTTTGTTTTTTGTCCCGTTATATACGTTTATTCGGGATGTATTTTTTAACCGAATTTCTGGCCACTTTTGCAATAAAATTCGCCGCCCGGAAAATCGCAATAATTTTTAGATCGTCGACTTTATATCTTAATTGATTGTTTTTTTTTCTTACCACAGATTTAAATTTTAGATGCACCATTAACTCTAGAGAATACCCTGCGATGATAAATCTTAAATTCTGACTCGCATAATGCTTTTAAAATATCATTTCTCATCAGAAGCTCGTTTGGCCAGTGTAATTTATTAAAAAATGCAGAATTTCGAATGGACGTATATATTCGTATTCATTTCCTTGTTTTTGTCAATGTCTTATCCTTTTGTTGATTGTTGCCTCGGTCAGTACGAGCTGACACTGGTGGCATCGGACAGCTTGAACGAGGGTGAGACAAAAGTGATCATTCACATCAAAGATGTCAACGACTTGCCGCCCATTTTTGAGCGAAAGCATTACACCACCCTAGTACAGGAAGAGCTTCCAGGACCCCATCCTTATAGCCTCATGAAGGTCCTTTTTTTGTTTTATTTTATCATTTTGTCATTCATCGTATCCATCAATCAAAATCACGTATTTAGAGCCAATCACAATAATAGGGGTGTAAATTTAATGTCGGTATGCTACCCTTTAGCATTAATTGATATTACCAGGATCTGAAGTGGTTCGGCTTATGTGCTGGGTTTATGCTGTGATTAGGGAATGAATAGGGAAATTAAGGCCATCAAATCGAATATATTGTCATACATATCACAAGCGTAACGAAGTATGAATAGTGAAAGCTATGAATGCCACTCTTAATTGTCACTATTCACTGATCTTCAATGGAGCACGTCCTAATTTTATTGAATAGCTACTAAAGTAATTACTATATTCATCCGGATTTTTATCAAATTTGTTCTGAAAATTTTCTGCGTTTTTTATACTATAATATAATAATTTAATATTAACTCCATACAACCTTGAAATTATATATCTACCATAAAAAAATATATCAACCTAGCTTTGCAGCGAATCTATTATAGGAATACAGTTCCATTCAAATTGTTTGGCTATATTATATACCATCTTACATCATTTTAACAAGAATTGAGTCTCAAATGTTAGTGAACGTAGCAAACTTATTTCAAAAAATATTTAATTATATAGCATTTTTAATTATATCTTCATTAACACTATACAAGATTTTTTTAAGAACATGCCACACTCATTTAACATCTTCCGGGCTATACTTTACTATAGCTCTGGGAATCAATCCCAGAGCTATAGTAAAGTATAATTGAGGAGTTTCTTAAGAGTTCGTCATTAAGTAATATACATTTCGCTTTAATTCGTACGCTCGATAAACTGTCTCCCGCATTATGGCCATAAAGTGATGGTGCATAAGCCGAACAATCATGTCGTGACGGTTTTCGAGAATTTAAATGCTCTAATTATAAATAATATTTAGTGGTCCTCCCCCCCTTTTGTGCTAAACGACCGCTCGTTAAATTCGTCGCCCTTTTGGTGTCTCAATTTCGCTCGTGTTGTCGACACTGCGTCTGGCTAGTTCGACAAGGTGTTGCCATAACAATGAGAAGGCCACCGTTCGTGCGATCACGTACGGCCGTCCGGTAATTTAATTAAAACTAATTCACTCCGACAAAGCTACAGTCCCTTGCCATAGACACCAGAGGAGACTGCTTTGCTATTCTCTCTCAATTTCTTTTTATTCCCATTTATTATTTTCTCGTGTTACATTATGGGCACCCGCTAGATTGTTCTTTGTTTCTGCTAACTCTAGCCAACTTTATCTTAATGATCGGAAGTGTGGCGTCTTAATAAAAATGATGATATCACCCAAAAAATCTATATTCATTCTGGATCTCCCAAATGAGAATAAATAAAATTAAATCCTTACAAAATTAAAATGCTTAAAAAAAATCAATATAATCTAAGGCGTATAATCAAACGATTTTATTAGATATGAAATTCTACCAATTGATATCATCAAATAATATCTGCCGAGTGTGTGACCATATGGTAACAGCGAACATTATTTCCAGTAATATTCCCCTGAAAAATGCAAAAGTTGTATTAACATATTCAAGTTTTTGAAGTGAAACTTCAAAATTTAAATAATGATTGACGGTTAATGTGAAGGTTGAAATTGTTTTGCATTTGCAAGCTTTTTGTGTTAGGTTTACAATAGTTTCACTCAATGCGCATTCTTAGAGCATTCAGCTATAATAGGATATTCAGCACCTACTTCTCGCCAAAATGTACATAGGTCATAGTTTTAGAATTCCACTTTTCTGAAAGTGCTATTCTCGAGTAGTCCGAGAAATTCTACTTTGGCTGACACATCTTCGTCTTTAAAAATTTCATCATCAGTAGAAAATGGTCCTATTTATTCCTACGGAGGTAATTACCCCAAGTTAGGAACCGCTGTGTTAAAAGTATATCGTGTGACGATAGTCAAAGTAGGCCTCTTTTTTTCAATTCATTTTGTATTCTGTCCAGTTGATTGCAGTATTTTTCAGCCATGTTTATTTTTTCGGATTTCAGCAATTCAAAATAAAGTATACCATGAATATCCCACTAAACAGACAATAGTACCTTTTTCGTAGTAATATCTTATTTAGGGGTTGTTTTTGATACCTACGAATAAATATTCGTTCTACTTCTCTCTTTCTTCGTCATTTCTAGAATGAAAAACTTTGAATTGGCTTCAATTTGTGAAGCTATGCGATCCTCATCGATAACTTTAGGAGATCCACTTCTTGATTTGCCTACAAAGGAAAATTGCGCGATTTAAATTTTTTAAACCATTTCTGGTATTGTCAAACTAAGAGAACTTCACAATAAGTGCCACAGGTGTTTTTAGATGCTGTAGTTACCAATTTTTCGATGAAACTCGTACAGCATACAACAGCAAAAAAAAATAGTTTGCTCAGAATAAAGCATTCCATTGTTAATAGGGGTTGTTTTTTGTAATTTTTGCTTAAGACACACCCTTCAATCATTGACCAAACACTGACAAACAAAAGACGTGCAATCTGATCGACAAGTGAAACACAATTGACTATCAAAGTTACTCATAATAAAACGCCCTTTTATCTGGATATCAGCGTTTGTTGCAAAACTTTAAATACAAAAAAGTTTGGAGAGGGAAGATATTTCTCACTTTCTAATATCAATCTTCATTTGGTTATCCCTGATTGGACGTTAGACCCTTTTATAAATAAAACCACAAATTCAGATGAATCCATATTTATACGGGAGCAATTTAATGAAACTTTTATTTATAAATTAGTAAGTGTTCTTTATCCGTGACATAAGACATGCCAACCTGCCATGTTCACCGAATAGCATAAGCCATCATGGAAAAAATCCTATGTGATATATATATAAATATTTTTAATATTTAATCGGCTCAGATACCAAATGCAAAACATGGATCCAGACAATTTTATTAGGTTTTTCCCCGAATTTGACGAATCGCGTGGGCGGGATAACGTTACACTTTTTGACAGAGCTCCCCATCGAAATGCTCAGCTTGAATACAAAATAAGAACGTCCATCAAAAGTTTTCTGCTGTGTTTGTCGTTCAACTTTCTCGGGGAACTACATGGAAGTATATTCTTCCTTTGATTTGTGTTTGTTTTCTCAAGTTTTTTATTACGCAATTTTCGCCATAATAGGATATGTATATCATTTTTTTCGCACCATCCCCATATTTTTCCACGCGATGTATGCTCTACTTCCCTGTGCGGCCCACACAATTTGTCTAAACAAATATTAGTCTCCTTTTTCATGTTTACTCGTGTATAATTTGTCATATACCGTTCCAAATTTGTTGTTACGAATTCTGTATCTGCCATACTTTTTCGTTCAAAGGTAAGTCCCTGTTCACAACGTTTTTATTTACATTAGATCCGTATTACGCATGTTTTTTTATTTGCATTGCTTTCATAAAAATAAATATATTTTGCAATTTTTGCCCATAAATTTGATATTTAATTTACATACGATTTTGCTACTTATAACCTCGGCGTGAAGTAAATTGTTTGGTTATTTAGTTTGTCGATATTTTTTCAATTTATTTGGATAAAGGCTACATTTACTTTCGATTGCAGACCTAATTCAATTTAATTTTGTAACATCCCTTTTAATAATTTCAATGAATGCAGCCTTTAACCTATGGTATTCCAAATGCATGTTTATTCAATTAGTCAGTTTTTATATTCCATCCATAAATGTAAACGATGCAAGCAATGTTTTATTCTTCAATCATTAATTACATTCTTAAAACAAGAAATAGCAAGCACAATGAAGTTTGGTAGATGTAATTTTATCACATTTCATTAGGATAGCCATCAACACAAACCAACAAATGTTTCCTAAACATAGTCAATTGACATAACTCAAATAAGGGATGATTTATTTATATGCTTCCTTATTAACTATAAAACATTGAGAATGTTTTCATAGACTTGATAACGCATGCTTATGAGATATTTAAACGCAATTGGAATAATACACATTTATTTTGATATAAATAAATATTTTAAACATATTATTTTCATAATACAGGTCACTGCTACTGATGGAGATAAAGATAGACCCCAAAATATAGTGTATTTCCTTACTGGTCAAGGTATCGATCCTGATAATCCAGCAAATAGTAAATTCGACATCAATAGGACAACTGGAGAAATATTTGTTCTTAAGGTATTTTTATTATATTATAGATAGATGAATATAACATGATTGTATGATTTTTTACTAAAATACACAATTATATTATTTCAGCCCCTAGATAGAGATCAACCGAATGGACGACCCCAATGGAGGTTTACAGTATTCGCTCAGGATGAGGGCGGTGAAGGATTAGTAGGCTACGCTGATGTCCAAGTTAATCTCAAAGACATTAATGACAACGCTCCTATCTTCCCTCAGGGTGTCTACTTTGGAAATGTTACCGAAAATGGAACTGCAGGAATGGTCGTAATGACTATGACTGCCGTCGATTACGATGATCCTTCAGAAGGAACGAACGCTAGACTAGTATATTCAATAGAGAAGAATGTCATAGAAGAAGAAACAGGATCCCCTATCTTCGAAATAGAATCAGACACCGGTGTCATCAAAACTGCTGTCTGCTGTCTAGACAGAGAAAGAACTCCCGATTATTCTATACAAGTGGTTGCGATGGACGGCGGGGGGTTAAAGGGCACGGGTACGGCTTCTATAAGGGTTAAAGACATCAATGACATGCCACCGCAGTTTACAAAAGACGAATGGTTTACAGAAGTCGATGAAACTGATGGTACCAATCTACCCGAAATGCCCATATTAACCGTCACCGTACACGATGACGATGAAACGAATAAATTCCAATATAAAGTTATTGAAAACAGCGGCTACGGTGCAGACAAATTCACTATGGTGAGAAACAACGATGGAACGGGCTCCCTTAAAATAGTCCAACCCCTAGATTACGAAGATCAATTACAAAGCAATGGGTTCAGATTTAGAATACAAGTCAACGATAAAGGAGAAGACAACGACAATGACAAATATCACGTGGCTTACTCATGGGTTGTCGTGAAGCTTCGCGATATCAATGATAATAAGCCACAATTCGAAAGACCCAATATTGAAGTATCAGTTTATGAAAATGCTGAAGTCGGAAAGAGCCTGGAAACATTCAAAGCCACCGATCCTGATCAAGGCGGAAAGAGTAAAGTGTCTTATGCCATCGATAGATCTTCAGATAGGAAACGACAGTTTTCAATCAACCAAGAAGGAACCGTTAGCATACAGCGATCTTTAGATCGTGAAGAAACTCCCAGACATCAAGTTAAAATCTTAGCCATTGACGATGGTGTTCCACCGAAAACTGCTACAGCCACTCTAACAGTCATTGTTCAAGACATAAACGACAATGCTCCAACGTTCCTAAAAGACTACAGACCAGTATTGCCTGAACATGTTCCTCCAAGGAAAGTAGTTGAAATACTTGCGACTGACGACGATGATAGATCAAAGAGCAATGGACCTCCATTCCAATTCCGATTAGATCCCGGTGCAGATGATATCATTCGGGCGTCCTTCAAAGTAGAACAAGATCAAAAAGGCGCCAACGGCGATGGCATGGCTATTGTGGCTTCACTTCGTTCCTTCGATAGAGAACAACAAAAGGAATACTTGATCCCTATTATCATCAAAGATCATGGAAATCCCGCAATGACTGGAACGAGCACGCTTACTGTTGTAATTGGAGATGTAAACGACAATAAAATGCAACCTGGTTCAAAAGAAATATTCGTTTATAACTATCAAGGGCAAGCTCCAGATACAGAAATTGGTAGAGTTTACGTATATGATCTGGACGATTGGGATCTACCCGATAAGAAATTCTATTGGGAAGGCACCGAACATCCTCGATTTAAACTAAACGAAGAAACTGGTATGATACAAATGAAACAAGGCACAAAAGACGGCAAATATCATTTGAGATTTAAAGTATACGATCGAAAACACACACAGACAGACGTACCGGCCAATGTAACAGTAACAGTGCGCGAAATACCACATGATGCCGTAGTCAATTCAGGATCCATAAGAATAGCCGGCATCACTGATGAAGATTTTATAAGAGTTTGGAATTATAGAACTCAAAGCTTAACGCGAAGCAAAGCCGATCGCTTCAGAGATAAATTAGCGGACCTTTTAAATACCGACAAGGAAAATGTTGATGTTTTCAGTGTACAGTTAAGAAGAAAACATCCTCCAATTACTGACATAAGATTCGCAGCGCATGGTTCTCCGTATTATAAACCTGTAAGACTTAACGGCATAGTACTTATGCATAGGGAAGAAATTGAGAAAGACGTAGGAATAAATATCACAATGGTGGGAATTGATGAATGTTTATATGAAAACCAAGCCTGCGAGGGTTCATGTACAAATGTTTTAGATATAAGTAATCTTCCTTATATGGTCAATGCGAATAAGACTGCTCTAGTTGGAGTACGAGTTGATGTCCTCGCAGAATGTACGTGCGGCGCTCGTAACTTCACCAAACATGAATCTTGCAGAACGAACCCATGTTATAATGGAGGCCGATGCATAGAAGGCAAATACGGTCAATCGTGTAGTTGTCCTGCGGGATATAGTGGCCCAAGATGTCAGCAGACATCGAGAAGTTTCCGAGGTAACGGTTGGGCATGGTATCCCTCTCTTGAAATGTGTGACAACTCTCATCTTAGTTTTGAATTTATAACCAGAAAATCAGATGGAATACTACTGTATAATGGCCCTATTGTTCCTCCTGAACCTGATGAAATAATGGTTTCAGATTTCATATCAGTTGAGCTAGAAAGAGGCTATCCAAGATTACTCATTGATTTCGGATCGGGAACGCTAGAATTACGAGTTAAAACTAAAAAGAGCTTAGATGATGGTGAATGGCATAGATTAGATATATTTTGGGATACAGAAAATGTAAGAATGATTGTAGATTATTGTAAATCGGCAGATATTCAGGAATTAGAAGATGGAACGCCGCCAGAATTTGATGATTCCAGCTGTCAAGCTCGTGGAACTATCCCTCCATTTAATGAATACTTAAACGTTAATGCTCCTCTACAATTAGGTGGATTATATGTAGAACAATTTGATCCTACACATTATCATTGGCAGTATATGCCAGTCGGTAAAGGATTTGATGGCTGTCTAAAAAATTTAGTTCATAATAGCAAATTATACGATTTAGCACATCCCGGATTATCGAGAAATTCTGTCGCTGGCTGTCCACAAACTGAAGAAGTTTGCAATCAAGGAGAAAATACTGCTCGTTGTTGGGAGCATGGAACTTGCGTTGGAAGTTTTTCAGAAGCAAGATGCCAATGCAGACCTGGTTACACTGGCCCAGCTTGCGCTACCCCAACAATCCCCACAACGTTCAGGCCTCAAAGCTATGTTAAATTTGCTCTTAGTTTTGAACCGGATAGATTCAGCACTCAAATTCAACTACGTTTCCGAACAAGGGAACCACACGGTGAGCTTTTCAGAGTTAGTGATCAACATAATAGGGAATATGGTATTTTAGAAGTGAAAGATGCTCGTTTACATTTCCGCTACAATTTAAATTCATTAAGAACTGAAGAACGTGATGTGTGGTTAACGGCAGTGGGTGTTGACGATGGACAGTGGCATGTGGCTAAAGTTAGCCGACATGGAAGTGCGGCTACATTAGAATTAGACGGAGGTGAAGGCCGTCGCTTTAACGAAACATTTAGTTTTGAAGGGCATCAGTGGTTATTGGTTGATAAACAAGAAGGTGTTTATGCTGGTGGCAAAGCTGAATATACCGGAGTAAGAACATTCGAAGTCTATGCTGATTTCCAAAAAGGTTGTTTGGATGACATTCGACTAGAAGGAAAACATTTACCTCTACCGCCGGCTATGAACGGAACTCAATGGGGTCAAGCTACGATGGCTCGTAACTTAGAACGTGGCTGTGCATCAAATAGTCCTTGCATTAATGTCATTTGTCCTGAACCATTTGAATGTGTCGATCTCTGGAACGAATACGAGTGCACGTAAGTTAAACATTCCTTTTTAGACTCTAATAAAATAAATTTAATAATGGAATAATTTATTTTCAATTTAATTCATGTTTATTATCATTATTAAAGCAGACAAATTTATGCAATCATATTAGAAACATGCACAATTTGTTTCAATATTTTTTTATGATACAAAGTTATATATTAAAATATGTTTTATATTTATGTTATCTTCTACTGATTTCGTTCATTACTTTATAATTTACTGTGAACGCACTGAGCTTGTATATCCCCATAATTTTACTCTATAATTGATTTTTTTCCATAAATCCCTATCCTTTTTAAATTATATATATTTTTACATTCAGGCTATTACGATAGCGTTTATATTTTTAAAATTATTTACCCCAAAGCACAATAATTATTATATTTTCTTACAAATTCATCTCATTATTTTACACTATGGATAATAATTTATATTGATGATTGATCCAAATAGCTGTGGTGAAGGTCGTATAATGGCTCCGGATGGGAAAGGTTGTACCGATAAAAATGAATGCTTGGAAATGCCTTGCCTCAATGGTGGCACTTGTGTCAATCAAGATCCTAGGTTGCGATACCGCTGCATATGTCCTGACGGGTTCTGGGGAGAAAATTGTGAGCTGGTTCAAGAGGGTCAAACCCTCAAACTTAGTATGGGGGCATTAGCTGCTATACTTGTCTGCCTACTCATCATACTTAGTGAGCAAGCAATAAATCTTTTTCCATTTTATACCTAATTTTTTATGTTCAAGTTACTTTTCTTTCACACAAAAATTTGTATGAAATCCCAATAGCACACAGAAAAACTATACTTAAAACTGTGTGTTATTTTTAAAAGAAGTTGAATTGATTAGCTTTTTTTCTTCTAAATTTGATATTTAATAATGCACTTCTTTACATCACAGCGCTTAGCCATAGATTTTCAATATATATATATAATATCCCTATCCGTATGTAGGATTACCGTTAGATTCAAATATATATATATATACTGCATGTTTCCTCGTAGATATCACAACCATATATTTCATTACTCAGTGCGGGAACGGAAAATTGTGGTAAGTATACTTAATTACTCAACTCAAAAACAGATGTCCAGCTGGTCTGAAGAGCTCCGGAACAACGTGTGTCAATGAAGATGAGTGCGAGTGGAGACCATGTCGAAATGGTGGAAAATGTGTAGATAGAAATATTCCAATACGCTATGAATGTATTTGTCCTCCGGGATTCACTGGCCATAACTGTGAACTTGAACTGTTGGCGTCTGGAATAATAACACCCTCTAGAGACTTCATAATCGCTATTATCCTTTGTCTATTTCTTTTATTAGGTTGGTATTCGTTATTTTGAGTGTTTTATTTTTTAAACCCATTGACAGATTATTTTATCAAGCGTACCTAGGTAATTCTTGTTCAATTTCCAATTGTAATTGCATAATCAGTTTGAAGTACTTTAAAATCTTCTGTCTATTTAATTTATATTTGTTTTGAGAGTTTGTGTTTTTATAAGTTTATTAAATATGTTATTTTCTATTTATCTTTAATCATTGAAGCTAGTTTTTATTATTTTTAACTAACAAACGTTAGTAGCCAATTACTAAACGATAATCTAATTATACTTTTGTGAGAATGGACACACTACGAATACGCAAACTGGTTTGTTATGTAGAATAAACGTATGAATTTTCCCCGAAAAAAAATGTACCTATAAATTGAAACGACATTAATTAAAAATTTTGGGAAAATTTATACTTATTAAAAATAAATTTATTTGCTTGTAACAGGACTGTGTTTTTTTTGTAATCATGTTTCTAGTTTAATTATTGTTGCTATATTAAACTGCTTGTTTTAATAAATGCACTGTAGTAAAAATATGTATTATTGAAAATGATGAATATTTGCAATTTAAATATTAATATTAAAGTAGATATTAGTAATTATTTACAATTGCTTAGTGGTTTGGAAAATTTTATATTAGAATAATTATGGAAAACGATATATATATAAATGTTATTAAAATAAAATTATAACCAATGGTATAGTATATAGCATGTCAGTAATATTATTAAATATATTGTACTATATAATAATATATAGATATATTTTCCCTTGAGATAAAAGAAGCGCTAACACTTTATAGTCGGGAGTGTCCGCACTAAACTTTGCCTGGAGTCCGGGCTATATTTTTTTAGCCATTTACAATATATATATTTTTTCTTAATGTAGACTTTATTAAAATATTAGAATATGAACACATTTCTAGTCACTGAAATAATCCACACATATAAAAGAAATTTTGTTACTTTTGCACATGAACACTGTTTCCTTACAAGTATTGTTTGCAGGGCCGTAACTAGGGCGTGGCAAAACAAGCGCCCGCCACGGGTGCAACTGGGCTTGGGACACAAAACGCAAAATACCGACCCAGTCGAGATTTGTACATGGTTTTTATTTTACTCGACCATTCTACTTTATATGAACCAACACTAATTGACTCTATTCATTTTTATAAAATATACTAAGTTGTCCAATCCCTCTTTTCTTAGTTATCGCTTAAAGATTGGGTCGATCCAGCCGGCATAAGCTCGCAATAAAATAATGACAACAATATTTTCGACCGATTGTAAAATTTAAACAACCCACCCAATCAGTCTTCTTCGGACAACTTCGTTTTACAATAAAAGTTCGTAATCGTTCTATACATGCGCTCATTCGTCACATCAGCAGTCTGAAAAGCGGACCAATTGGACACACGAACCTTGTGGTCACTCCGTCCTCTTTTAGGTCTTTTTGCAGCATTTTATATTATCTGTACGCTAAGGGAAGCAACTATAAAGCAACAATAAATTGGATTTCCGGAGGAGGCGGGCGGAAGTTAGATACTTGCCACAGGCGCTTCATACCCTTATTACGGCTCTGATTGTTTGAAATGCAAAATCTATAAATTCTTCTCTGCTGCTTTATATTTATTTTCTTTGGGATTTTTATTTATTATTTATTATATGATAATTAGCTTTACAAGACATAGTAAACGCTAAGGTACATAACAACACATAACAATTTTAATTCAATTTTTTTGAAGAAAACAGCAATTCAAAAAAGAATAAAAATCTGCAAAAAACACTTTGTAAAAGATGCAATACCACTCTTCGTTAAGGAATAACTAAAGGTACAGAATATTCTTTTAGTCATATTTCAAATATAACTTCATTAAAAAACGACGTGTAGAATCCATAATCCAATTTTCTCACCTTGTTAATTAAATTTAAATGTATTGATGTAAAAGCAACATGATAATTTTAAGTACTCATATTAACATATATAAAGAAGATCAGCAATCACACCAAGCAAGACTGTTATACAAACATATTCATGAAATATTTTCACTCTATTCAAAAATATACACTATCATCGAAAACATCCTATGGGAAATGCAAAGAAAAATATTTATATGATTAAAATATTTACACTCGTATGTGCTGTGATCCCTAAAAATAAATTTAAATATATATCAAGTTCATACGAAATTATTCTCAAGCTAAAATCATATCATTTTTATCATGCGCGCACTGTAACGTTAGTCTTTCCATCGCACGTAAATGCATCCACGAACTGCAAAGTGCATAAAAGAGTATTGTGACACTTTTTATGCATCTCACTATATCTAATACTAATTACTTAAGCTAGAACAGATAAACAAGATAATAACAGAAAACATCTACATGAAATTCTATCTACATCTACATGAGAAATGAAAAAGTAGTTAAATGTGCATGGTTCTTTTAATAATATTTTCTTTGCTGCATTAAAAATCTTTCTCTGCTTTCTACATACTATTTGGTGATGGCAATCTAATTGATCTCAATCAGAAAAGTAGTTACTAAATATGATCATCATGCCCAAATAGATCAAGGTAAGTCTCACGTAAGTACTCCAATTATGACTTTAATAGTTCACCATTAGAATTATCAATACACAGATAACGTGTATAGCATGTAACCAGAAATATACTTAATTTTATACATACAAAAATATTTTAAACGTGTGTGAACTTAAAAGAGTTGCATTAATATATATTCGTATGCTTACAGTTTTAGTATTGGTATTCGTTGTATACAATCGACGGAGAGAAGCCCACATAAAATATCCTGGGCCCGATGACGATGTACGTGAAAATATTATCAACTATGACGACGAAGGAGGCGGCGAAGATGACATGACAGCGTTTGATATAACACCTCTCCAGATACCAATAGGAGGACCTCTTCCTGATCATCCGCCAACAAAAATACCATGTATAAATATATAAATGTATTTAATTATGATTTGGAATAAAAATACAAAGTATCGTCATGTATATTTATTTTGATTACAGTCAGTACACTCTTAGGAGTCGGCCAAGAGCCTAATGTTGGGATGTTTATTGAAGAGCACAAGAAGAGAGCAGATAGTGATCCTAATGCACCACCCTTTGATGATTTGCGTAATTATGCTTATGAGGGTGGTGGAAGTACAGCAGGCTCTTTAAGCTCCCTCGCCTCTGGTAATTGTAATAATTTCTTATTTATTAAATAGATTATTAATGCTAAAAATTTGATTAATGTAAATAAATTTTATTCCCTAGGTACGGATGATGAACAACAAGAATACGACTACCTAGGAGCATGGGGACCACGCTTTGATAAACTTGCTGATATGTATGGTCCACATCAAGAAACAGAGCTTGAAGAAGACCAGTAAAAACCAACTTAAACGTGCAACATCAAACCAAATAAGCATTTGCTTTTAACTTTAATTAGTGTAATCAAAGCCATTTGTATATAATTACATTTCAAGATATTATCAAAGGGCATTGACTTTAACTTCAATTATAAGAAGGAATTTAGAAATCTTCAATTGCATCTTCATAGATAATATTTCCCATAAAGAATGCATAAATACAAATCATGAATCTTGCTTTGTACTTGTGCAATAGGCCAGTATGAGAAAACTTTAGCACTTAAGACTGCGAAACATCGGGTGCATTTTGATAATTGTATGATTTATGTAGGTAACATTTATTTTTACTCCTCAGTGAGTCGAGTCATAGTTAAATTTTTTGCATCGGACCTTGATTATATATTGTAGATACAATATACTTAAAGGCTCTCATGACAATGATTAAGAACTCATTCTTGCAAATTATAAAGATAGGTAAGCGTGTAGTTATGTATATAGATGTTTAATGAATATGTGTATTATTGCACTCTTAAGACCTATTTATTCTGGTCATGTGTGGTTCGCTCTCTAGAATGAATGTGAAGGCTGTATGTTTGATAAGAGTCATTTGATAATCATTTTTGTTTGTGTTTGCGAGAGCCAGTGCCAACTATTATAGGTAAATATTGTAATGTAATATTGTAGACATAAGTGTTTGCACCTATTCAATTATTTATAAATAAAAAAGAATTCACTGATAGATGGCACTCGGAAATATTTATTATAGATTACGAAACAATGATCTACATATTGATATTTCTATATATGTTAAGGTTAAACTTAATGTAAAGATGTAATTTAAATTGAATGAGATTATGCATTATTATATATTGATTTCCTTCCTCGGAATGAATGGTAATTTAAGGGTGTTTTAGAGAAATGACTGATTTATCATCAAGTGGATGATTGAAATTGTACTTGATTTTCACACAATTTTGTCATCACATTTTAATACATAATAGATATTAAATTTACCAACTAAGATTTGGATTCTTACATGTAGTAGAACACACCTCCTAGATTAAGTGAATTGTTGCACCCGAGTCAAATGATTTTGTACAATGTCGACTTACTACTATATATTTAAATTAATATATGTGATGTTTGTTTGAGATTGAAAATGACAAAACTTTGAAATTCTCTTCAAAGAATAATGAGTTAGGTTGAATATTTCTAAACTTTATTTATTATATTAAACACTGCCAATATTTAAAGACAACATCAAAAAGCAATTGTGTATGTTACCACATTTTTTGTATTTTTTCTACAATACTTTCACTATTCAGTATTTATTCACACAGCCATAAATATTATAACATTATGATTTTTGTCATTATATAAATAAAACATCATTTTAATGAAAATACCAAAAATAAAGTGAGCAAAGGTATTAATTTGCTTCCGTACAAACATGTGCTTCTAGTGTGAATTTTCCACCGTTTTTTTTATTTAGTGTTTTAATGTTTGTATTTTTTTATTTGAACTGTGATTATCTAGCTGTATACATCTAAGATAATAAAAATAAAAGCAAATAATGTTAATTGTACTATACTGAATTTTCATTTTCAATACGCTACAATAATGTTCATATCACCCTTTGGTTTTTGACTGGAGATTCAACCTCTGTGAGTATAAATGGACAAGTAAAGGATGGAGCTTGAATAAACTCTCAGTAAACTCATACGCTTCATCATGCAATATAGCACGGATGCCATCAAACAAGTTACTTGGGTTGTCTCAGACTCAGGCTCAAATAAGACCAACCTATTTAGAAAACCTTGACTACATTAGATCGATGAAAAAAAAACAAAGATAGCCTAGAAAACTGGAAGAAAGATGCTCAGGATAGATAAATATGTTGTTGGTAGCCAGAGCTATGTGAGACACTTAAGCGTCTATTGTGTATAAGTACAATTGTATTTAAAATAAGAATATTTAAAACATTACAATTTATCCTGAGACACTCCGGAATGACCATCTGATGCACCCGAACAGGGAGACACCCTCAGTTGGTGTAGGAGCGAATCAGAGATGCACTTAAGTGTTACGTCTGTCTTCATCATAGCTCAGCAACGGCCTAGCGAGGAAAGGAGGAACTAAAATCTTTGCATTCCGGAAAGCCCTTTCCAGTAAAATCAAAAAGGTCGCCTAGACTAATTTTTCACTGGTTCCTGAGGAAAACTGCTCAGTCTTTACAAACCTCCTACACTCCCTATCGAGACACTGTCGACACATTAATTTAGGAGACCTGCTGGATGAGCGTTCTAAATGGATCTCGGAGGTTATGCTACCATCAAAATCAAGCAAATGAGGATATATGATACAGAGAAGATGGATGTAATCCCTTCCTGTGAATGGATATGGAAAAGGCCCATAGTTCTGTAGTGGACTATTTGTGATTGCACTATGATGATGATATCTTATAACCCAGCGCACATTAGACTAGTTTTCAAGCTAGTAAAGCAAGCAAGTGTTGGTAAATTGGCAGGTTGATATCCTTAATATATATATTTTAATTTTGTTCAATATGTCCTGGAATTATCTCATAAAACGTTAGCGACTCTAGTTCCAAATGAAGTTATCGTAAATTGAAGTTGAATTAAATAATTTAGTTGTGGATGAAATTGAAGAGTTGTTATCAGAATATGAGTTAAATGAAGATTTAACTGATATGATAACTACAAATATAAGTGAAAAAAGTCAATCTAATGTCATGGCCTCGCTGATTATTACAGATATCACCAAAAACACAGAATACAAACAGCAAAACATCTTAAAAAAATCACTTCATTTTAAACAATCTTAACCTAATAAATATTGCTAAAGATTAAGAGAATTTGAGCTAAAAACTATAATAACTCTTCAACAAGTCAATGTATTAATGGTTTGCGGTTGTTTGTCTACTCTTAGCCACCAAAGCTTTTTTACCGTTCCGGTCGTATGTCTACTCTCAGCCACCACAACAAGGAACACATTAATTCATAATTTCTCTGAAAGCTCTTAAGTGTCTAAGCGACCTTGTCACAAACCAAAATATTGCCCTGACAAATCAGAGATAACGAAACTCAATATTAAAATTGTGATCATTTACATATCACCTGATAAAAACATTTTTTAAATAAGGTAATTTCCCTGCCACACTTGTATCTACCAAAAGCTAAAAAAGCCATATCAACATCTTTAAAATGAAAGTAATAATAAAAACTTATTTATTTTAAAGTAAACATATCCTGTTTTTCTTTTTGGGTTTCTTAGTTCTAAGTCTTCATGATATTGATTTATATCAATTTATCATGGAAATTTAGGGACAACTATAACTGATGAATGGATCCAGGAAACATGTTGGCAATATGAGAAAATATATATCAATAAAGATTGTGTGCAATTATTTTGCAATAAACTTTCAACATTTTTTATTTATCGTCAAATTCTTATTTTTATCAACGAAGGTTTTGAAATTTTATTTGTGCCATGAGAACAAATATCAAATATAATCTTAACTCACTTAAAACATCAAATACTCTTTTAACTTGTTCTTGAAATAAAAAGCACTGATAACTCACGATATTAAAAAAATAACCAAAAGTAAATTAAAGTTGAAACATTAGAATATCTTATTAAACATAAAACTAAGCCTTGAATATAATAATAGATTAATCAGAATTAAAATTTTGCTATTATGTGGTATCTATTGTTATTTTAGCAATTCAATTTGAATAGCAAGATTAAATGGCGCTCTTGTAAGGCGAAATTGCTATTTCTCTTAATCTTCTCTAATATATAAAAATCAATCTTTGTTTATTCGTATTTAATGCGCTACCGTACCGTTCATCCGATTGCAATAAAACTTTGTGTGTGCACAAAAATAAAGTGTTCGCTTTCATCCTTTTTCAGTTTCACAACCGATATTTCAAAACCCTAAAATATCACTTCTTTCACTACTTCAGTCTGTCGCATGTAACAATATGATATTGCGTATTAATGTCGTGTCCACCTCGCCCATGTTTTTAATGTAATCTAAAATGATTACTGGCTTGTTTATTAGCTCATCTTGATTAGATTGGTATGGGGTAGTCATTGCTATTCTTCTCATTGATTGGGAAGTTGACGTATGCTTTGTACTAAGCATTGTGACTTTTATTTTGTCTCACCAAGCTAATATTAAAGTATCTTGTTTTCTGTATGCTATCTTTTGTCCCCCAGCTAATCTTGGATTTTTAATATGATTAGGTAAACCCTTTCTGTAGGTCATCATCGTGCTAGTGAGAAAACATTTCCTTTTCAAGAGTTCTTCAGCAAGAATTGAGTTGATGTAAAACCTATCCGTGAATATATGATAGCCTTTTATGTCTTAGTTCGCCTGTTGTAGATTATTAAAAAGGTGTAGAACGAAAAACGAATAAAACGTAAAAAGTATACTTACTATCAAAATAATATTGAATTACTACAAATAATTTACAAATAATTTTCAAGATGTTCACTGCGCCACAACTCGATGCAGACTATAGTTTTATGCTCTTTACCTGTACCGATTCAATTCCTCTGAACCAATTATTTTCCTTATTCCAGATGACAAATTAATGGACAGACAATAAGATGGTATTTCTAGAGTATTGACTTGATTCTTACATTTAAAAAAATACCAAAACCATAGGAGTTAGTAGGAAAAATCTTCGGCCACAGGAGTTGTAAGGGTTAAACCTACAAAAAAGCTTACTGCATCAATAACAGTGCTTTTCAATGTGTTGCGTACATCAGCATGATAAAAATGCAAAAAGAGACTTTTTGATATTAATTATATGAACAAACATTGATTAAATAAAACGTAAACACACTAAATAAAATTATTCATATTTCTATATAAAAATCACATTTGAATTGTGTATTTTAATACTGAAAATTAGCGTGCCTATAATTCTTCTTCGAAATATAAATCCACCACATGTAGCAACGGTACCATGCTTTTAGTGAAAAAAATGATGAAAAATATCATCGAAGCTACAGTTCCCTTTTCTCACATTCTTTATATATAATGTATGCATTCAAAATTGGGTTTCTAACCCCCAATAAAACCTACCTTTGTTTGAAATTGTAATAATATACATGCAGCAGACAAAAATACCCCATCCCAAACATTTCTTTTCACATTCCAGGAAACAATTAAATGGTCTATTTGTTCGCAGTAAAGCAATAGCATTCCTTCTTGAATATTTGCTTCATTCCACTGTTTTAAAAAAAATACTAAAATCGTCACATTTTTAAAAGTATCTGTAAAGAAATGTCTACATGTTAAAGACACTGGACCTGACTGTAAAAAAATGATATTCAATACGTGTGGACATTGGACCGCAAAGGGTTGAGAAGTTACCATTATGAAATTTCTTGATTACTCACTGTATTCACGCTGACTTGTTAGTTTCTAAATGTGAATTTAGTCCATGAAACTTTTATAGACTGAAAGATTTTTTTCATAACTGAAACCATTTTTGAATATTCATGCCTAAAAACAATTCAATCAAATGGAACAAGTTGCTCGTTTTATGAGATTTTTATTAAAAATGCTGCAGGTGATGTTGTGTTTGAGGTAATTTTGTTAACAGAAAGTATCATGTGAACGCAGCACATGAGCAGGTTAATTTTGTGGATAGTCAAATGTATTTAACATCTAAATAGAACATGTGTTGTAATTAAAAATCATTAACTTCATCAGAAATATGCTAATACTCAATACATTTTTCTTGAAACATACTCAGCATCTTTCAATATATAATTGCCATGTCATTGCAGATTTTTTATTGTTTACTGATTTTTTAAATTAAAAGCTAAAATATCTATCTCGTGTGATTAAGAGTTTCACATTCACTTTTTAAGCATTGTGCACATTACTGTTTTTTTAAACAAAAAAAGAGTGTGTTTTAAGAAATTCATTTAAAAATTCTACATGAAATTATATAGTTGTAATTTAATTTACAAATACTTTCAGCAAAATTATACACTTTTAATAGGTAATACAAAATAGTTGATAAAAGACTAAAATAAAAATATACATATATATGAAAATTTCATTTAATTTGTAAAATTCTCAACGTGTTATAATAATACAAATGAAAAAAAAACAGATATTAATTATAAAATATTATTTTATGTTAATACGTTACTAAAAAAAGTTATATGCAGAATCAAATCACATTCAAGGGAAACCATCATCATCTTCCTCCGCCATTTCTTTGGCCAATTCCAAATCTTGCTGCTCCCTTTCTCTTCTCTCTTCGGCGCTTTCTAGTTCTTTTCCATAAGCCTTGGGAGGATAACGCATCGCTTTAACACTCTGTTTATGCAAATCTAAGCAGAAAGATATTCTTTGATGAAAAGCAAGTTGAGGCTCTCTAGTACAATAAATATCAGAACTTTCTTTGCTACTCATATTTCCAGTTTCAGGATCGAGCGTGGCTTCGATAACACCATCTTTGATAGCCTTGGCAACGAAAAACTCGGCGTCCTCAGCAGAATCCAATCCGAGCTTGAGCGCAATGTCCTTTGATGATATATGCGAATAAGACAAACCGATAGAACGAATGGCAGTCTTGATGACGTTATGACGAAGTCTAAAAATCAACATGAACGTATGATCAGATCTGAACTGCTGTTCGAAATTCTCCAATACTTCTCCGAAACGCTGAAGATTTCCCATTCGCACAGCTTGAGTGAGTTGAAAATATGGTGCCAAAGCTTTTCGCAGCGCAGATTGACGGAAAATTTTTCTATCTGGAATGTCTCCCAGCAGAAGTTCGACCAGAATTACTAATTTTTGAACGGTCTGACGAAAACCGACGGCGGCAGTCTGCGGCGCCTTTCGCATCGCCTGCACCAAGTGTTTGTGAGCCTCGCTGTATTCGAGTCGAGCGGCTTTAATGCGACCCAAATAATACAAAAATCTCGCCCATTCATTGTTACTCGCCATTTCAGGATACACGGATTTGCTGACTAATTTGTCAGCTTGGTCGTAGAGCGAATAGTGCAAATAGTTTCTCAATAAGCAATTTATCAACACAGCCTGACCTTCCGAGTCGTTCCTCAGAGTGGAGGTCCGCAGACGAGCGTAGAGGAATGCTCTTATGCCGACTAGGTTGTTCATCAATTCGGCGACCCGTGAATGATAAAAATAGCATTTAGCAGCGACAAGATCTAACGTTCTACGATTTTGAGCCGTAATTTTCGACATCAGCTTTTCCGAACAGGCCGAGGCCTCTTCGAGCTTACCATTGTCAATGACTCGGAGCAAAACGAGCAGGTGAATGTAGACGTCGACTTCCGGAACCGGGACCTTCGGAGCGCTGCGCGCTCTGGGCGTCTCGGGTTCGACCGTACCGGCGGGTATTTCTTCGACATAGACTAGGAGAGATTCTTTCTCCGGACCGGCCGGATAGAGCTGAGAGATGATACCTCGAAGGACTACGGGGTTGAGCTTCCTCCTTGTACTGGGCAGGAACCTCAAGACGCGTAGAATGAACCTGGGCTCCTTGGAGGTGACCGCTTTGTCAATCTGACGCGCGTGCTCTCGAAGATCCTGAATGCTGACTGCGTTGACGTCTTTTTTCCCATCGGGTGAATCTCCGTCGCTGGCTGCGGCGGGGCTGTCAGCGTTTTTCATTTCAACATCCTGCACGATCGGCTGATTTTGCTCGGCGCTCCCCATCTTGCGTCCTCGACACTTGTCAAAAGATGCCGAGTAAGTCTGGACCATAGACTACACTCGATGACCATAAGCAATATCGCTCATCTCAACGCTGAAAAATAATCATCAGCATGACTGCAAATTATATTCAATATTATTGGCTAATTAGAAAAAAAATAAAACATTTCGTCTAATTAATTCGAGAAATTGATATAAGTTTATCACTTTTTATAGTAGAGAATATTTTTAATTTTATTTTCGCAAATAATATTTTGCGATGGGTTTTTATACAAAATATTAGCATCGATTTATCATTTTTTAAATATTTTTAAAAACATCTGCAAACATAATTAATTTATTTAAAAAAGATTATTTAAATTGTTAATTAATAAACAATACAATTTTATGATTTTATAAAATTTAAAATATCTGCATGTGTCAAATTTCAATGTAAAATAGCAGATATTTATCTTAACGGATATTATTGATTAATTTTAACTATACATAAATATTATATTTTCTTTTTTTAACTATAAAAGAAAGTCATGGAAATTATAATATAAATAATAGAGTATTTGAGTAATGTTTTAGTTTTATTCAATTTTTTAAAAAAATTACACAATTTTTGCTGTATGTCAGTAATATGACTGGTTTTTTGTAATATTTTCGCCGTTCGTCAAATTCAATACGTTCAGGGCGAAAAGTTAACGAGGTGCAAGTTTCGCCTTTTCACCAAAAATAACGCTCGGTGGCGCACCGATCGAACGACGCGCTTACCGCCAGTGTTACAAATTCAAATTGTATACTCGATTTTTTTTCGTCGACTGTACAATATTAACGGTAATAAATTTGAATGATTACAATATCGACTAATATGCACTGCTCTTATATTACATAAATGTTTACATATATTTTATGGTAGAATTATTTTAAACTTAAGTTTTTTATGATACAAATGCATATCATTGAACTTTTTAATAATTGATTATGAATGATTTATCGTAATTACAGAATTTCAATTGTTGTTAATTATTTTGATTAATTATGGCATATTTATGAATTTTATTTGGGAATTGCGCTAAAAACATATTGGAAAATATATATATATATATAAATTTAAGCTTTTCAGCTAAATTTCATTCATAAATATGTATATATTTTTATCAAATTTATAAAACAATGCTTGCTTGTTTTTAATATTGTGTAATTTATTTTGTATGTTTAAAAATGATTCGGTATTTATACTGTTGATATTAAAAGTAAATTAAAAGTAAGAGTGAATAGAATACATTTTATTGTGTTTTTAGAAGGCGAATGCGATGTAATGAATGATGAATAGTGGATCTTCTTCGTTCGCGGGCGGCAAAATTCGATATTTTAAAAGCGATAATCGACGTCGGCGCCGAGATTGTTGGAGTGGAGCGCGTCGAGCGAGCGACCGCAAGAGTCCCGGATCTCTGCAAGGGTAGCGTTTCCGGCGATGATGGTCTGGCGGAGGTCGAGAACGAGGCGCGCGCTCTGAAGGTGGCGTAGTTGAGGGCGGATCGGAACGGGCGTCTTCTCTCGGGGCGGCGAACGGAGCTCTCGTTGTCTATGGCGGAGTCGGCGCGCTGGCCGCAGTGCGCCAGCGGACGGCGGCCGCAGCCGAGCTAGCGCCGCCCGCAACAGCGCCCCGTGCTCAGGCCCGCGCCCTTCACCCCGCGCGTCTCGATGTGTCCCGGAAATGGTTTGCAAAGAGGACGTGTTATCGTGGTTTAAAGAGTTAGAAAGCTACAAACGAATCGACGTGATGTGCAGTCTATTGAACATGTGCCTGCCGTTCGAGCTGCGCTTCGTGGGCACGTACGTGGAGGAGCTCGGGAAGCGCGACTTCCAGGAGCTGCGCGGCGCCGAGCTGCGCGCCAATAATCCCGACGAGCTGGCGGCGGACCTTGGCGGGGCGGGGGCCGGCGCGGACCCGCGCGCGCCCCGCCGCCTCGCGCTCTACGTCTCCCTCCTGCGCTCCTGCAACGCGGCCTGCGCGCGCACGCTCCACCGCGTGCTGCTCGGCCTCGGCACGCGCTCCGACCCGCTCGACGAGCTGCTGCTCCTCTACTCTATGGCCACGCACCACCCGGCCTTCACCTTCGATCAGCGCTCGCACTTCGGCGACATCCTCGCGCGCCTCAAGCAGGAGGAGCGCCGCTGCCGAGATCCGCAGCCGCCGCCGCCTCCGCCGCAGCTGCACCATCCGCCCCATCCGCCTCACCCCCCGCATCCGCCCCTCGCCCAGCACGTCCCGCACGCCACTCACGCTCCGCACACCGCTCACGCCCAGCATCCTCAGCACCCTCAGCACGCCCAGCACTCGCAGCATCCTCATTCGCAACACGCGCCGGTCGTCTGCAACTCCTGTCTCGCTCCGCCATCGGCGCCCCTCACCTACGTCATCGTCAAGGCGCCACAGATGCAGGTAAACTGTCCCCGTCGAAACATCTCCCGAACCGTGTTTTCCCCCCGCCATCATTTTTGGAGGGAAAATTTTCCCAATCGCACGGGGAAAATTCAAAAGTTCGAATTAATATTTCCCCAAATTCGAAAACGTTCGCCTATAAGATTTCAGTTTGAAAATAAAAACATAAATATCGAATGCTCTCCTTTCGAAACCTGTTTTTTTCAATACAGATCTTACATCATACTGTTGGCATTCAAAGACAAAATCTATTCAATAGGGAACTTTCATCAGTTGCCATCATTGCCCGTCCTTAAATTTCACCCTTCATATCGAGCAGATAATGCAAAAATTTGACTAACCGGAATCTTACTGTCCGAATCCAAAAATATATTCCATCTAAACGATATGAAACCCGATACACATAGATAATTTACACCAATAATATTTACAACAATATATAAATAATACAAGTGTGTAATTTTTATCACGGATTTGCAAAAAATTTAACCAAGAATTTGTTGGCCATTACCCAATTTTTATCGCCCCCGTTATTAGACGCGTCTAGTACGACCGTCGATCGTGTGTTCGATCTCCTAAGAATCCATGTGTATTTTTAAAATCCGCAAGAGACTTCATTTCTATTCGTTGTTGAAATCGACAATAATATACTCGCTGTCAATGCTAAACCCTGATTCCCATATATGAACAATTTGATTTTTATGATTCGATCACCCACGCGCGGTATATTTTTTGAATCGTCTCAAAAAGTGTGTCAAATTTACGTTTACAACAACTATTTGCACGAGATTGGCGAAAACATTTATGAATGTAAATAAAAGACGATCGTTATGCCAAATACGTTTGTAAAAATAATTCGTGAAATTGTATTTTCATTCGCATCACTTCAATCGTGCGATCATATTTATATCGGACAATAGTTAAGTTTGACACATTTTGAGATTTAAAATGGTCCATTTTTTAAACGGGCACTACTTTAATAATTCATTTTTAAACATTTCAGAGTATTAAATCTAGGTCGATAACAACGTCAATTTTAATGTACTTACGAATATTTCAATCGCACGTTTGTACCCTATTTTTATGTACAATCGAATGCCTATAGGGAATTGTCTATTGGAAAAAATGTATATTATTAAATCGATGATGTCTTTCATCGTTGAATTATTTTGTTATGCAAAATTATCATTATGTAACAACATGACAGCATGTCTATTATTGTCATTTAAAATACATGTGTCACTGTCGATCGTGGATTAAAAGTTATAAAAATTCACCATTATTTTGCATTGTCGTGGATATAATTTTTCATTGATATAAAATACACCCCAATAGATGTAATTCATTTTGTATTGTTTGTTTAAAATGCAAAATTATACTGTATCTATCATCTCGGAAGATTGTGATAGGCACATCGATCGTTCTATAAACTGAATTGATATTTTGTCAATTATGATATAAATTTTATTAGCAAGTGCCTGACGATGTAAATTTTCATATTTTCCCCACTCATCAAAATTGCCCATCGTTAATTTTACAATGCAAATTTGAATTGTAAATTGTTTATATTGCTCGAATAAGCAATTTTCTGCAATGATTGCTAAAAATATTTCAAATCTACGACCAATCAATCATATATTTTTCAATATCAACATTGTTCTATCGAGATATGCGTCCTCGACGCTGGCAAAATATTTCGTTTGTATTTGCGTCCATTTATGCTAATGAGTTTTATTATATAATTGTTGCAAAAATTAAAAACAGTAATGATGTGTACATTTTTATAGGGACCTCCAGTATCGAGCGAACAAAGAAACGAAATGGTGAATACAGTTGTGGGAGCTCCAAATACTCCGACGTCCCTTGAACCGCAAATGTCCACGCTTCCCGAATCTGTCCCTCCGCCTGTCACTTATCCGTACAGCATTTTGGATTTTGGCATTAACCAACCGCACTGGCCCGAAATGATGTTACACGAAACCGTGATGCCACAAGAGGTAATTTGATTGCATTTATGGATGAAATATTGTTTTTAAAATTAACATAATGAAAATGTATGTCAACATCAATCTTTGTCTCGTTAACTTATTGTAGTGCATGACTTTGATTTTACAATTGCATCTATTAAGATGCAATTGCAACGCATCTAGGACTAAATGCAGCCCTGAATTTGTCCTCCAAAAGGTTGCTTTTCAATAGGAGCAGTTGTGTTCCAATCTTCTGTTGTTTACATTTGGCGACCTAATTTATAATTATTTTTAACCAGCAAGCATTTTATGGAATATAATCTCAAATTCACCAATGCATAATTTCAATTTTGATATATTTAAAATGTTATTTTAATATTTTCAAATAAAAGTATACGGATAGTTAGGTATAACGTCGTTCAAATATCCGCTGCAGTTTTGCTTGGTGGCACGTATTTGGGAATTTTCAATGACTGGTCGCATAAATCTGGTTGAATTTTCTGGATGACGTTTGTTATGTTGACTTTGAGGACATCGTTGTTTGCAGTTTATACGCATAAACTTGCGATTTAAGACCTGCATTAAAATGCATGATCTCGGTGGTCAGTTTTAGTTGCGTTCATGCAGAATATCAGCCATGACAATGCGTTGTGTGTCTCGTTGGAACTATATGTCATCGGTATCCATATCATCTAGTGTAGGTCACAAGAAGTTGCTTATCATCGATTTGTAGTGCTCACCGTTGACGATTATGGCAATACCAGTTTCATTTTTTTAAGAAGTACATTTTTTAAATTCATTTCCGCCGGATATATCCGAGTTATAAGCTGCTGTAAATGAAATGTCGCCATCAGAGTTTGCTATTGGCGGGAGTTGTAAAAGTCACAATTTTTATTAAAAATCAATACAATATTTTGATTTTATTAATAATAATTTTTTTAAGAATATGAAGCCTGTTTTGATTTAAAAAAAATTTAAAATTACATTTTTTAGGAGCGGCTTAACAAAATGCTATGATTTTTTACCATTTCTTTTGCACCTTGCAATAAAAATCACACTTTAAACAATAATATTATCCCAGAATTAGCTCCATGTCGATTAGAATTAAGTATAAAATCTTTATACAAATATTTTAAATAATTGGTTTACAACTTTTTGAGTTCCTGCCAGGAAACGCGTTTGAAAATAAAATTACCGAAAACAAGAAATTTAAGGCAGTAGTAAATGATATAAATTAACTAGCGGCTAATCAGCTATTCCAGCACCATATAGCAACCCTTCGTCTTCTTCATATGCATAGTTTTGAGCTTGCAATTCTTTTCGAGTTTCCCGAGTTATCCCGAATAAGGCGAAAACTAAAAATGCTGCAACCTTGATTACTTTTAGGGCAGAATTTAGTTGATTTGGAGCCAATCACCAAACGTCATTCTGCGTGTTCCACCTAAACATCTCTTCAGTAATCCATCTTTCGACAAATCTTGTATATGTTAGAAGAATTTATTTTTGAAGGTCGGGGGAACAATGGAGAAAAGTGCGCTTCAGGTTCCGCTCCCAAGCGTTTTTGCTTTTTTTCCGGCATTTGCATCTTCTCTAAAACTTGATTGATCCTTAATGTATTGATTTCCGTGGGAGGATCTGTTACGTGTTTTACTACATCGGTCTGTGATATCCTGTTTTCCTTTTGAATAAGATTATATTTTGACTTCAACACATACTAAGAAGGCCAAGGATAAACTGATGATAACCAATGCCCTGTCGAAACGATACAAATGCTTCTAGTACCTTCTAGTTATGACCTCTATTCTTAAGAATTTACAAATAAGTACAACTGTAGACATCTCTCTCCTTTTATTTCTTTTTTTTTCTCCGTAATACAGGGGTATAGGGCTAGGTAGTGAAAAAGGGTATACTGTGCGGCCACTCCGTACTACGTGTTGCTTGCTCCAGTATCGATTTGCGTTCACTATAGTGCTCATAACATCGGAAAAAAATTTTTTTGTAAAACTTTGAAAACATTCTTGAAACGTTTTACTAATAATTTATAATGTTTTTTTATTTAAGTAGGTTTTTTTTCTTAAATAAAAATGCTGTTTTATTAGATTGTCCCGTTAGAAAGGAAGATGGTGATTTTGTGCCGAACAGACAATTTATGTGAAATTGAATACTGTATGAATATCTTCAAAAAAATAATGCAACAACTGCAACCAAAAATATGTGTGATACACTTCGACAAACTGTCAATGCCAGAGATGGTTTAAACAATTTAAAAGTGAAATTATTAGTTTAGGAAATAAGGTCCGAAGTGAGAGAAAGGTTAAAGTGGTTGACGATATCCTGCATGACAAGCTTATATATTTATGAAACTTTCGACCGGGTCTAACAGTAAAAATAGCTCTTTTAAATGTATAGTGGGACTCCAATGGGATAATCTACCATATGATCAGACCATAACAAGGGAGATTTGTTGTTTACAATTAGAAAGTTTAAAAGTGGTGTTAAGTACGAAGAGACCAGGTGTAGTCAATCGTCGCCAAATTCTTTAGCAACATGATAATGCGCGACCCTATAAATATCATCATCATAGCGCAGCCACAAACTGTCCACTGCAGAACTATGGGGCTCTTCAATACCCATTCACAGGAAGTGGTTACATTCACCTCGTCTGTATTATACATTCACCTCCTCATTCGCTCGATATTGAAGGTAGCATTACCACCGAGATTCATTTCGAACGCCCATCCAGCGGGTCTCCTGAATGAACGTATTGACGAACGCTTTCGCGACCGTCTCGTTAGGGGAGTGTGGTAGACAGTAGTTTTCTTTGGGAGACAGTGGAAAACTAATCTAGATGACCTTTTTGATTCTACTGGAAAGGGCTTTCTAGTATGCAAAGAGTCCAGTCCCTCCTTTCCTCGCTAGGGCGTTGCCGGACTAGGGTGAAAACATATGTGATGCATCTCGGATTCGCTCCTACACCAAATGAGGTTGTCTCCCCGTCTTCGTACAACTTAGCCGAGCGAATTCGAGACTGAGTGGTTTCCTATTTCAGATTGATCCTCTCAGTTCTCTCAGAAGTTCTTCATATGCCTCCTCAAGGCCGTCTATTTGGTGTTCTTCTTGTCCTTTTTCTGTTTTTAAAGCTTCTTGGTTCCAAATTGGTAAGGTTCATCATGCTCCATATTGTTGGGGGGGGATCGACTATGCAAGAGATAGCAACAAATAAAAGACTGGAATCCAGAGATCCGGAATCAACAAAAAAATATTTAATAGATGTGAAAAAGTTGTATCTACTTAGGGAGAATACATTGTATTGATGAAATTAATTAATGATGTTTTTGTTTGAATTTAATGCTTTCATTTAAAAAACGACATTCATAACGGGACAATCTATTATTGTGTCAGAACCATCCAATTTGCATGTGTTTAGTTTCTGATATGAAAAAAATGTATAAATTCAAATTAACCCAATGTATGATAATAAATTTCATGAATGTAAAATTGCTTATGATTTAATTTTATGTACATAATATATGTTTTCATCTGGATCAGAATGTTTTCAATTTTTTTTATTGATCATTCTAGATTTATAACTTTTCAACGCTTCCATCACCATTGATTTCGCAGCAATCATCTCCTTGTGATAGCAGACCTGTATCTCCGAATGTACAAGTGCCACCGCCCTCACTAGTATCAGTTACACGTGTTACACCTCGACAGACTCAGGAGCCACTATCGTTACCCCCGCCTCAGACCCATGAACAACACCATCATCAACAACATCAACTTGTGGCAAATTTTTCTAATATAAATATAAATAAAGTAAGTTAATTTTTTGGCTAAATATCTCATCCCCCATCGAAATAATATTGTCCATTTTATTTAACCTTCTTCTGGAATAACAAATAAAAATTATGTAAATTTTGGCACGTTTATGAAATAATATTTTTAAAAAATTGTATCAAACAGTTTTAAACAATAAAACATATATAAAGTTTGGAGTTGTTCAGTCGATTTTCTTTCTCAAGGCTTCAAAGTTGAAATAAAGTAAGTTGTTTATGTTACTTTATATTATGTATTATATGTGCATCAATTAATTTTTACCTTAAATAGTAGAACTTCAAATTCAAGGCCAGCCAATTGAAGAAAAATCCATGTAAATATATTACAATACGTTTATTTAAAAATAATGAACAGTATCATTTTTTTATATCGATTGTTTTTATACGTTTATATAATTAATCGAAGCCGTCGATTTAACTGGCTCGGATGCAATCCGTTGTATTTTTATTTTATTCCAAGGATAAACGTTATAATTTAAACCGATCATAGTAAATTCACTATGATATTCGAGTATTGTAGATTTAAGTTTTTTTTTCGTTTTTACAGTTACAGCATTTAGAAGATGACCGACTACACGAAATGGGTATCCCATCAAATGCTGTTGCACAATTACGGTCTCTAGAAAAGTTAAACGGAATGCAGAGGCCGTCTCACAGTAACAAAGCGCCGCTAACTTTCTGCTACACCAATCAAACGGCACGGCATCATCAGTCGTCGGGGAGCGAATCCGGCAGCAGTACAGGGAGTCATTCGCCTCCCGACACACCGGCTCTTCCGGCACCCTCTTCTATCGGTCCGGGACGGCCGCGACAACCTTCTAGCCCTCTTTACCCTTATGTACAACCATACCCTCGCAATGTTTTCCCCAATGCATTCCCTTTTAGACCTAATTATACTCCTTTCACAGCAAACGGTGAAGCCACAATGTATGGACCGCAATACAGCCATTACCCTCCAGTATATGCTCCACAACCTAAATCTTGTTTTAACTGTGGTACTTCAGGTCATTCGGGTGGTGAATGCAAAGAACCCTCAATAGAGGAAGTGACTAGGGCAGGTGGATATCAGTTAGATTACAGTACAGCGCCGCCAGACATAAATGACAAATAATGCTTACAGAATATCTTTTAGTGATATAATTTTTATTACTATTTACATTGTTTCAGATAAAAAATTTTACATAATGGAAACCACTCTTAACAATTTGACAGTGACATTAGCGTTTAATGGAATGAATATTTTGAGAATGAATACATTTGTTGAAAGTTTCTATGTCTCAAAGACTTAATGATCAGGGTGTTAAGTGAAAAGGTGAATAATTGCTTTTGTATGTGGGCATTTAATATCGAAGCAAGCGAAAAATTTGTTACAAAGTTTGCTTATATATATATAATATACAATCACTTGATAATTTAAGTTGTTTTTATATTCAATTTATTTATAGACTAGATAACAAATAATGCTGGTTGTTTTCCTATGCATGAGAGATTATCATCACTGTTACTAACTAACTATTTGAACCCGTGGATTTTTAACACTTCAATTTTTATAGTAACGTAAAAAATAATTATGAACTTCTTATGCCATGAATTTCACATAACAGTAATTATATATATATATATATTTATATTTTTAAGCAATAGACGTGTGTTCGCAAAAGCTGCCTGGGTGCCTCAAACGGTGTTAGTCCTTTTTGTGTTTTGCGAGTGTCTCAGGGTTTTATTTCTCTATCCTTTGATGAGTCTGAACGATCTAATAAATGTTAATTTTGCCGCGCGTACATGTATCGCATTTGAAGCGGGCAACCACATCACACTCATAGTCAATGTAAATAATTATATTTTTAGTTTGAAAATGAATTGTTACTTGTGAATTGATTGTATGTATTGTATATACAGGAATATATACTAGTTAACTCATGAGAATGGATATATCTATTGTAAATTATGTTTTAAATGAGTGTGTTTGATATAATATTTTACTTTCATATGATTTAAAGAGGGAAAAAATAAATGCTACTTAAATCGTTTGTTTCTGTCTGTAGTTCTAAGATGCTGTCTTATGGTACTCTGAAAATACAGTCGAATATATATATCGCTCTTATTGATTTTGGAAATTGTACCGTTTTTCATGGAATACATCAACTTAATTATAATTTTAAACGAGCTCATTTTTTAAGTCATGGCACTATGTTTTACATTAAGAAATTAAGTAATATTTAAGTTTATTTTCTATATATTTACCTTTTAATCCTCTGCTCCAGGGAAAGTTAGCAGATTTTGAAGCATTCATGAATATATAGATGTTTTAGCATAGCAAATTTGTTGATTTGCATTATCTTCAATTGAGTTGTTTTCGTACTTAGAATGCTCAAGTTTTTTTATATGGTGATTTTTTCACGCGAAATTATGATTAGCTCTGAAACCGATCAATTTTTTGTCTTTGATTGTTATCACGTGCTTTTGGCACTTGTAATTATTGTTTATATGTTTTTTGTTTATGTATGTTTATACCAGTTTAAAATGCTGCATAATCTAATAAATTTCAATTACCTTCTCCATCCCAGTGATATGAAGTATTTTGATATATTTTTTATTATTATAATGCGAATGAGGTTTTTAAAATAGTTTATAGTTATATTGTTTCTTATTTTGTCTCGTGACGAAGCTTGATGCTCTGTAATGACATTTTATTATTTACATTCTGATCATGTATTAACTTTGAATTGGCAAATCTTTTTATTCAAATTTTATTACGCGTCTGCTTAATTTTTAAAAGGACTCTACATTCCATTATTATCGTGTCCTGATCGTTAGAATATCAATTCGATTTGAAGAAGACTTGCTAGTCATGATTTTTAAATTTGACATTTTTCAGATTTAATTAACCAATGTTGATAAGATACTATTTAATAAATTACATTACACGGACATATCTTTGTTTAACAATTTTTGTAATGCTTTTTGAATGTATTTAGAAATGATGTGCTACTATACGATTGTACGAATAACAAAAAAAAGATCGAGGCTGTTATAAGGTACATTTAAATATTGATATACAAATTTTTCACAAAATAGCGTTTGAAATCTGATGTGTCTGTGCTGCACACTAGGAAATACATGTAACGAGTTCATTTAATTCATGTTAGACAGAGAGATGATCGTATCGATAAATGTGTGTGTAATTATTTATCTAATGCCAGTGAAAACATGGTTATTTTATTTTTTTCTCTAGAAGAACAAATTGATATGAATTTTTTGAGGAAATTATTTTTCTTTCGAATACACTTAGACCATATAAATGTGCCCATTTTTGAGGCTAATTTATGTATTAAAAATAATGAAATATGATGAATATAAGCAAAGCAATTTAAATATTGCATTGTTATAATTAATATATATAAATTTTATTCGCTTAGCACAATTACTATATTTAAAGAATCAGTGGAGGATTAAATTTCATTATATTAAATATTGTTACTCAAATACATTTTTTTTGATCTAAAAAAAATCTATCCTACCATGACCGGATCTGTCCTTGAAACCATATATCAATAAATCATTTTTAAAGTACAAAACACAAAAGTTGTTTTAATTTGTTGGCTATGTGTAAATAGATTGATAAATTTGAATTTATATTTTTTTCAAAATGTAGTCGGTTAAGGGAATAAATCCTCTGTTGTGGATTTATTGATTTTGGGAACTCCCATGTTGAGCTCACAAACTCCTTATTAAATTTGTTGTATTATCTTAATTAAATAAATTATGTAAGCTTTTAGGCTAATTTCCACCCCAAGAGGCAGTTTGGCTTTAATTTGAAGTTGTGTTTCACATGTTATTTTTATTTTACTAATTTTAAAATGGCAGTAGAACCTCGATTTCTAATAATCGTTTACATCTTCCTCATTTCCCAAATCCTCGCCTCTACCGCATAAATAATCTTATCAAAGCCGAAAAATTTAATATCGACGGCTTTAAAATAGTTACGCGTAGTTGTAAATATTAAACGGTCACAAACGCATAATTCGGCCCGTAGAACAAAACGAGTTTGAATCAGGTACAATTTTATTAAATACAATAAGGAACGTGTTACACGATTTAATAGTCGATCTAAACAAATCAAGGTTCTACTGCGTCGTGATATAACCCTGCAACTTTGTAATTATGCATAAGCAATAGGCGGCCTGATTTAATTTAACATCCTTAATATTTTCGTATATTAATGTTATCGAATTTAAAAAAATTGTACACTGAACTTAATCATTTTTGAATGCTATCAACGAGCAAATAATTAAAATCGACCATAATATAAACTGCATATCCTTTATCGAGTTCTGCAATAATATTTCATGTTTGTCTTACGATGGATCTATAATTCGGGAAGATTTTGTTATTGTTAAATAGTAAAATTTACAAAATATGATTTTTACACGGTAAATTTACTATCTGTGCGGGAACTATTTAATGCTCGATTATAATTGCAGAGGATGCTCTCGTTGCAGATCGTTGTTTATTTAACGCCCCGGATTGATATTTGCTTGTTAATCTTTTAAGAGTGTTACGGATAACATTTTGTCGTCGAATATTAATCCGAATAGATTCTAAAATGAGGGCTTCTACTGTAAATCTATGTGCTTTAACGTATCAATCATTGTTTAATCCTCTTAATATTTTTAACAATGCATTCATAGTATAAGTGTCACGTGAGAGTTGAGATGCGATGAATGAATTAATATAAATCTGGCTAATTAGTGGATATAAAAAGGCTCATCTTATTAACAATACATTTTAAATCTCGAAATGGTGACTGGGTTTTGCTTTACACTGTAGTTGCCTAATTCATTAATAAAACCATTCTGGTGCCCCAGTTAATACGCGGTTGTGATCCAACATAATTATTATAACTATTTTCATAAGTTATTGTAAAAACAATTTACACTTGAAGGTGCAATAAATAAAAGTACAAAAGGATAAAAGCATCAAGCCTATATTTATATCATTAGCGCAGTGTTTCTATTCCGCAAAACTATAACTATTAGGATGTGATATTGCTAGGTTTCATATGTAAGAAAAACCCTCCCACGTGTTTTCTCATTTTGTGAAAATAGTATAATGTGCTTTATTATATCAATGACGTTGTCACGGCAATGTTTTAGTTTGTGGTGCAACCTTTGTGTTACTGTCTTCCTCGTTATATAAGTACCTTCTATGTAATTCATTATCCTTGCGTGAAATTCGAAAATGGATAACGAAAGTTCCTCAAATTTATTGAAGCTTGCCGAACTTCTCAATCCTCCGGCACAAAAATCCACCCCCGATGATGATGATCTCCCGAAAGCAGGTAAAAATGGATACGCTTACAATGACAAATTGCACAACGTTATCGTTTGACGGTTTGATTTTCCTACTCGATTAGGATCTGAATATAAATCACCTTATCAAAGAGAAAGAAATGTCGTCACGCCAAAGAGTCTCGAGGAATTTGAAGAACAGCATCGTGCAATATCGGCTATGGATAGTAGAAAGCAACCGACGTATTGCATCAAGTATCGACAGGCCTTAAGCGCAGAGGACGTGTTTTTACAAATGGGACCAAAAACGCCGTCTTCTGCATGCTGCGAAGATATGGTCGTGTCCGTTAGTTTGCCCGGTGAAAAGTTTCCAGCTATGGACCTCAATCTATCTAAAACCAACGTTAATCTCAACGGATTCTTATACAGACTTGATCTCGATTTGCCACATTCGATAAATCCCGATCGCTCTAGCGCCAAATGGAACAGCGACGATGAAACCCTCGTTCTGACTATGCGAATAGTCAGAGAATTTGATTTTGTAAATTTTTAAAATCGTAATCGATTGTCTTATTTTTTTAAACATGATTTTTAACAACAAATGTGCTCGGCATGTGAATTAATATTGTCCAGTAAACGTCGTATCTAACTACATAACGGATTTCTTGGAAATAAATAATTGCTTAAGTGTTGTGCTTGCTTTTTATTTCTCCCACCCTCTTTTAGGCCTTTATCCACTCGAATATTAATCGCCGACGATGGTTTCATGATAAGAATTGTGATTTTTTAACGTTGCTGTTTTACTATTCCGATGCATAATAGCTGATTTAATACTTAATCAACGGATAACAACAAAACGACCATACTGGAAGAATTAAAACCAGGAAAAATAAAAGCAATAAATGTAATAATTATTTTGTATATAATATTACTGAAAAGGTTTTTATAATTATTCTTAATGCTGCAAATGCTTAATGTTTTTTTTTAGGTTTGTATATGAATTTATAGCCAATATTTCCATAGTCGTGTTTTTTTCTGTCATGGTTTACTTTCATTTGATTATTTAGAATTGAATATAAAATTTCTATTCACTGTATTACTGTTATATATCAAAATTAAAATTGTGTTAATTGAAGTAAAAGTTTTTTATTGTTCATTTTAAGTACTGATTAATTTGAATATTGTTTGAGAAGAGTTGTGTTATTTAATGTAATATTAAGAATCGATAGGAACATTATTATTTTTGTTGAAGAAAGCTTATTATCGATTTGAAAAATGGAGATTTAATATTTTAAACTATTAAAATATTTATATATAAAATCATGAATAAGAGTTTTATTGTTTCTTTTAAGTTTTTTATATAAAAAAAACAAATATTGCCTTTAGCATTAAATATTAAAATGATTCATTCTCCTTTGTTAATATTTACGACATTAACTAATGCGTAAAACATGGCAATGACAAATTTACCACAACGACATCAACACCAAAATGATTTTTAACCTTTCCCTTACGATGCTGCGTATTTAATACATTCTAAAACCCCATATTTATTATATAGATAGTATATATAAATATCGATATAGATAGTATATCGAAATTCAATGTAGTAATATAAAAATTCCCATTATTACAACTTTATTAGTTTAGTGTAGTAAATACACCATAGTAAAGGAAAGGTTAATATAGAAGAAATGCTTAATTATTATTTTATTAAATTGATGATTAAGGGCTAATTTATTTTTAATTAACAGTTTTATGATCCCAATTATTAAAATATATACAAATTGTCACCTAAAGCTTAATAAAACAATAAAAAAGGTGACGCTGTAATATGACATAACGATAACAAATCCATAAGACCTTTTCCTATGTTGCAACATATTGTTTTTTTTTATTTTTTAACTTTTGCTTATTAAATTAATAATACAATGTATAAATTATATTATGGGATTTATAGACTTTAAAAATTCACATTATTTCCAATATTATTCAGAATTAAAATAGATTATCCCAACAAAATGGATGCCTCATAACAAAATGGCGACCATCGTTATTATTAAATTGGCGATTTATTGATATTGCTTTTAAATGGATGGGCGGCATAATTATGCAATAATTAAATAAGCATATAATAACATTCTCGCACAGTTTATTTATTTTCGCGAGTTTGAATCTTAATCGATCCGAACGAAATTGGCAAGTGTTTACGACTCGAAAATGGCATGGGGCTTATATTGCGCAATTTATACCACCCCTATCCGAGCCTCCATAGCTCAGGGGTTAGAGCACTGGTCTTGTAAACCAGGGGTCGAGAGTTCAAATCTCTCTGGGGGCAGATTTAGTTTTAATGCGTCTATCTTTTTAGCGAGGAACATAATCAGATCGAGCAAAAACAACGTGTTTTATTGAAGATGTGATTTAATTTTTTTATGCGTGATGAAATTTAATATGATGTTTAAATGTTATTTGTGCTTTGATAACGACGAATAACAATTATCTGTGTCGACGCCTTTACCATTGCAAAGAAAACCCTTGAATACACGATAAGGGCGGATTTAACGTTTGTTTTACGTCTCCTATGTTTCCATGGGTAATGGTGTACAAGTTACGCTTTTTCTGGTGCACCGCCATTTTTTCCCATGATCAAAAGTAGACCATGACTTCAAAAAGATTGAGAGCCACTGGCTTATTTTCTAAAAGTTAGGGTTGTTGAAATAAAAAAAATTTCAACATTTTGATTAAATACCCAAAACATCATCTTTAAATTGCCATAACTTTTTAATCGGTGGTCGCAATGGTACGAAATAACTTTTTTGTATTTTGCAATGTATTTTTGATGTTAATAAATTATTATTTTACACAATTGCTTTAAAGAAAATAACTTCTAAGGTTCCAAAGTCACACAAAACGTGTAAACGAATGAGAAATCTCAACTTCTAAATTCTTTAAACAAAAAACTTACAAATATTTTGAACTTAGTTTAGTTTTTAAATGTTCTCTAGATTATACCCTTTCCAATAAGTCTTTAAACTTAAAAAGTTACCAGTTTGGCAGGGTCAGGGTTAAGAAAATACTCTCGTAGCCATGTTTACGTTCAAGTCCTGATTAAGAAAAACCAACAAATAACAAACTTGAAATCGAAATCATTATTAGTCGATAAATTTGGGTTAACAATCTATACAATCGTGCGTACATGTATGCGGTGAAGCTCTCCGTCTCTATCTCCCGAACTGCGCTACGTTCTCTCTCTGTCTCTATCTGTCTCTGAACTCAATGCATAAGAGTACTCTTTCTGAATAGTGGAGGGGGGATCCCAGGTCCTGGGATAGTACTCCTTTAGGGGTTAAGATCGTATCCCCCGTACAAAAAACATCGGGCAAACGCTTGAATTAATTTCATGTATCAAACGACGAATTATTAAAAAAAAATCTATATTTGAATCACTATTTTAATTAAAAGAGTCTTTTTCGGACAGCTGTAATTAAAACGGCTTGGCGCTTACTGCGCTCCGCGAATAATTCGATTTATTGATAATTGATTGGTTTCTTTCTTTCTGTGCCTTGTCGGCACCACGGGGCTACGCCCTCCGACAGGGTCTCCTAGATCAGTAAGCCCGTTTCATCTTGTCCTAATGAAAAATACGCGCGTGATATTAAAACATATTGCTAAGTTTTATTAACCCATATCCTTTGTTATCACCTAAACGCATGGCTTATGACAAACTGCGAATTTCAAAAAAACACATTTGTTTGGTCTTTTTTCCTCTAACTTAATTGGGCCATTCCCAATCGGCACTTGTGCGTAATAAAACTATGCGTAATAATACAAAGAAACGCATTTGTTTTGTCTTTTTTCCTTTGCCTTCATTGAGCCATTGCCAATCGGCACTTATGCATAATAAAATTAAGGACCAAGTACTTTTGAACAATTGTCAAAGGTAAAGCAAGCAGTCTTCTTCGCCCCCCTAGCTAATACAATTACGAGATGTTACTTGGTTTTGATCGACAAACATAGCGCGTTTTACGTTCTCAGGCATCGCATTTAAAAGATGCTTCTAATTCTAGTGATTTACTATTATGTGACTACAACTTTTTTGTGGCCTAACCATTTATGCTTGCATTTATGATTTTATTTATTTTAACTATTGGCCTTCTAACTTCTATATCAGTGTTTCCTAACCTTTTTAGTCTCGTTACCCCTGTAGCCTATCAGAGAAACTGGTTTTACCCCCCTATAAAATTTTATCATGAAATTGCACAAAACTATACGAAATTACATTTTTAACATACTTTCTTGATTAATTAATGATAGTTAATGTGAAAGTTCAAATTGTTTTGCATTTGCAAGTGTTTTTATGCTAGGTTTAGTTTCACCCAACGAAATGGATTTCTTTCGGGAAAGGGTCACTTTTAGGATCAAAATCATGGACGTAAAAAAATGGATTTCTTTCGGGAAAGGGTCACTTTTAGGATCAAAATCATGGACGTAAAAAAATGGATTTGTTTCTGGAAATGGTCACTTTTAAGATCAAAATCATGGACGTAAAAAAATGGATTTCTTTCGGGAAATGGTCACTTTTAGGATCAAAATCATGGACGTAAAAAAATGGAAAATAATGGATTTCTTTCGGGAAATGATCAAATTATGATGGTACAAATTAGTGCTCGAGTAAGTTGAAACTGAACCGTCTCCGTGGGCCTTCATCCCTCTGCTTGCGAGAAGGATTGCTAGAAAAGAATTAGAACACAGTGAGAGACTTCTTGAAAGAGAGTACAAACTACATGACGCTCCTCTGTCATTCTATTATTATATCTATATACTAAAAAATAACAGCGTCATTACCCCCGCAGAATAGCCATTTTACCCCTCGGGGGGTAATTACCCCCAGGTTAGGAACCACTGTTCTATATCGTTTTGAAATCACCGAACTGAGAGGGTTAACCTGAAATATGAAAGCACTCAGTTTCGAATTCGCTCGGGTAAGCTGTACATGGACAGGGAGACACCCTTAGTTGGTGTAGGAGCGAATCCGAGCTGCACTTAAGCGTTACGTCTATCTTCACCATAGCTCAGCAAAGCCCTAGCAAGGAAAGGAGGGATTGGACTCTTTGCATTCCAGAAAGCCCTTTCCAGTAGAATCATAAAGGTCGTCTAGGGTAGTTTTCCACTGTCTCCCGAAGAAAACTACTCAATCTTTACAAAACTCCTACATTCCCTATCGAGACGATCGCGAAAGCGTTCGTCAATAAGTTCATTCAGGACTGTGTGAGCGTTCTAAATGAAACTCTGAAGTTATGCTACCTTCAACATCGAGTGAATGAGGAGGTGAATGTATGATACAGATGAAATGGATTTAACCCTTCCTGTGAATGGATATTGAAGAGGCCCATAGTTCTGCAGTGAACTGTTTGTGGCTGCGCTATAATGATGATGATTTTAATTAAAAAATTAGAGATATCTTTAGATATTAGATTTTCCTACTTTAATAAAAAAATATTTATCAGCCACTTATTATAATTCAAGATTATTTATTGTAAAATAACTATAATTTATATAATAATTAAAAGTATATCTTTACGCAATCCGCGTTCATTATAAGCAATTGGTTGTATGTCTGTTTGTTTGTTATTTATGCAATGCTTTACTTTTCGATTGATCAAAAATGTAGTTTTATTGTATGTTTTGATTGTTCACAATTCTAAATTATATTAATAAAAAACTAATTTTATCTTGTATTGTCCAAATGTCGTTTGTGTTTCTGTGAGAATGTTCGAAAAATAATGATTTGTTAAAGCTAAATATGAATAAAAATTATTGAATAAAAATTTGAATTAGTTCCGCATATCCCAAAAATTTTTTTAAACAATTAATTTTGTCTTAGCTATGCCCATTGACCTTTATGTAGGCCACTATGTTCGTTTTATTTGTAATATGTGTGCTTTACATGCATTTACTCAAGGAAAGCATGATTTTAAAACTATTTTATGGTAAATATGTTGATTACGATAAGTTTCGAATGTCACAGTGATTCAAATGCTCGAAAAATCATCGTAACATCGATGTATTGTTCGAAATATTGAATTGAAATTTTGAGTGATCAGCTTATTTGAATGGAAAATAATTTTTATGATCAATTAATCATCTTAAATTATAATTAAATCGCAAAATGATATCTAACAGCAGTGTTTTATAATGATCGAAGGATTAAAAGAAATTGAATTTAAAATATAGATCCTTTTTTTTTAAATATTTTGTGTTTTTTTTTAATAAAATATAACCAAGATTTATATCTACCTAGAGGCTTTATAATTTTGCTGAGATGCAGATAAATGATTTATGGCATATTTATCGTTGATTAAAGCAAAAATCATTAACATTTGAACGATCTACGATTTGATTATTCTATGCGATAACATGAAGTTAATTGGCATTTGTCGAAAAGTAGAATACTATAACCATCACAATCTACACGCTTATAAGATTGGAGTTTACTGTAACTATTAATACATTAATGAGTTGAATAAATACCACTTCTTAATTAAAATGTTTACAGCTAATTTTTAACGTGGTCCATTCTTTTTTTAACAATTTTATCGCAATATCTTCTAGAAATACCTGTAATTTTTAGATCACTATGTTCTTCACCCGAAAGATTAATTTTTTATGGCATTTACAATTGCGAAAGAAACATCTGGTATATCTTTTAGAGTCATCAACATCATTAAATGTATCGATAAGCTGTGAATTTTCAAGTCCAGTTCTAAAACAAGTACTTTTAAACAACAAAATTAAAATAGGCTTCAGTTTCGGCAATCACTTCTTTATTCGAGCCAAATTTCTTTTGCAAACAGGTAACAGTTACTAAAAGTTAGATTCGGAGCAAATTCGGAGTACAATTCGTGTAATTTTGCCATTTTTGCGTTATTTTTTTCGCATTTTCTTCCGTCAAATGCACCAATAACGCCATATATGTTACGGACGGTCTTGGTCTGTTAGATTTGTACATCGCTACAATGGAGACATTGATTAAAAATGCCATTATAATTTGTAAATTTGTTCTTCTGCAAAAACCATTTTTTTCAACATGCTATAATATCAAAAACGTTAATAAGCTATTAACCTTTAAGTTCATCCTCTGTCAATATAAGACTGGACTGGTAGCGTCAAAACAAAACTCAAACGTTGATACGTTCATGTCTTCATTTCATCGACGAATCTCGTCGGATCTTGACCTGTTCCGTTGTCTGAATGCCTTCTTGTTATTATTTTATATGACATAAAACGTTTTATATGACCATTGAAACGTTTATGAGCATCTAGTGCATATTTTTGGGTGAGTACTATTTTTATAAGCGATAATTTGAGTATTTTTTGTAGGAATACTTGCGAAGTCTATAACGAAGGAATGAAATGTAATTTTATACTTTTAATACATTATTATGCTGTTTTTTTTGCATGATATTTTTTCAAACATCGACTGATTCATTAAGCGCATTCACCGCTCATTTAAAGACGGCTCTCAATTTTCTATTGTAGCATTGAGTGTAATTTGATTACTGATGGACAAGAAAGCACATTCGTAATTGTTTGGTATGATAATTCAATATCGTAAGCGAACGCATCCTATTTTAAATTAGATGACACACTCAAAGACAATTAAACAAGACAATCGCGTTGAGTTTCTTTAAGAAACGACTCAATGGCCATAAAGTGGACTTTAACGATCGAGAATTCTGCTTGATTAGTCCTTTGTTAAGATCCGTGTATTGTTGCAAATAGCTTTAATTTGGTTGCAATTAATAAAATACCATATTGTTTAATGTATCATATAATCTATGCGTTACATAATGTGTTTTTTTATTATGATTTTAGATGCAAACTAGCTCTTAAACTGTTTAATTTACTATTGTATGCGTTCAGATTTTCAAGAAAAATTTACACAATTTTATATTTGTATTTCTTAATCAAAACTTTAATCTTCAATACTTATCAATTTCAATATATTTAGAACAGATTTAAAAAAAATATATATTATAATGCTTTTCACGAGGATATTTATTTGCATGGCGCAAGTATTGCGGCATTTTTTCAAAGCATAATCTTAGAGATTACTTAAAACGAATGATCAATTATCAAAAGATGAAAAATAGAGTCTAAAAATTATAAAACTATGATTAAATATACAGGGTGGTTTGCACATGGACCGACAATATTTTTTTGAGGGTTGGGGGGGTCTTTTTGCTGTTTCAAAATAGTCCCTATATCATGCGTTTGTATGCCATGTATCTCTGATGTATTGAGATTTACACCTAATTCAATTGTATTCATCCGCCATTTTGTTAATATGTCTCTTAATTACAAATTTTCACCGATAGATGTCAGTCAAATTTTATTGATCGCTATGAAGATATAACATATTTAACCTATTTTTCCTCGACCCAATTTTCAAACAACCGTTGCTCATTTCGACCTTCATTTTTTCGCATCGGATCAAACAGAACCTGACAAAAATAACCCAAGCTCGCTCTAACCAATCGTTAATCAGTTCGATGACTCGATAATTAAAAACTTGTTTAACCGTCTGGCCGAGCGGATATTTTAAGACTTTTTCAAGAGTCGGAAGTAACTGTAAATAAATTAATGCTGTACATATGCCTGCAATTAATAAACGAGTTTCCACCTCAATCTAGACTAGAAATATGCAATGAAACGGATGCCATTAAGCACGACACATTTTTCTTCAGAATGCCGTTATATTTTAATCCTTTCGGACCTGATTTCATTTTAATGATCAAGAGTGTTGAAGCATTTTACATTAAAATAATTATTAATGGCGTTACCCTGTCATAATAAGATCACTGTCACGTGCTTTCAGTATGCATGCGTTAAAAATGATGATGGACGTATCTTCCTAAAAATGTATGGCCTCCTCTTTACGACGCTCTGTACATAAATAAATAAGTCGGCAATAATTTGCATTCGATTCTAGTATAACAAGGTTATAAAAAGTATTTACAATTCACCATGAAAACGTATATTTAAATTCTTGCTCCCATATATTTTGAAATTTAAAGCACTCTTACCACACGATTTACATAAATAACTGTTCAAATGTTTAGTCTATTGGAGGATAATCGCTAAGTATCAGTATCTTTCTCTAAGTTATTACAACACACCACTCAATTTTTTTAAAACGAAATTACGACAAACGAAAAAGAAAGAAGTTTATAGTGAAACAACTGTTTATTTACTGAATTAATGACTGTTTATTTAACAATTATATTATGTACGTCCTTTCCTTGTTTCACCATCGTATTAGCTGAATTTCGAATGATTAATATTTCCTTACTGCTTAATTTTATATGCGGTTGCTGTTATATTTTGTTATGAATAAATATCAAAATATTGATTATACTAGGGCGAACCACATGAACGTTCGGAATTCGTAGGTAGGAATTAAAGTACTCTAACTTCTTATTAAATCAAAATTATTTTCATTCACTTCAATAGTCTTTTGCCAGTGAGAAGCTAAATTACTAATTCCATTATTATAAAAGTGAGCTCTTTTATAATTAATAAACCCTTGTATTGCCTAGTTCTGATTTCTCATACCTATTCATTAGAATTTTCTGCATAATTTATAGTTTCTGATGCATATTTTCGATTTTACGATAACAAAATTCAGCAATAATAATTTCCTTTGGTTTTAAAAAGATGTATTAAGCTTCTGCTTGTCCACTATACAGTAACCATGTGCTTTTTTGATGGATTGAAAGCTTTAGCAAATATCCTGCAGGTTCATCGACATTCAACCACTGCCCAAGTCTTTTTTGTTATCGTATAAAATCCATTTTTTAAAATAAGATGCGATTTAAAAATGGTGTTTTAATATTACGAATAATCAACAAAGAACATACCTCCAAGCGTCCAGTTTTTAGCCTTCTGACAATTCGTGCGGCACCCATTTATCCAACTTTTTAATCCTTCCTATTGAAGCGAGATTACCTAAAATAAATGTGTCATTAACACCTAGCTCATAAACAAACGCTGAAACTATTGAGTGTTGATCTCCTTCCTCTATGGCTTTTGAATGTTTATAAATAACTACGGTTTGGTTTGCATCTTCTTAAGATAAGAAGATGTTGAAAGTTATATAAAAAAATTAAAATAGCAATAACGACTCCGTATTTCATCATCATCATAGTGTAGCCACAAACAGTCCACTGCAGAACTATGAGTGTGGGAGGTTTGTAAAGACTGAGTAGTTTTCATAGGGAGACGGTGGAAAATTACTCTAGATGACCTTTTTGACTCTACTAGAAAGGGCTTTAAAGAGCTTCGCTGATATTTTGTCTCCTTGCCTTACTACACCTTTGTTGACCTAGAATTTGGGGGGTCTCTTCTCCTAGTATTACCGAGGATGTCGCTTTCCTATACATATATTGTTTCTAAGAGCTTTATCTAATTTGCTTCTATTCATTGGTTGGTAAGGGTTTCTATGATTGCTTTTGTGTGTATGGAATCGAACGCTTTTTCATAGTCGATAAATTCAAGACCTGGTATTTTATTGCTTTACTGATAAGTTCATTTATTGCTTGAAGGTGATCAAGTGTACTGAATCTACTTCTAAAGTCAGTTTGTTCTATGTTTAATACCTTTATAAATTGTTCAACTTGAAAAAAATGCCAAGAATCTTTCTCATTTACAGCCGATCTTAGATTAACTGAAACTCCGAATCTTCATATGGTATAATATGTATTAAAAATAATGTTAATCTATAGAGTTCTAATTGATAAAAATCAATAATCGATTAAAGACAGTTTTTTGAATGCTTGTTTTAATCAACAATTATATACTGCGTGCTTGCATTGCACGAACATGAAGAGATTGAATACAAGCGTTACCATATAGTCACAAGATTTTTTTGCTTCAAAGCATTTTTTAAATTCATAAATAGTCTCATCATCATATTATCATTTACTATAAATTATGTTTTGATTGGCGCGTTAATTCAAAAAAATAATTTTATCCGTCCGAGTTTCATTTTGACATTATTTCTAAAATTATTATATCCCATTTAATTCATATTCGAACAATTTTAATGTACAATTCCATTCAGAATATTAAAATTTGATAGAAAGAACGTAAGTAGTATAAATTTGCTTATTTCGCCTAATATGAGTATGTATATGAATCGATTTAAATATCAACTGAGATTCTTAGGTAGCTTTTACATAATTCTTTGATTTAGCATATCGCCTCTTCACATAACAGGGTTACCTTAATTAAAGTGCGCCATCATCATGATAATGAATCTTTATGATCTGTCACATTTTTAATAATTAGAAAAATCTGAACATCAACGTCTAGTCTGAACTATTGTCATAAGAATATTATTTAGGTGAAGGTCGCTTGTATATGAAATAGGTCTTGAACCACTGATTGGAAAAAGCGGACTATATATAACGAATTGCATGATCGCTTCTTGTAAATTACTATTTAGGCAATTGAATCAGTGTTTCGCGCTTTATTTTATTTAGGCATACATCTGGACTCAAATTATTAATATGTAAATTTATAATAATGTGTATATGTTAAGTGACTTAAAGCTAATTCGTATTAAGCGAACAGCTGTTTCAGTACTTAGCACACAGGCTATTCACAAAATACAGGGACACGTTTGATGTATCTTTTGCACTAAATTATTTTGAAGTGAAATGATTTCAAAGTACACTGAAAACATGTGCATAAAATTTTGAACACGTAACCACACCTTTCATGCATATAATATTATATACATTACGGCGCATGTGCGTATTTAAGCAAATAAATTTCCAATTTAAAATGTATTAATAGCAATCGAGTTCAAAGAAAAGTAAGTGAACCTTGGATTTTGCCATAAACATTTTGCACTGTTTAGTCTGTTCGAAATCCCCATTTGGTCCGTGTAATGTAAATAATGCCAGTTTGATGTGTTTCATCGTATGCATTTTGATAAAGTGAATGCATTTGATACTATTTATTTATGTTGCGACATACATTGCAGATTTTTATTACTACGCTGAAAAATTTCGACTCGCGATAATCAATTTTATGAAAGACGTCATGTGCGGAAAAATCTGAATCGGCATGCGTGTCTCTCGAGTGAAAAAATACAATTTTGGACATAAATTGGGACTTTTGGCCGACTTCTCGAGCCTTGCGTTACGTTCGTTGCTGCGACAGTTACCGATTACCGCGTTGTGCGGCTGCAGAAATCGCCCCGAGGTGAACTTGGAGCACGGAGCGCTTCATACCATTAACCTCGATGATGATTTAGGTGTCAATAAAAGATGCACGTCCCGTTTTGACGGGGTGCAGTTCTTTATCTTTGACAATGATTCGTCCCTTTACATGACGTCTAAAAAGAGAGATTAAAAGTAGTATATAATTCTTTTTAATTGTGAACATACGTACACTTTTTTGTGCGGCAAATGCGTTCCGCGGATAATCGCACAAAAATAAATCGTACAAAAAAAGCTATAACATTCATAGAAAAAATGAAGATGCGTTCCATAGATTTTAAAAACCGCATAACTTTGAAACAGCTATATAAAATATATCCAAAATCGCATAAAAAAAATTAATAAAAAAACAAGAAAGCAATAAGGCAATTCAATAATAACATTTTTGGTAATATTTAAAGGACGTCTTGCATCATATGTAAAATTTTAAGAATGTCTGATATCTAGCATCTCAAATGCCAGACATCCACTAGAGAAATACTAATTATTTTAATTATAAACTATCATTGCTGCATGATAATAAATTCGTTGCGATTTTCGAGGACTCAAAATCGCTCATTTCTTCGGAAGAAATAGTATACCAAGTGTCAATGTTATCATTATTCTGTGTAGATTTTATCTTTCCAACAATCCAACAAACAACAAAATCTGCGCCCAAGTTGCCGCGTTACTAAAAAATCTATAACTCCATAAGTAGTTGGAATTTTGGAAATTAATTTGGAGAATATATTTTTAAAAATCAAAAAACATTGGAAAAATGCAAAAACACGAAATCGTTTTTTTTTTCAAAAATCGTTGATGATTTATGTCCTATTTTATTAAAAATATCTCGATACGCACTCCTTATGAAATTTAAAAAAAAGAAAAAATTGCTTTAAAAAAACCGCATAGCTTTGAAATCGCACAAAAAGAGGTTTGAATGTATAAGCCAATTTCAAGCAAAATCAATCATAGTTGCATTTTAGCGCATACCTCGTATAACACACATTTGTATTATACGACGTTTTTGTGAAACCATGTGACCGTGTTATACGAGACCAAGGTGTATATCCAAAACACAAGGATAGAAATATGTGAAATCACTCTTTTTCGTCTGTGCTTCCATGAGAACGATTGAAATGCTGTATTTTCAAAAGGTGTGTACTAGTTACATATAAAGGCTTATTAAGCGACCTATGCAAAAACAAAAATTTGATTAAGTCATCCCAGATTTCAACGATTGATGAATTATGCAGGTCTACAATTTTTTAAAGAAATCGATCATAATATATCTTTTTTAAGACAAAATGTTCTCGATTGCTCAAACGATTTTAATAAAAATAATGAATCTATTCGCGAAATTTATTTTACTTTATACATTTATCAACATGTTTATAAATTAATTCTTCCTGGAGTTTTAATCCAAATAAACTATCATGCAATACTTCTTTGAGTTAAGTTTTGCTATATTATACAACAACATCAATCAACCTTTTTTTGTTTGGGCTCAGAAAAACAGAAATTCTTTTTTATAAGAGCATGTTAATTATTTAGTCTGATTTTTGCTTACAAAACTATTAAATATTTACACTATTGATTTACTGGAATTTTTTATAATCGAGAAGAGGATGAATCATGGATTTTACGCTAAAAATATCTTAACAGAAACTCTCTGTTATTTACTTCGCTTCTTCGTAACTGTCGAGAAGTATTACATTTTATCTTGGAAAATATTAATAAAATAAATTTACAATAGATTTCTTTCTAAAAACATAATAGAGTGATTAAATTGGCGAACTTTGAAAGCACGCACTCTGAGATTGAACAGATCACAGAAATCTGATCCATTTCTAAATATGCTAAAAACGCAAAATATCACAGACTCGCAGAAGAAAGTATTCATTTTAAAAGCACAATTCATAGAGATTGTCAATAATTTTGAGCATTTCTGCTAATGTTTTTGAACAATCATTGTAGAACAAACTCTGTAGAAGTTATGATTTTTTTAGAAATAATAATTTCGGCTCTTTATGTATGATAAAAGTATTATAATTCATTACAAATATTTCTATATATTTTTTCTTTTTATAAAATTTGCAATGTTATGTGCGTTTCAGATTGGTAACACTTAGTTTAGTTCTTTCTGCAAATTATTTCTCGAATTAATTTCTGTATATTTTTTTTATTATTTAGGATTGATCTTTGAAAATGCCTAGAATACTGTTGATTATTTTCTTAGCCATAATGTGTTGCTCGATGGCTAGCTGTTATTTGAAAAATTACCAACAATACAGAAGTAAGTGTGCAAAATACGCAGTATTTTTTTTTTAAATAAACGTTTTTAACGTATTAAATTTATTTTAGAGCCGAGAATATTTGGCAATAAATTGCCGATCAGATCTCTCAGAACGCAAAATTCAAAAGTGATGAAAAAAATCGTGTTGTATCACAACTTCTTCAGAGCCAAAGTCGAACCACCAGCCTCAAATATGCTAGCAATGGTTTGTTATTCTACGTTTCGCTAAATATTTATGGCTTCTTATTCTTTGCAATATTTACTTTTAAAATAATGATCATGTTCTGGATATAATATCATTATAAGTGCTAATTTAATCCCACTGATATGAAATATGAGAAAAGGATGGATTTAAATCACATCTTAATTATCGCGGCATCATGTGATTATTTTATCACAGTCTCCTTATAAATCTCAATCATTTGTGATGATGTCAGATTGAGAACAAAGACGAATAATGGAGTCCACCAACAAGATATGCGTAACCTCGATACGCTTGCAAAAATTTCGCGCTTGGATAGATTTCGCTATTAAAGCCAATTTGTATTTATATTTCATTCCTCAATGACCTAAGAACATATTGTGTTCTTATTTTACAGCATTGGCATGAAGGTGCAGCCGAATCGGCCCAAAGCTGGGCTGATCAGTGCATCCATCTTCAGCACAATCCTGCCTATCAACGCCACATAGAAAACTATGGAAACTGCGGCCAAAATATCTTCGTAGCAACCCACAAAGTACCATGGTATTATTATACTTCACACAGATGTATTTTTTAAATTTATTTATAGTCTTATTTTTGAAACGATTCCATAAATCATTATTAGATGCCTTGCAAAATCACCGAATGATTGAATAACGTGCCATCGAAGCATCAAATTAATAAATGATTTGCAATATATAGCACTGATTTATTGAAGCATAAATATGGCAATTTAAGCTTCGTTGAACGAATAACCTCGACGTGTGATGCCAATAGGCTTTATAAAAAACTATTTTATACATGACAGATGACAAAAACAAATAAGATTGATTCTTTGGTCGTATTGGAATATTAAGAATGGACAACCATTAACAATTTAAATGTTTTCTTCTATCATACTTTTTCTTGAGACTAACAAGAGATGGCTGAAAATAGAAAGCAATTTAATTTTTAACTTCATCAATACATATTTGTCATCCAGTATTGAGAATAGAACCATTTCTTATCATTTCATCAATATCAGAGAAAAAAATCCTCCCTGTGATGTATTTCAAAGCTCTAAATAATTAGTAATAGGATAGTGCACTGTGCGATGAATATGGATGAGTATGCAGATGACTATTTAGTAAATTGATTAAAAAAATACACAGAATCCACGAGCAGTTTGAGCAATATTTTTCATTTACTACCATGTTTCTAATTATTCTCAAAGCAACAAAGTGGCAAAATATTTTGAAATACCAATTTTTAGTCTAATGTGGTTCATCAAATATGATTTTATAAGTCTCCTTGAAATGAGGGATTATTCTGTTACCATATCATCTCACATTTCTAGCACAAATATAGACAACATATTATTCAGAATTGCCACGAAGAAGCTTAGAAATTTTATTCACATCCTTCAATATTCTGCTAAAATTTGTCCGTTACTATTAGCTGAATAGCAATTGAATCTCCACAATAATCTATAACTATATTGTTTTACTGGAAATCAGTTTTTTAAATACATTCAATGTTTATGGCTAAGCGATGGGGGGTTAAATTAAACGTCTTCACTCAAGCATAGCCTCAATTCAGAATTCTGATCATGATGATTGTCAATGATGACTTTAAATAAATCTAAATGATTATTCCCCATTTCTCAATGCTCAAATTGCGGTCAAATTGATCTGCATCTTTGATTTGTAACTGAGTAATATTGGTCATGCTCATAAATACTTATCTATGACAGTATTTAATATAAAATTGTCATTTCTATTGTCAATTCCTTCATCTAATTATTTTGCCTTTCCAACAGGTTTTTCGCCATAAAAATTTGGTTTTTAGAATACCACAATTTTACATATGGATCACCCTTTAATAATCTGAAAGTGGTTGGACATTATACCCAAATGGTTTGGGCAACGACTCATGAAGTTGGATGTGGATTTACTAGATGTCCTTCTGGAGGACCCGGTGGAAGACCTTTCTTCAATTACGTATGCAATTATTGTCCCACGTAAGTCGATATGTGCATCAATTAATCGTTTGCGATTTTCTTGCTAATTTTTGTTTGTATTTCAGTGGCAATTGGGATACAAAAATAGGTAAACCTTACAAAACCGGAAAACCATGCAGTCGTTGTCCACGATCGTGCGACAAAGGAAAGCTCTGCACAAACTCTTGTTCTTATGCAGATACATGGAGCAATTGTCGTCAATTGAAAGCAGTGGGTGAAGGATGGCTTTGTGGAACATCCACTTCTGATGGTCTTCAACGACAAAAATCTTGCAGAGCTACTTGCTTCTGCAAGAACCGAATTCATGAATGGCGTTGATGGCCTAAGCAACGATTTTTAGATGAATTAAATAAGTCGCTTTAATCCAATTAACCGCAGGTCGGCATTAATTTGTCCTTTGACAATATAACCAAAGCTGAATCTCATTCTGTAGAAAATCAATAAAATATTTATTATTTTATTTATTTAAGTATTATATATTAAATAGTTATAATGTGATATTCTTACTTAATTCAAAATGTTTATATGTGATATGATTCATACAATTTTTGTTAATAAAATGATTTGCCTGATATTTTATTTTTAAGATAAGGGTGCGTTCTAAAAATTTATTTCTTCTTAATACTTGTCGATTAAAAAATCATTTTTAAATAATTTAAAAGTCATCATATAAGACGAAATATAATCCTAGATATAAATAGATCATTCATATTTTACGCCAAAAAATATCTATTTCATTATTTTACATAAAGATATGTTTTGATTGCCCAAATTTTGCTTAAGCACATCTTTTTTAAAATAAACTACATTATATTAATTATCGCCATCTATGAATAATAAAAATAATTGAAAATGAAATATTTTCAATTTTAGCCAAGTAACAATCCCTTTAAAATCTCTTAGTGTTATATTTTCATAAAAGGTCAATATTAAATTAACATTATCCACTATTATTCAATATCCATTATTGGACGTAAGCCATCTATGCAGGAGATTTTTCTGGGAAATAATCGCATTACAAAAAGTTTAAAATTATGTTTACCTTTAAAATATACAAATACATGAAAGGAATATACTCAAAACTCTTTTTGTGCGACTTTTTTTGTGCAATTTCGAAGTTATGCGTTTTTTTAAAATATTTTTTTATTACATAAAGTGTACGTATCGTGATATTTTGGATAAAATAGGAAATAAATCATCAACACTAACAGAAATTTGGAAAAAAAATTGAGACTGTAAATTATATTGCATCTGCTATCGTTGAATTATGACTTGGCTCTTTATTCTGGTTTAGATTTTTGAAAAAACTGATTTCGTTTTTTTGTATTTTTCCAATGTTTTGACTTTAAAAAAAAATTCTCTAAAGGAATTTCCAAAATTTCAGCTATTTACAGAGTTATAGTTATTTTAGTGACACGACAATTTGACATAATGAAATATTTTAATGCGTTTTTCTCAAAACTACTTTTTTCAACACGGTTGACATCATATCTCAAGTTTTATTTAATCAATTTACTTCAAACTGGGTACGAATCTTTTCTATATAACCCTCTATTATTCCTGCTAGATTTATGTCAACATTTATTTTTTAACTATTTAAAAAGAATATTAAAACTGACAAAATAAGGCCAAACAATAACTTAATTGATTGTTTTTAAACAGTCGCCATTTTGTAATATTTTTTTTTTTTGAGTTAGGGACTATTGTAACATCTTAACTAATTATGAATTATATTGTTAGAAAGATAAAATCTCCACAGAACAATCATGACATTAACACTGGGTGTTAAGAGAGCGATTTTGAGTCATATCAAAAATCGCAACGAAAATTATCATACAGCAATGATAGTTTATAATTAAAATAATTAATATTTCTCTAGTGGATATCTGGCATTTGAGATGCCAGATGTTAAGACATCCTTAAAATTTTACCATCGATGCAAGACGTGCTTTAAATGCTACCAAAAATGTTATTTTCTTATAAACTTTTTTATGCGATTTTGTATAGCTGTTTTGAAGTTATGCGGTTTTTAAAATTCATGGAACGCATCTTCTCTTTTTCTATATAAGTCATAGCTTTTTTGCCTTAATGGCCAACATGGGCCCAGAAAAGGTACCTGTTTCTTTCACGAAGAAACCACATATACAAAGTTTCCTCCACCTCTGGATTTTTAGCTTTCTTAAAAGATTGCCTCTTGCCTGGCACACAATCTCTGCATCATAAATCATCTTAATTTTTTACATTTTCAGATTTATAAAATCATACTAAATCTGGATCGAGATGATTGATCGATAAAATAAATACGTCTTGATGATTAGTCGATTTATGATTAGTCAGGTGGGAATATTTTTAGAATTCCATACTGAAAAATCTAAGTAAGCCTGTTGCTCATTTGGTCCAGTGACTCTATGGAAATCAGACCTACCTTCTGAATTCTGAACAAATTAATACAATCAAAGTTGTTTCAAAACTATCATAATATATCAGTAAGCAATATTTTTTCTTGACTTTTATCTTTATAAGTTTTTTATCTTAAAAAGCATGAATTTTAATCTTACATATTTAAAAAAAAATCGTTCTTGCTTTTGCTGTTTTATCATTCTATCAATTAGCTACTTATATGTCTTTTGGCATTTTAAGTTTCAATGTTTCAAAATACGTCTTTTTTGCATAAATTGTATCCAAATATAGTGTAAAATATGTAAATAAAATGATTTTCTGATTTCGGAATCGTTCGAAAGCTACAGGGTTGAATAGACTATGTTTTGTAGGGCACACTCGAGCGAATTGTATGCTGGTGGTAATTGTATTTAAATCTTTAAACGCGTTTTTCTCAAAACTGTATTTATCAAATTGATTGCCATGACTATTAAACATATTATTTTTAAATTAGATTGCCTAATTTAATATTTATGTATAAACTTTGTAAACCAGATTAATTCTGATTCATTGAGCCGTTCATTTTTAATGTTGAAGAAGTCGTGAATAACACCAAACATCAATATCTTGTATTACAAGGATTAGGATTATTAATCCTAATCGATTTTTTGATGAAGAATAGCTAAATTGCCGTGTACTTTTGAGCGACGATTTTGATCTAAGAAAACTGTAAAGTGAGTATAAAATATAAATGAATATTAGGCAAAAAACCAAAAAAGCGTCAAAAAAGGACCTTCACACCAGATGACCCGCTCAAGGATCTATAGATGATTGATTTATATCAGTTTGTTTAAAAAAAGTTTTTTGAACATTATTTATTTTTAATGTTCTTTCAATATTGGTACAATAATATCAGTCTACTTTTCAAAGAATTAATAACGGCAATTTAAAGAAAAGTTTACTTGATTAATTCTTAGTGCGTCTAATATATACATCGATTTTTGAGTATACAAGAAAAGATACAAACCAGGGTTTTTATAGCACGCGTACAAAGGTTATTTGTAAAAGACTTTTGAAGTATAAATGGATGAACGTTGAAAGCTTGATTGAATGTTGATTGTTTTATTGAAATTGTAACAGAATATTTTTTTTTTTTACAGAGCATTGGCTTTTATGTCTAGACTCCGACCATTTTGTCTGGTCAAAGTTTTAATAAACAAGAAAATTGACGTGCAATGTTTATCTTTTTCGATCTTAAAAATATCTTCCGTAAACGAGTCGATTTATCAAAATTAAATATAAAAGATTTAAATCATAAGATACTTTACATAAGAAAATATCGATTATTTAGAATCGTGAGATTCGCAGCCAAGCTTTTGATCTTTTCTGGTTTTATTACATTAACAGTTATTATATTAGACATTTCAGAGAAAATTTATATTTTAAATCTTTTAACAAATAAATAAGCCTTACAGATTTTTCAAGTGCAATTTACAATCAATTTAAATGTTCATGATGCAATCAATTGAATATGTATAAAATTAAAAACAAACAAAATATATAGCATTTAGATATACAGAATTAATTACTCAAATCGTCCCTTAAATTTTCTGGCACATTTGCAAATTTCTGAAACAATATCCATCTGATATTTCCTGTAATAATCCAGTACATAATTTCTCCAAGATGGAAATAGGATCTAAAAAAAATTGTATACAGTTATATATGATAAATCATCGTCGATATTATAAAAGAATACTTTGAAACATGAAAAGATATTCGAGACATCTATTAGATGTTTTCGAAAGGTTGATGAATTTTCTTACCAAAGCTATTACAGCAATGAAAAAACACGGATACATCAGGGTTAATATTAATTCCAGGAGCAATCGAACTGTATAGAGTGTTCCTAGTGCGCACAATGATACTGCTACAAAATCGCGTTGACCTAAAATCCAGTCGTAAGCCTTTAAAGCTAATTGCTTACACGGCGGAATTTTTTGCTAAAACAGGAAATATAATGGATTAATATTTGGAATCGATAATAATTAACACTCAAATAACCAAGTCCCAAGCTATACGACGTTTTTATCCTCAACATATAATACATAGAATTTGTGCTTTACAAACGTTTCATTATATATTTTATTGTGGCTCTTAATCTACCGAAAATAGTACATCTTCTTTGTTATATATTACTTTATTACATTTTTTACAAGCTGTTAAAGAGGTAATATTTAAGCGGGAAAATATAATAGTTAACCACAGTAGTACATCACTCAATAAGTTCGTAGGTTGACATAGAGTTTATTTTTATAAATTTTCAATTTTTATTTTTTTTAGAAAGTACCAATCCTCGAATGATACGTTTTAACATTTCATAACAATACGATGTTTAGTTCACAAGCTACAGTGGTTTTAATGATGCTACTTTTTTAATTTTTAAAACGATGGAAAAATCTGCTTATAGTTCCAGAAAACATTCTGGTCAATAGTACATTGAAGTTTAAGTCAACTTAAAGGTATCAAAATGTAATGTATTCACCATTTTGCATTGACACTAGTCCTTTAGAAAGCTTAAATTATCGCAATTGAAGAAGAAAAAGGTACTCTTTCACCAAGAAAATCTATCATGTCAAATCGTTTGCAAAAATGATAAAATTGCATGAATTGCACTTTGAATTGCTTCTCCATCCAATGTATTTTCTGGATCTGGTTTTCATTGATTACTAACTGTTTGTAGACCTAAAAAAGAATGCTCCAATAAAATAGATTTGGCTCTAACGAAATTGAAGCCTATTTTGAGATCAAACATATTTTTTTCTATAAAAAAGGCATCGAAATATTAGAAAAGCATAGGAATGGATGTATCACTCTTGAAAGATACTAAATTTGAATACAAAGGTTGAACATAAAGTCGAATGTAGCTTAGAAGTTGTTTTTTAATTAGTTATCCTACGAACTTATTGAGTGAAGTGACCTAATTCAAATATAATAGAAATGTGGAAAATCCCAACGGGCTGTACAAAATGTGTATGTATTATGCCATTAATTACTATAATGGCATTATCGTGGCATCGTGAAGTGTAATAATAGGGATAAATTAATATTATTTTTTCTGGATATAGCTCAAAAATAAAGCCAAAACCACAAGTGATTGAAAATTTAGCATTAAATATGGACCAAGATATTATGGGAAGCTTAAAGAAAATACAGATTAAAGAGCATATCCACTCGCTTAAATCACATTTTGCAAAGCATACGAGAAGAAATACGACAGAAATAATTTATAGAAATAAGTATAACAATAGAAAAATACCTCCGACATTGCTTCTGAATTCTCCATAAACTCTGATTGATTTTGCTCTTTGTTAAAATAAAAAATCAAGGAACAAATGAATTTAAATTAATATTCAAAATGCATTTCGTTTGCTTTTTGAACTGTGCTTTTTTAACAAAAGGACAAAAAATATACCTCTAAATTTAAATACGTAATAGTAAAATATGTGTGGCAATGTGTGGCAATTCAAAGTTATGCGCAATTTTAAAATAATGCTGATGCAAAATAATTCCGAATGTTAAGTCCTGAATTGTTGCATAATTTATTATTTTTTATAAAAGTTGTCATCAAAATAAATTTGATCTTCCCCCGTTCACGGGAGGCTCGAAAAGTGCAATTTTGCAATTGCCAGGTTATAGCAATTCATAGTACACAACACCATTTTGGTCCCACCACAACATGACTTTCGAACCATGAATAAACAGCTTATAGCGATGATAGTTTATAATTAAAATAATTAGTATTTCTGTAGTCGATGTCTGACATTTGAGATGCCAGATGTCAGATATCCTTAAAATTTTACCAATGATGCAAGACTACAAGAAATTTTACCAATCCTTTTAGTGTTACCATACGTGTTATTTTTTAATTGCCTTATTGTTTCTCTGTTTTTTATTAATTTTTTTAATGCGATCTTGGATATATTTTATATAGCTGTTTCAAAGTTATGCGGTTTTTAAAATCCATGGAAGACATCTACACTTTTTCTATGGAAGTCATAGCTTTTTTTGTGCGATTTTCCGCGGAACGCATCTACCGCACAAAAAAAGTTTTAAATGTATATCATTATCAAAATTCGAAGGTCGTTTCATCCTCGATTCATCCCTAAATGTCTGATTTAAATTACTGAAACCATCCAGCATCTGCGGACTGTTATCACTTCACCATACACATCTTTGAATATTTTACTGGTTTTTATGGCATTCCAACCCAAATTTAAAAATCGCAGCATACAATATCGAATTTGGACATTGTTAGTTTTGGGTCTAGATATTTTACCCTTAACAATAAAAAAAAAAAAATCTACAAAAATAGACATTTCCGTCGTTGTGTTCGGACACAAACTAAGCTCAAAATACGCGAATATTTTTTGATTCTTCTAATATTTATATCAAGATCTTTGAAAAATATTTCGCATACAATGTTTGTTTAAATATCAAATTTATATTCTATTATTTTGATATTCATAATAATCTTTTGTATTAAAAAAAAGCAGTCTAATGCATTTGCAAGTATTTATATTTCAGATTCACAAAAATGATGCGATTACTTTTCATCTTTGTCTTTTCTTTGTCATTTGCTGATTCTGCAATTACCAGAGTGTATCCCAGCAAAAGGTATTATGTCAGTGGTAAGATTAATTCATATTATTCAAGATCGAATAATTGACTCGTGGACTCTTTTATAGAAGTTCGGGTTTAAATCCAGATTGTTGTAAAAAATCAGATGATTAATGATCAAGGAAACCTTTGTACATGAAACAATATTCAAATAATTATATCTAAATTTAACCATAATTGATTGACAATAGGATTTTCTACGGAAATCGTTTATTTCAATGTGACATTAATTGTTTATTTCTTCTTCATTTATTCAAGTTCAAAGATCAAGGCCCAAAAACAATTTCTCCATAAATGTACAAAATATAAATGTCCAACAAAGTATTGTGCACATTCATAACTATTACAGACAAATGGTACAACCTCCAGCTGCAAATATGCTAAAAATGGTAAGACATTTTTTTTTCTTAAAATCGTTTTATTTTTTTTAAATTTGCGATTAAAATGTATTTTGAACAGAGTTGGGACAAAGAAGCCGCTAAAACTGCTCAAGCCTGGGCAAATCGTTGCATTTATATGCAGCATGACCCACCAAGAAATCGCTACGTACAAAACTATGGAAATTGTGGGCAAAATATATGTGTATCATCTCGCAGTATATCATGGTATTGATAAAATATATAATTCATTTATTAAAATCGTCAAAAAAATATTATTTCGTACTTAAAATGCCTTCTACGAACGATGTGGCAATGCTATTTTAGATGCAACAGATTCAATTTATCACGTCACTGAAACTCTTGTTTCTAACCATCAAATTTGTTTTAAAATATTTCCATAGGATCGCATACAGATGACGAAATATCACGCTACATTTATTTCGGTTCCGAAACGCCGAAATTTGCGAACTTATGATGGAAATGCCGTCAAATCTTAATGCAAATAATATTTTTTAAATTGATTTATTTCCAGGGAAATGGCATCGAAATATTGGTTTGCTGAATACAAAAACTTTACATATGGATCCTCAAGAAATAATTTAGATGTGGTGGGACACTATACTCAAATGGTTTGGGCTACATCTCATAAAGTTGGATGCGGAATTGCTTGGTGTCCTTATGGAGGACCAACTGGATCTTTCTATAATTACGTATGCAACTATTGTCCTACGTAAGTGCAAATATTTTTTTTGCCTGGATGCAACCACATGTTATTTTATAATAGATTTACATTGCATATCACTAACAATCTTTCAATATATAATGGTCTTGATAATTTTCAGAGGTAATTATCCTCACAAATTAGGTGTCCCATACAAAGCAGGACCGGCATGCAGTCGTTGTACACTAGCATGTGATGGTGGACTCTGCACAAATTACTGTCCATATGCAGATAGATGGAGTAGCTGCAAACGACTAATGAAAATATTCGGCGAACCTTGGGTTTGTGCGTCTTTTACTTACGATGGTTTAAAACGACAACAATCATGTGCAGCAACGTGCTTCTGTAAGCGTCATATTCACGAATGGCGTTAATATGTTTTATATTAAATACAAATATATTGATAATTAAGATTACCTAATGCTGATCAATATATCAGTAAAAGAAATTTGTACTAATATTTCATGCTATTTAATAAACGCAATGTTTGTCATGTTACATTTTTGGTGAATATCTCGATTGTATTTAGGTTGTAATTGAAGTACAAGGAGTATATATAACACATCCGGTTTAAAGTTCTCACAGCACGTTTAAGTGGCTTTACATTGTTTTCTTGGAAAAAAACTAAATAATTTTGCTGTAGTTTGTTACAGGTCAAGCGTCCGAATTGCGATAGAAGGTAAACGAATGCAATTACTCAGTCAGCTAACGTTCTCGCTTCGAGATTATTGACCTATGCTAATCAAAACTACCAGAAAAATACGAAAACTGAATATAAAACACGGCATACATACGAGGAATTTCTTGCGAATAATATAAGCATTATCTCATTTTTTTATCTTCAAATTTCAAATCAATAAGACATAATGGTAATCTAAAAAAAATCATTCAAGAAAACGTTTAATTTGTATTTATTGATTGGACATAGTTATCTATTTAAACTGCTTTTGAAGAAGAAAAATCATTGAAAAATGTTTGATTATTTTTTAATGAGATGTCTTGATATAATAGATTGTCCAGGTAGGAATGTCGTTTTTTAAATGAAAGAGTTAAATTCAAACCAAAACTACAATAATTGTGAACAATAAATCTTCTTCGTTAGGGTTTGACCATATGGAAAGACTTTATGGTAGATTATCCCTTTGGAGTCCTATTTTTTTCAAGTGTATTTGAATACTTTTCCGATTTGACAATACGTATTGTCACTTAGTGTCCTGTAGAAGCGACTTGCAAGAAAACGAAACGCTTGATTTTGACAAATAATACTAATGTCGAATTTACACTGTTTAATGATTGATGATTGGTTAGTTAACGTATTATTTTCCATTTCTGCTTCTGCGTATAAATCCGTTATTTGTTCATAGAAATTTGACAATAAATATAATATAAATAATTAATTGAAGGTATAATATTAAGACCTAAAAGATTATAATTTATTAAACGAAAGGATATTGACTTGATGCAAAAAAAAAACATGATAATGATTTAAGACTACACGCTGAAATTTGGGTCGATAACATAATTATATGAAGTCTTGATTTAGCAGAACAATTAAGAAGATGAGCAGAGTAAAGATTAAAATATTATTAGATGAATATCATTAAAAAAATCTACATAAGAACGCTAATTGTCACATATTATATCAACGCAAAAATCAATCTCTTTTGCGTAAGGAATGTATGAAACCGAAAATAACGAAATGACAAATTTCGTTTATATTTTTGGGTTTAGTTCCAGTTAAAAGTCCTATTTTTTTTTAAATTTAAAATAGTGACAAGAAAACTTAGAGTTGCTCAGTGAGAATTTGACATGTTTTTTTCAATATTTTTTGATAAGTTGTTGGTAAAACTTTGGTCTATTATAATGTCCAGAATGGAGTTCATACAACGAAAACAAAATAAAATCCACAAGTAATAATTGAAATTGGTAAATCTGCTGAAACAGTTTTTGCAGCTGTTTCCTGAGATGAAGAAGGACTGATTTTTAACTTTATTGCGAAACGAAGAAAATCAGCGATTTTTATTTGAAAGTAGACCAAATAAATTTAATAACTGCGAATAACGTTTAAATGAGAATAGTTATTAACCCAAATATTGAAACGAAAGTAGTATTGAGCCAAAATAACAGAAAACAATGCTTTATAGCATCACTAATGCCATGGAATGTTTCTATAAGAAAAATACAATACAGACATTAAAGAAAATACAATTTATTTTAAACTGTAGAAGAGCTCAAATGTTGCAACCTTAAAGAAAATGTGCGAATCGTTGTTTAGGGTTGGTGACGCTGTTTATTTTGAACAAATTTATTTATCTCAATATATTAAGAATCATTTTTATATTTAAGAAGATTCGTATTTACATTCTATCAGAACAACGATCCGTCAATTAATTATTATCCTTGGATAGCTCCTTTATAATTATAATTAACCGATAGTATTCAATATTGTGTTTTGGTAATTAAACTTGATTTCCATCTGGAATTTAAAAGATGAAATTGAATAATGGAATAGAAGTAAGACAATTTTACCAATCAATTGATTGATTATTAATATAATAATAACCGCGATAATACATTTATTTACAATATATCGATAAGCATATTGTGAGTTTATTATATTAAATAGTTAATTTTTAGTTGGTAATGGCTCTACTTTTTGTTGGATAATGGTGATTTTAAGATTTTTTTAATTTTAGAAACATTTATTAACATTGGGAAGATGACAATTTTCATAAAAGGATATTTGTTCGTGTAATAGAATTTTCTTCTCTGTGCCTTGTTTAAAAGTTGCTGCTCGATTTTTTATCGAATTCATATCCTCTGTTCCTCTATGATTGTTTGCATTTCTACAGCAAAAAGAAGTATAGTTTAGAATTAATATAGATGGCATGATGATAATAACCTGACCCAAATGTATATTCGACCATTGACCCTATAGTATCAACATATAGCGGAGACACACAAGAATGGTTCGATTTCCGCCAAACACTATTAATGAAATATCTCCCTCGTCAATAATCAACCATCAATCATCTTCATTACAATGTCCTTCGTCGAAGCCCATAAGCACCACTCGTCGTGTCTTGAAAGCATCAGTTCAGCGAAGCGCATCTTCTCGTTCGTCTATAACACTCGAAACCGCAATTAAATGCTACTTAATGGAAGAAATTATTTAACATCTTTCTTAATTTTGTCTTCTGTTGAGTAATCACACGTGAAACAGATTGTCGGCTATTACCAACATCCGTTCCAATAATGAAAATAAAATTTTCGCCTGCACGCGTCTGTTTTATATTCAAAAAAGAACTACATGTACACGACACGCTCGGCTTATCCTGATGTAAGTTTTGTCCTTCATTTTTTCGTGTTTGGTTATATTTATTTACCAAATTATACCCAAGCAAGAACGACATTCATTATATCATATAATGCAGGCAATATTTTTTCTAAAAAATCACAGCGTAAATAATTCGTATGTCATAAAGGATGCGACCATATGTTTTCTTTACGTAACAAGATAATTTAATTTTATATGATTTTTTAATAGAATCATCTTATTTTTTTCGACATACTTGATGATGCACTTTATAAACTTATACAAATAATTTAAATTGAGTGAAATATGTATTTCTCATCGATACTCGTCGGGATTAATGAAAAACAATATGTAAGTAGAACCCAAAATGGTTTTCGTTTTATTGCTTGACAATTTTTTGATATTAATTGCACTTAGGCTGCTGCACTTTTAAATCGTGTTTTATGCTCTTTCGATGACTATACTCATCAAAGATAAATTGTGATGTTTAAAATTCAAATTTAATAACCCAATTTACATTGGATTGATTTTCGTCGAGTGAAGATTTTTTTCAAAATTTAATGCTTTATCATTTTTTCAAAAAAGAGACTGCGACGCGAGCTACTACAATTATTTGCGATGTACTGGAAGATACTTTAAGTATTCGCAAATGTCAAAATTGGTTTCAGATAAATCGATCTGGAAATTTTGATTTATAAAATAGTCCTGGAAGTGAAAGACTGCGTAAGGTGGATGCCACCATACTGACTGCTAAAATCGAATGTAATCCAACACCAACTATTGGAAAAATATCAGCCAATCTCAGATACTCATGTTCGAGTATTTAAAGACGTCTGAAAAAAATTGGAAGATGGGGAGACAAGAAAAATGGGCGAGAACAGTAACAACAAGAATATAGAAACCTTGATATTCGTTTACCAAAACACAAAGTATATATTTTGGAGTATATAAATATTATTATGTATTTTCATTACGCCTAACATAAATCACAGACGAATGTTAATTTTCAATCATTAAATTTATATATATATATATATTGATCGATCGAGAGAGGTGATAATTGACTGATGATGTTTATGTTGATGGCAATATATAAAGATATATGTGATATTAAAGATTTAGCTAATGATCAAAATGATTAATCAAGTAGAAATTTGCTATATTAAATCATTAGATAAGTTTTATTTAAAATGTAAATCTCGATATAACGATAAGATAAAATTGGCTGTGAATAAAGTGTATAGTGTGTTTTTAAATTTGATTTTTTTTAGATATTCTCAACTAATGCCAAATATATGATTATTATTTCCGAGAGTAAAATACAATAGAACCTCAATTATCCGGACTAATTGGGGATGAAAGTGGAGATGAAAGGGGAGAGTATGAATAATTTTTATTTGTTTAGATTCCAGATTATCGATTTTGGCTTTAAGCTAGATTTCTTTTAGAAGCTGCCAAATCGCGAATACGCTTAAGATTCCATTTCATTATGAGATTTAAACACTGAAAAGCTTCAGAATACATAGAGCTAATATCTCCCCCTCGTCAATCTCTTCTACGACTTCTCGACCTTGTTCTTCTTAAGCAGATATTTCTTTAATTATTTCTGCATTATTAAAAATTTGGAATTCAGGAGCGTTTGTATGCGGTTTAACCACTAGGTTACATCTTTTTCTTCGCATTCAGCACACATAGAAATTTGTGCTATTGCTTTGGCAATGTCTCCTATATCAGATTCTATCGCGTTGATGAAGCTTATTAAAGGTCTTTTCAAAATTTTATTTCATGATTTTTACAAAGTTGACACATCTAAAGAATTTGCTGCGATGTAGCAACAATCTTTTGAATTTATTTTGTTGTAGAAGCTGATAGCTGTTTCTTCCGAAGTGACATTTGGTAGAAGAAATTTTACCGTAAACATTTCATCAATCTGGTTTAAACTCTCTATAGATGGATGTATTGTCTGGTAATAATACTTTTTTTCCTCTTTTATCTATGGAGTTTTGATAATTTTTCACTTCTGGTATGGACTGCTTTTTATACCATCGTTTACTTCACCATTCATCCAGACTTTTTTCTGATGATCATATATTCAACCAGAAGACTTTTAATATTTTTAAATCATGTGGGGCTCTTTGATTTTCCAATGATAAACAGTGGGAGTCTGTGTCTGCCTGCTGCATTTGCACACACCATTATAGTGACACGTTCTTTACTAGTTTTGTACCCAGATGAAGTATTTTCATGTCTTGATGCTAGAGATTTGTTAGGTAGTTTTTTCCAATTTAAGCCGGTCTAATCAGCTTTGTATATAAATCTTCGTCGAATCTTTTCTTTTAAACAAATAGCTTGTATGTCAATGAATGTGTTGTCAGCAGAAAGCTGATATACCTTCAGCAAACCTATGAATTTCATGTTCCCTTATACCATGTCGTCCTTTGAATTTTTCAATCCAGCATTTAATTTTGTATTGAAAAATATTACTTTTTCGCACAATAATGGACCAGATATTGTATGTCCAGTTGATCGTCTTTGTGTGAACCACATAAAAATACACTCTTCAAGTTCTGTATTTCGAGTTTTTTTCATAACTTTTTGCTCTTAGCTTCCATCTTTTGATATTATTATTAACACATATTTAAAACAAATCATGCATAAAGCATGATTTGTTTTAAATATATGCTATTGGGGGTGATTTAAATTATCCTTTGTTTGTATGAGAATTTATATATATGTAAGAACATTTATGTGATTTTTAAAATATTGTAAATAGATGTTGCACAGGATGTGATTTACACAGTTATTTGATGTTTCTTAGAAAAAATTCTTTGAGAATACATATGCTAATCAAGTAGAAGATATCGGACACATCGGATTGCACTTCAAATATAAATCTTGAAGCAAACGAATAAATTAAAAACAAAAAAAAATAATCAGACCCGTTTGAAATCGTGGTATACCGAAACATAAAATCTTATCAGGGGTAGTCAAGCTAGCGCGACGATCACGGTCAGATGGACACCCTATATTTAAATGAGGCAAACGGATAAGTGGTTTAGGGAGTATAATGTGACTTTCTTCGTTCCGCAAACAGGTGCACAGGAAGTGACCAAGAGAACAAACAACCATCCTTTCCCGACAGTATTGTATTGTAAAATGGAGTTAACAATTCGACGAAAGTAATCTTCTTCAGATCGTGATTCATATTGAGAGTGTGGGAACGACGGACGATGCTTCGCATTGTTTGGACTTCTCGTCGGTGCGTGATGTCGATAGTCTTTAACTTGAATTCACAAGCATTTTGTACTGGAAGTGGATTTTAAGAAATCATCTAAGACATTTGAATCCAATACTATTTCGCATTCTGCATGTGAAATCGCCATATTTTGCTCAATTCACTCACAACGATGAGAACATTACATGCATTAATACCGTTAGAAATGACGCACATCCTTAATAGTATAGGAAACCGATGGTATAGTGGATTAATTCTCGGACTTCTATTATAAAGGTTTGAATTTTCACGCACCAACAATGCTGAGAAATCGAAAGTGTTAATATTTCCATCCGATCGTCTCGATCAAGATTTAATCTGATTTCCTGATTATGAAAAAACGAATGAGTGATTGATTTACAAACATGCATACATCGTTTCATGCCTACAAATTCAAATTCAAAAAGTGTGACTTCTAATGCGGGGTTAATGGCGAGTTTTGGCATGCAAATCTATCAAAAATAAGAATGACGAAGTGAGAGATGAAAGGGGGAAATAGCAACTGATGCACTAATTGCCTGTTCTCTACCTCGTCCTCGAATAAGTCTTGGTCGTGTTGTGGGAAGAGTTTTATCATCATTAGAGTTGCTAGATCAGCTGCAATCGCTCTATGCCTGGAGTCAGGTCTTCTTTTTTCGCTTTTCGATTGGTTTTGACCCGAAATCTGTAACTTGTGTGAAGAAATCAGTTACTTTAGCAATCGTAGTTAAGGAATCCAATCCCAAGTCAAAATTTCGCTCCCGGGATTTCGGGATTGCATTAGATCATCCCGGGATCAGTCCCGGGTTTCCGGCATCAAGATTTTCAATAGTTTACAAGAAATTACATTGATAAATCTGATCAAAAATTACTAATAAGTCCATTTGTTTAATATAAAAAATAATTGAAGGCGAAATAACTTTATTTATCTAAGAAAAGATAAAAATACGATTCAAAAATAGATAAATAAAACACCAAAAAATGATTTAGAAAATATGTCCGAAGTTTCATTAGACATCGAATGTTTCGTCATTTAGTCTGGATCTGATTTTGGAAACCAGGCAACTTGCTCAGCCTCCACACTCGTTGGAGGTATCGTCATCAGATATTTAAATGCCAGTTCGAGTTGATGACCACGTGATCCTCCATTTTCGTATAATACAATCAATGTGACTGATAAAATTCCTTTCTGCTGAGACACGGACTAAAACTCGCAAAAATCCCGTTTTCCCGACAAATTATTTATTTCCATCGCTGCAGATTAACACTTATATGCTATAATACTTTGATGTGATTCGTAATTACATTACGGAGGAATACAAAAATTCTGAACCCCGTATCTATTATATTTCATATCGATATTCCCATTATTAGAGTCGAGGTGTAGTAAATACATCACCGGTAGGGAAAGGTTAATATAACAATTTGATGTGTACTGTATATATGTATACATAGATTAGACAGTTACTGCCCCTAGGCGTCGCCTAAGCTTGCCAATTAGTAGTTACGCCGCTTTTTTCAAGCGTCCAGATTTCGGCGAGAATGTCTCGATTTAGTAGCCTTCAACGTTTTGGTGAGGTGTACGATTTCTGTTAGATAAAAATTTCAATCCCGATTTTTTCAGGATTACGTTTACTAATCCTAGGATTTATGAGCACCTAAAACTTCCGGGATCCCGGGATTGGATTCCCTAGTCGTAGTCCAATTCTAAAGACTTCTCATATTTTTTGTTTCGCAGTTTTGTTTTTGTCTCTCACTTAACTGAACTCGTATCATCTTGGTTTTTTGGGTCTTTTAGGCACAGACATAAAAATAATATTTTGTTTGAATTATTATGCGCCATTCAACACAGTTTACAAATTTCATAAGTATAAAAAAAAATCTAGAAGAATAGTAAAGTTTCCAATAAAAACCAATAATTTTGCTCATGCTAAATAATAAATTCGGCTATGAAAAATTGGTTTTGTGCCTCCCCCCTTCTATAGATACCCTAATGGTAGATAAGATCAAAGTTCATGAAATAATTTTTTCATGATGAAATTGTATAAGAAGCAATCGTTGATACTTGCTCGAGAATTATCGAATCTAAAGATTTTTTAAAATTCCAACTAATCACCAATAAGCTTGAGTATATCAGCCTCTTATGGAGTAGTATTTTGAATACGATGGTCCTTGAGATACAACAAATTGTACCTGAGATGTGCGTATTTCAGTTTCTGGAACGGAAGACGTCAATGAATTCAAAGCCTACTGGTGGAAGATTCAAGGCCATCGGATATTGGCCGTAAGAAAGGACTACCACAGGCAATTTACAGGGAATAAGTACTTCCGGTAGTGCCTATCCGGTGTCCAGAGGTCTCCCCACTGAGCGACACACCTGACCTCCCCAGACTGCTCAGTCTTGCATAGTCGGGCCAAGCGAGAGCACCTGCTTTATGACCATTTACAGTGGCTCACGTGGGAATATCTTCAATGTTTTGTTTGTGTTCTTGTGGTAAACGCGTGTGGTAAGCTGTACGCATACAAAGTCGAAAAGTGAACGTGACTCTCGAACAATCGTCTGCAGTGCGTCCAAGCGACATAAAAATGGTGCTGATGATTTGACCTTAAAAATTCAGTGCATTCAGTGATTGTTTAGAATTTTCCATGAGAAATGTCATATAGGATTATTAAATAATAGTCTTATCTATGCACAATTCATAATATTGATACGTTTATCGCTTATCATAGCACTATTGGATATTTCCTATAAATTTCAAATACTTTCCTATGACCATTTAAATGATCATTCGTAACCACTGTGTATCTATGCAGTGAACAAGAAATAGCTTTAACGATTTGAACACATGCCAAATAGCCTAATAACGAATAGCTAGTGAATAAATTTATTCCATGTGTTTCAGTATATCTAGCCACAATGTATATGATCAGAGGTTTTCAACGATAGGTGCTTTACAAATAAATATGTAAAAACAATTAACTTAAATATATCAATCAATGTTTTCTTTATGATAAAAAAAAATCCATATTAACTTTTCATCAATTGATGCATTTTAATACAATTTTTAGAGATAAATCCAATGGCAAAAGTTTTGCATGGCGGTGTCGGATTGTCCAATTTGTCGGATTATAGAGTACTGCCCTCGACTCCTTGTAGTTCGGAACATTTTGGAAAGAAGTACTTGTAATCCTAAAAAATGTAAAAATTATGAAATATACATGTTACCACCATCAAACGTATTCCATGACGATTTTTGCGTATTTTAACTATCCCTTGCTAGCTACAAAATCTCCTTTATAAAACAACTTTGATTTTATGTCCAAGATAGGCCCTGGAATTGCTATATTTCTGTTTCTTCCTGAAGAAACCACATATACAAAGCTTCCTCCATCTTTGAATGTTTAATTTTCATGAAAATTTACCTCTTGCATGGCCCACAATTAATGATGGAGTCGAACTTTTAAATATTCTCGCAGTTTTTTTTGTATAATAAATTGTGGATCGTCCTACGCCATACTCTTTGCTAACTTAAAAAAAGATTCATTAAGATTTAGGCAGTCCAGAATCACACTTTTGCATTTTTTACATTGACGAAGCTTTACTGTACATATGTACTAAACTTGTATTGGAATGTCGGACTACAGGGAGGCCGGATTACCGCGGGTCTGTTATACATATATAAATATTGATATAATAAAATCCAATTAATGACAATACAATAATAATACATTTCACAAAAACAACAGTGCATTTTGTTGTACTTACTTTGCTTATAAAATTATCATGAATTAACAACCTTCTCTTGAAGTTTTAGATTCAGTTTATTTAGTTTTTCTGTAATGTAATGTTATGTCATCAAGTTGATGATATTCTGTCCTTTTTTCGTTTAATACTATTTAATTTCAGGTAACTTGTCTCTAAATCTTTTCAAAATCTTAGCCCGTCTAGTCCATCTTACATCTGTATGTAACAAATGTTCGCCATTGTCCGATTCACGTTCTTCTTCTAATAATTGAAAATCTCCATAAAGATTTACCACGAATTGAATTCATAATTTTAAAAGCAATATCCGTCGCTTGATTTGGATTTAATCTTTTTGAACATATCATCTGTTGATGTCCAACATTATTTTCAACAATCCAGTCAATTAGTTGTTATGGAAACTAGTTCATGAATGGGGAATCAAATATGATTGATATAAGACTTATATGCATTAAATATGTCTTCTTCTTTGGTTCTGTTGGAAGACTGTTAATAATTCTTCTGAAGTAGTCATTTCTTTAAAAATCAATCGAAAAAAACGCACAATTGTAGAATATCCATATAATCTGAATTGTATCTATTAATACTCTAGTAGTGTTCCAATGTTTATAATTAGAAATATGTAAAGGTCCGCGATCAACGCTCTGGCCATCCCTGGTAGAGAAAAATGTTCTTTCATTCGCTAGAAATCACAATTATATACGCTTTATAATGTACATTCGTTTTTTTATGATTGTCAAATTACTTGTTCATTGATACATGTTCCAAAATACTATAATTTTTATACAATAGCAATGACAATGTCAAAAAAAACAATGGATAATCTTGCCGTTAGTGAAAGATGTGAACCAAGAGCAGTGTAATTAATTACATAAACAATAATGGTGTGCAGCACATTACTGACAGCAGACCATTCGGCGCCCAAAGATAAGAAGCTTCCTGAAATCGAATTGCCAAAAAGAAAAACGACTTTTAGGCGTCTAGCATCGACCAGGGGATTGAACAAGCCCAGCAATAAAATTTTGGAAATCGACAATAAGATAGATACGATCGAAAGGCAAAAAGCAGGATGGGTCAGAATATATGCGGGTCCCGAACCATTTGCAGACATGAAAAGCCAATTGCTCTATCTAAATCGAGACTCCGACGTAAAAACTGTCATAAAGAAGCTATCACTGTCTGCAGATTTGACAGTCTGGATTCAATTTGGTGGCGGACAATCGAAACGACTGTCGGACGATGATTGCCCTATGAAGATACAAGATGAATTTCTGATCAAATTGGGATTTTCCGATTTATCTCGAAGATCCAGATTGGGTATTGATCCTGATTTAAGATATTTATTAAGGTTGCATGGTGGTCCTGCATCGCCATCACAACTTCCTGGAATTCCAAGATCAGCTCCTCTGCAAGTTTTGAAAGGATTGGTCTTTCCTAATTGGAAACGAAGACCGGTAGCTGTTGTTGAATCCAAACTTCTTCTATATCCAGGTAAATATTTAAATTATTTTATGTAGGCAGTGGCCTAATATTTTGATATTTTCGTAATTTTAAATTAATTTTGCTTTTAATTAATTCTAGGTTGTATGGATGGACCCCCAGAAATACTGGATATGTCAGAAGGCGAAGTTGAGCTTCAAGGGCCTCGATCCAGCAAACTTGTACTTCGAGTTACGCCAGTTCAAGTGTCAAATACATTAACTAACCCACTGTCAAAGGATCGTCATATATTTTTTGGATTCGACAACTACTGGGAACGAAATTTATGGTTCGCGTGGATTAAAGAAGTAAGTTCATTCAACATACTAAAAAATCAATCAACGTGCCTAATAATATTCGTATCATCACTCTCTGGCTATTTTAGCTCATCAAAATTTACGCTATTTTGTAATGCAACAATGAATTGCGCTCCTGCAATACGAATTGTTAAGCAATAGAAAATGCTAGTTTCTTTTGTATTCGTTTGAGAAAGTGAAATTATTACATACAGGCATAGAAGAAGTTTGTCTTGATTTCTGTTTATAATCAGATAAGTTTGTAATTTAAAATATGGTGCACTTACAATGCATATGTCTTTGAATACGTTACGTATTTGTAACGTGCGTGCAACATTTAGAAAATGGTTTTTCATCTCTAAACGCTACTGGGCAAAATTATAATTAACTAGGCCAGTTGGCTAATGGAGGGAAATATGGTATATATCAATAATTGCCACAAAATATGTATTTTGACCACTTAAGGTAAAACATGCGTATATTTATGAAATTTAAATGAATAATGAAATATATGGCTTGCTTTATGAGATAATCTCAAAATAGATTTGTCCAATGATCCAGTTAATTCATCTGCTCAACAATTGTTAGGTTCTCAAATGAAATAAAAGTCTTTAGTACAAAATGATAAGATATCTAATTAGACTATTTTAATTTTATGAATAATATTTCAGTGTATAATTAATATAAGGGATACCAAAACATTAATTTAAGAAGTTTTTATGAATTCTAATATGCTGCATCCACTAATTTGTTGTACTATATTTTTACAAATAAAGAACAATACGAGTATTATATAAACTATCATCACAGTGCAATCATGCACATTCCGATGCAGGACTAGGGTATTATCAATATCAATTCATAGAAAAGGATTACGTCCATCTCATCTTCATCACACATTAACCTTATTGTGCCCCCGAAATTAAAGGCAGCATAGTTACATTTTAGATGTTCATTCGGTTTTTTTAAAGTGAAACTTATAAAGGCGTATTAGGGCATATTGGTTTAAACGTCATGAAAATTGAAACTCCTAGCGGCAGTTGGTCGGAAAGAGAGGGAAAATCATTTGTACTCCCTCCATCTTCGTCGTACATATCGTTAGTTACGCTACGCGCATGCGTCGCGCCGCTCTTAATGTATGTGTGTCAATACGTAGCATAAAACAAGTACTAGACCTGTAGCTTGCCAATTTTACTATATATTACACAAACATACAACAGACAACTATCTGGCATCTGGACTTAATAATAGACTTTAATTTCCGAACTAAACTTGCTCCTTCCAGAACTGGCAGTAAGTTGTTCAAATTCCCTTATTCCCTGCAAATACTTGCAGCAGTCACGGTGGAGCAGGAGAATGTTCCCAGCAACACCCCCTGATTCATTGACTTCTACGCCTGGTGTGTACATTTTTATTACAAGCGTGTTTCTGCAATGGCCGTTATAAACTGGTCACAGTGCGGGCACGGTGGTACGTGGTGGGAGCCCCCAAGCTTCATCAAGCTTTAGCTAACAATTTCCATTAAAAAATGGAAAAAAAGCAATGCATAAAATCAACTTTTCGTTGGAGCTAAGAAGTTTATGAAAAAATACCTTGCCGTCTCATTGGACCCGCAATCTTCGCAGTGGCTGCCTTATGCAGTCCACCACGAGGGACGTCTCGAGTCGCGGGACAATCCGAAAGTAGGATGCGCCCGTGCGCTTCTCCTCGAAAGGCCTCGATAAGAAGGATGGGGGCATCCGCCTCTCAGTATCAATAGGGCTCCGCAGCATCGACATGGACTCGCAGTATACGACGGAAATCCTTTTAACCTCTGTAGAGGGGGCTGCTCTCTTCTTCTTCGGCCTTTCATCAGACAAACACCAAAAAGGAGAGAGTGCAACAATTTAAACATTGAGAACTTTTAATAATCAAATTTATTTACCACGATGATACGGTGACGATCACGAGGCAGACGCTTACAGATTCGATGCAGAATGAAGCGCGAAATTAAACCATGATGTTAGAAAATGAAGTTTGCATGTTAGCAATACACTATTCGCGCACAACATCCGACGAGCGCAAAACCTTAACAACATTAAAATCGATCCGCTTTAACGACCGAAATCAATATTTAACAAAAATTAAAATTATTTTTGCAAAAATAAACGTGCCATATTTCCACGCTACAACGCTTTTTATAATAATTTTTTACTTCAAAAATAAAATTAAAGTGCGAGCTCTATCGATCAATTTGTAAAGCTCTCATTTTTAAAATTACTGCTCATCATTTTTTCAAACCATTATTAAAAAAATATATTTTTATTTTTTAAATACGAATAAATTTAATTTTACTGGCAATTATTAACAAATATAAATTATTGTGAATAGTTTTAAGCATTTGATATATTTAGATTCTTAAAAAAATGTTTTTATAATTTTAGTCGGAAAACTCGTCGCTAGATGGCTTTGTTTATTTTCCTGGTTTGTTCCGCTTTATTTTCAATTATCGTTATGCGGAAACACGCACTTTGCAATAAGTTGAAGGTCACTCTATTTATTTTATGATCCTTTGTTTTTATTGTTATAAATTGTCCTTTTTTCAAACTTTTCTTATGTCGCTTTTTTGTTTTGAAATGTAAATTTGCGTACCAGTAAGCGTGTTTTTAATGATATTTTTGTTGAAAAAAATATTACATAACGATGAATAGCATTCGATCGAAAGACTTTTTTAAAAAGATAATTAATCTAGTTTGTCCTTGATTGATTTTCTTTAAAAAAAAAAACGGAAGTTTGTGATAGGATATTTAAATGTGGGTGCATTAAAATGGTTTATAAACAATTTAAAAATATATGAATATTTATCACCATTAATCAGATTATGCATATTTTAAAGGTCAAGGCCTTTCTGTCTTACTTTTATTCGTCCTAATCGATCTCATGTATTGTTCTGATTAGTCTATAAAAAGTATGATCATATTTTTATTCCATCCAGAATATGGTTATTATTTTGTTAATTGGTCCCAAATAATCGTAAATTCAATTATTTGAGTCCTATGTCCTAATTGTCACTGTTGTATTTGACGTTATATTTTTTAAAATCTGTATTCGTAATAACATAAAATAACTATTTTGTATTTTGCAATATATTTTTGATCTAAATAAATCATAATTTAATGCAATTGGCTTAAAGAAAATTTCTTCTGAACTTCCAAAGTCACATAAAATGTGCAAACGAATGAGAAATGTCAACTTTTAAATTTTCTAAATAAAAAACTAATAACTATTTTGAGTTTAGTTTCCATTGATATCCTATATGTCAAACAAATCATTCAATAAGTCCTTAAATTTTAAGAGGTAGGAATTTATTATTATTAGTAGTATTTTAGTAGGAATTGACACTAAAATAAGCAGAAGAATTTGACACGATTATTTCTTCCCGAGTCTCCCTACAACTTACAACGAATAAACTTTCTAAATGATTGAACAAAAAAAAAAACCAATAATATCTGATTAATTTAATAAATAATCAAATTAATGAATATTGAAAAAAGCATAGTCTTATCATATGGAAATTACACAACTTTGAAATACCTCTTACTCAGATGTATAAATATTAATAAATTACCGCAGATTTAAAGTACAATTTTATTGTGGTATAAAATACGCTAGGTTTTGTGGTTGCAAAATTTTCTTGGCGCTTTGTATTGTATTTTGGACCCTATTTTATTTCAATATTTTAATTTTAATACGATAAAGAAATACTCTGATAAGAGCTTGTTTTTTACATACTTTAGACTCTAAAATGTTAAGCCTCATACTTAAAAATATGATCTAAAAATGAGATCAACAATTCAACTCAGTTATCAAATTCAATGACCATGAAGATGGGGTTAATAATGTGTAATGTTTCGATATGATTGTTCAAACCGTTCACAAATACATTATAACTCAGTCAATAACTTTGACATATATTTGGGCTTGTTAAATCACTTAAGTGGTGTTCGAGCAATTTAAAATAATGGTCAATCGAACAGGGGAGTATCTGTTTTATCTATTATTTAAATTAAAAAAATATTTTAGAATCGTATGTATAATAATGCCAAAAATATGGTTCTTTAAATGAGTTAATCACATAGCTGAAAGTAATGCAAATTTATGATATAGATATTTAATTATGAGATAATATGGATTGTCAATATATGCAAAGTGCAAGTAACGTACACTTAACCGCGTAGTTCCGCGGAAAATCACACAAAAAATTACTTATATATATAGAAAAAGTGAAATTAAGTTCTATGCATTTTAAAAACCGCACAACTTTGAGGCAGCTATATAAAATATATACAAAATCGCATAAAAAAAGTTAATATAAAACAGGAAAATAATAAGACAAATATTTTTTGTGACATTTAAAGGACGTCTTGCATCATTCGTAAATTTATAAGGATGTCTGACATCTAGCATCTCAAATACCAGACATCCACTAGGGAAATACTAATTATTTTAATTATAAACTATCATCGCTGTATGATCATTTTCGTTGCGATTTTCGATATGATTCAAAATCGCTCTCTTCTTCGGAAGAAATAGTATAGCCAGTGTCAATGTCATCATTGTAGATATTGTCATAGTGTATATTTTCTCTCTTCAACAATATAATTCATAATTAGCAAAGAAGTCACTATAGTCCTTAACTCGAAAATAATAAATCACAAAATGGCGACTGTTGTTGAGTTGTGGTCGTAATTTAAGGATAGCAGATGCAATATGATTTACACAATCCGAAATTATATTTTTTTCCTAAATTTCGTTTAGTGTTGATGATTTATTTCCTATTTTATCCAAAATATCTCGATACGTGCTCTTTATGAAATTAAAAAAAAGATAAAACTGCTTTAAAAAAACCCGCATAACTTCGAAATCGCACAAAAAGAGGTTTGAGTTTATATGCAAGTAACTACATTTTAATAAAATTTACCGATCTCAATTCAATATATAGATCGACCTAATCGAATAATTATTTCTGGCATGTATGCTCAATGATTTATTTAGTAGATACGTATAGTTATGTAGTCTTATGATATAAGAGATTATACTAATAATGAAAGGTTTAAAATTTTAGTGAACACATTTTATCGTGGATGGAACCTCTTAACGTTGTGATTTTTGTTACTTTTCATATATTAAACAACAACAATGTTGGAATTTGAAATTCATACATATATACCTTATAAAATTGTCAAACTAAGTGTTATTCATTCAAAACATCTTTCGTTTTTGTTGGAAAATCGCCTTCAAACTTTATACCTACTATTTTAATGAATTGAATACAAGGAGGCTATGTTTTTAAAAAAATATTTTTACCGGCAATAATCCAATTGAATACATGGCCATGGTTTTGACAATAAATATAATTGATGATCTAATGATTCTTATGAATATTTTTTATAGTTTTGTGTATGTAGTTTTATTGTATTCCCTTCTATGGGACCATTGCTTAGCATTTTGAAATGGTTTTCATAGGCTTTATATGTTTTTAAAAATGTAGTTAATAGCCACACTTCCTGTAGCTTCAAATCCAAAATTAATTATGATTCCAATCCCTAAATCATGAGATTATCTTTAGTTATTTCCCATTGATTAAGCTTTAATTTATAAGATTTAATAATACAAAGTCTTCATTGAACAATATGTCACGGAAAGATCTTGCATTTTTCTTCTCCCGTGATAACATCTGGCGACATTAATTATGGACTGTTATTTAATTCGCATTTCGCGTTTTGATCGGGTTCGAAAGTGTTTGATTGCATATAGACAATTGAATTTCTCACACTGTGAAAATTACACAATTGACAATAGCATTCATAAATCACCTAAGACAAGAATACTCCCGGTTAGTGACACCAAATTACCTGTTATATTTGTCACAGAGTTGTAGTTTTTGCTTAGTTGTCGTTGATCATCTCTGCGACATTCACCTTTATGTGCACGAGTTGGACTGTCTTCCTGTGTGGTTTAAAATCATCTTTATACGAAGTGAAATGTGATTGACTTGAATATGAATTCATTCATATTTATCAAAAGAAAAGTATCACGAAATTCGCATTTTGATGAATTCGCAAAGTACGTAGATAATTAATATCATTTGTGATCCGACAGTGAAGCATCTATGTTCCGTTTGTCATAAAATTTAAAGCGAATCAATTCGTTTTCGGTCAGAAATTTGATAAGTGTTTGACGGGTGTCTAATTGAAGATTTTGTTGAATGTCTGGCTTAATGTGTTCGCTTACAATTATAGATTTAAATACGTGAATTTTTAGAAAATCTCTCTGTAAAATAAAACAAGAATATGACGTGTAATTAATAGATATTCATCTGTTACGTTCATCGTAAAAACCATCGCTAACAACATAAAACATGTGATTCAAACACTGAAATGGTGCAAGGATAAAAATGTAGTGCTCTGAACAAACGGAGAGAGTGTAAAAACGATTTATGGTTTCTAGACGAAAGTGATCGAACATCATAGATGATGCATAAGAAACGTTCCAATCTTGCACAATAAAAATGCTTTGTATGCAAATGATCCGTTTTTGCGGCGTTCCTCCGCAAGATGTGTTATCGAGACCGTTGAATCGTGAATTCGAAAACATTGTTCTGAAGATGAAGGAAAAACAAGTCAATTAAAATGATGCATCGAGCACCATCGGTGATTCCACAGCCAACTCCATAATTTCTCAACGCTCAGTGATGTTGTTAAATGTGTGTACCGTAGAGCATGTGAAGATGAAGTCGCGTGTGACGTTCCGTGAGTCTGACGACCTCAGCATTACATCAGGGTTTGAACAAGATTCACTTGAACCTGTGTCAGCCATAAAAGAGGTATACTAAACAATGAAAGAAGCCATTTCAATGTCTTTATGCTAAGAGAAGAACCGCGTAAATCAAGGCCATACAGAGATAAATTGAGTAATAAATTCGCAGTTATTATTTATATATTTATATTTATTACTATTAACTATTTAAAATCAATCCATTTGACAATACAATTCAAAGTTTGATAAGAGAAGTAGTACATTTTAAGTCTTCAAATCCAATTTCTTATTAAAAAAATCCTATAAAAGTTTTTTTTTAAATGTTCATTTTCATCTTTAATTGTTAAAAATTGAAAATTTTCAGCAATTGCAGATGGAATTATTGCACATTTTTTGACGAAATTTTCATATCAACCTACCAAACGAAAAGTTGAACATTTCCAAATTCACAAAATAAAAACAATGCAAAATTTTCAAGCTTTTGATCTTATCCGTATTTTAATAGTAAATTGCCTTTTATGAAAACAACAATTATATGCGCTTATTTTGAGTAAGTATGGGCTAATTATACGTGTACATGTGTAGCAAAGTCATTAAGAAACTGTATCATTATTTAAAGAATTTAGAAAATGTGTCAAAATGTCGTTTTTACCGGTTATTACTTTCATGTCATCATCTTTTGCACTCTCTCGTCCGACGTACCTTAAAACCAGACAGAAATAAAGAATTTTATTTAAGGCGTTCGAATTGTCATTATTATAAACTCTTCATTTAATTCATTGATAAAGGTATCAAAGACTTCAGACGTTATTCCTGTTTATAAATAAAATATATTCGGTTTTGAGAACATCAGCCTTCCTACCGGAGTCTTTTTATGTCAATAGCATATCAAAATACTAAGGGGATTCGTCATTTTATGCTTTTCCACTTTAAAATGAGTTGTAATGCGATACAGACATCTAGGAAAATTTGTAGCGTTTACGGCAAAATTCTTAAAGTCAACAAGTGTCAACGATGGTTTCGAAGATTCTCAAGTGGCAATTTTAGCCTAGTTGATGACCACCGAAGTGGAAGACTTGCACACGATTGGCAAAAGTTACAGATAGGGCGTTTGGATTCCTCACCAATTGTCCGACACAAATAGGGATCAACAACGAAGTAGCTGCATCGCTTATAACTAGACACCTTAACGAGCAATTTCTACACCGGATTATAACTTGTGATGAAAAATGGATATTATATGACAATGTTAAAATAACTAAGCAGTAGTTTTTAATTAATCAACTGGCTGTACCAACTCCTAAACCTTCTTTGACTATAAAAAGGTCCTCTTGAGCATATGGTGGGATTGTGGTGGGATAATACACTTTGAATTTCTAAAACTAGGAGAAACTATCAATGCACAAATTTATTGCTCACAATTAGATAGAGTAAATGCAAAGTTATTAGAAAAACATACAAATTACGTCAACCAAAAAGGATATTGCATCATGATAATGCCAGACCCCATGCAAATAAAGTAACTCTGGAAAAAAATAGGGAATTCATTTAGGAACTGCTATCTCATCCACCATATTCGCCAGATATTGCACCGTCTGATTATTATGTATTCAAAGTTCTAGGCACTCCATTGAAAATAAGACGTTTTGAAATGTAAATGAAGTTGAAATTCACTTAAATAACTATTTTTCGTCAAAATCAGCCTCTTTTTATAAAAGAAAGATTGAAACTTTACCTGAAATATGACAAATATTTATAAATAGTAATGGAAATTATATAATTGATTGAATAATTAAAATAAAATCGTAACAATTTTTTTTTTCGTTTTAATTCGAAATAATTGATTACTTATGGGTCTCCCTAATATAAATAACATAATGCTTTTGAATAAACTGGACATTTGTAAGATGACTTAAATAAGTTTTTTTAAAGCATGTTTAAAGGTTTGTCATATGCTGCTTGGGTTTGTCATATGACGACAATGGTAATGATTCTTAAAACTAATTTATATGGTAATGGTAATTGTTTGCGGTTATACTTAATTTAGTTTTCCCTAAACATAATAACAAATAAGTTATATTTCAATGCTTATATTGAACGAAACTCCCAAATAAATAAACTAAATGTGGTCCATAAATAACACTTCAATCTTAAATATCTGGAAATAGAACATCATTAAAATAATTGAGTGTATATCATTGTGCTGTAAAAACTTAGTAAAAATGTCCATCAATATGGAATTTTATGGAAAATAACTATTATACATATCTAGTCTAGAATTTAAACAAATATAAAAATGAAATAATGTCTTAAATTCATAACATTGTGTCGTTTATAAGATTTTCGTAATATTCAGGTCAAAAGAGTCGGGGGCCGAATTAAAATCTTTTTAGAGCCAAATTTGACTCGCGAGTCGTGGTTTATGGATCGCTGATCTATTATAGTGTCTTAAAATATTTGTTTTTTTCAGGCCACGCAGTTAAAATCCAATCTCAAAAAGCTTGACATTACGAGGGCTGGATTTCAACAACTCCCTGATGATTATTTGTTCCATCAAGATCTCGAAGAATTCCATGCCGGCTTCAATGAACTCCGCAAAGCCAATTTTGACTCTTTGGCTTCGGCGAAAAACCTGCATACCCTACAATTGCACTACAACCGCTTAAATATGTTTCCTAACGAACTGCTCGAATTGAAGAATTTGAAGATCCTCAATCTGTCCGACAATGACATTGAAGTTCTTCCTGATGAGATTTCACGCCTGAAATGGTGAGTACTTTTAACATGTGAAATTTCTTCATCACTGAGCACGGTCAATAGTCAGGATGTTTATCATTAATGCTCTTTTTACTATTATTCCACGCATACTGTTTTAAGCAGTGAACGTCATCCGGATGGCGTACCACCTTGGAATGACACGGTTATTCTTGGAGGAAGCTATCGTCTTTTCAAGTAATTTTTTCCCAATGATACACCTCCAAAATACGAAAAATTGGGCGTCTACAATGCCTCATAAATACGCTATAACAATAAAATTATTAATTCAGACTATAGCTTGTTATGTGGAATAAATGAATTGAAAGGATACAATGGATAACACTGTTGAGAGATAATTTGAAAGTAGTTTGTATCTAATTTCTGAATCCATTGCCAATTTGCGCTTATTTTGGCTGCACACGTATGACTGAGAATAAAATCATTTTTATCGTAATCACGTACTATTCCAAATAAAAAAGCAAAAAGTGAAGACTGTGGTGCTATATGCAATCGTATCTAGAAGCAGAAGATTTAGTCGCTTACACGATGCTATATGTATAATAATTTCCGCTGTGTTTTCTACGCTCTGCTGGCGAAGCGAGACCTTCCCCTTGTGTGATGATGATGAGGCCCAAGAAGTACGCCAACGCCAAGATTGGTCAATCGATTTTATCTTCCATGGATAATTGAAATTTGTTTCGAGACCATCATACACTGTTTCCCAAAAGAATCATTTTCTAGGTCGTCGGGTCTTGCCCGCTTTAAGTCGAATAGTGAAATTTTCCAATGATCCATATATACTGAATAAACCAAAGTGTTTCGTTTGTAAGCAGTTCAGCGGTTAAGCGGTCAAATCGGCAACCCGATTCTATTGGGTTCAAACCCACATGTGACTGGCGAGACCACATTTTTAAAAATATACACGCTATGAAAACCCATGTTAAGTGGTTAGTAATAGTCTCATAACAATTTGTTCATTCTTATTTACTTTTTAATGAACAAGAACATTTATCTTGATTTGGTACGAATTCATCAAGTAACTCATTTTAGATGAAAAATCCAAATGTTATCATCATTCATTTTGTAATATTATACCGATTTCAACAGCTAAAACCTTTGCTCTCTTACATCATGTTGTTCCTGTTGTGAAATATTGCGGAAAAAAGACATATAATTAATATGAACATAATTATGTTTCGCAGTCCTTAAGCTGGTCAATTTTTATTATTTTATAGTTGATCTCCTAAATGTTCCATTCTAAAATTTATTATAAAACATATGGAGATTGTTTTTAACAACATCGATAGCTTAAAAATATAATTAAAGAGCGGTCTTAGGCAGGTACTGCAGCTCAAAGTATGATTTGATCATATGCTTGCTTTCTAATAGCTATTCACGGCTCCAAATCCTTGATGGATTTTCTATTTATCGACAAAATACCAACTCGCATATACTTTCATATTTTTTACCTGAGTCTTGTGAACGATATAGCAAACTAATGATTATTTAAAACTCAGTCTTTATAGCATTTGGCTAAATGAAGGGTTATAATCACATTAGCTATGATACAGCAATGTCATTAATATTAATTCATACAAATACAAGCTTACATCATTTTACAAACTTTCATATAACATAATTGTGTTGCCTTATAATAGTTTATTTTACAACTAGTAAATCAAAATTTAAAATAAATGATTAAAAAGACAAAACCTTCCATATAGTAGAAAGATTAGCGTCAGCTAGCCTAGATTTCTGAATTGTCTTGGGATAAATTATTCACCATATGGATAAAATTTGATCTTCCTTATAAATTAAAACGTAGTTTAACAGTAAAATCTGCTGATTTTACGCGTCAACTACAATTTAACTGACTTTGGGACTTTTGTTTTCTTCCCATTCTATGTAAAATAAAATCAAAACTAACTAACGATCAATTCAACAAAATATTGTTTCCAACTAGACAATCTAAAGGATACAATTGCCAGAAAACGGCCAGAATTAGCAAACAGACGAGGCGTTATTTTTCATCACGATAACGCCAAGCCTCATGTGTCTTTGCTCGTCAGAAATAAATTATTATCATTTGACTGGGATGTTTTACCTCATCCTCCATACTTTCCGGATATTGCCCCTTCAGATTATTATTTATTTCTTTAATTAAAAAATTCTTTACGTGGTAAAAATATTAATTCAAAAAATGATATAAAAATATATCTTGATCAATATTTTGCCAACAAACCTGGGAAATTTTGGAAATAAGGCATTATGAGACTTCCGGAGAGATGGATAAAAGTAATAGAACATAATGGATCATATATTATTCAATAAATTTTGATGTAATACAAATTATTGTTTAGTTTTTTCTTAATATGAAAACGAAAGAAACTTATGGGACACCCTAATATATGTGTTGGAGCATTTTATGAGGATATTAGCTTCAGTATCATTGTGGCATATATAGTGAACAATCTTTGTGTCAGCTTCCTCGTGATATTCACAAGATAATGTGTCTTGTTGAATTTTTACAACTTTATCTCCGTCAACCTTGAATCGGAAACAATGTTCATAAACGTGAACTATTTATTATAAGGTATTAAAAAAAATTGTTCCAACTTTTAAAAAAATGACAATTTTCTGATTAGCTTCAGCAAGTTTGAACCAGTCTGGTACTATCTTAAAAAGCAGTAAAGAGTCTGGTAACACTTATAAATGATTGCTTATTTTATTAATTTATAGAAAATTCAAACTCAACGCGCACTCAGTCACCAGACTGTCATAATGATCAATGATAGTCCAGAAACACGCCAGAACACAACCTTATTAATTATCCACATATATTAGATGACCCTCAATTTATGCTGCCAGCTCGGTATATGAGTAAATAGCGATGTTATAATATTTTTTAAATGTTAGTTTATTTTTGTAAATCCAGTCACTTGTAGACTGTTCTACATGACTGTCATTTTAATAAATTAATATTTCATCACTTATTAAATATATCACCACGCTGAAAATGTTTTTCATAGTCTGGGTTATAAGTTTGAACTGAAGAGAACAGAAAAATCAATTTTATGCAATGACAATTTCTGCATTCAGTGCATATTTTTACACTTTCTTTTATGAAGACTAGGAATAGGAGTCGACTACAGTCAGAGCATGACTTGAGATGCTGAAGACGTGACCACTTTTTGAAGTGCTTTCAGCGCTAACGCTATCTTTTCGCAACTAGAACAATGATTACAAGTTGTAATTTATTACAACATTGTAACGATAATAATATATTATTTTTGTGTTTGTACAATATAAGCCATTTTAGTAGGTATAAGGTCGAGGCCGAAAAAAGTTATGAACCCCTGTTCTAATACAACCAAAAAAAGAAATATATATTTTACTCGAATTTCCGAAGCAAATGTATCCTGTGACTTTCCAATTTATATAAGTATTAGGCCTATTGCTTAAACCATTTCCTCAAACTTTCTCCGATATTCAAATACTCGTATCAGGGGCTATAATTTTCCTTATAGATCAAATGCTACGAAATGTACAAAATTATATTTTCTTTTGATGAAAAGTGATCATCTACTAAATATGAATTTAAATTTTAAGCATCTTGCTACTAAAAGCCTGATAGAAATCAAAAGTATGATAATAACAGTTGGCGTTACATCCCATGGTGTTTCTTCATCGGCGTCGGCATTTCTACCAGACGATGAACTAATTATGGTATTTTTTCGTGCAGCCATACTGTTTGCTGCATTGAAATGATGATTAGTACAGTCCATTCGTATAAAAAAATACTCAAGAAAATTAAATTATGCTCCTAAATACGTGATCATTTTTCAAAATAAATTGAATTCCACGCTAATTGGCGCTTGTGTGATTCATTAACGATTTTATGAATTTGGTCCTGAAAAATGGCACATTTCAAATGAATCAATTGGAATACAATATTTAGCATTGGATTGTTCTTCAGCGATGGTTGGCGTGTACGAAGACGATTACATTAGCCTGGCCAATGTCCGGCGGATGTGTGAGGGCCAGGTGGGGGTGGGAGGTGGTCGGTGGCACGCGCGCCACTGCACACAACAGCCTCACTGTTTATCCTAAACGCCCGCGTGCCAACGTACCAGTGCCAATTTTCCGACTGTGCACCATTGATTATTTACCAATCTAATATTGCATGTGACCGCTTTTCATTGCAAAATTTTTGAGAAACATTTTTTGATCCACGACACAATAGTTTGAAATTGTAATTGTTTTGCCGAAATGTGAATGGATACAATATCACCGAGAACGGTAAATACAAACAGTTATATCATCACTTAATACGATTAAAAATATTTTAATATGCATACGTGAAGTGAATTTAGGATTCCTGTTCATGTAACAAAAAAATGTTCTTGTGCCACGATGTCTAAATGGAAACAAAGCCTTTTGTATGAAATTGAACTTAAAAATATGAAGATAATACGATTATTACACATATAAGTCGTTTAGTTTGATTTGTGAAAGTGATACATATATATATAACATTGTTCACAAAAATGCAACAAAGCTTTATTATTTTATGCAATTGACCTGGAATTTATCCTATATGTCTTTGTATAGTTTTTTTGGATATATTTTGAACTGAATTGTTAGCAGTCTTATATATAATTTGACAATACAATGACCATAAAATTTATTTAAGAAGTATTTGACTCTAAATGATTGATGGTAAATTTAAACGCAAACGAAATCATTACTAAAAATGCGTACATTTTATAAAAAGAAAATACTTAATTCCGGATGATATTTGTGTAGATCGAATGGAAGGTTTTTAAAATGAGATCATTTTAGTATTGGATTTCATTGGAAATCTTGGGATCAATTGAAAACTAGCACGATGTATCATCATCGACGTAAATGGATTTCAATGCAGAGCCTTCATCCATATTATCATTTAAAATACTGTTTTTATAATACCACGCATCTTTATAATTATTTTATAACATCAAGAATACCTTGAAAAACTAATGAAAATTATTAGTGTGAAATTGCATTTAACAACAAAAATATTGCATATGTAAGGCCACCAGCATTTGATTTATACAACGTTCAATTAAAATATTTGCTTCAAGATTTGATAGAAACGAAGCAAAAATGTTTTAAAAAATGCAAAGAGGTTTTGCAGATAAACATAGAAAATAGAGAACAGCTAAAATATTTCGAATATTTGTGTTTGACAAAAATTTCAGCATAAAATGTTTCTTATCAAGCATTTTTGAATCGTCAATCAAAGGAAAAATCATAAAAACAATACAATAGAAAGCACATTTTGATTTGTGTACTTCTTTTCAGAAAAGATCTACTTTTATTAAGCGAATATTGGGTGTTTTATTGAATTAAAAATGTCTATTTTTGTCTTAGTTTCGCTTTATAATTTGCTGTATACTAAAAATGTCTTAGTTTCATAATGTGATGTAGCTCGAAAACGCACCAATTCTATCCGTTTTGAGGTGGAAATCGCTCTATTTTTTAAATTATAAATGGGAAAACTTCGTTGCGGACAAACGAAATGTATGAGACTGTAGTGTACTTGATTCATGAAAAACGTAATACCCAAGTGAATGCCCGTTTTCATAATAGTCGATTTATGACCCTTTCATTGCTGTATGAGAATTGTATGAATCTATTCGTTATAAATTATCATTTTAATTTCAAATTAATGATATAAATGCTTTTCAAATTATGATTTCTTAACAATTTTGGAGGCAATAAAAATGTTGACGCCTCGTTATAAACAAGTGGAAGTTCCGATATCATCTCGGAGACGCTTATCTTTTGTCGATTGGGTCCTTGATGATTCTTAATTACCCATCTCAAACCATTTCCTCGTCTTGGTTGAAAGCGAAAAATACAATTGTTTCTAATATGGAAAATTCCTGATATGTATCTTGCCGAGGTGTTGACCAATCGTCCCGGTTGAGCACTGACCGTTGCAAACTTCTTGCAACACCATCAATCCATCTTTGAAGCCTCTTCCATTGTTTTCGTACGCCATTATATCGCCCAACTGCCTAAACTCTACCTTTTCTACTTTCATTTTCTCCAATCGAGAAATTATATTGCACCAAAGGCGATAAATTTGCATGTTAACGTGCGATGTTTGGATCGAAATAATTGCCTTTTAATGAAGCTTACAAGCCTATATCGACTAATGAGTTTTAACAGTAATAATAATGGCCATATCTACTTATTTGAAAAAATACATTTATGATAAAAAAAATATTTAAAACGATTTTAAATTTAGTTTCATCAACAATCATTAATAATTTATTGATATCCTGTGTCACAAATTGTGGCTTATGATCAAACTGTTTCTAGATTTTTGCTTTAATAAGCAGCAATAGCAAATAATTAGTGTCAGTAAATTCTAAGCTATTTCTTTATTTTCAAATATTTTAGTAGAAATCCTGAAAAAAGCCTTATTTTGATTATATAAAATTAAAAATACGTTAAATATATATAATATTTTTAAATTTATGAGGTAAATACTCGTACATTCATTTTGGCATAATGCATAAATAAAACACAATAATTTAAGCAAGCCTGTCAGAGATGATCATTAAGATTACTTCCTAATATCGTGACTGACCTTCCAGCTTCAAAGCATAATTGCCTATTCATTAGTGTTGATGAAACAAAAACTTCATTAATTTGCATTAAATGTATTGAATTATCTCATGTTTGTGGATTAGTCGAAAATGCAAATAACTACTATTCCAAATGCTTTTCGATTAAGACTCACGATAATGATTTTCGCGCGAGAAAACGCATGCTTTGCGTATGATTACTATAATTTATGACGCTCTAATTTTTACGTGTTACAAAATCGACTTTCATTTTATGCAACATGAAATACTAGCCCGTTTTTTATTTAAAATACTATTTTATACACTATTTATATTCCTTGTTCAGCATGAATGCTAAAAATTATGTTTGTCTTGCTTGCAGTCTGGAAGAGCTACAAGTCAGTGGAAATGAATTATCGACTCTACCGGAGAGCTTGCAAGAGCTTACATGTCTTAAAACTTTAGAAGTTGCGAGGAATCGTCTTCAAGTAATACCGAACTTCCTGTGTAAGGACATGAGGACTTTGGGTCTTTTGGTAAGCATGTTTCGTCTTCAAAACATTCACAAATGTTCATATTCATTTGCAAACATTATAGAAAGCGGCCTTCAGCGTAAGTTCTTTTAGTCCGGAAATATTTCAAAACGTCATGTAATTAATTATTTATTTAATGTCGATGCCAACCACTAACGAATATTGCATAGTTTTATTGTGATAAATTAATAAATTGATTTCAGGATATTCATGCTGCTAGATTAGACAACAATAAGAATATAGTAAGCCAAAATGCCACATATCCCGGAAATAACCTAAATAGTGAAGAATCAAGACCACTCAGTAGGGTGAATCTGAGAGATAATCAGCTCAAAGGAAGTATCATTCTTGGAAACTATGGGGTAAATTATCAATTTTTATATTTCTTTACTAGCTTAAATTTAATGCAGATTTATTTTGGGAGATTAAAGCATCATATTTTTAACGTGTATTGACGATGTATGTGAAATATTTCATAATCACTAAAAATTCCATGATTTACAAATTTTATAATGATCTTCTTACGTTGATACTTTCGTTGTATTTCTTCAAAATAAGTATGCTTTTTTAAATCTGTAGTAAAAATAAATGTGATTTAAACTCTTGCTATGGAGCATCGCGAATATGCTAATCTTTTACGTAACTTTATTATGAAATTTATCCATTTAAATTTTCATCTCAATAAGATCTTATTAGTATATTAAATATTAGGGTGTCCCATAAGTTTCTTTCGTTTTCATATTAAGAAAAAAATAAACAGTAATTTGTATTATATCAAATTTTATTGAATAATATATGATCCATTCTGTTCTATTACCTTTCTCCATCTCTCTGGAAGTCTCATAATATTTTTTTGCCAAAATTTCTCAGGTTTGTTGCAAAATTTTGATCAAGGTACATTTTTATATCATTTTTTGAATTAAAATTTTTACCACGTAAAGAATTTTTCAATGAAAGAAATAAATAATATTCTGAAGGGGCAATATCTGGAAAGTATGGAGGATGAGATAAAACATCCCAGTCAAATGATAATAATTTATTTCTGACGAGCAAAGACACATGAGACCTGGGGTTATCGTAGTGAAAAACAACGTCTCGTCTGTTTGCTAATTCTGGCCGTTTTCTGGCAATTGCATCTTTTAGATTGTCTAGTCGGAAACAATATTGTGTTGAATTGATTTGTTCACCTTGCTGAAGTAGCTCATAATAAACTACCCCCTTCCAGTCCCACCAAATGCATAGAAAAACTTTTTTTGGATGTAGGTCAGGTTTAGCTACAGTTAAAGCTTCTGTACCTTTGGTCCAAGACCGTTTACGTTGGATATTTTCATAGAGTATCCAACTTTCATCTCCAATGAGTCTCTTCAAAAAAGGTTGGCTATTATGTGGTTGGAGAAGAAAATCGCATGTTGAAATACGCTGAAGTTTATTTGAGTCAGTCGATGGAATTTTTAACTTGTTAGCTATTTCGTGAACAGTATATCGCGGGTTTTCTTCAAACATGGCTATGATTAGATCTGTGTTCATTTGCGAAACAATCTTATGGGACAACCTAATATTATATTGTGATTATTGACCAAATTATCTTTTGGTTAATGGTACAAATCTATTAATTCAAATTTATATTTTCAGAATTTAACACAGCTCGATGTGAGTGATAACAGCATCGAAAAATTAGACCTTAGCGCTTTAGATAATTTGGAAGTTGTGCAATGTACAAAAAATCAATTACAAGAAATATCTTTGAATGGTCGAGCTCTAACATCACTCGTCGCAGATTGGAACAGTAACATATCAAAACTTTTTTTTATGTCGATGGCTTAAATGTTATTCTTAGATTATATGAGATATCGTTTTGTAGGAATTGAAAGAATGCGAGTTAAGCCCGCTCCATCAAGATTGCAACATATGGATGTGTCCCACAATAGCTTCACTACTTTACCAGATTGGCTTGGAAGTTGCCACGAACTTAGAGTGCTATTTGCTAGTCATAATAAATTGACAAGTCTTCCTGAGCATTTATTTTGTAGTGAATTGAGCTCTCTGCATACTCTTCGTCTGGGTTACAACAAGCTTCATACTCTGCCTTCAGTGCCTAGACTTCGAATACCACTGCAAGAGTTGTTTCTTCAAAACAATTGCTTGCATTCACTTCCAGCTAATTTTTTCGCAGCGTGTGATCAATTGAAAGTTTTAAATTTATCTAACAATCGTTTAACACAGCTTCCGAATGTCATAGAACCGTTGGATATGGAAAAACTATATTTGACAGCAAACTGTTTGAATGATAACGTTATGGAGACAATGCGAAGTTTTTACAGACTTAGAGTACTTCATATAGCATACAATTGTTTGACAATGTTGCCAGAACATTGCGTAGCGTCATGGTCTCAAATGGAAGAACTAGTTTTATCCGGGAACAATATACAGCATTTACCAAATAATTTAGCAGGACTTCCTCATATAAGAATATTGAGAGTTCATTCGAATCGACTACAAAGCACGCCAACGTTTGCTTATAGTTCTACATTAAAAGTATTGGATTTGGCCCATAACGAGTTGGATGTTATAAATCTCGTTTCATTAGTACCTAAGCAGTTACAATTCTTGGATATATCCTGTAATACAAAATTGAGGGTCGATCCGAAACAATTTCATATGTATAGATCTCAGAGACCTATGAGTCTCGTTGATGTATCTGGACAGAATAGAGTGACACTTCCATCACAGCCATGGCCCCATTATGAAGGAAATGAAGGCTCAATGGAACCACCATGGAAAGTCGGATTTTCAGAAACTGCTGGTAATAGAAAATATCTTTGTGTTTCTCAAATTCGATTGCCTGCATTTTGTAATATAGAAGGCTTATTTGGAATGGTCGATGGTGGTATTGATAATGAAATATCAAATATTCTTGCTAAATCCATTCCAAGAATATTGCTGGAAGAAAGAGCCGTTAAAGAAACAGCCAATGATTATATGAAATATACAATTTTGTCGACGCATAGAGAGTTGCGCGAAAAAGGACAAAGAAATGGAGCTTGTATAACGCTTTGTCATATATCAAGATCTAAATCTCAAACAGAATTGGGTTTTGCACCGACGCCTAGAAGATATATCTTAAGGATTGCGAGTGTTGGTGAAGCATCAGCAGTTTTGGTTCGTCCATCCGGTCCAGTCAAATTGACACCGAATCATATCAACCATCGTGTCGGAAATGCAGAAAGGTATCCTCATGTCGTTCCAAATCCGGAAATCGCTCAAGCGATCTTGCAAGAAAATGATGAATTCTTGATTTTAGCCAATAAAAAACTTTGGGATGTGATTGATATAGGCTCTGCCGTCGAAGAGACGCGCTCTGAAAAAAACGTTATTTTAGCAGCAAAACGTTTGCAAGATTTGGCGCAAAGCTATGGTGCTGAAGATAATCTTTCAATTATGATCATACGTTTTAATGATCCTGGGTCCGATGTAGATCAATTGATGCGTGAATTGAGGCATACAATTAAGAAGAGTAAAGCCCATACGAATTCTGTACCTCCGACTATTTGTCAATCTGGTTGTTGTTGTGAATATCAGAACAATTGCTGTCATGCTATAAATCAGATTCAATTAAAACCACATGGAAGCGATAGATCTTCTCCGAGTGGTCAAAGTGATCAGACCGCAGAAACTGTTACAGCGAGGCCTGCTCAAGCAGTTCTGGAGCAGAAGCATAATTCGAATCAAAATAATCTGAATCACTTCTTGAGTACAAACAAAATAATTCCTAGGGCACCGCAGCCGCCCTTAATTATTCAGGAAGGTATGCGAAAGATGGGCAGTGAGCGCAGAAGCTGTAGGGGTGTTGCTAAGGCCATAAGGGCGCGTATTGAAGAACAGAGAGAAAACGAAAGGGAAGACACTGATTCGGCAGTCTCCGAGGAACAGTTTAAATGTTGGGAGTATATGTTGGAACAAAATACGCAGCTTCTTTTTGATAAAGAATTGAACACTTTATCGAAAAGCTTCACGAGGAATCCCAATGCCAATTTGAGAAATTTAAGAAATTTATCTAACAGTAGTCCACAGCTCGCTATACCGCCGCCTCCACAGCCTCCCCTTTTGACACGTCATTTCGGAAGCGCTCGTTCTTATACTCCTGGATTCAGACCAGAAATGCGATTTGGTTCTGGTCGTCATTTAAACGGCGGACCGCATGCAGCATATTTTGGATCACTTCAGCGTTTGATGCCTTATAATTTAGAATATGATTTTGCTGTCATCCAAGAACGAAGCGCACAAGATTCCCTCGACCACGACGGAAGGATGCAGCAGTATTGGGGGGTCGCCACGACCGAGTTGTAATGATTTTGTAAAACTCTGTAAATATGTACCATAGAAATAAAACGATGTTTAAATACTTATTATAGTTTATTTAGACGACTAGATTCTTTTAAAATTAAAACATGTAAATGCGTCCGACAGCATTGCGTCTTCAGACACTGTTCCTAGCACATTAAGAAAATAAAACAGTGAGAACATTTTATGCAGCACTGTGCGTACAATCTTCACGGTTTTCTAAAATATCAAAATACATTTACATATACAAAAAAAATCGCGTAAAAATCAACTGTAAGATCTTTTTATTATGAATTATTTTTAAAAACTGTGAATTTATTTCGAAACGCATCGCGATTGAACTGCGTTATACAGTTGATTCACACAATTATAATAACAACATATTTTAGACACCGTGAAATATTCTTTAGATTCAGTTATAATTCTTTGGTAAATTCATTTAAACTAGAGAAAAAATATTTACAGAACATTCATTCGTACATATGGATACATGGACAAAACATTTTACGTATCGATGATTTTTTAAACTTATTAAATTAAATCTGATAATACAAAATTCATACGAACGAATTGAGGAGAGAAGTAGCGATCGTTTGGGAGACATTTGTACTTTGAAAACACTAGACAACAAATAAAATATGATATTTACATCAAGCATAATGAAATCAATGAGCGGTATACAATGAGTTAAATTTGATGTCTAGCGTAATTTATAATTATTACATACGCAAATTAGTTTAAACATTTTATTACAAAATTATATGTTTGATATGATGAAAATAAATCCAATATGATGTATTAACCCTTCTGAAATCAAATTTATTTAATGTTTTCGAAAAGTTTCAGTACCGTTATCAGATCGATGAGCACCAATGTGGGCATCTAAATTTCTTACATCCATCTTTATCATAAACCAGACTTAAATAGAAAGCAAGACGACGCCGAATTAAATAATCAATAGCTTCAATCTATCAAATTTGTAGCAATATTGCTCATTATTAACTATTTAAATGATTTACAATTTAGATCGGGATGTTTCATGGTTAATTGTTAAACAAGAACTTTGAAAGTATCTTACACAAGTAGAGATTAATTTAAAGCTAAACAGTTGAACAATTTTGATGAAAAACAAGTATTTCAGAAAATATTTCAATCAGAGAAGCGTCGGTTTTTCGCAAAGTTTTAATTTCATACATTTATTTGATTATGATATTAAGTTTTGATCATCCATCAATTGATATTTATACAAATCGTATGCATAGCCATTTCTTCATAACATCACAACCTACTGTAATTTCTATTCCTTCATATACGACCATATCTCGTTCTGCTCAATATATGTCATTATACTATGTGGCCATCTGATCATGATTTTCATGATATAAATTAGTAGCCCAAATTTCCACAAAATATCGTTGTTTTATTAAATGAAATTTGATTTTGAAGGGTAATCGAAGAACGACTTAGAGTTCGAAATGATGATATTATAAATTATTGTTTTGATGAATCAAGTTTATAAAGTCCTATGTTCACATCACACGAATTAAATTTTCTATTCTTTTGAATACATGAAGTCTTTTTTAACCGTATTCCAATGATTAGTTTCATTTTTACAAGACGGGTATTACTGTAGAAATTGTTTTAATTTGTATAGTTATGTACTAAGAATATGTTTCTTATTTTATGTATGTGCACATTCAGAGTCAATATAATTCGAATCGAAAAAAATGATATATCACAAGTAAAAGTTAGAATATCTACAGAATATGATTGTAAGTGTTTGCATCGGAAAATATTTGATATTGATATCTAAGAAATTAATGATGATTTAGCAGTCTTTAAAAGTCGACAGAAGTTTGTGGAGGGATCTTCAGTTAAGAAAAGTTGAAGTGTTGCTTATTTTAACATGTATTCGGATGTGGAATTTGTAGTCCGAGATATATTCCATCGACATACTTGACATTCACTCCACTTTCACCGCGATTTTCTTATTAAGAATTTCGAATGCACTATCTGTAGAAGGAAAGGGGCACGTGGGGCCCTGGGCGGGGTCAGTATCTCGGCGCTGGTGCCTCCAGCCAGGAGTCTGGTGATGGTGGAAAATCTGGATAATGAGGAGGACTAGAACCGCTACTGAGATCAGATCCAGCACCCAAAGCACCGGTGCCGTGGACTCCAGTTGCTCCATGTCCTGAAAAATCCAAAGCAATCATTTTTATAAATTCATAAACGATTAAAACATAAATTATGAATGATTCAAATCCAATCTTATAATTACCGATGGATGTATAAACTATTTGATCATTGTAAGAATAAGGATGAGATGCTAAAGGTAAAGGTGGTGAATGGGCTGATAAATAAGGAGGAGTAGTTGCTGTCAAGTAACTTCTGCCATGAGGTGATGCGCCTTCTTCTAATCCCATATGCACGGTACTATAACTATCGTTACTCAAATCTGCAAGATAATAAAATAACCATGGAAAAACAGCGGAATGCAATATAATTTCAAATAATATTTTTTTAAATCTGTGATATATATATGCATTGATGTTACATTTCAATTGTGTTTTAAAAAATCTTTCATACAAATAATTATTTTTAGATAATGGATTCGGAGCTTTTAAAAGGCCTTTTTTGATCAATGGCTATTTTAATCAAAATATTTCTGAGATGACTTAATATCACTGATCAAACTCTATTTGAATCTTCATAATGATATATTTTTCCTTTAAGTAATGAATCTTTAACAAATTTTGTGTTTTCATTGATGGCAGATTAAAAACTCCAAATATGGCATCATGAATGTGTAAAAATTCCTTTTTAGTTTTTGTTGGGTTGTAATTGTTTATATCAAAAAAATCAGTATTTGAGTAAGTTATTCTAGTACAAAATACATTTTTCAATTACAAAATAAAATAATTATTAAATATTCAACTATACCATGATGACTATAACTATCCAGATCGACTTTGAGTTCATCTTTATCGAGGAGCTTATCGTGACGCGGGGATGAGCCACCCTTCATCGAACGGAAGTATTGGCTCCATCTTGTGCGACCGGCATCCTTCTTTAAACGTTTTTCTTTGGCTCTCCTGGAAAAAAATACTATTTTCATTAATAAAAGTTAATAATCAAAAGTATAACTTTGCTGCAAAAATATTTATTCACCATTGTAACTTTGAAATGTCAAACGGTTATGATTTTCGGCAAAACTTTTAAAGCCTAAATGAAATATTTTTCCCGGATTACTTTCTGAATGATATTGAAGGATGAGGGATGAAAAGAGGGGTTTTCCGTGGCATCCCTTACCTTATACAGAGGACGCACGTTTGTCGAAGAAAATCAATATAATCCGCCATTTTGTCATTTCGGTTCGGTTTGGTTTGGTACCCGATAAAGCCCTCCCATTTCATTTCTTCCGACTGCTTTTATTGCTTTCAACATAACGGGTGGAGTGTTTCTCCATATCTATGGGAGTGACTATACATCCTCGGGTGAATGCTCGCCTTTATGTTCGCAAAATCCCCATATCCGCGCTGCGGCGGGAGAAAATTTAGGGGTAATGTGGATCCTCTCAAGGCGCATTATGAAAGTTGATTGAATTTTCGTTTCATTTATAACTTTAAACAAAGTAAATATGCATAAATCATGCCATAAATGCATGCATAAATCTTATCTCAAAACCAAACTTTAAATATACAGCAATGACATGACATGACTTATCGCACCGCCCACATTCGGGCAGATCATCGTAAATGCGAGTACATTTTTATTATACTATTTTTTCTAAAATCATCGCACTGGCAAAGATCTTCGATACGATTATAAACGATATCTTCAATCAAAATTATCAAATTGATATCAGCATGGAATATTTTGTCATCACATATTTAGAATTTGTGCTGAAATAATTCAGCAGCTTCATAAACGAGTCAATATCTGATTGATACTTAGAAAAATCTATCAATCCATCAATGCAATAAACTATTATTTCGTTCTAAAATGATCGAAATTAGCGATGACTTAATCTTAATGTTCAAACCAAGTGACATTAAAATCGTCATTGCAAATTCTAAATTTAAACATTTGACTAAATTTAAGCCTTTGAATATTCGCTGATAAATGATATAGTAAATTTGAAATGATTTTCCTTATTCAACTTCTTAATTTTTTTTCTACAGTCTCCATGATTATCTTATAGTTATTTTAGTCTGATCCAATAAAACTGAAAATCTATAACATTTGTATTTAGATGTAATGAATGATTACCAATTCTTATTATTGTACTATTCTTTATTAATATGCTAGCAAAAAAAATTCTAGAAATTATCCGCATCTTGAATTTTCAACAAATGGTAATATTAAGCAATATTGTGAAGGAACTGAATATGTTTTATATTCTTGCTTATATTGCCGTTTTATGTTTTTTAATACTATAATGTTTCCGCTATTTGCTATAACAAATCATAGATCTGTTCTGTTTTATCTTTTCCATATTAAGACTGTTAACAAATAATGATACCCCTGGATATAAACTTCGAATGAAACAGAGTTCGTCAAATCAAAATGTTACCAACTTATATACATTTTTTTGCCAAATCGCTAATAACAAGATAGTACTTTTTAAAAATTATGGTTTACATTGTTTTCAAGCCGTAGGAAGAATTTTGCTCTACTTAAACATATTCTCTTTGTGTCAACTTTTGACATAAAATTAAACAAACGCTTACACATTTTAGAACACTTTTGCGAACACAGCTTATTTGATAATGCTTGCAAATTATATTTAAATTATCTCTTCAGATTTATGACTTTTAAATTCTATTTCGCATCAAATGGCCCATAAGTAGTCTCGCGATTAAGCCGTCGGATTAGTAACTCAATCGTCATGGGTTTAAATCTACAGGACGTGTAGCTGGCGACCACATTTTAAAAATACATATTTCATAGCGAATATGTATTCGATATGAAAAACTATGTACAAATGATTGACAATAGTTCCATAAAAAAGATTGCTGCACTTCAAAAACATGCTATCAAATTGATGATGCGCCATGATACGTTTCTAATTGAGGGATGCTTTATGACCTTTTTATAACTACATTTTAAGCATAAAATAAGACAAATGACACAAAAAAGGTTAAAATACCGCCATTCTATAAGCTTAAGATTTTGTATTCCAATATTATCATCATTATTTGCTTTTATGTCACAAACTTTAAAATAACTATTTTTATAGCGAAAAAGCTTTTTCCGATTTTATAAAATCAGTTTTAAATGCAAAAACTTTAAATTTATGCACTTAAGATTTTTGATAAAATGATAAATTTATATAGCAAAAACTACAAACCTGTTTTGGAACCAAACTTGCACCACTCGCATATCAAGTCCCGTATCCTGGGAAAGTTGCTCTCGAACATGTCTTGCAGGCTTTGGGCTATTGTTATAAGCACTCTTCAGGGTTTCTAACTGCTTCGCCGTAATGGTGGTCCTCGGTCTCTTATTCGGCGAATCTCCATCCAGCGATCCTCCATCTAACATAAAAATATCTTTGGAATTACATTAACGCTGCATTCGTTTCATTAACACCCTAATGGCCTATTGAATGCAATCGACGATGAAATTGTGTCTAATAAGAGATTTTCGACTGAATTATCAAAAATATGGCATTTAAGATGTTTCATATGCTTAATATGATTTAAAATTGTTTGATTATATTTTCACAAAATATTTTTTGAAATATTTAAAGTCGCTGATTTTCTTCATAGATACGTAAGACTGATGATCAGATCAATGTAGAAAAATAACTAGATTTCATAATTTAGATAACAAAAGTGTTTGTGCTACATCATCTTTATCACATTTGGGTATTCCATCTAAAACTGCACCATATACGATGATGTCCCTTTCTTTATGCACTCGTTGAATGGATTGTTTATTTTTAATTATGTACTATTAATTTAAGTTTGTAATAGTTGGTAAGTTGATAATATCTTGCCTGTATATTTTAGCAATAATCTGATTGTTTAATATTATATTATATGAAATATAGCTTAAATAGTAGAAGAGGGATAACATGAATTTAATCCGTCGAAGATAAGGCGCAATGTTTTTCAGATTGCTTCGATAAAATCTTTGCATCACACATTTCATCTTTCACCTGTAGTAAAAATTGCACAACAATCTGATTTAATTTTTTTTTAAATAAAAGATATGTTGAAAATTGCCTACAATTGAAAATGATGACGAACAAGCTGTGTATCGATTGCTTTGAACATGTTTAAGCTGACATGAATCATGTTATCACTTCGTGAAAATAAAATTCGATTGCTCACCACGCGTATCGAAGATTTTGCTACTGTCATACATAGATTAAACATTCTTAGATAACAAAAACATTCGAGTCGGAACTCTTTAACGGATCGTATAGATTAAGGTGTGATGATTTAATCCTGCGTTTGTCGAGTGATAAAATTTGGATAACATTGATAGCTTACCCTTAGCCCTAGCTGCCTCATAGTCGGTTTTACAGACCAGCTTCCTATCTTCCATGAGATAGAACTCATCACCGGTGTTGAGCTGTCTGGCGCAGACGACACAAGCAAAACACGGAAGATGATATACGTGATCTTGAGCTCTTCTTACGACCTGCGTCGGTGGAATCCCTTGCAAGCAACCCGCACACTTGCTGCCAAACCGCCTGCACTCACAGCAAGAGCCACACAAAATTATTTTTATTAACTATTATCAGTCAAAAACGCAAATAAAAAACACTAGATAAAAGAATTGTGGTAAGTATTAAAATCTGATTACGGTTATCAGATATCGTAGCGTGAGATTATATCACGTAGTATTAAATACGCACAGATATTTTTATATTCCAAATAGAATTTTGCTTGAAATATGATCATTAAGGATGCTACTTACTTAAAGAAGTCGTCTTTGCAGTAGAGTTGACCGTTTCGAGCGAAGCATTTGTCTGCGAGCTGCACCCGGCATTCGGAGCATTGCAGACATTTAGCATGCCATGTCCTCTCCAATACCTTCAGGATGAATCGATCCAGGATTAATTCTTGACATCCACCGCATTTGGGAATGCTGGCTGTCGACAAAATAAACGGATTGTTACCGCATGCGTTTGAAATGTGTTAGATTCAAAAAACATATTTAGAACACATGTCTTCGATCCATGAAATAACCATAGGGCGATATCTATTTTTCGTCTATCGTATAAACGGTATAAATAGATGTTTTGTGCTAATAAATCTATTGTGGTTAAATACAAACTATTACATACATATCAAAACCTCCGGCAAGTGTTCCAGCTGTATTGGAGGCACACGCAAATCTGCAGCCATTGAGAGATTTTCATTTTTGTACATCGCAAGCGTTGACATCATCATTTTAATATATTTTTATTTAACACCACCAATCTTAAATATAAACTTATCACTTTGAAACTCGCGACGGCTTCAACCGCATTAATTTTTCACTTGACACATCATTCAGTATACAATAACTATCGTCTTATAGATTAATTGAATCTGTCAAATATGAACGTGTTCATTTTTAATGCGATGGATAGTCGAATTGAATATTGACAGTTGACAGTTAATAGCGCGAAGACGACGGACGAGCGCACAACAATGTGACACCGACGCCGTAGCGCAGCTATCTGAGGCCGGCACCCCGCCCACCCTACTGTCCCCACCACATTCGCTATCCCTCGTGTGGGCGGATACATTTCAGACGCTGCGTTCTGATTGGTTATCCGCCGATAGCATTAAAACACCTCCCTCCTCTTACCCCAAGCTTGCCGCCACTTACCCCTAGTAGAAGCTGCCGCTACGCTTTTACACAAGCTACGTTCCGTTTCAAATATATTTATTCGAATCAATCCATTCAAAAATCAACCCTTATTGTTCAAAATATAGGAAATCTTATTAAATAACTCAAATTTGTATACATATTTCCAATTGAATTATATCATGAGCCTAAGCTGTCAAATATATAAATGTAACAGATTCCAACTAGATTTTCATCTCCATAAAACAAGAATCCCAATTTCAACTGTGATATATATTCTAAAAAGTCTACAAATAGTATTCTTGATGAAATTTCAAAATAAAAAATAGATTCAATATTACTATGGCCAGAGATGAAACATAGCTTCACAATTATCTTTGCAAAAAATATAAGACGCAATTATTAAAATGTTAGACACAGAAAAGCAAAATTAACATCATTTATTATTGTTCATTCAAAATCATAGATCACAGACGATCTTAGCCTTAATATAATGCAAGAAAAATAAATTTTGTGCAAATTAATTGGTTTGAAGTAAATAAAAATGTATACGGATATCTGACTGGATTGACATTTATAGAGGAAATTGTATAAATAACATGCAAACCAAAGAAATGATCAAAGCTTCCGACGTTTTTTTTAAGAGCAAAGTGCTTGATATTTAACTGGATAGGTCATGCGATATAATAAATGTATAAAATATGAACACAATAGAACATTGTCATAATGACAAGAAGCAACTCGAATTGAATCATGTCCTATCAGATAGACTTTACTTAGCATTGAGATATTCAACGGTTGAACTGATGTTTTCTTATTAAAAAAAAGCATAGCTCATATAAAACATCATACAATGAGTTCGTAATTTCGTGAATCACAATTTGATCTTATGATTGGTGATATATTAAAAAATCTTTATTAGAGACTCAAATTAATACGGGCAATTCCCTATCCTTTAATATCTTCCAACATGCAAAATGATCTCTGATTATTTGGTTGAGTACATCTCGCAGAATACTATATACTATGCTGATAGGATTAACCGCAATTCGCAAATTTTCTAAGAAATGCTCATGTGGATTCCGAATCACTAGCAGTGCTTTAGTTCCCTATTCTTCTCCCCACTCGTGAGGACCGACATATTGGTTTACTTGAAAATCAATAATGCCATCCGGCTCCTGAAGGAACAAGCACGAAAAGTAGAGGTGTTTCATATTTTATACGGAAAATTGACAAAATATTGTATTGATTTCAAAATAAGAATTCAATGAGGATCTTTAAGATGGTTTGATGCGCGCATTCAAATATTTTATAATGACAGGAAAATCAGTATTCTGATAATATTGATTGTAAAAATGTGTTATTTATAAATTTATGCTGTTACATCTATTTCATTCATAATAACTGTACGACTCATTTAAAAATACAAGTAAGCAGGAAAATCGTTACATTATTGTGGTAATGCCTAAATTTCTTATCATGATTCGATTCTTCTGGATGGGTATTTCAAAAGTTCAACAGCTGTCAATGTCGTCGATTGTGGTAAATTTTATTTATCATAATAACAAATATGTTATTAATATACTAGTACGTAATCTTCGAAATTTGAAAGAGCATTTGATAGCAGATATTACGAGGAAATAGTTCTGTATTAAAGATTAAACTATATATCAGTGGCTGACTCAATAAAGATACTATAAATTTGACATTATTCCTCTGTAATCATAATTTTTATGTCATTGAAAACTTGCCTGGGTAAAAATGAGTATCACATAGACGATATTAGATGAAAGCTTCTCGTCATTTAAAAGAGAATTTAGGCTTCTTATGTCACAATAGAATGAATTGACACGATTCTTTATCTGATCAAAAACATACATCATGATTGGAATTTAACCCTGATATCAATTTTTTTTTCATTTACAGATTTACAGACTTAACTCCATATTTTGACTACAACTTATATTGTTTAAAATTAACCCTTTTAAAATAAAGAATCCATTTAATATTTAAATATAAATTATATATTCTAAACCAGTGTTTCCCAACCATTTTACACCTGCAGACCGGTAAAAAAGGGGAAAAAATTGCGGACCACTAATACTGAAATAATTTAACATTCATGTAACATTTTTAAATCTTAAATTGTGACAGATGGACATAACTAACAAATAAATATATAACAGTCTGATACATTAAAATTGAATCAAAAAAGTTTTTTTTCCCAACAAATTAATGAGAAACCTGCTATTGCATCTTTGTGCGATTCGATTTTATTGAGGACACGGACGAACATGCTTTTTCACATGAACAGGTTGTTGAAAATGACATTAATACATTTATAACTCTACAGCTTAAAGATAGATATTCATCTTCCACTGATATCCAAAACTGAGGCTATGTTAATGTTTCGTGTCTGGATATCAGAGTGGCATCCAAACACAACTCTATTAAATATTATTTTTCTCAGCTTGTAAGAGTTTATGAAATGAAGTCCTCCATGAAGGAATTATTAATACAAAGATTTCCTTTACGAGGATCCTCATTTTCAAGATAATAGTGATGAAATTTATTACCAATGCCAGCGATTAAATTTCTTGCAAAAGTGGAAACATTTCCAAATCATCTTCTTAGTTAATGTCATTAAGTAGAATAAATATGTCCGTCATATATGCGAGTTTACTCATCTATTTCTCATTCAAAAAATGTTCTAGTGGAGCCGAGCTGGACCGTTTTGGAGTTAATCATTTAGCCGAGTATCATCCCTTTTTTGCAAAATATTTCCTTTAAGAAGGAAACTGATTGAGTTTCTTGAAATTTGGCAGACTATTTGGGGCCCGGCGGAAAGTCTCTGCGGCCTAGCACCGGGAATAAATTATTATGTTAATGAATTAAACATATAGAGCACTTAATTAATCGAACATCAAATATTAAAGAATTGGATTAATTTTTAGACTTTTATTATAAAGGCTTGGGTTTCAAACCCAGATTGAAAAAAACTTTCAATCATAATTAGAACATCATTCAAAAAATACAATTTCGCAATTAACCCATAGGCCACCTTAAAATAACCTTGCCCTTATTTAAAAAAACATGCTAAAAGTGGGAATATATGACACGTACACGACATTCAAAATATCAGATTTTACTATATGACTTCTGGTTTTATATATATTACCATATGATCTTAGAAATCCATCATCTCAAATAAAGACCATAGAAAAATTTTCCATCGATCAGAAATTGTTAATATACACTACAACGTACAAGTTTCATAATAAACATATTAAAAGATGAAATCAAAGTTTCAGAGATAGAAATGTTTGCATGTTCTTATAAATAAAAAGAATAATCAATCATTCCGTTTAGCTTCTTTTTAATTAGTTTACTAGAATTTCCTAGAAATGAAGAGTTTCCTACTGTTTTATATGTTTATATGGAGTACGTTGGATATAAATTTAGATGAAATAAAGTTGCAATAATATTATTATTTTGAAATCGTTTCCCTGAATATTGATTGCAAAGCAAATACTTATTAGTGAATCTGTTCAGCTAAATACAACATCTAAATAGCTATTTTTCTTAATTCTTAACTAAACCCAAAGCTTATTCATTTCATCTTGTACTCGATAGTTCAAATGTATACATTAAACAGGTTCCAGTCTTTTCACGTCACATTCTCGATTAATATATTTCAACGACATACTCGATTAATATGAACAAATAAAAGTTTACGATAACATCACGATGGCATACAAAGCGAACGCTGAAATTGTCTCATTTTGAATATTACTTCTAATGTAAACACTTTGACCCCCTTTGTCCCTTTTATGTCTGGGCACAAAAGTATGCTTTGACTCCATATTTTTAATCACAAAAACACACAAGGCACTCTGTTTATCAGATAAAGAATTACATGTCCGTCGTACGGCACAAGACTCGTTACAAATAATAACAGTAATTCCGCAAAAGCACTTCAATTAGTGTGTCCGCACGGGCGGCGCGTGGCCTGGGGGCGGCCGTAGGGGTGACTGGAAGAGAAAGGACAGAATAAGCCCTCTACGGGGAAGAAAGAGCAAAATAAGATTTTAATGGCTTCGTGATCATATGTCGCATACAAAAGATAATCCTGCTTTATCGTGTATTCTACGGCATAATTTCATCTCGCAATTTTTAGAGTAGAAATTAAACTATTTTTTCATTGTACTTTAAAGGGAATCTGAGATATTAAAATGGTATGAATATAATACTTCCATTTAATTCAGTTTCATTCATAGTGCTTAACGCATATTTTAATTTATTCTATGTATCTAGTTACCAAGTATCAATATTCAATAGATATGTATCAATATTCTTATTATTAAGTTCAAATTTAGATTGTTTCTGAAAACTAGAGATCCCCATGATTAATATTTCCGAATGTAAATCTCGAGATAGGTTTATTCTGATTTTCTGGTTCATATAAAACTAAATACTGGGATAAATAGTGGTTTGTTTAAGCCGCCTATGAATATCTTATTTGCAATAATTTGATATAAAAATAATTATAATTACTATCAAATACTCCCCTTCCTAAATTCACCTATTTTAACACTTTTTTGGGATTATTGCCAAGTATTTTGACGTATATATGTTTTTATAAATGTGACCGCCTGTCTTATCTATTGTAGATTTGAACCCAAGATGATTGAGTTACAAATCCGACCGCTTAATCGTGGGATTACCTGCAGGTACAATAAGTATAAGTAAGTAAAAGGATCAAGTGTTGGCTTAGTGATTAAAAGCCTGAACTATTGTTATGAAAGATCTGGTTCAAATCCAGATTATAAAAATAATTTTTCACCACACCACCTTGGGAGATCAGCAATATGGATTTTTCTCATCTATTGTCTCAATACAAGTTTACCCTAATTTTCTGAATCTAAAAAAGTAAATACTAAGGTGATTCATAATTTTTCATTATTTTATTCCATTTTACTTGTTGCTGTAGGCCAAATTCTAACCTGAACAGAATCACGTTTTTTTATTTATTGACGGACTTCTTTTTCAACTAAGAACGTCTGTTTTGTTGGTTCGCAGACAACTAGTATGTAGATCATGACAATATTCGGGAGGAACTCTTCTACATGCGATCCCATATTACAATATCTTTGCCATTTCAATTTGTATTTTTTTCTAACAGCCATTTGAGACTAACGAATGATAGTACTAATCAGTAATACTTATTTTGACTGTATGTTTAAGAGCTGTTTTAGTTTAACACTCAATCAGCTATATTTTAATCAATAAAGACACTTTCCAAACGATACAATATTTCAGAATAAATAGTTTATTATATCCTTTTTGATACCTAAAGCTGATAAGGCTTAATCCATCTCAGTTCAGGATTGCTTCCTGACAAGGTGTGATATTTACAGATCGCAACCAAGTATTCCTAAGAGGGTTGAAACTAGGAATGGATGTTATCCATTGAAGGGTGCACGATGTCAGGTGGTGGTCGCGTGTCATCCATTTGTCTTTTGAATGCGCCCCAGAACGTGCCACATTGCTGCAACTCTCCTGCATTAAAACTGCAGCGTTTGCACTCTTCAAATAGTAAATAGTAAACCTCGAACCGGCATGGATTGTGTTTTCCACTACGTGACTTGTTTTATTAAAGCATTTAGATCACTTGCAAAAATGGATTTCGTAATGCATTCGAATGGTATATTGTTGACAGGGTTGATTTTCATAAAGAGTATACCAACGCCATTGTTTAAAAGCGTGCACGCATCAGTAGTGTTTGCTTGATTTATAGCGTGTTAAACTAAAATCTTGTACATTTATTAAATGCTAAAAATACATGCAACAGCTTGATTGAAATGTCGAAGATATTGAGATTATGTAAATTATAGTATGCTCACTAAAAACGATAGTGGCTGATTTGTATTTATAGAGCCTTTTTTGACTAAATATGTTTGGTTTGAATAAAGCAGTTTAATTTTATTTGGTACAATGGTACTGGATAACTTTCAATGAGAACCAAATTTCAGTTTTAGCGAAACTAATAAGAATAAAAAATTTATTGGATTAAAGCTGTTGATAAAGTGTTATTAATACAGAATTATAGTACCAAACATGCAAGGAATACATTAAGCATCCTTGTAAGTAATAAGTTTATGATAATGATATATTTAGATTAAATGCAAATTTTATAAACATAGGTAATTAAAATAAGAAGGAAAAAATAATATTATATGCAAGAAAACAATTGTGTTTATGGATTGCTTAATTCATACCTAAATTATAATATGCTCATAAATTATATTAGATTGTCCCATAAGTTTCTTTCGCAAATGAACACAGATCTAATCATAGCCATTGTTGAAGAAAACCCACGATATACTGTTCGCGAAATAGCTAACAAGTTAGAAACTCCACGAACATCTGTCCATAATTATTGGGCTACATCAATCGTTCAGATGTGTGGCTTCCTCATGAATTGACTGACTCAAATAAACTTCAGCGTATTTCAACATGCGATCTTCTTCTTCAACGACATAATAGCCAACCTTTCTTTAAGAGACATGCCACTGGGGATGAAAGATGGATACTCTATGAGAATATCCAACGTAAACGTTCTTGAACCAAGGATACAGAAGCTTTAACTGTAGCTAAACCTGGCCTATATCCAAAACAAGTTTTGCTATGCATTTGGTGGGACTGGAAGGGGGTAGTTTATTAAGAGCTTCTTCAGCAAGGCGAAAAGATCAATTCAACAAAATATTGTTTCCTACTAGATAATCTAAAGGATGCAATTGGCAGAAAATGGCCAGAATTAGCGAACAGACGAGACGTGTTTTTCATCACGATAACGCCAGGCCTCGTGTATCTTTGCTCGTCAGAAATAAATTATTATCATTTGACTGGGATGTTTTACCTCATCCTCCATACTCTCCGGATATTGCCCCTTCAGATGAAAAATTATTTACGTGGTAAAGACTTTAATTCAAAAAATGATATAAAAATGTACCTTGATCAATATTTTGCCAAAAAACCTGGGAAATTTTGGCAAGAAGGCATTATGAAGCTTCCGGAGAGATGGATAAAGGTAATAGAACAGAATTAATAATATATTATTCGATACATTTTTATGTAATACAAATTATTGTTTATTTTATTCTTAATATGAAAACGAAAGAAACTTATGGGACACCCTAATAGAATTTATGAAATTTGAACCTAGCATCTAATACATAGGTTCTCAACTTATGGGTTGCGATCCCGAATTGGGTTGCTACGGGTTTTCTGTGGGATCGCCAACTTGCAATTTTTATTTTAATAAGAAAAAAAAAACGTAAATATTCGGAAGAATATCTTAAATTTGACTCAACTAACTTGACTAATAATAGAATAAAGAAGCTGCAATTGGGCAAAGTTGTTCTCTAATCATGAATGTATGAAACCTTAAAAACTCAAACGTCACGTAGAGACGAAGCATTCGGAACACACAGTATTTGGAGTTTTTTCTATACTAGTTGCAAACATTAAAGACTTGATCGAACAGAATGTTTTAGCAAGCGAGCTCTGCATTAGTGCAAATTTCATATCGCATTAGAAATTGCCAAACAAAATATACCTGACACAATTGGAGAAAAGCTCATCAAAGCACGTTGAAGATGGTGAAATTAGTTCTTAGGGATTCCAGTAAAGAAAAGATACAACGAATATCTCTGTCTAATAAAACTATTCAGCAACGTATATTTTAAAACTGTCCATAGACATTAAAGAGCTGATTTTTAATGAAATTGAGATTTCACCATTTTTTCACACGTTTTATTTTCAAGTTGATAAATTATCAGACGTAAGCTCGTGTGTTCAGTTGCTTGTCTTCGTGAAATATATTCATTCAGATGATATTAAAGAAGAGTTCTTATTTTGTAGTGGACCTGAAACTACAAAAAGTGAAGATATTATGGAGAAAATAAATACGTTATTTGAGATTGGAGGATTATCGCGGAAAAATAGTGTGTTAAAAATAGTGTGTTATTTCAAAAGATAAACCACTATTAAGATGAGTGAGAATTTGAATTGAAATGTAATTAACTACATGAAATTATATCTGCACTTATCGAGACTCTATCTGAACGCTTGTTATTGCGAGTAATAATCTATTTCATGGATGTTTGTATATAATATTATTCAGGCAGGTCATAATCTTAAATTAAATTGCTTTCTACAATGTAATATTATCTCAAGTTTGGGATTTTTTTTTGTTAAATTATATAAATCAGTAAAAACGAATGTTTTTTATTTGATTGTTCAGAATTGAACATTTATTTTTTGGTGTCGTATAAATGTACAGCCTGCAATTTGATAAGGAAATTATCAAATTTACCAGCTATTTTATCACTTTCAGATATGCATTTTTACACGCATATATTGAATGTCGTTATTATGCAATGGTACAAGGTCTTCATCTTAGCTTAAAATCATTCGTATGAAAAAATCCTTCGTATCGGGATACATAAACTTATGAATGCTGATTGCTCTATTTTTTTTAGATGTGGATTTTAGTAACCCTTTTTATAAGACTATTGCCAACCATTCTCATATGGGTTTTCATATTGAATATATGTTTTTAAAACGTGATCGCCAGCCACACCTGTAGATTTCCGACCACTTTCAACGCGGGACTATCTACAGGTCCATTTCTAATTTAATTATTTTTCGCCTTTGAATTTCCTCAATTTCCTTCGATTGAAATAACAATGATGATTCCACAATTGAACTCTACGTACATATGCTTTAAAACAATCATCAACTGATACATTTGTTCGATTGCAAGAACAGTAAAGATTGTGGGGGAAACGCTCAAAATAACTTACGACCAAGGTTTCCATTCAAATTCGCCAAGCTCGCAATAAAAAACGCAAGCGTCAACTGAAGTCTTAAAAGCCTCATTATTCCGTGACCGTTTTGTTTCCATTCGCAATCGGCCTTTAAAAGGTAATAAAATTGCGATTCGAATAACAGACATGGGGCCGACGAGTGTTTCTCAAATGTTGGTCAGCATAGCAAATCAACACTGCTGCTCCTGGACCATTGTTTGAGTATTAACATCAGCAGTGGTCCGTTACGAAGAATTTCAATTATGGGCATCAAATTTTAACACTCGCATAACAATAGCGCACTGAAATAAGCCTGACACATTTTGAAATGTGGAAGTATTTAATGCAATCCAGAAACGTAATAGTATCATTAAAATTAATCTATTATATTATACGAAGTCTTCATTATATATACTGTGATAACAGTACCTTCATTTTTATTTTTCTTCTTATGACTTTTCTAGGGAGATTGTTTTAGAGAAATAAACAGCAACTTCTCTAGAATTAGATTGTAAGTTGATGAATTAAACTGTGCAAAATTTGAAACAAAACAATAATAATCGATTTCTTTGAAAGCATTTACATGTTCCAATTTCTGCATATTAAAGATGATACTTTAAATAGTCCATAAAGCTAAAATTTCACAGATAAGCAAAATATAATGCAAAACACTTCAAATATACAAAATCGAATATAGGAATCGAGAATTTTTTTGCCTATTCATCTTTTCTTGTTATCACAATAGTAATTTTATGGTTACTCCATAAATAATTTTGCTATTATATAATATCAAATTTCAACAATCCATTTAATATTCACTAGCATTTATAAAAAAAACGTCCAATCGTATTTTTAAATATCCACTCGAAGGGATAATAATTAAATCTGCAATATTTACTTAAATTCTATTGAAAATGCAATTTTCTCGCTAATTCTATCAACAAGCCGTAACGGCACGAACGATATTTAATAATTTCGCGCCCATGCGTTCCATTCGATGATGATGCCTGTTTGCCTTGATTTTTCAACGATAAGTAGCGGCCTGATTGTCGATATAAATAATCATAAAAAATATTCAGATTTTTATTAACAATCACGTCTTCAGTGGAACTGATCGATTACACAATCGACAGGTCTAATTTGAAGTAAGTTTCGAGTCAAGGATGTATATAATTTGTGTGGGAAAATTTGTCATATTGAATAAACGCAATATGCACGTTATTGCTCAAAGTCAATCTATTGTATATGAAATACGTCCTATTTTGGGTTTGAACAATAAAATATTCCCATTGTCAAATCCATCTTCTTTTGCCGCATTAGACAAATTAATCATGATCGCAAAACGTATCATAATATATATTTTAAAATACTTAAATATATCATATTCAATGATTTAGTACTCAAAAGCATATTTTATTTTGATAATGCTGTTTTTCACATGAGAAATCATCAATCATCTTGGGTTTGATTTCTATTGGAAGTGTGGCTGGTGATCACATTTTAAAATATATTTATACGCCATGATAATAGTTCCATAAAAGGAATTACTAAAAGGACACCTCAAATATTTGTGGTTGTGTAATAAATTCCTCGCGTTTTTTCTTATAAGATTTATTGAATAAAACTAATAAGTATAACTATAAATTAACCAATCAGTTCTCCATAATTATTAGGATGTCCCATAAGTTTCTTTCGTTTTTATATTAAGAAGAAAATAAACAATAATTTGTATTACATCAAAATGTCATCGAATAATATATTATTCATTCTATTCTATTACCTTTATCCATCTCTCCGGAAGCCTCATAATGCTTTCTTGCCAAAATTTCCCAGGTTTTTTGGTAAAATATTGATCAAGGTACATTTTTATATCATTTTTTGAATTAAATTTTTTACCATGTAAATAAGTTTTCAATGAAATAAATAAATAATAATCTGAAGGGACAATGTCCGGAGAGTATGGAGGATGAGGTAAAACATCCCAGTCAAATGATAATAATTTATTTCTGACGAGCAAAGACACATGAGGCCTGGCGTTATCGTGATGAAAAACAACGTCTCGTCTGTTTGCTAATTCTGGCCGTTCTCTGTCAATTGCATCCTTTAGATTGTCTAGTTGGAAACAATATAGTGTTGAATTGATCTTTTCGCCTTGCTGAAGAAGCTCTTAATAAACTACCCCCTTCCAGTCCCACCAAATGCATAGCAAAACTTTTTTTTGGATATAGGCCAGGTTTAGCTACAGTTAAAGCTTCTGTACCCTTGGTCCAAGACCGTTTACGTTGGATATTCTCATAGAGTATCCAACTTTCATCTCCAGTAACAAGCCACTTCAAAAAAGATTGGCTATTATGTCATTGGAGAAGAAGATCGCATGTTGGCGTAAGGTCCAAAGAGAATTACAAATGTGATAAAACATCCCATTCAGAATGATTCAGAGAATTCTGGACGATGTTTGAGGTGTGTGTGGGCGCGCATTGTTGAAAAGAAAGATGACTTGGTCACGTCGATTGGTCCTTTTCTGCTAAATTGCATCGTTCACGCGATGAAGTTCCATGTAAATCATTGTCTTTTTGGGGATCTTCCTTGATTCTCGGTTTTAATGTGTCCTAGTGCCATCCACTCTTTTACCATATCTCATACCCGGTGATAATTATGTATAATAATAGTTTTAAATATTTAGCAGTAAATTCTCAGAACTTAAATTACGTTTAAGTCTTAATATTGATCAAATACAGTAAAACCTTATGTCTTTATTTTATTTGCTTAGCATTTTTTCTTTATTTATTTATAAATTTTACTACTCAATATACGTTTTTTGGATGATTCATCGATTTTGAAATACACAATGATCATCGTCAATCGTTAAATATTTTCAAAAATTCATATAATACAGTTATATTGAATTCATAGACGTAATGATTTTAAATAGTAGAAAATCTAACGATTTTCATATAGGAAGCATAGATTGCATATTTTTTTCTAAATACCCGTTAATTAGTCATTTTCCCATTGAATAGTCGCCGAGTTTCTTTGTCGAAGCAATCGAGCATGAATGACATTGGCATTGATATTCGTACAATAAAACCAGTATTTTTTTCCATCGCGGAAATCAAAGATTCGTTGAACTAAAAACTAGTATTTGTAATAAATGTTATGTTCGTCACGCGTAGAGAATAAATCGAGTTTTTGCCATCATTCCGCTGGACATTTTTGTCGATACCTCGATCGTCAGGTACGCGATATTTATAGACATCCTGGATTTTTTGTCCTGCGTAATGCAGGGGTGCCCCGGAGGTGGAGAAGCCTCACAGACGCAGGCGCAAAGGGGTGCTTTGGTACTCTCAAGCCTCACCCCTTGACTCATCCTGATATCCTCTCCCCGGGACTTGCAGGACTTCTGGCGCGTGCCGAGTGCAGCTGCTGCACAAATGCCGTATACCGCACTCAAAATTACACATTTATTGCTTTTTGATTAATGCATTCTGATAAACCCTTACTAAAATTCGAAATAAATTGTTGTAAACACGATTGTATCACGTAACGAGCTTTCAATTACGCCATATTTCAATTGATTTGGAAGTCTGAACCAACTAGTTAACGCAGCCTCAATCACTTGAACATTATATTTTTTAATATATCATCAATTATTTCAATACCACTCTTAGTATTACATATGAAAATGCGAAAGAGAGAATGCGAAAAAATGATTTAAGCTCTGTGACCACCGATGCTTGTATTCTAAAAGCTCAAAACTCATATTCATCAGATCTAAATTTCATAGACTCCTTCATTTGGAGTCTTTTTAGAATAAACGCTAATTTCAAAGAACCACGTTCGTGTATAGCTTATTATATTTCATCACCACACTCAACGCTTTTATTTGGACTACATCGATAAAAGCTACTGTAAATTAAATTAGCAACGTTTGCTCCGACGATTACCATACACGATATAATTTTAACATCATGGTATTCGTACAAATCTACATTATGCGTAAATTCATACGTTAAAGTGATTAGCTATTTCTTTCATGCGACATAAACCCTGTTAGAGCTTGAAAAATAAAAGATCTTACTTTTGGATTGGCTCTGGTCTGCAAAAGAAAACAAAACATACTTTAACAAAGCATACATATGAAGGATACACAAACAAAATTAATTTCATTTGCTATAATCGCTCAATATATTGTTTATCGACCTGTGTACACGTAACATACTGAAGCCTTTTTTTAATATTGACCATATCCAAAATTGATGTATAGTGTAGCGATACTGATCTTCTCGTAAATATTTGACGATGTCGGTAATGGAACGATCATATGGGGGGGCTCCATCGGAGAATTCGCCCCCCTCAGTACACGGCGCAATTTGCTTTTACATAATTAGACAAGCGCCGCAGTGGAACACTGCTGTGGTTATCAGAAGCCCATTATCTATTCGTGTGGTGTTGTGGTGGTTATTTTGTGGTCAGTTGATTTACGATTACGAAAGTACTAAAAGGAAGGCAGAAAACTACGATCGTTATGTCGAAAAAAGAAAACAAGGATATGCATTAGGCCAATTGGATTAAAGTAGTTCAAAGTAAAAAATACACACCGAAGCAATTAGATGCTTCTATGAAATTCAATGTGTTTTGTTCTATAAACATACTATAACTGAAAGGAAATGTTGGTAAAAATAAATATTTGCATTGCTCAAAACAATTCTTTAATGTTGAACATGGGTAATTTAATGCTTTCAACAAGTTTACGACTTCGTGGTGTTAATCCAATTTCTCATCATGTTACCCAAGTAAATGATCATGTATCCATTTATTTTGGAATGGGCGTAAGTCCTTCTTATTATTTTAACATCAACAGTCTTTTGTCATCCAGGAAAAAAGTCAATATTACCTTTTCAGAAGAATTTTCAACATTGATCAATATTTCTATTGCATGAACATCAACTTATCATCATCCAGTTTTTTTTTCCATTCTGCCCTATTTTTCGCCAATTGTCATATTTAAAATAGTTCAACAGTTCGAAATATCTTCCTTCGCTTAAAACTTCTAATATTTCATCATAATTTCAGCATAAGCAGCTTTTCTTGAATTGCTTGTATCCTCTGCTTTTATGAACATCTTTATTCGTCTGCCTATCAAAATCAAGTGATCCACTATCTGACACATTTATTCAGAATCCCATTCTCCAATCTGAAGATCATGCTCAAACGGTCCCTTTTCGTAATTAAATTGCTATGAATATAACAATGTGCAGTGTACAGTTAAAAAACATTGTTATTATTGTAAAATTATTTGTTTATTTATACTTTTGATCGGCGTATTGAATACATTTTATGTCTCTAAAAAATACATATTATTAGTATACTTTGTTACAATAATTTGAAAATAAATCAAAGGCCACGTAATGGGATCATGACACATGAATGAACTCTGATAATAATGTCAAGTCTGGAATAAAAAGGCATAACCTTTTTCTGGCTCGAAAAGAATTATTGTCCTCTATACGTGAACAAATGCAGGAGGAAATTCGGAAAAACCTTGGAAAAAATCACAGCAAATTAGATCAACGCTACAAGGGAGAGAAAGAAAATTTATTGCCAAAAGTTGCTTGTGATGCATCTGGCTGTATTTCCCGAATTAATATTAAAGCTCTTGGACTATCTAACTTATGTGCATAAATCTCATCGCATACAGTAATAAATTTTAAGGATAATAATGAAAGTTGTATAATGTTCACATCATTTTCTATTAAAACTAAGGGAGCAATCCCTTTAAACGCCTGAAAATGATAATCATATCATTTTAAAATTTTGACATAGTTTTACTACAACCCTAATGCTCTTTTTTTATATAGCAGCATTATGAGGTATTCCATTTTTTAAAGCAATTTTTTTCTTTTCGGAACGCATATACCGCATAAAAAAGGTTTAAGTGTAATTACTTTATTTCACGCCGAATTTGCTAGAATGCTATCCCGGCGCACTCTTGACTACTTGCTATAACTTCTGGTATACTGGAAAGAAGTTTTTTTTCTTCTTTCCAGTATACTCTCAATATATTATACTTTCGAAATATGCAAAAAAATATTTATTTTTTGGACACTGTAAAGGGATTGCCCCCCTAAACTTAAATATGCTCGAATTTCAATTCAAATTAAAAATAATTAGAGCTTCGTGAAACTATTATAACAGTGGTAAAATAAACGACCATTATAAATACAATTATAATAATGCAACCTTCATAATATACAGATTAAATTTTTGTCAATGTACAAAATACAATTTCGGAGAAACAAACCTTTTTTTTGAAGGCCTTATATGACTTATCATAAATCTTATGTGACTTTTTTCCGTATAACCCTTTTTGTTTGCTATCTGCTCTTTAATATTTGTAATAGACTCGATCGATATCGATCACAACTCAAAAGATGATAAACGCATATTTTTATTTATTAATTCAAATAATACAAGTGGAATCGTAACGCCGGGAACGTCCCTAATGTATGGAAAGTTGTTGATAGCATCGTTTTTTAATAAAATTTTTCACACTGGATGGACATTCACTTCGTGATTTTTCATGACCTGGGTCACTGTGATCGACAGAAATCTACGTTTAATGAGTCATAATAATATATCATGATATAGAATATCTTATCATATTAGTTGTTTATCACAATCGACCTTGTGTTTATAATTAAAAGCGTTTTGAAAAATAAATTTTGATTAAAATGGAGTATTTAGGAAAGCGTGTTTTTAAAACTACTTTCTTGTGATTTTTTTTCATGCCTTAATAATTATTTTTTCCGATATCTTATACATATATATTTAGTATGGAAAATTCGTTTTATTTTGATCGATTTCATAGATTAAGCATAATAGTAAACAAGATGATCGACATTTCATAATCAGATTGGATCTATAAATAATCTGGTGTATTTGAGTCATACTTATTAAAATAGCTTTAATCTCATTGATTTGGCGTTATTGTGAAAATTAATTTTTACCATCAAAGATAAATCAAATTTCATTAATTTTGTCGAATTCAAGGTTTGGCGTTGATGCATTCGTTTATGGGGGCCATAAAAAGTAACTGACGACATTTAAGTGATATTTTTACGTATTGCCAATATTACCACGTCCCAGCTGGATTTCAAGCTCTGGCTTTTCTCCATTTACGAGAGAGAAAAGAGAGATGTCCGTAAGTGCTTTGGAGCCGAGGGGATGGTGAACGATTAGGTGTTGTAGCTGCTGAATAATGAAGTATGGCGGAAGCTCGACTTGACTGTAAATAATTGATATAGCAGGTAGAGAGCTGGCTCGACCGACAACAATAAAATCAAATTGTGAGTTTTAATCAAATAATCAAATATTTTTGCATGAATGACAGTTTAGGGATGCTATCTTATGTTAGGTATTTTCATTCAAAATAACAAAAAGATGCCTCAAAACTACGTTTTATTTTAATCCATAAAAACTCAGTTTCGCCCTGAATTTATACCAAAAATAATTAAAATTGTGTGCAAAATCTTCTTACATCAAGAATCAATCTCCTAAGAATCAATGCATATCTTCGAGCAAATATACTGAGAAACAAATATATAAGATATTACAAAAATTAAAACGAGGTGAAGTCTCAAAATTCAATTCAACTCAATCAAGCCGTACAATAATACTAACCATAAAATATATAATTGAACTCTGATATAATAAATATAAAATTAGTGTAAATGCCTCGTTAAAGCAGTATACATAATTTAGTAGTAATGCTGTGTCAGGTTAACCACTATTATTTTCATACCTAATTTTCTATCTCATTTCTATTTCTAGCTATTGTAAATTAATTTGATATTTATTTATTATATAGACATACCTCTAAGTGGTGATTTATCAACTGTAATCGACACTAAATAATCTTATCTCTTTGCAAATCTATAGGACGTTTGGCTTATGACTTCAGTTATAAAAACATATTCACCATAAAAATCCTGTCAAAAAGATCAGCATTGGCCTCATAAAATGGGACTCGTCTGTTTTTGTCTATTTACGTCATCATTTATTTTTCGTATGAAACACGATTTCTAATCTTTATTTTATCAAGACACACCGTTATTGTCAAAATCTATTGTATTTGGCATTTTTTTCATTTTCATTAAACATATTTCTTAAGAATTTTCATCCCCTACATTTAATGTGTTTCTTTTTATCTTTGGAATATTACTTTGTATCACGAGTCAAAGAATTCGGGGATGATTTATTTTTTAAAGTCATAAACGTAATAAAACTCTCAAAAACAGTACACAATACCAATATTTTATACAAATAAGAAATGAATTTTTTTGCATTTTTTATCGCGGAATTCTCTAAATTTGAATGTCAGAATTTCTTATGACATAAATGGCACAACTTTCATATATATTTTGTATCGTATTTATTTAAATATTTATACAGTTTTTATAGATTTCAAATACTGATAATTTTTATATTGAGTCAGGCTATTTGTAAGATTAAATCTATGATATTTTTCATTTAAATCATGATAATTCATGGTTCAATCACTTCACTCACATTAAGGAATCAAAGTTGTTTATATACTTTATGCTATGAATATAATATCTTCTAATTAAATTATGATTGTTTAACACAAGTTGTAACAAACAAGGTTCAGATAAGGAAAAAAAACCTTCGACTATATATTAGTTTAGTGGTTTTGTGGTTAAATAATACAATGATTATGGGAAAATATGGGTGGTATGTAACTAAATATCCTATAGATTATAATTTTATTTTTTCTATTTAAATAGATTGTAATATTCTTAATTATAGCACTAAAAAGTATAAACTTAATTTGTATAATTCGATGTAATACTTATGATCAATGTAAATAGCTTTTATATCAGGGCACTTGTATCGAGACAGCCGATGGGAATACAAATAATTTTAATTGTTGTTCTAATAAAGTTTTAATAAGAATACACTCAGACCTCTTTTTGTGTTTTTTGTGTTCTCTCAATTAATTAATTAACTTCAAACTGGGTACGAGTCTTCTATATAACCCTCTATTATTCCTACCAGATTTATGTCAAAATTTATTTTTTAACCATTTAAAAAAAACTAACAAATAAGGGCAAAAAATGACTTTATTTTTTTTTTAAAACAGTTGCTATTTTGTGATTTTTTTTTAGTTAGGGGATATAGTAACATATTTACTAATTTTGAATTATAATGTTGGAAAGAGAAATCTACACAGAACAATGATGACATTGACACTGGGTATACTATTTCTTCCGAAGAAGAGAGTGATTTTGAGTCAAAACAAATAGCGCAACGAAAATTATTATACAGTGATGATATTTGAAATTAAAATAATTAGTATTTCTCTAGTGGAAGTCTGGCATTTGAGATCCCAGATGTCAGATATCCTTTAAATGTTACCAAAAATTTTTTTAAATGCCTTGATTTTCAATATATTTTATATAGCTGTTTCAAAGTTATGCGGTTTTTAAAATCCATGGAACGCATCTTCACTTTTTCTATGGAAGTCATTTCTTTTTTTGTGCGATTTTCTGCGGAACGCATCTACCGCACAAAAAAAGATTGAAGTGTATTCTCATCCAGACTCCAACGTTTTTTAAAAAAAAATTGACCCGTTTCTAATTAAATTTGGTGACTTTTGCGCTAGAGCTAATTAAAATCTTTTTGTGATTATATTCGCTGAATTCGCTGTGATTGAATCACTGATTGATAACATAATTTCTAAAGTTTTTACATGGTTTTAATCGCATAACTATGATCATCTGATCTGATGGTAAACATTTATATGGAGTATTTGAATGTTTATTCGAATAATTGCATTTTCGACCTTCAAAACACATATAAAATAAATCCCTAGACATTGTTAGCCTAAACAAACGAACAGTGTCACGGTTTACGTAGATTAGGTCAATTTGTGATTAGTCAATGGACAATGGACGTTCCATTTCCCATCGCTCCTCTTCATTCAGATTATCGTTCACATGGTTGAATCAACGTCGATCAGTCCAATTTGAGGGCGTGGATTCACCTTCATGAATTGCATCTCAACAATTAACTAGATGACATAAATAACATATATTACGTTCGAGTCCACCTTGAGTGCCAGTTGATTTTATGGATGAAAACCTTCTATAAAAATGACCACTAAAGCATAAAAATGTTATAATACTTCTATAGTTATATAAGCAAGCACTCTGTGCAATAAAAATGCTGTAGATTCTTAATTGACTTTAATGCGAATAAAATTTATATTAAGCTTTGATGTATTCATTTTCTGCGAATGAAAATTTGATTTGTATCATTGAACAAAGAAAAATAATTGATTGAGAAATGTAAATAATAACTATACTTATAATTTAGTAACATTTTTTGTGTTAACATGTTTTAAAAAATTCATATATAAATTTCATTTATACAATCAAAAAATGTATTCAAAGGCGATATTTTTAATTAAAATAAATTTGTGCACTTTTGGCATGTTATAATGATTAATTTTTCTTGCAACTTCACAACTGACGACGAAAATTTGAATAAATAAGAAGCAGTTATCATCAATGAACCATGAATCTAATAGCGATTTTTGATCCAATCAAAAATCCGATGAGCTCTTTATCAATGTGAAAACGCCCTTATCAATAATGTTGGTAAAATAAATATGTCATTTAAAAAGTCACGAGAAAAAACAATAAAGCAATATCTCACAAGTATCGTTTTCACCCCCTAAAGCAATAGATGATGGTAACAGATTGCTGTAAATACGCCGTGATAATTGAATTCATCTCGGTGGGGCACAGCCTCCCACCAGTGGACAAGCAGACAAAAAAACAACCCCACTCATACATAAAATAAGGTGGTGAATATTAACATTCTAGCAGAAAAGTGATGCTCAATTTATAATAATTTATAAAGTTATACTAATTTTTTATGGAATAAAACGCTTATTTTTATTAGTGTAATCGTGTATGACAAAAACACTATAATTGCCTATAGTATTCTTTTATCCTGTATACCTACTTACCGATTGACTTATTTTGTTTAAAAAAATCACTACCTAAAGCACTAACTAAATTATTTTTTTATCATAAGCTTTACGTTGATAATGATAGATTTTTAACAAAAATAATTTAAGAAACAATTTGGGATATATATAGGGGTTTTCAAGCAAACGTAACTGGCTACCGAGATCATGCGATTTAACGCCTTTAAACTTCTTCCTTTGGAGAAATCTTAAATTACAAGTCTATTTGTAAAAATCGCAAACAATTGTTACTCTTAAATTCCCCGAATACTTGCCATCAAAATATACATATTTTTATGATTAATATTTGTTTTATAATAAAGAAGATGTTTGAGAATGTTTTTATTTGTACTTCCCCTTTAAACGTTTTTGCAGGGTAATTTCCCCATAGAGATGTAAATCAATATGCAGCATTTTTTCATTGGGAATATATTCATAGCACTGAATACTCTCGTATATATAATTACAATCAATGAATCTAGTAGAAATGTTGCTGCTGAAGCTGAAAGTGTCTTAAATTTTAATTGTAATGTGAATCGTACTTATTTTATTATTATATCTGAATGACTTATTTTACGTATATTTTTTTATAGGTCGTACATAATATACATTTTTCAGGCGTTTTTCATTTTTTAAATCGTTTTTTATCTAATTGTATCACCGATCAAGTAAAAATTTAAAATATGAAGCTCCATGCACCCTTTATTGCCACAATCCATTAAGATTGTATGAATGTGAGCGCAAATAGGCAATGCGGTATGGGCCAATAATTTATTCATAGGGGTGGGTGAGGGGTTTATAGCAAGGAAACACTTAACCCCCCGGTCTTTAGCTGGGATTAACAGCCAATGGCACCACTTTAGCAGTTCACTTGCCTCGTTCCCGAATTACATAAAATCCAACAAAGACCCCGCCACTGTCCACACTTGCATATCTTTCAGCGGGCGAGCTTTGAAGCTCCTTAGTAAAATCAATTATGTACCCCTCTAACGCCTGGCATAAATTTAAATTATGACTATATAAGCTGATATTATTCGTTACTAAATTATTCAAGTTTTTAATCAATTTTTTTCTAATTGGATTGCAGGATTTATGCGATCAAACATGAGAAGCTAAGAAATTTATGTAGTTCTAGAAGGTTTATATTAAGGCACCCCTAAATATCTTTTTTTTAAATTTATATTAAATATTTTATGAACTTTATTTCGATACGTTAGAGTACGTATAGTTTTTTCATGGTATTTTTTGAATTTACTTGTACTTTTATGGCGAAAATTGAATTATCAGCATTATAATACAATAGAAAGAATGCATGTAATAAATTTTTATTTTTGGTCTAACATAGCATTAAAATAAAATAGAATACAATACTTGAACTACTAAAGCATATAAGTAAATCATCATTTTTTAAATGATTTTTGCAGCCTCATTTTTATAGAACCACTACCAATCATTTTAACATGTTTTCTCATAGAGTGCATATATTTTTTTAAATGTGGTCGTCAGCTAAACATCTCTGTAGATTTGAAACCTACTTGATTGAGTTACAAGTTTGACTGCTTAATCACGGGATACCTACAGATACAAAATCATTATCAAAAATTAAACAGCATCCAATTGATAAACAAGAGACAATATTACAAATATTATGTCGTATAATTACAACATTTTTTAAGAAACTTTGTTAACCATTTCAAATATTTTTTTATGCTGTCATGGGATTCTAATTGATAAAATGTTGTTTGTAAATATTGCAATAAACCAAGATGCAATCATTGAATAAGAATTTAAAATCTATCAATTATGATAACATAGACGATAGGAATCCCATTACTTCGCTAGGAAGTCAGACGCTTAAGATGGAAACGTTCTGTTCATCATAGGTCAAATAATTGATGAGATTGATTCGGAGTAGAAATGAATGAAAATGCATTTTGTTTTCCATCAAACAATATCGTTATGATAACATAGTATTGATGCAAATATAAAGTGTTGGATATTCAAAGTCAATGAGCTAAAAATTACTATTGTTTGGCTTATATAGATTGTTTCATATAATACGAAATGCATTTAGCTCAAAGCGGCACTTGTTTATGGCTTATTTTCACTTTCAGAAATAAAGTATTAAACATCACTCCCGAATAATCATAGTGCCCTCATAAAAAATAATAAAAAGTCAGCGGGAAGTGTTGACACCACTCATTACGTCTCAATGGGGCATATAAATATTGTTCACCATAGAATATGACGTATTCACTTGATGACATTTTCTGGTGTTCGCACACCATATGGCGACAGCTTTTTCGGGATCCTTCCATACGAGGCGATGACCTCATCCAGGACGGGCCGAACAAGTGACTCGGTCATGCGTAGGTGAAGTGTTATACCATGATGGATGAGGCCGACAACATGCGAAGGGATGAGTCTGTCGCCCAAATGCTATCCTATCCAGTGCGTCACGCAGGGGGTGTCCCGCTTTTAAAAGTCACCTAGGGGTTGAGGAGTCTCATCATAATGCTTCTACACGACCGACACATGGCGACCGAATCGGCACGCTAATCCCTTGATTTTACTTCGATAAGGTCAAATAAATCAACCAGGATAGGAGACAACAAAAACGATAGCCAAATAGACATAAATATGAGAGACATTGATGACTCGAGCACATATGTTGGAATCATGGCCATCCGCGAGTTAAAACACATCCTTATCAAAATCAAATTTTATGTTTTAAGCAACTGAATTATTCAATCTGTAGAAGTCATGCACAACTCTACGAAGTTAGAGGAATGAAATAAACTTCAATTCGGTGAATTGAAAATATAGGCTCACTCTAAATTTTTGATTCTAGAAGAGTTTTGGTGACTTCTTAGATATTTATTATAAGACTTTGATTCAAACTCGAATTATGGAGGAAAATCATCGTAACAAGTTTAAGACATTAGATTTATTAATATTTTCTCTTGATTATCTTCAAACAAATGGGCTCTGATTTCATATTTCTGAAAAACTATATACTGGGATAATTAAACTTTGTTCGGGTTACTTATGAGATTTTTTAAATCTCAATTGCATAGTACATTGCAATTTCCAAAGTACGCAATCCACAAAAGTATCATTTCTGATAGTTAGTATATCACACATCTGTTTATTTTTTTCCCAGTCCTCAATGCCCCAATAATATAGACCAACATTACTTTTTCCATGGACAGTTTGAAAATTCTTCCTCGTCTGTTTATCACCAAATACGTGGCTAAAGCTTTCACGCTTAGTGAGCAATTTGAGAGCAATACCTTAATGCCATTGAATTTAGTGACCTCTTTCCAAATCGTCACTGTGTATCGTAAAGTGGTCTCGATATACCGATCATTTCGCTTCGACGGCACTTTGCAAAAAGCGTAGTGACTTAAGCCCTTCACCGGAATAGCTAACTGGTGGACTAGAATAAGCCCTCACATGTCGCGGAGGGTGGCGTGTTTGTCATTCCACCCTAATATGCCAAATAAATCCTTAAAGAGTTGATTTAATACATTAGCGGCAAAGTATGGTGAACATACTGGGCTTAGTTGAGGGTACCCAGTTTTATTTTATTGTCGTTTCAGTGAATGTATTCAAATGTGGGGTGCCGATTGAAAAAAGGTCTTAAGCTAGGTGATTATAGTTAGATTCGAATGAAACCTTCAATCATCGTACGATGATGCTTCAGATTGATGCAAAATATAATTTTTGAGAGAACAAATATTATTATCTCAAAGAATAAGTAGAACATTGAAATGTCCATTGAGAAAATTAATCAATCATTCAAACTAAATATTTTAGCGAACCAATCGACGATATAACAATGCAGCTCTCTTAAATATAATAAAATAGTAAGTTTTTTTTTATTCTATTTGTGAAATAACAGAAATAGTCAAATATATTCTCATTTTACTGAATAGCTAAAAAGTATATTTATATTTTTGTATAAAAAATACTTGTTGTTGCTTTCTATCTAATTTTTATCTCATCGAAATCCCTTCTACACTTTATTTGAATATCTGATATGCTGAAACGGGGCTATTTAAATCAAAACCAATCATTCTATAAGCATATTTGAGACCAAATCAACAAAAAAGGTTAATATCTCGAAATGCGATATAACTGCAATGTTTTAGCTCATTTTTATTAGATACACAAAAAACTACGTTAAAATTTTATTTTACTTGAATGTGTTTATTTTAAATTTTATATACAAATATTATAAATCTGTTTCTTTTCGGTTCATCTAAGCACATTTTTATTATTTTATTGGTACGCGAATCACAGATTAATTTTTACTAATTTCCTTATTGTGTATTGTTTTAAAACATGCTTTACAAAGCCACATCCCAAATCTGACTTTAGTTGTATGGCTTGTTAAAGAAGTTAAAAATTTAAGAAAATTCAAGTTTTTTCTCCATATTTGCGAAATTCTTATTCAAGTGTTTGCGGTATTTTTTCTTATTATTATTTATCAGAAATGATGATAAAATGAATAAACCCTTAATTGTAATCAAGCTCTCTTTAAATCAAAGGATAGGTCGCAGAAAAAAAACAAGGATATGGAAAATCTGCTGAACAAAACGTGTGGTCTCCAAACTTTTTAATGATGATAGAAAAACACAAATCATAGACAGTTTGCTAACAAAAAAAATTACATTATGTGTTGCGATATTTTACGTATGTCATGAATTTCACGCGTATCTCTCGCCACATATGTGTCCCACATTATTTGAATAAGGTAATATGAAAGCCTTTTCGAGGAGGCCATTGTTTAATAATGCCTTCGTTCAACAAAATGCTTGTCTCCTATCATTTTTCTCTGTCAGATCGGTGACATAAGTATAAACGTTCACTTATATTACATATAGATGGGGTGCGTTTCTCGGTTCAGGGGCGTCTCTAGGAGGGTGCGTGCGGCCGCACTCTAGTTGATTACTCCGCCCTCCGCCCGTCTCCTCCGCACCAAAGCCCCTAAAGCCTCACCAAGGGCCATCCAACCCCGTGGATCGTAAGGCTTCTTATTTCTGTAATCAAAGAGCTTCTCTCTGCCCTATGATATCATTCAAGGGCATAATTGATAAACTCTCCATCTCAAGAAATACCATCGTACCGAAGCCAAGTATTAAAACTCATTGAACTCGAGAACAACAAAATGATCATCTTGTCTAAAAATAATCATTTCTATCAAAGAAAAAAAAATGCTAATGATAAATCTCACTTTTTTTTCTAGTCCAAAGATTTTTATTCATATCTTGTTTATTTAAAACGATATATTTTTTTCAATTTAATAAAAAATAAATACAGTCACTTTTGGTTTTTATCAGGAGTTTCCAAACTATGACCCACAGGCCAACACCAGTCCTCAATCTCTCATGTCATGGATATCTCAATCGCCAGCTAACCCCAACACGAAAATTTATACGTAATTCAAAACTGAAAAATAGCAAGATCTTGACCCTTGAGACTTAAAATGGAAGTCAATATGGTATTTAGACTAAAAAATTTGGAGATCTCTAGTTTGTATAACAGTGCTGGTCATTGTGGTCCAAATAATGACCTAAAATAGTAAGCATTTTGTGTGGCTAGATAAATTAATTGAATAAATAAATAATACAAAATTTGATGGTTTGCTAATTTAACGAGACACTTAGTTCGCAAAAACGCTCTAAAATGATATACAATATACGTTTTCATCTGATTTTACATTGACAATTTTTTAACAACCATCATCTGCCTTTGATAAAATTTAATGAGAAATTCTGACCTATCCTAAGTTTTTTACTCTGATTGGCTTTTAAGTTTTTTTGGTATTCCTGTGGTAATTTATTTTCGTAGTCTAATTGATGTAAACTCATCAATTTTAATCATGCATTCAATATTTGCTTGCTTTCATCAACGAATGACACTATTCACGTCATTAATTTCTCAATGACAATTTAATAATTGAAATGCCTTGTCTCCTGGTTTCCCAGAATTACTCCGATGGAATTAATCACCAATATTGATTCAAGTCTATATTTGTTTGTAATATAATGTATGAATAAAGCCACTTATGACACAAAGCCTTATTTCTCAAGGGACTCGGCTATATTAAAAATATGTTGGTTCGTGTTTGCATTGATGAGGTTGGGTGGGGCGGTGGCGCACCTGTGCCAGGTGAGGGTGGGTGCTCGCCGGGGGTGCCGTATCAGACAAAGGGTGGGTTTTAAAGGAGGTGAAGACCAGAGTTCTCCGGCTGAGATTTGGGCTTGCATCAAATATACATTATAATGGGTCCTTAAATTTTAACGGCTGAACTTAAGCCGAACGACGTAGACGAAATTATAATGTGCCTACGTTAATGGCGTTGAATAAAAGTTTCGACCTGTGTTAATGCGGTCAGGGAAAATCCTGGAGGGATAATTGAATCTTTATGCCACCTTGACTTGTCGTTGATGAGATAATAATTAACACACTACAAAAATCCTCATAGAGTCGTTTAAATGATATGTTAAAAAATACAATCTATTATAGGGTCATATATAATAAATTTGCAATCAATTTCAAATATTTTTGTTATAGTGAAAGCTGCATCAAGTTAGTATCAATTGTCATTTATTACGTCAATCAATAGCTTCCATCGTGGATGTCCAATGTTTTTTACTTGTATCGATTATAATGCCTTAAATATTAATTTAGGCGAGAAAAAAAGTAGATTACAAGCTAATATAATAGGTGCAATAAAAGGAGCTTGTAATTAATTATTTGAAATATCCCTGTCAAATAACAACCTTCTTCAGAAAGGTATCTTCTGTGATCAACAAAGTTTACTTGTATTACTAAAACAATGAAAAAAGATGAGTCTAATCAGGTCATTATTTGGACATCAATGAGATATATATTACTGAAAAATTTCTTTATTTTTATGCTCCTTAAACTATTTTTAAGTAATATGCTTGAAGCTGATACACATTTTTGCTAACCCGAAGCAATATTTTTTATTCTCTTTTCACCCCTCACAACTTGTGCCTTTGAGCGTAAAACAACAGGTACTATCGCATTGTTCGAAATCCACTGACATAATGGATATACGTTTCAATCAATTTTGACCCTCAACATAATCATAATTATTGGGCAGATCCCTCCTCGTGAGGAAAATGATCCGAAAAGAGCGCCATGGCGGGGTATAAATAACGAGACGCCTGCATGGCAGAGCACAAATGTCGAGCATAAAAAGCAAATGGAAAGGCTGACGTGGTCTTTTGTGTGCAATGGCTGTCGTCAAAAGCCAAAACAACAATGGAAGCATGAGGAAACCCAGCAGCCAAGAGAGACGGTGGGTGATGAAGCGTGCAAGGATATCGCGGTGGCAAACCGAACGGTGCACGGATAAAGGTGACTGTCTTACGAATGAAACTTTTTTACAATAGGAAGTGCCACCACGAGCTATTTCAGACCGACAGCAAAGTCAGCCCTCACGATTTAGTTTTAATTGGAAAATCTTAGAAACGCCATCTGCCAGAAATATTCGCCATAGACTTATAGAAGACTTTCCTACTAAGGTTTTTCCTCTTGATAAAAAGCTCGTGTAATTTTTTACCATTTACATCAAATTTTCCTTATAAGTTATTATGTCCAATTATAGATTTTGGTGACGATCCTTATATTATATAAATCTTATGATGTTATAACACACATAACACACGAAATAATTATACGCCATCCCCATCGACTTATACTTCTTATCCATGCATACTTTCTTCAACAACTTAACATCAAACATTATTTTTTCTTTTTAGTTATATGAAGAAGTTTATATTTCATCTATCAGGTTTTATTAATATGTCCATAATAACTCATTCTATTCCGTTTGGTTTTAAATATCAGGACTTTAAACGGGAACTGAACCGATAACCATTATAACCATTATTTTTACTGAAACGAAAACCAGAACTGAACTGATTCAAAAATATCGGTTTTTTCAGTTCGATACACGTCTTATACGAACGAGATTTTTGTTGATTTTTATGTTGATATAATTTGTGTCCTTCACCTTTATTATTCCGAAATTGATTGCATTCATCTGAAAATATTGCAATCTTTACTATCTATTTCCTATGAAATCAATACTTCAGATAGTATTGTTATCAACCAAATTCCTGATAAAAGTCATTATTAACATATCATTCAATAAGTCTGTGAGATTTTTTTAAGAGATTGCGAGAAAACGACCCCAAATGAAGAATAAAAAAAAATTTAAAGGGGAAAAATCCTATGAACTTATTGAGTGATTTGTTATATATTTTGTTTAGGTTATCTCTTCCTATATATTTGCTATGTACTCAAACTCTGACTCCCAGATTTTAGATTGTTTTCTAGTGCTTTGTGCTCCAATTTGGGATTTCCAAACTTCCAGCCAATTAGCATCAAGTAAATATCCTTTCGTTTAGTAAATAATATGATTATGTACTTCCTGTTCTAATTATTATACTTTTAATACATTATTTATATTATATTTGTTATCTTCACTTTTAAATAATAAACATTTCTAGAATGTAATTTCTATAATTAAATTATAAATTCAAAAGGAAAATATTATAGTTCATTTATTAACGAATCATAATCAGAGAGTAAATTCAAAGTAAAATAAAAACGGGCATAATATGTTTTAAAATATGCTAAAATATAATTTTTTAATACAAATAAGAACATTTTAAAAATGATTCGCTTGAAACTGAATCAAAAACCAGACATAGCGTTGTTTCCCGGAACAAAATCTCAGAATCATATCCGAACCGATATAAATGTTTGGAACTGAACCGGAACGAATAAATATAGATTCGAAGACTCTTTATGATTTCCTAATATCGGAAGAATCCATTAGATAAAAGCTATCCTAATCTAAAGCACTTAAAACTATAAAGCTACAATTAAAAAGGTAAGTTTACACAATTTTATATATATCATTGTTGTTGGACACTATGAAAAAATCATTATCTTTTTTTAAAAGATTTTATTGAATTATTTCAAATATAAGTTAGGCGTTTTCTAAAGCAGTTTTAATGCCATTTCTATATAAGATTCATTGCCATTCAATATAAACGACCTCATCAGATTTACAGAGCGGAGTACCCATACTAAAGCTCACCTATTAATGTTTTCATCGTTGAATGGCGAACAATGATTGCCGTTCCACGCCATATGTGCACATAGCTCTGAACTTAAACAGAAAATAAAATATAGAAATGGAATGGAATGGATGATCCATTGAATGGAAATAATTAATTGCTTTCGTAGCTATAGAAAAGCAAAAAAGATTGTCGAATTATCGATTTGTTGAAACTATACGTACAACTCAAAGAATTAACATATTTTTGCAATCGTATATAAAATTCATCTTCGCATACTATTAAATCTACTCTTATTATTTTTATCTCATTTGATAGCACGTTTGTTAGCTAAATATAGCTGCGTTTGTTAATTTGGTTCCAATTGATGGTTTTCATTATTGCTGAGGATTACAATGGCGTCCCTCCTTGCAGAACAGTGAACATTATGCGAGCATTATTTGGTACAATGCCCTCATCGATTTAATCCATTTGTATTAACAAAAAGCTCTCTGTTGTTGTTGTTGATCTGTGATGATCTTTATATGATAAAACTTTGTTTTTGTTCTATTAAAATTTGATGTATGTTAACTGGGAGAGACTCAACTATCTATATTTATATGTTAGCATAAAACGATATTTGAGGGAAGAAAAATGTTCCCAATTAGTCCTATTATTTATTTTCATATGATATTATTTATTTTCACAAGATTTTCTTCGTCGCCCATTATCTATCATCATTTAATGAGGTCCGTTAACAATGGCCAAGATATTTTCATTCTCAATGCTTTCTTCAGAAGCCTCTAGAGTTTGTTGCTTTTTTTACAAAAAAAAAAAAAAAAATGTTTTGTACTAATGATTTAGTTTGGGTGAAAGATCTTTAAATTTCATTGTCTAAAGTTTAGCTCCGGCGAAGCTAATCTTAAATTGTATTTGTCTTTCAATGAAATTGTATAGACAACTCTAGACTTCAATATTTTTTTCAAAGTAGATTTTATACAAGATGTATTAAATGTTGGCAGTCATATTCTTTTTAATAAAATTATGTATTTCAAAAATTAAATATATTCTATTGAGTAAGTTGAAAAAATTAAACCATAATGCGTTTTGTGCACGGTAATATGAGCGATGCTGTGCTAACATTTGAATAAGAAAAAACAGGGGCAGAGGTAGTTATTTTCCGCAGACGTCCAGGCGGTATGCAAAAAGTTTGCTTAACGTTAAATAATAAGAATCAGGTGGTCCCGAGGGAGGTTGGGATGGAATTAGCTCCGCACCTGCAATAGTACCAGTAGCTCAGTCCACTTTGCAGTATCTCCCAACCTTTAAACATCAAAAATATGTTTTAAATAATAGTATATTAAATACTATTTTTTATACATTTATTATACAGGTAGTCTTCGACTTCCGAGTATTCGCACTTACGACCAAAATAAAAAATGCGTTATTTTAAGATTGTATTGCGGTGCGTGCGCATTATTAATAAGGACGAAAATAATATGCCTGGCTTCAAGGCATTTAAGGATCATTTCCCACTCTTATTGGGTGGCAATATTGATGGATATAAACAGAAGCCCTCAAACGAATCAATATTGATATCTTACCACTATATTACCGCTCAAACAAAAAAGGGTGGATGACACAATTTATTTTTGAAGACTGGTTTTTAAAATTATTTATTCCAGAAGTAGATCAATATTATAAACAGAAAGGAATTCCATTCAATATACTTTTAATGCTAGACAATGCACCAGGATATCCACCACACATCGGAAATTTACATCCTAACGTCAAAATCGTGTATTTACCCCCTAATACCACCAGTATTTTGCAACCCATGAACCAGGGAGCTATTGCCACATTTAAAGCCTATTATTTAAAAACTACATTTGCTCAAGCATTACTAGCGCTCGACAATGAAAAATCGTTTAAAAATTTTTGGAAGAATTTTAATATTCAGCATGCGATTAAAAATATAGGAAATGGATGGCAAGAGGTCACATCATCATGCATGTATGGAATATGGAAAAAGTTAACTAAACATTTTGAAAATATAACTCATTCGCAATTTGAAAAAGAAAATGAAATTGAACACACTACAAATTTAATTGTAGAACTTTGCCAGAAACATGATTTTAATATTGATCATGAAGACATAAACCAACTTATAGAAAATGATTTGGAAGATCTTACAAATGAAGAATTATTATACATCAAAAATCAAAAGGTTTAAAGAAGAGACTAAAAAAAGTAATGGTATTGGAATATCCAAAAAAAAATTATATTGAAAGAAATGGATTCAGCGTTCCTTCAAATTGACCAAGGAATGCAAAAATGGATTCGGATAACGAAAGATTTTTGACTATGAATTCAGGAAGATCTTGCTTGCTACAAAGAAATATACAGGGGAAAAATACAACAAACAACTCAACTAAAATTGGATATGCTTTTTAAAAAGACTACTACTGCTTCTTCTTCCACTACTGATGATGAGCCAATGGATTGTACTTATATAAGTACAGATGACGAAAGATTTTAAATATTAAATAAGTAAATATTTTATATAAATAAATAAATAAGAAAATTAACAATAAAAAATATAAATAAATACGCATGTTTTATTTTAACACAATTTAAATTATATATTTTGTATGAAATTCGACTTACGACCAATTTGACTTGCGACCAAAGTCCAGGAAGGTATCTCGGTCGTAAGTCGAGGACAACCTGTACTGAAGAATTGGTCATAAGATATTTTAAAATAAATATCATGTTATTAATGTTGTTTCTGTTGTGTGTGGCGATATTCTCATTTTATATTGATTTTTATTACAGTTTTTGTGATGAATCAATCAGTGCAAAGTTGAACCATTGCAATACCGGATGAATGGGAATCACCCATTAAATAATTATTGTAAAACAGATCATTATCAGTATGCAAAAAATAAAAAAAGTTGACTATTTCTGTAGAATATGAGAACCCCGGTTCACTCCATAACTCTTGCATGGTGATTTCAACCGCATCGGCTCCCGCCGCACAAAGAAGAGCAAACAAAACCTTTCGCAACGTCGATGTAATCCCAGTGCAATGCGAATGTCTTCAAACTGTGGGTCGCGAATTAATTTGTAATTTTTCTACACTTCATGCTAATTTAATTAATATTCTTTTTGATAGAATTATGAAACGGATCGTCGTAATAAAATATTCTGATGAAGTAAAGAAAACTTTGATTCCATGTTTTAATAGAGCGTACAAAATTGATCGCAGCGGTATTGTGTACCGCAGTAAACATAATATTTGTAATAGAAATCCTAAGGGATGAAAGCACTGGGGTAGCTTTGAAGCGCCCCTGGCCATCCGGAGCCCACCCGCCGAGCCTTATTAATGTAAACAAGTAAATATTTGAATTTGTAATAAATGGTCGAGTGCTTTCGCAGACTACTAATATTTTTTGTCGCACAAGAGCGATGATTGATCCTTTAACCATGCTGTTTGTAAGACAAAATTGATAATTCAAATATGCAAATATTAATATATCGCATTCAGATATAGCTAAATCTAACAACTATAGTTATGTGGGCTGTTATTTCGTTTTAAAATGATCAGGCTCAAATCTAAAATCATAAACATCATTTTTATCTTTTAATTCTGTTTCAGAAACTCATTGTCTAAATACATTAGAACCTCGACTATCCGAACTAATTGGAGATGAAAGTAGTCCGAATTACGAAAATCTGGATAATCGAAAATAATCATAATTGACAGGGAAAGTATGAATAGTTTTAAGCTAGTTTTTATTTTAGAAGCTGCCAAATTGCAAATATTCTTACCAATAGAAATTGGTGCTATTGCTTCCGCAGTGTTTCCTATATTAGATTCTACCGCGTTACTGGAACTTACTTACTTCTTCTACACAAATAGCTTCAATATTTCAATTAATGTGTTTACTGAAGGTATATCATCAGAAAGCTTTTCCCCATGAATTTAAAGTTTCCTGATACCATGTCATCCTTTGAATTTTTCAAGCCAGCGTAAACTTGCTTTGAAAGTGGAATCTTAATTTAATTTTGTATTGAAAAATATTGCTTTTTCACACAATAATAGACCTGATATTGTCTGTCCAGTTGATCGTCTTTGTATCAACCACATACAAGTGCACTCTTCAAGCTCTGTATTTCTTTATTTTTTCATAACTTTTCGCTCTTAGCTTCCATCTTCTGATATTAAACAATTAGTATACTTGATAATATGCAATCCATTACGTACGCGAGCAAAAGTGAACACAATTATCTACGTGCAAATCAGCAAATTATATATTTTTTGTTTAATTTTGGACAATCCGGATAATCGAGGTCTGGATAATGAAGGTTCTGCTGTAGTATAAATATAATCTATTGCATCGGAAACTAATACAAGATGTGTTCCCTTGGAGTATTATTTTTATTAACAATATGAAATCTAGAGTTTATTACTCGTGGAATAAACACTTCCATAAGATTTTTTCAATAGACTTTATAACCAATTTCGATTAATACTGTTAAAAGACACACAAAGATTAATTTCCAAGAAAAAAATAGAGATTTCACATTGTATATTTACTAGATATAGCTGCAACCTTATCGCGACTTAATGTCTCCATCTGAGGCTATGAATTTGCGCAAAAAGGCTCAATACCTAATACAAACACTCATCTATGAGAAATATACGAGTTCATTATCATTTTGCCGGCAATGTATGATAAGGGACGATCGACAGAAGGGCATGGACCGATAAGTGTCATTCTTGAAACCGTTTCATGATCACAGATATGGTTTTCAATTCGATTCCGTTGTCGTGTGTATCAATTCTGATCATGGGACACTTGTTAGAGTATCCACTTTTACATCAAAGCGACAGTTGCAATGAAAGCGTTTGTTTTACTGTTGTTAGTCAGCTAAGCGTGTTCTGGAGCACCCCATTAGAGACTTGGCCCCCATAAAGCTGGAACAGTTTCATCTGCAACCCAGCGGGGGGCGCCTCCCATCTGCCTGCGCCCTGTGACTCTCTCGATACAACCCTCGTAAACAGAGACCCGGCACGAATGATAATTATTTATTATTGAGTGTTATGATACGGCTATCTATTTCCGGGTGTATGTTTTGGAGTTCGAGTACTTTCATTGGGCGAAAATTGGGTTGGTAAAGGAAAGGACGAATTGTGTCATAAGACAGTAGTCGGGAATACAATTTCCTCACTCGATCGATAAAAACCTGTGTCAGAAGATAACACTGAAAATATTATTTAATCTAAATTACATGTCTTGTTGTGTTTGATTTTTTCAAATACCAAAGAATGCAACACCACTTACTGATAACATTTTGTACACTTAATGAGCTTGATTAAGTTTTTTCACGATTTTAACTTCTATGATATCTCAAACGAAATTTCCTGATTTTTTCCTTGTGTTTATGTTTTTAAAAAAATGAAACAAGTGTCAATAAACATGATATCAACATCATTTTTTTTAAATTATTATATTATAAAAAATCGAATCAATATTACATAATTTGCATCGGATATTAATTTGCATTTTTGTTATGCTCACGTTTAAAACAATTTTTTGTTGTTGTTAATACAGTAAGCTTGGTTATAACAAACTAAAACTTTAATTTGACTTTGGCTTCCATTTGATTTTAATTAAGGCTTGATGAATTAGCTTTAATACTATGGATACCGATGGTACCGTTGTGGTATCAAGTTTGGGCCAACAATTTCAAAACGCTGATACTTGATTATTAGTACACACTTGAATATACTCATAGTATAAAATTTATTAACAATTAATAATATAAGTAAATTTTCGTTTATTTATATTAACAGGATTTAGATTTAGACATCTTTTTAGTGCCATGAAAAATAGGTATGCGCAGTGAATACCTATAGAAATAGTAATCGCATAAAACACGCCCTCTCATCGCTTACAGCATCCCTCGGGGGTACTACGTGACCCCCTTTTTATTTAATTTGCAATGCAGCAGTACCTAATTTTTGCCATCCTCAATGAAGAACATATTCTCCACGGAGGTAAGTCGCAACCCTCGTGGGAATCACACGAACAAAGAATCACGGTAAATATATGAAATATGATATAAGCGTCACGTTTTTATGATTTTCTTATATTTATAATCGGGAATGGGATAGAAGACAAAAATTAAGGGTTGAGAGTAAAGCCAACCAAATTTGCCGTTTGACGAAACAACAAAAACGTTCCAATTTATCGATGATTCTGAGCTGAATAGGGTGATGCATGTATAGTTGTTCTTTGTTGGACCACGCCTTGCCCAGCTGTTGCGATGATGACTTTTGGGGATTACCCTCCACGTATCATTACTGTCTGACTATAAAACAATAGATGCGATCTGTTCATTACTGACTTTGCATTACTGCTATTGTTAAAACGAAATGGGGTTCGTAATGCTTTCCCCCATCATTATGAAATCAGACCGGTGATTCCTCACGTCTGCCGGCTATTAGGACATACCTGGCCGATTTATAGCCACATGACTCACACAGCTTGAAGATGACCAGATGCTACCTTTTGTGCAATGACCAAAAATGCATTTATATTGGACATGATGACCATTTGATTTTTTCGTATAAGCCACTAATCACTGCATGGAATCGCCAGCAATGCTTTATCTACCGCCAAGAATTAAAATTTGAAGAATTCATGTCAACATATGGACTAATTAGAAATATGGTAATTTACATTGTTGCAAGTTTTGTGGTATTGAAGTTATGATAAAAAATATTACTGCTCAAGAATAATGAATATTTGTTGACAATGTCCAAAGTGAAAATTAATTGCTTTGTTATCACATTTGCAATTAGACTTTAATGCGAATATTAACCACAAATTGTGATAATTCATGTTTATATGACATATATTTCGAGCAAATTATTCCAATAAAAAACTTTTATCATCATCATGTAATTAAGCAGACAGGTCAAAACGTTTTTAATATATGTTTCAGATGCTAGATTTATGTATCGATTATATAACAAGCTTCTTAACAAATAATTACGATCTCTTCAATATCTAATTATAGGAAGAGGTAACATTCATCTCGTCTGCATCATACATTCGATATTAAAGGTAGCACAAGTAGGGAATCCAATCCCGAGCCAAAATTTGGATACCGGGATTTCGGGATCGCATTAGACCATCCCGAGATCAGTCCCGGGATCCCGGGGCCGGGATTTTCAATAGTTTAAGAAATTACATTGATAAATTTGATCAAAAATTACTAATAAGTCCGTATCTTTAATATAAAAAATAACTTGAAGGCAAAAGAATTTTATTTATTTAAGAAAAGATAAAAATACAATTCAAAACAAGATAAATCAAACACTAAAAAATTCAAATATTATTTTGAAAATATGCCCGAAGTAACATTAAAGCATCATGTGTTTCGTCATTTAGTCTGGATCTGATTTTGGAAGCCAGGCAACTTGCTGCTGAAAATGCATGCTCAGCCTTCACACTCGTTGGAGGTATCGCCACGGGTTAAAACTCGCAAAATTCCCGATTTCGCGACAAATTATTTATTTCCTTTGCTGCAGATGAATACTTATATACTAAAATACTTTGGTGTGATTCGTAATTATATTACGGAGGAAAACAAAAAAATTGAATTTCGTATCTATTATATTTCATATCGATATTCCCATTATTAGAGCCGAGGTGTAGTAAATACATCACCGGTAGGGAAAGGCAAATATAACAATTTAAAAAATATATATGTACTGTATACATGTATGCATAGATTAGACAGTTACTGCCCTTAGACGTCGCCTAAGCTCGCGAATTAGTAGTTACGCCACTGTTTCCAAGTGTCCATATTTCGGCGAGAATGTCTAGATTTAATAGCCTTCAACTTTCTGGTGAGGTGTACGATTTCTGTTAGATAAAAAATCAATCCCGAAAATAATAAAGACCACCTTGATGATTTAATTGAAAAGGGATTTACTGGAGTATAAGGACTCCAGTCCCTCCTTTCCTCGCAGCATGTTGCCGGGCTATGGATGAACAATTTAAGTAAATCACATAAAATCAGATGTTTTTATTTAACGACTGATTAAGAAACACATTAACTAACATACTTATGAAATTGAAAAGTTTATCTGTAATTAATGATATGAAATTTATCCAAAAATTATATAAGAGCTAGCCTTGTCTTGGTTTTAGCCCTTGGGGCTTTACGATTTGGGCAACATGTCTTGGGCCGTAATATTTATCATAATTACAGTATATAGATTTTATCATACATAGATCTATTACAGAAGCTCAAGTCATTTATTCTATTTTATATTAGAACGCAGATATATAAAATTTCAGGTACATGGATTTTTAAAGTGGATAAATAAGATTAAGCTAACTGATTTCTCCTGTATTCCTCAAATCTGGTCCCTAGATTTTCGAAAATTTAATGCAAATGAACAAAATTGCAGATTCTCCAGCAAGTAAAACTTGAAATTAAAACACCGAAGACATTCCTTTGCATTCTCTAAAAGTTTGGGCGGCGATCTCTTCAAAGGGCATTATCGTTCCGTACGTTTTTGAAAACAGTTAATTCCGCAAAATATGTGAAAATGTTACGATATTTTTTTCAATTGCAGCAGTTCGTTGGATAAGTCTTAGATGCAACAAGAGGGTTCAACTTGTTATATTATATATTCAACGAGAGTGTACCCGTAGTTAAATTTTGCAGAGGATGCTTTAGAGAAGCTATTCCATGACCTCCCCACTAACCCGAATTTAACTCCAGAGGATTTTTTTATGGGGTTATCTTAAAAGTACAATCTACGTTAATAAATAAGCGACGATACTCCAATTAGAAGTGAACATTCAACGGTCAACATACCATAACATTTGTGTCGAAAAGTTTTCGAAAATCTAAAGATCAGATTTGATGCGAGATGGCGGCCATTTGGACAATATATTTGTAGGACTTTTTTTCACTTTAAACTTTTTTTATTCGTTTAGGGTTGTTTTTCGCAATAACTTAAATCCTACGAATTCTCATTTATGAGGTAAAAGTTTGTAAAAAATCATATTATTTGCGATTTTTGTAAAATACTATGTTATTTTATGGTTACGGTTTGATTCGATCATATCATTTAATTTAAAATCTACGGTTTTTTTGGTTGTACGATTGTGCATTAAAATGAATTTAATCAGTATAGTGGCTGTCTATCACGGCTATAATTGATCAATGAAATACCATTCAAATGAAGAAGAAATAACAAAATCAGGAGTCTACCGGAAGCTAGTAAATAATTCAAGCCATATTCACACCCCTCTGTTGCGTGGAAAGGCTCCTATTGTTGTTGTAATTGTTAAATATCAGGGGAGGCGAGTCATCTAGTAGGAGGATGTTATTATTGTTCATCAACCCCTTTTGAAATGTTAAAATAACACGTTAGAAACCATTTGATTGGAACACTGATTTGAGGGATTTTAGATTGACATTAAATGTAGTTTAATATTTGTTGATTTCCGCTCTGCGACTATGACAGAATAAACATACAATATGTATAACATTAATACTCGAGATTTTCTATTTAATTGATTTATTTTAAACTCCCTATATTCCTATTCAATTATAAATTTCACTTACATCATACATTTTTTCATATTTCATAATTAAACCTTACATTATCTGATTGATGTATAAAAGTTTATCCCATGACGAATGGGAATATTAGATGTAGAAAAAACTGCGATTGTTTGCGCATTCCGGGTACCACTCGGTACTTATTATTCGGAGGCCACAAACGCTGATCCACGTGTCGGCACGTGGTCACAAAAGTTGTCTGTGGTGAATCCAGGGCCGGGTTTTAGGAAGAGGGTGTCTTGGCCACGTGCCGCTCGAGGCCTATTTCCGTTACTAACTTGATAATTGAAGGCAGTTTACCGAACAGAAGGGCTAGTATCAATCCTACTTCATATAATTCGACAAACCAACAATTGACTATGTTGTATTAATATATTTTTTTGCTTAGTGTACATCATGTAATGCAAATAAAGACTAAAAATGCGTCATAATTTCATCAATTGAAACAGTAGGGAACTTAGCAAAACTTCGCTATCGAAATGCTTTAAATAGAAATATTTATGATAGTTCACTTAATTAATACCCATGTATATATAGTATTAACCAAGTATACAAACCGAAAAATAACCATAAGCTGGTAAAACCGATTCGAAAAAATAGGTTCAGATATGTTAATTTTGGTTGATTTTTGCGTTGATTATGTGACCATTTTTATACAGAATTTGAACCGGAAAACAGTTTCTTTTTCTGGAACAAACCGATATAAATATTTGTAACTAAAATTGTAAATACTTTTCATTGAATTACTTTAGTAATTGGTGGAAAAAATCTAATACACAGGTTCGCCAGAACAATTGTAACCAAATTAACTCTATTACAACTATTAGATAGCAGATTTTTTTAGCATCTGTTTATATTAATATTTATAATCTGACTGTTTTTACTTGAAAGTAAAAATAGATAATCGCATTGAAATTCAAATTTAACAGTTTGCTATTCAATAATTCAAACATATTTATAAACAATCGATGTGCTGATTCCAATTATATCGACAATTGGGTTGTCCAACTGTTTTTGATTCTATTAGTTCTTTTTATTTTTTTAATATCTGCACTTTTAAATCAGAGTTGTAGGATGACTTATCGGTTTGTATTGAAAAGTCTGATCAATATCTCGGATGCCTATACAATTGGCTCCATTTATAACTAATATTTCATATATTATGTAAAGGAAGAACGTTCCCCGTTTCTAAATGTAATACATTTCTTGTTTTCTTCGGTCAGGGCCGTAACAATAGGGGTGGCAAAGCAGGCTGCCCACTATGGGCGCAAAACGCAGAATACCGACCCGGTCAGGAGTTGCATATGGTTTTTATTTTACTTTACCATTCTACTTTACATGAATCAACACCGATTGACTCTGTCCGTTTTTATAATATATACTAAGTTGTCTAATCCCTCTTTTGTGAAATTTAAACAACCCACCCGATCAGCCTTTTTCGGACAAATTCGTAATTATTCTGTAAACATATTCAAGTCGCGAGGCGCTCATTCATCATATCAGCGGTCGGAAAAACGGACCGGTTGAACACATAGACGTTTGGTTTGGTTATCCAATACCTTTTTGTGGATTTTATTCACCATTTCTGGAGTGGTTAACTCATTTGATCGACATCTGCGCTATTCGTCTTGGCAGCTCGTACGGCTTCATTTAAACTTATTTAAAAACAGCAACCGGCATCTATATATTAGGTCGGGTACTTTTGGGACTGTCTTCGTATATTTTTTTTAAAAATATACATTCTAATAAATATTGAATATATTGCATTTATAATTGTATTATTTAACTTTTAAAAAAATCGAGGGGGGGGGCTTAAGATATATACTTGCCACGGACGCTTCATACCCTCGTTACGGCTTTGTCTTCAGTAACATAGTTTTATTTAAATTAGTATTAATTTCTATTAACTTTTTTTTTAATAAAAATTGGTAAACACTTTCTGCAGTTATCAGTGAAGAATTGTTAGCATTTTTTTCTTTTTTTTTTACATTCTTTGTATCAATTTTGATTAGCAAGATAACATGGAACAATTTTGTAAAAAAATATATTTCTTCGTCAGTAATAATTTCCTGATTTTAAAAACCTTTAGTGATTTGTTGATTGATTCAGAGAGTAAAATAAATCTTTTTAACGTCATACTTATTGAGCTCTATCTTGTTTTAACTTTATAAATTATTTGATTTAAAATAATCTGAATAATTTTATAAATATTCGAATTTACGAAATATTGAAAAAAGGGTCCCCTACTTCCTACCCCTAAGGGGACCTCTACTTCCTACCCCTTGCATGCCATGTAATTAATGCGAAAGAAGAGTGTTTTATAATATTTATTTTATATATGACATATTCTTTATTGGACACAGGAGATCCCCATGTGAAAAAAATCTAGGTATGGGTTTTTAAAATGTAACGATTCCTATTAAGTTGAAAATCGCTTAAAAAGGCTTTATCTGTGATTATTTTAGATTATTAAAAATTCAGTAATATATGCTTATCTAAATAATAATTCTTACGATTTAAAAGGATCGCATAGATAATTTAATCATATGATAATATTTTACTATGCCTCAGTGATGAACTCGGAAGATATTTTCATCATTTAGTTCGGAAATGATCTTTGTACACATAGTTGCATGCTAAGCCAAAAATGACAATTGTAAAACAATCAGTGATCAAAGTCTTATTACAAAAAATAGTCGCAGTGCCACAATCGAAACAGTGCCTATCAATCTAGTGGATAACAGCGAATTCGATACCATCTCGCTGAACTTCAAACTAGTTATTTTCGAATCATAACAGATATCAATTGAAATAAAAATATCGATAAGCATTATTGTCCATCGTTGACGCAATTACAATTCGAATGTACAACAATATTATCGAAAAAGATATCTGAAGATAGAGATCTTATAGTAAACGTCGAAATCAGATACCAAATGACAATCCCTTCCTCGCCTGACACTGCGATCGTCCGGATGGAATTTTATTGTAAATATACACAAAATCAACAATTCTTAGACAATTTGAATAATATACAATTTTATAATTTCGGACTAATACCTCTATGATCCTAAGAATGGACGCTTCTTGCATAATTTGATATTTTTTCATATCCCATACCGATTTAAAATCATATTGTTACTAGCAAGTTAATCTAGACAAATATCTACCCTGATCTTATCTAATCGAACCTAAGCTCTAATTTTTTTAAGCGTTTACGATATTTATATCTATTTGAGATATGTACACTTATCTCACAACTGCATTACGATTTTTAAAGGTGAAACGCAATATGTATACATTTTTGTTCGTATGAAAACATTTGACCATCGCATGTATTTTATTGGCATGGAGATAATTTTCAAACCTACCGAAATAAATACCGATCCAATAATATTGCTCTAATAAATTTTCGCAATTTTAAGAGCCTTATTGGTGTTTTATTGCAATTTTATCGTTTTTATTGCCTTTTTGATCTATATTTAAAGATATTTTTTAAAATATAGATACAAAAAATATATATATATAATTATGTCAGATTACTGACAAACCTAATCGATACATATAAATAATCGTTTTGTTTTTGTTTTGAATCGATCAATCTATAGATAATTTTGCAAAGACGCCTTTAAGACAAGTAAGATGTTTTATTTTTGTGTCGTTATTGAACTAAATTCAAAGACAGACAATTTTTTCTTCCAATCTTCAACATTTTGCTTTTCTAATTTATATTTTTTGAAATTCACGAGTAACCCTGTTTTAATATACAAATTAAATTAGATTAGTAATTTGCAAACTTTTTTTTATTAGAATCCATGAAATATAGAAAAATTCGTTATGATCTTTATCTTTTTACAGTGTTTTTAATTTAGATAATATATTTTAATACACTTATTTTTATTTTGACTAAGTGTTGATATAATGGTTTTAATCCCGGACTCTCAGTAAAAATTATTGAGTTCAAATCCAGATTGTGAAAAAATATTTCGCCGTACCAATAAAGAGAAACCACCTCATGAAAAATCCTTTCCCTATTGGATCTTTTCATTAATTGAGGTTGTAACTTTAGGACCAATGCCTCCCTGAATATACATGGATTGACCATTAATGGTCATAGTTAGCTTTGAACTGGTTTCGGCTCAGCTCCGAGTAGGTTTCAAGCCAGCTTCAAGCTTTGAATCGACTTCGGCTCACCTCCGAGTAGCCTTCGAGCCAGCTTCGAATCAGCTTTGGCTCAGCTTCGAGTGAGCTTCGAATCTTCTCTTTCAAAGTCTCAACATGAGTTTGGATTCACTTCTAAGCTCAAGTTTGGATCGTCTACGCTTCGCAGCCGCAACCTATTAAAAGTGGAGTGAATAAACATGCTGTGGAGAAGCAATATTTTTTGGAATCAATCACTATCCATCTCCTGTGGAGTCTTTCTCGCTGACGTTACGAGGAACACAGCAGCCATGGGTTAGAAAAAGTGGTTCGTGATGAAGATAATTGGGCTCACTTAGATTACAGTTGATTTTTAAAAAATGTGATATCATACAGGCATATAGCACATTTTTAAGATTGAAGAAACGATAAAACAACTTAAATAAAATTTCCTATAAGAATCACATTAGAAGTCGATCCCGAGAAAACTCATTTGCAGGAAGAGGTTACATCTAATTCGTTTGTATCATAGATTTACTTCCTCATTCGCTCGATATTGAAGGTAGTATGATCTTCGAGTTTTATTTAGAACGCCTACCCAGCGGGCCACTTGTATGAACGTGTCGAAGGGCGTCTTTGCGACCGTCTCGATAAGGAATGTGGGGAAATTTGTAAAGGCTTAGTAGTTTCCCTCAGGAGACAGTGAAAAACTACTCTAAGCGACCTTATTGATTTTACTGGAAAGTACTTTCTGGAATAGAAAGATTCCAGTCCCCTTTTTCCTCGCGAAGGCGTTGCCAGGCTAAGGTGGTGTTCTGCGTGACGCAAAAATGCATCTCCTACACAAATATCTTATGTAAACTGATCGAAATAAGTTAAAATTCATTACATTGTACAATCAAGGTTAGTTCATTATCTATTATTAAAAAGGTGCAAATTTAAATGCAGATTAAAAATATTTCACCAGCCAACAGTGTTGGATGATTTGCAGTATTAATATTTTATTTACAACGCCTCGTTTCGAATGCAGATTTAGTCTGATTTCCCATTTCTAAAAAATGTAAATACTGAAATGGTTGACGAAATTGGTTAAGATCTATAATGAATATAATAATAATGGCTTGACTTGAGTGGCTTTTAGCAATCCTTCTTATTGGACTATTACCGACCATTGTTACATGGTTTTTTATAGCAAATATGTGTTTTAAAAATGTGGTCGCCAGCCAAATTTACTGTAAACTTGAACCCAAGATGATTAAGTTGCAAATCCAAGCCCTTTACCGCGGGATTAGGTTTTAAATATTCTAGCTTATCGATATAAGAAAAACTATCAAAAACCACCACATACAAATCATGTCCCTAGGAATTAATCGATATATTTTTGTTAACTCCTCATAAAGTACCGGTTTAATCTCTTAACCTTGTGTAGCTATCATATCGGACAATGATTTTCAAATTTTTATTACTAATCGCAAATATTTAAGAATTTAACGCAACCAGATTATTTCAGTTAAATCCTGAACAAATGTTATAAAATATACTGATACATAAAAATCTAACATAATTTTTATAAAACTTCTATTTTCTTTGAATGTATTGATAAAATTACGATGTTTTTCACTGCAGATAAGAGATAAATGATACGAAATCTTAAATTTATGCAAGACAAGAAAATGAGCATTTTTTGTGCGTTTTAGTTACTATTTAAGATATAGAGCAAGTTTTTAAATTTCGCTTTACATCATAAACTATTTTTAAAATAACGACGTAATAAATTGTGATTTAAAACTGTAAAAATATACGAATCCCAATGATAATCTACGATCCGTGTGATAACGTGAGGATACTACCGTCTTCCGAGTGCTTAAAATATACTTTAAGCTGATAAGAGAGTTATTTACGTCAAAGATTATTTACAAAGCTTGTATTTAGGATTTTAGATAAAATCGACACAATCAAAAGATGTTTGAACAAAAATAAGATATCTGATATTCGAGATGGGGATAATCGTCTATTATTTAATCGAACCTCTTGCCGGTGTCTCGCCACTGAATAGCATTACAGTGACTAATCATTTTTATCAATGCGGCTCAATCAAAATACTTTGTAAAAACATTTATTAAATATTACTAAAAGTCTTAACAATCTTAAGAAATAAAGACAATGGTCTAATCATAGACCTCGAGCCGCATGCGGCTCTCTGAACTCTTATGCGGCTCTCGCGCATATAGTGAAGGAATAAATCTTATAAATAATATTACAACTATTGAATCCTTGAAGAAGATCGACTTATTGAGGACCACCATATTGCGCGCACATCCTTTCTCTCCCCATCCCTGCAGCCCAAAATTCATTTCAACAGACCAACATGCGCCAACATGGTGCACCATCTACACAATATTTTTACTATGCTTATGTTATTCTCGCAAGTGTAAATAGTAAATTGATAAAGTTTTATTGCAATCGGATGAACGGTATGGAAGTGCATTAAGTGCGGACAAACTAACATTGGTGCTTATATATTAGGCTATAACTATGTTACTCGTGAAATCCTTAGCAATAAGTGGACGAAATTTTATCGCAATCTAATGAACGGTATGTTTATCAGAAAGCAGTGTATTCAACATTTTACATCAACATTTGTTCATGAGAAAGCTCTATTCGAAATTGGTAACGCGTTTGCTCACACTCAATCGTAAAAAAACAGCGTGTTAACAATCCAAAGCGATATTTGGAGCTGTTTCATTGCAATTAAAAGGATTTTTTTCTTGCGATATGTCGTCACATATTGATGAAACATGAATACATCATCGCAATACAGAGTCAAATGAACTGAGTCAGCTGAGTGAACAGCAAAGACACCCAAAGCGACCAAAAACTCAAATGACGGCTGATAAGGTTTCGGCCTATGTATTTTGGGGTGCACACGATATTTTAATCATCGATTATATTTAAAAAGTAATAATCATCAATAATTAATACTAAATGACGTTATTTGTGTATTTGACTGAAGGAATTGCAAAAAAATGGCCCAAATAAAGAAAAAAAAAGTGTTCTTTCACCAAGATAATACACTTTAAATTGCTTCCCCATCCATCGTATTCTCCGGATCTGACTTCCAGCAAGTTTGCAAACCTAAATCGAATGGTCCAGGGAAAGAGATTTGGTTCCAATGAAGTAGTGATTGCTGAAATTGAAGCCTATTTTAAGGCCAAAGACGTCTACCTATGGTTGAATAAAAGTAGTAAAACTCGCGAGAAACACTTGTAAATTTCAGAATGTTACCTCGACGGATATAGGCGATTAAGTTTTAATCATTTCCATCGTTTATAACAAGGGTCGTTTCTGCTTGAAATATCTCACGACCAAAAGGTCAAATGGACATTTAGTGCAGTCCCCTAAAACTGGTTGCTCGTAAAAGAAACTTAATATATAGAGTGCACCGCAACAAAAGAGAAATGTGCGCCCCATAATTTAGTACCTTTTTTAGGGCCTCGGGGGCGTAGCGCTACTCCAGTTTCGCACCGACACGTGCCGAAGAAACCTGATTATTATTTTTCGAGCTCATGTGTTACATATCATCCGAAGATTAAAAAATATTCAGTTTCCATTTAGCTTCGCTCCCCTTGCGCGTTATGTTCCCATATAAAATGCCCTGGGTGGACGAGCGAAAGGGGCGAGCATTTTGTTCCGTCATTTGCGTTACGAACGGAGTTTGACGCTCGCCCTACAAGGGTTGGGCAAGAACTTGTCCCCCGCAGAAGAACGAAAAGAAAGTCCTTTATGTTTTGTATAATATCGTATGGCTTTTATTGAGATTCATGTTTACATCCGACCATATTTGAATGTGAGAACTTACATTGGATGACATTGTTTCATCTTGTGTTTCTGCCTCGTTAATTGCATTTTTTTGCTCGTATTAAAATATATTTTTTTACGTTATTATCAATGGGTTTTATATCCGTTAAATCTTTCAAGAAAATTACGCAGTAGCATATAGTAATCCTATTAATTAGTAACTTCCTATGTATACAGATAAGATTCGCAAAGCAAAATGTATTCTTTTAGAAATTTTATCGTAAGAGCTATGATCAAAATTTAGATCATTCTAAGAATTTAAACCCAAATTTCTAATTTAAATAACTTCAAGTAATTGCACAAAAATAGGCACAGATTAACAATTAGCTCAAAAATAAGCCACAAACCAAAAATTGTGGAGATTCCTTGATTGATGGTTTTGCATAAATAATATCAAATGAAAGTTTGCAAAACAAATATGATGTAAATATTCATTAGGTATATAACATGTGAATGTTGTTAGACTGTTTGCTACTTATGATGCACTTTTAAAATCACAAATTGTTACAGACAATCCAATGTAGTTCAAAAATCTTATCGATATAATTAAAAGACTTGTGATAATTAAATATGTGGCTTTAATTCTTTGATCCAACGTGATATTCTTAAGAGGAAATAATCTTCTGCTGGATCATTAATAAAAATAATAAATAATAAAACATTTTCCGTTGCTTTATACGCATTGTATATCTAAGATAAGATTGTTTGTATATGAATTTTTGATAGGAGATCAACGTGAATTTGTGAAATTATCATTATTTTTTAAAATTATATTTTAATTTTTATTAAAAATCAGTCATCAACATTATTGATCATCTCAGTATATACTCTTTCAGATCAAATAAATCAATACACACATGAATTGAGATGATAAATTTATTGTAACGTTGACAATCTGGATTTTATTCCAAATCTTTATATTAATCAAACAAGAGGAATTGACTAACTATAACACCACTTGGTTACATAAAGATTACATATGAAAAATATAACATATTTATTAAATTATTTGCCATTTTATATAATATATCATGGTGTTTGTCAAGTTTTTCGATTAATCATCGACGTTGGTAATGTTGTTATAGTAAAGTTTATTCACCGTGAGAAATAAATAACTCACTGCTTCTTTGAGATAACATGCATTTCACAGTATATACACTATTATCGGTCATTCTTTTGTTGGTTGTAAAAATACATTTTGTATATATGATTAGGGTTTTGATGGCACGCGTCGTCAAAAAGCTCCTCCCTGTTATAGTCGACAACAATTTAACTAATGGTAAAATAATACGCCCCATCAAAAGCCCTTGAGCTCGTGCCAAAAACGCTTTTGTACCAGTGTACCCTATTTTTTATTTAATATTCCATAATGGCAATGTCAACTCGAAAAAATGCATATAAAACCCGATCGTAAAAAGCTCATGAGCGATATGAAATAAAGTTTTTTGACCTCAACGTAATGAATGTCTATGGCAATTTTGCAAGTTCGTTAGCACTTTGGTCTCCCCCCCGTGTCTCCTCTCAAAGATCCAGAGACATGTTATTCACTCGAAAACAAAGGCGTCATTTAGCAACCCCTTAGCGCCATAACTCAACGGACGGGGGTTGTTTATTGCAAGAAAAGGCGTTCCCGACAAGATGGCGTCTTCCATATATAATTCGTCTTTCGCTCTTTTTATTTATGCCCCGACCGTAGGTGGAGGTTAAACAATGTCGGAATATTTTATAACTTCAACTTAAGATGAAGCCATCCCAAAAAACCGACCGAAGCACCAAGAAGAATATGCGTAATGAATTAAGGCCCCTTCTTGCATAACAAATAGGCTACAAATATATTTATAAAGTCAACTCTTGATATATATACATATACAAGTTCCATTCTAGGAAGAAGATGAAAAATACCTCAATAATGCTTTGCATAAAATTATACTTTTGTAGATTTCATAAATCATTAAAATATATGAACCAAATATAATATTTGAAATACAATTAGTTAAAAGGTGTATTGATATTATTTTATACGTCGCTAATCAAGTGTTGTTATAAAACCTGAACATTATTATCTAAAACAGCGATTCTTAAACTTATATAGTCCGCGGACACCCTCTTGAGCAAAATTTTTTTAGCGGAACCCATCTCAACATTTTACGTTGTTTTTGAGGCTTAATTTTTCGAAACAAACAAACATTTCTTAGTCAAATATTGATCAAAATAGATCTTCTTATAATGTTTTTGTAAAAGAAATCCGCGAAAATATCTTGTTCAAGTATAGATACTATTTTTTATATTTTCGTGGACCTCCAAGTGTCCACGGACCTCAACTTTAAGAACCACTGATCTAGAATACAAAGATATTTCCGCTATAAAATTTAAAATATAAAAACAGTTGTGATTGCCTGAAAGGAATATCTTCCAATCATTTGGAGTAGCGGATGGAACCACATGAAAGCGAAAATATGCTTACGAAACTACTTAATTTTTTAAATAAGAACATAAAAACGAATGCATAAATATACATGAAAATGGTTACAGACTTTGAACATTTCGATATAACTTAATATTATCGTAAAATGTTCCATGGAAACGAGTATTTAACCCCTTAAGTAGGCAAGACACAATGTTATGTCTAGGAAATCCAGTCCCGGGATCCCGAAAAGTTTTAAGTGCTCATGAATCCTGGGATTAGCAAACGTAATCCCGAAAAATTCGGAATTGAAATTTTTATCTAACAAAAATCGTACACCTCATCAACCCGATGAAGGTTACAAAATCGAGATATTCCCGCCAAAATCTGGACGCTTGGAAACAGGGGCGTAACTACTAATTGGCGAGCTTAGGCGACGCCTAGGGGCAGTAACTGTCTAATCTATGTATTCATATATACAGTACATATCAAATTGTTACATTAACCTTTCCCTACCGGTGATGTATTTACTACACCTCGACTCTAATAATGGGAATATCGATATGAAATATATTAAATACGGGGTTTAGAATTTTTGTATTCCTTCGTATTATAATTACGAATCACATCAAAGTATTATAGCATATAAGTATTCATCTGCAGCGACGGAAATAAATAGTTTGTTGGGAAATCGGGAATTTTGCGATTTTTAGTCCGTGTCTCAGCAGAAAGGAATTCTATCAGTCACATTGATGATATTATATGTAAATGGGGGCTCACGCAATGATAAACTCGTTCTAGCATTTAAATATCTGATGACGATACTTCCAACGAGTGTGGAGGCTGAGCATGCATTTTCAGCAGAAAGTCGCCTAGCTTCCAAAATCAGATCCAGACTAAATGACGAAACACTCGATGCTTTAATGTTTTTTTTATTTATCTATTTTTGGATATTGTGTGCCATCGACAGTGAATATTTATTTATGTACAAGCTTCATACACGCTGCGACGGTCCTGACAGATAAGTGGATTTGTACTGGAATATTTTTTATTAAACGATATATTTTAATGTAAATAAATTGAAATCAATTACAATTGTGATTTTTTTCAAATATTTCAATCTGCAAAGGAAAAAAAATACTTTATTGTGTTTTCTATTTAAAAGTTTCCAAAAGATTGGAATCAATCTGTTGCTCTTTTAATGTCGGCCGTTATATCAAATTTTGAGCGTTTTTCGAAAGATTAGATTAAATACATCCGCGATTGAGAAAAGCAATTTAAGTTTTCTTAACAAATTATGAAAAATATGAAAAAAAAAATAACTGGGATCCGATTTTCATAGCATTGATAAATTTATTAGATGCAATTTGAATCAAATTATTATTGATGAACGACGTTTATCAATGAAGACTTATTTATTATTTAAATCAAAACAGAACATATTTACAGCCGATTATTTAAGGAAGTTACATGAAATCGGATGACGTTGGAAAATCCAAGAGCATTAATGTTCATAACCATTTTTTTTTATTGTCTCTGTAATATAATAATTGAATTTTTATAATGTTTCATTGTTGAATTATTTTTCAAAATATATTGAATTTAAAGAAAAAAAAACTATAAAAAAGATAACAATGAAAGGCCATATTTGATACATCAATACAAATATTGCTTATGATATTTAAAACATCTTAATCTTAGTATTACACCATAATAACTTATCAAACGTGTGACATAAGTCGCATTTCTTCAAAGGAAACCTTTTTCTGAGTTTTTGATATTGGGATTTTTCATAATTTTGAGTTTTAGTTTAATTAAGTGTCCTTCGAATTTACAGAAGGTGTGGCATTTTTAAACACATGTATATGACATGAAAAACCGAAAACTGACGATAATAAAAATTTGTCCAAATCCATATAGCAGTTAGCCAGAAAGAGCGGGAGAATCGTTTCTACTATCTCCATCGCACACATACGTACACAGACATGCTACGCGCGTGCGCATAAAGCAACCAGTAGCACTTTTTTTTTATATATTACACAAACACAGTTTAATCTTTTAGCTAACTGATTGAAAAAAGTAAAGAGTATCAAATCACGCAAAGGGTAAAAAAAACAATAAATATCGTTAATAAACGGAAAAAAAATAATGCATAAATCCAATTTTTCCTATGAGCTAAAATCGTGTAAAAATGCAACTAATTAGTCCTTCTTTAAATATATTGTTAACCCTTTGCACTCCCTTGTCCCCTCTCAGGGGACATCATAATTCTAGCATATCACTCGGATGTCCCCTCTGGTGGGACATTAAAATTTATTAGTGCTTACGGGGAATCAACTTATTCCAGCACAACTTTTTGATAAATGCATGTTTCCCTGAATTTTTCTTTTGAAATGGCACAAGAAATCAAATCAAAATATAGTACAATTACTAAGGTATATAAAAAAAATGTCAGCGAGTTTTACGACAGAAGAAAACATGAGAAATGCGTGTGGAAAGACAAGAGAATCATCTCACTACTAAGTACCTATCACAATACAGAAATGCAATCTACCCCCAGAACATTAAGTGGTGGAAATGTATCAGTCGATAAGTCTAAAATGATTTAAGATTCTACACCAAATATGAATGCTGTGGATCGTGTAGATCAATACGCTCCAACGTATTGTTTACTGTAAGTCATTGAAATGGTGGAGAAAGTTAATTTTTTGCGAGGCTGGAAATGTATATTATTAACTTTTACATAATTTATCGCATCTCAAAAGAAAAAAAGGCTTTAAACTATAAGAAATAAAATGTTGATTTTTTTGCAAATATGTATATATTTCTCACACGTAGGTAACGTCCAAGATGGTTCGGAGTGCAAAGGGTTAAGGATTTTTGGGCTTAAACATTGATTCCAATGGAAGGCAATAGCAATGTATTTTATCAAATAAAAATGTATAAACGTATTAAAATTATGAGATAATAGCTTGGTTTGAATTAGTTAATGTTTGCCTTTGAACTAACCGCTCGATTGCTTTCATTTAACATCAAATTTTAACTATGACAAAGACGATTGTATAAAAACTTCTTACCGCCTTTCTTCGATTCCTTCATAATCTGACGCCCTTTGGTTTTCAGAAATTTCATTTATGATGGAGTCTGTAATCATCGATCGGTGTACACGTTATTTTCAATGCACTCGTGAACGAATACACTATACACTCATTCCATAAACAATTCGTTGGACAAGTACGAATATTGGTCACTCGTCACTGAGGCATGTTCCGAAACGACCGGTAGTCGCAAACGACAAAAACAAATATCAGTGATCAGTGTTGCCAATCGGTGTGGCCGTGGACATGACAACGTTTGAGTTCAAGGTGCCAATCGAACACAAAACCGTGAAGCGATTAATGACCTGCTGCTTCTTGGCGAAGGTTCTGAGCAGAATGGTAGATTGTCGATGTCGATTTTGTGATACGGCTTGTAAACTTTGATACAGAGACGTAATCTGTCAACGGATGACGCTGACTTTGTCATCGAATGCACATCAATAGCTTTAGTTATCTCAGGCTTGAGCGTAGCCCACTTATCAGCCAGGGGTGAGTAATCTTTTTTTTATTTAAAGAGCGAATTAACATTAACATAAAATGATAAATTTAATCCCTATTTTCCAAAATGTAACGAACTAGATTTCTGTACATTTTTATAAACATGACAAACTTTTGATTGGTCGTTTCGATTCAATTTCATGGATCTGCGAAAATAAACACTGGGTTGATTAACCTTTCAATCACCATGATGTATTAACTACAACTCGACTCTAATAATGGGAATATCGATATGAAATATAATTGATACTGGATTCAGAATTTAATATGGTGTACCAAATACATATCATGGTAGCGCGCGGGTGTTTTTAGCACACTAAGGGAAATGTTAATAAATCTGTGTATGAATGACTGAATTAAAATATGATTGATTTTACCACTCTTTAAAATTTGTGCCCAGCCACGTGGGGTTGATCTATGAAAAATTACCAGCATTATTACTCCCGCAGAATAGTCCAGGTTTGGAACCCATGATCAACTCCTTCCTAAAAATTCATATTCAAATAATGACAATCTGACTTTCTTGAAGGTAATGGAATATCACCACAAGAATAAAATGAGCCAAGAGTATGATGAGAATAATAGAAACTGCATTAAGATAATCAATTCATTTTCATGAATTATTAAACATTTCAATACGGCGAACCAGCAACTCGAGACATTTCGCAGCACTTTTGGCGAATTTCTTACTCCTAACTTAAAATTATCACACACACAAATTAATGTATAAAACTTTTATATTTTAACATTTTATATATCTTTACACTTTTATGAATATATTTTCTTAAATACTAATCTCTGTAATTTTGCTGTGTGTGATATTTCATAAAACAATTGCCAATATACATAACCGGCTTTTCAACGAGGCAAGTATTACAATAATATGTGGTTTGATGTTTTTTACCGGCTTTGTTTCTTTGAAAAAAGATTTTGCAATCCTTTCTTATTTCTGTTTAATGCTTATAGGGATCAAAAACTATTTGAAACGGTGTCATATTACACTTCATAAGATTGTACATAAGAGCGCAGGGACCCGCTTCAAAGGAACTAAACGTAAATAGTTATTGCCGTACAACGAATTTCTGCATCAAACTGAGTGGTGAGCGAGAGTCACCTCTCGAATACAAAGGGTCAAGTACTTGTAAGTAGTACCACGGCTAAACAGTTGGACTTGTAATTCAATTATCTTGGGTTCAACAGGAGGTGTAGCTGATAACACTTGCACACTAAAAGCCACTTGTTTCAAAATATAGTATTAAAAGTGGGTTTATGTAATACATAATAAAATAAGCACGCTACTTGTCTAGTGGTTGCTTTATGCTAAATCGGCAAATTGACTTAAACGTCGCATAAAAGTCTAACTCTAAACGGCAATTGATCGGAAAGGAAATTGCCGTGTCAACTCTATAGTATGTGTATGTGTGTGTCTATGCGTTATAGACCCGTAGCAAGCTTATTTTATTATATATTACACAAACACGCCTTCATCTTTTAGCTAATAACCTCCATTCAAAATTAGCTTTCCTTAGGAGCTAAGAAGTTTCATTTCTAACGCGCGGAAGTCTCACGCGTACATATATTTTTCATTTACATAAATCATGAAATTAACGTAATGCAATACACCTATCCCTCGATTTACGCGGTACCCATTTTACGCGGTTTCACTTTTACGCGGTCAGAAAAAAATATTTTTTTAATAAAAATCGAACTTTTTGAATCGATTTTTTAATAAATTATCTTAAATTGTGTGGAATATATAGAATTAGCAATTAAAGAAATTAAAAAGTCAACATTAAATGCTTATTGGAGAGCAGTATGACCAGAAATAGTTGAACGTAATCATGTAATTCCAGCAAGAAATGAAACATTTAACAGCATTTTAAATACAACAAAAGCATTGGGACAAGTTATAAATGTTATAAATTTATGTCGAGCTATTAAATCTATTTTTTAAAAAAATGTTTTTTTATGCAGATATATTTGTATATACAATGTGCTCGTTTTACGCGGTTTTTGCTGGAACCTATCCCCCTACTTTATATGAAATTGAAGTCTCGATTTACGCGGATTTTTATTTTCTGGAACCTATCTTCCGTTTTTGTATGAATTTGAAGTCTCGATTTACGCGGTTTCGATTTACGCGTTTTCTCTAGGAACGTATCTACCGCGTAAATCGAGGGATAGGTGTACATTTTTTGTTATCAATAACGACGCTCATTTGGCGCCAATTCTTCAACACTTCATATTCTTCCCCGCTTATAAGCTTATCGTCTAGAATAAATCATTATCGAATATTTTCGTAGTATATTGGTTTAATACAATTAAAATTATCGGAGCTATTATAGTATTTACAATAATGGTTTGAATATTGTTTATAATCGTTCTCACGGAGATACAAGACACTATCTAACAGTAGATAATAATCGATAGACGGCAAATGACTAACGATAAACATCTCACTTATTATTTTATCATATAGTAAATACTTGGCTTATTATTTCAATCTTACCAACGTTTTTTTTTTTTGCGATAATTTATTTTATTTTTTTTATTTTTCCCAATACCTCTAATTATGAATAATAAACAATAAGATAATTATTCCGGATATTATACGAATTAATGTATTTCTTTACTCTTCGACTTATCTGGATTTTAAGGCAAGAGATTATATGCCAGATCAACAAATTTCATATCAGAGCATTGAATATCAATCACTGATATATGCAACAATCAAGTCATCACTCTTCAATGACAAATATAAGACATTAATTCAAGATAAAAAAAAAACATTTTAAATATAAGATTGCCAAAACTGCAATATGTAAGAATGAATTAAATTTATATAAATTCAGCTTTAGACCAATGATGATGTTTGCTATAGAATTAGACCTTAGAATAGAAAAGAAATTAAATATATGAATAATTAATGTATCCTTTTATATTAAATGAAATTGCTATTTATCAGACCAGTCCAAAAGTTCATGCGCATTTTTGTGAATTTTTTAAATAGTGTAAATGAAACACAATTTAACATTAGATTTCGAACCTGTTTAAATTTGTCGTCGCTTGACTAATGTATTAGTCAATTTGTCATCAAATTTCGTAAACATCAGACGCATAATAATACTCATAGAAAATGAATATCGATAATAAATATAAATGTGCTATGTTTGAATCTGCCAAATCTGCAGCGATAAAAATTAATAGTGTATTTGCGTGAATTTAATTGGGAGCTATTGTCACATTCTGCTTACTTCGCGGATATTGTCCTAAGTGATTTTCACTTATTTTGTGCCTTACAAATTTTTTTACCAGAAAAAAAGGTAAATTCTAAACAGGTTGTACAAAATAGACTTTCAAGTTTTTTTTACTCAAAATCAGTGTCTTTCTACAGCAATGGAATTAAAATACTATCTGTGATATGGCGAGAAATCGCAGATAGCGGAGGAAAATATATCATTGATTAAAATATTAAATTGTGTTATATTTAAACTATTTAAAAAAATCCCAAAAATGCGCATGAACTTTTGGACTGACCTGACTTTTAGCCTTCATGAGTACTCAGTTCATTCGTTGTTTTTTTTTTCGCAAATCGAAATAAAATTTGCTTTGAATCTTTGTGCGTTCAATGATTCAAATTATCATTTCAATGTTTTAAACAATGCATACAATTTTTAAAAAATAAAAAAAATCTGAATTTATTTGCATCAATCATAATAATTTTCTGCTGAAGTTTTTGTCCTGTATAATCCTATACGAAAAAATTCAACAGACGAATGTTCAATTGCTATAATCCCTATTTATTCGAATTCAATTTCGCTTTAAAATCATTTCATACTAATCAAATTAATATTTTACATTCCAAATCTCAACTTTTATTGATAGTAATGTCACAGACGAGACGTTTCACTATAAATCATCAACTTTATGAGTAATCTTATCTTGAAAATGTATTATAGTGTCAATATCATCACAGGTTTAAACTATTGACTTATCGGACATTTTTCCAGGTTGTTATGACGATTTTCAACAAGTGTTTTTATTTTATCTTTACACCAAAATAGATCCAATGATGAATCTAAGGGATTCAACTATGAAACTATGCTCCATAATCCATAGTGAGATCAATAAAGAATTGATATATATTTAGTGTTATTACATAAATACGAGTATATTGTTTTCCTATCTTCAAAAAATTCATACCTGTTGAAAACCAATTTTTTTATAAATAGCATATTTTGCAAAACACGATTATAAAAGCTATTAATATTTTTCGATGTAAATGAATGATGATAAAGTCTCTTCATTGTAGTTTAATTTAAGATAATATTATATCAGTGCAACTCATAGGTTTGCAAAATAGTTCCTACAGACCTTCAGGGATCTTTGTGATTGCTGAGGAAGGCAGTAGTAATTAATTTGGGGACACGTAGACAAATATAACAGTTAGTTTAATATTGAATGAGCCCCCAAATGGTTCTAACTGTTTAATTAATTGATACAAAATCACTCAATTTTACGGTTTAGCCATTCGTCGACACGCAAACTCGATGGAAGAAATTTGAGCAACTTTCTACCACAAACGGTCTACAGACACAAATCTTCAACATCAAAATTGTCCAACAGGCGAAGACAGCTGGTACAAAAAAGTGCAAGATCGAAGCTAGAGGAGAATTCAATAATTTCCACCGTCATAACTGACTAACGTCATTCTGACTGCACAAAATAACAACGAATCATTAAATTCATTGTTGTGGACTTTCGCTCCTATGCACCTGCATTCTGGCACAAAGATCGTTGAAATATTAACATTTTTTGACGTGATTATCTTCAATGAAGGATTTAATGGCATTTTGACAGATTAAGTTACAATATGATGTCAAATTAGCCACGTAACTCAAGCTTACGCCCATCGTCGCAATGTAATGCGTATATATCACTCCGAATGACTTCGCTAAAAAATCTAGAACTGATGCCAGGGAGCAACAATCCGCTTTGCAAGAATTTTGTAAAGAAACTGAAGGTTTACTTAATAGAATCGACATAATAGATTAAAGGTGAGTCAAAATTTTCTTGTTGATAAACGAATTGGAATCTTTAAACGCGCTTTAATCAAAATTACATTTGTCAAATCGGTTACCATAATATCTCAAAATTTATCAAACGAATTTATATGAAATTTGATTGACTCATTCAGTATATTTGTAGATATTTGAACAATTCTAATGGATCAAGTCTTTTTTTTTCGTTTAAAAGAAGTCCTAAAATCACCAAAATTCACAAAAAAATGTTCAAAAAATGCTAAAAATTTAACATAAAAACTAATCAATAAAAACAATCCTAACATAAAAACTAATTCATAGTTTATAGATTAAAATTCCATTAAAATTGTTTATTTCCAATAAGCAAAAGCTCGCAATTGTGGTGACCGAAAAAGACCTTTTTCGACTTTGGATATCTAAGATGCCGTGTATTTCAGCAATAAGAGATGATTTCAATATGAAAAAAATATAAAATACGAATAATAATGTAGTAAAAAATTCGCAGTTGTATATTTAAACAGTTGGCCAAAAAATATTTCGAAAAAAAGCATCAAAAAAGTGCCGTCACACAGGATGACCCAAAAAAAAAAAATCAAAAAGAATGACTTAAATTAGAGATCAACTTTATTTGGAATATTATGAAGATTTACTACTTGACACGGATTTTTGCTATAAGAAGTCCAGTAAGTTTTGGTACCATTGATCTAAATAATTACAAAAAAATATATGTTATTGGATATAAACTTTTTTTTGATTTTATATAAACTTTATAATAATCTTTCATAAAAGTGTATCTCTTAAACTGCTACGCAAATAAAGGATTACATTATTTCACATTAACATATATATATAAAAATAAATATTTTTTGCACCCAATTCTATAGGTTTGTTATTTTTTGTTCAGTAAATGACAATATCTGAAATTTTAAAAAATGATTATTTTATAAAATATAAATGTATAATTTTTGCATATTTTTGAATACTAAGTTGTTTTCTGTACTGTTTTTCGAAGACTTTTTTTATTATAAATTTTAGCAAGTGTATCTCAAGATTTGATCCATTCGATTCAACGATTCAAATAACATATTATTAAAATTCAGAAATCATGCAACATTCATATTTTTTTCTTTATTAACTATCCAAAAGTTGAATAAAAAAATAAACTTTTGTTAAAAAATAAATAAAGTAAAGTTTCAAGTAAAAGAATGGATTTCTTTCGGGATAACCTATTATTACTAGAATAAAAACAAAGTTTGAATTCAACAAATCAACCCTTCTATGTGTCATATTTTAGCAAACATTAAATCGTTACCACCGGCAAATGCATCGCTTATTCGACATCAATAAACAAATACACATTCAATGCAACTGATAAAAATAACAACCAGTCGTAAAAATTGTCAATTTTGATGGGATACTATGCTGTTTGTTGCCACATATCTAGCGATTATGTATGATCATCAGAAATTTAAGACTAGTGAATTATCAAATTCATTTTTTATAAAAATGCAATACAGTTTTTTTAAATTTTACAACATAACGTTATGATTTAGAATTTTCGAAATAATCTAGTATTATCGGACGTCAATTTCTTAATCTCGGTGCTCATCTTCGTAAGGAGTATTTTTCACTGAAAAAATTATTATCGTTTAACATCCGACTTTATAAAATGTCGATAATTCTGTTTATTTTATTTATATGGAAGCAATACAATTGACCTGATTAAATCAGTGATGAGTAGCGAGCAAACAGCAATGCTCGATAATCAGAAACGTCTTCTTCAGCGGCGATTTATTTCAGCTTGAATTCAAATCTCAATGAAAGATAATGTTGACGAAAAACAAATTTTCATTTGGAAAGTACAGTCAAACAACTGCAATTTATTTGTACTAATATCTGACAATTATTATCTTTTATATATGCGCATGATTGTTGCAAAAATGAAAATCGTAAACACCGATTACGATAATCTTTCGCAAATAATCTGTTGTTTTTAAAGGAATCCTTTAAAGATACGACACGTCATCACAAGCATTAAAACTAATTGAGCTGTAAATCGCAATCGAATTTTACAAGCATTATATCGTGTTCTATTAATGGAAAGGGTTAAAAACCCTTTTTTTAGATCTAGATATTGTGGCAACATTCTTCATTAAAAATGTTCTGTCATTATTTCTACCAAAGGTTCTGGTTTAAAATATTATTTCTCGATTAGGTTTTTTAGTCTTCAATTTCAAAGTTATACTTCGAAAAATATGTTAATTTGCTTAATCTTAAATTATTTTACTGCATAAGGCAACACATTTAAACGGGTTGATGAATCAAATATTGTTGATGAAGGTAAGATAATAATTTAATAAACAATATGTGTTGAGAATTGAAAGTTTGAAAAGTTTTGTAAAGTTATGTACAATGTAACTGTAGTAGTGGTTATTTTTAAATTTATGCTTTCTGTTTTTTTTATGAAATAAGTAATGGGGACATTGCTTCATGCAAATTAAAATATATTTGCTTTTTCACAAAAAAATGAAGGAAGCCACCTCTGAATAAAAATTAATTTGCTTTGGAATTAAGAATATGGTAGACATTCATTAAATACACACAATATAATTCAGTTGGAAATACATAGTATGATTGATGAAGTAAATGATATCGATCCTTAAGATAAAACGTCAGATCTACATAGCTTTCATTAGGAGACTCATTTTGAAGCTTATTGACCCAAAAATTGCGACAAAAAGGTTGGGGGAAAGGCTATGGGTAAAATCATCATTTTGTCAATCGGAAATATCAATACTTCCGATGTCTCAAATCTGTTGGGATGACAAAATGTTTTCCATGGCTTAAATATAAAAATAAGCCTTTACAGGTAGTCCTCGACTTACGATTGTTCGACTTCTTCAACTCTTCGCACTTACAACCAAAATAAAATAAAATCATTATTAATAAGGACGAAAAGAATATGCCTGGCTTCAAGGCATTTAAGAATCGTTTCACACTCTTATTGGGTGGCAATATTGATGGATATAAACTGAAGCCCTCAAACGAATCAATATTGATATCTTACCGCTCAAATAAAAAAGGGTGGATGACACAATTTATTTTTGAAGACTGATTTTCAAATTTATTTATTCCAGAAGTAAAACAATATTATAAACAGAAAGGAATTCCATTCAATATACTTTTAATGCTAGACAATGCACCAGGATATCCACCACAAATCGGAAATTTATATCCTAACATCAAAATCGTGTATTAACCCCTAATACCACCAGTATTTTGCAACCCATGGACCAGGGAGCTATTGTCTCATTTAAAGCTTTTTATTTAAAAGCTATATTTGCCCAAGCACAACTAGCGCTCGACGATGGAAAATCGTTTAAAAATTTTTGGAAGAATTTTAATATTCACCATGCGATTAAAAATATAGGAAATGGATGGCAAGAGGTCACATCATCATGCATGTATGGAATATGGAAAAAGTTAACAAAACATTTTGAAAATATAACTCATTCGCAATTTGAAAAAGAAAATGAAATTGAACACACTACAAATTTAATTGTAGAACTTTGCCAGAAACATGATTTTAATATTGATCATGAAGACATAAACCAACTTATAGAAAATGATTTGGAAGATCTTACAAATGAAGAATTATTATACATCAAAAATCAAAAGGTTTAAAGAAGAGACTAAAAAAAGAAATGGTATTGGAATATCCAAAAAAAATTATATTGAAAGAAATGGATTCAGCGTTCCTTTAAATTGACCAAGGAATGCAAAAATGGTTTCGGAAAACGAAAGATTTTTGACTATAAATTCAGGAAGATTTTGCTTGCTACAAAGAAATATACAGGGGAAAAAAACAACAAACAACTCAACTAAAATTGGATATGTTTTTTAAAAAGACTACTACTGCTTCTTCTTCCACTACTGATGATGAGCCAATTTTTTATTTATTTTATTTTGACACAATTAAAGTTACATATTTTGTATGAAATTCGACTTGCGACCAAAGTCCAGGAACGTATCTCGGTCGAAAGTCGAGGACAAACTGTATAGTTTTCTTACATCAAGTTATACATTTTAATTTTAAGTTAAACCTTTTTCATTTCATGTTAAACCATCGAATATAGGATGAAATGTTTCATTTTTAAGCACATATGATGACTTTTACAAAATATGTAAAATTTCCAATTACTATGTATGTATACATAATTATGTTTTCCTCATAGAAGCGTGAAGGGGAATGCAGTCTTATCAATTTGGAATCACTTTTAATTTAGTTAAAGTAAATATAATTAAAATAAGTTCACAGAGGCAAATGTATTGTTTACATGTTACATTTTAGTCGAATGATTTCATTTTTCCATATCCTGATTCTTTGTACGCGGAATTAATGCGTGGTTAACCAAATCTAGAATGTGGTTCTAATTAGAAATAATAGTCAATAATAGCAATGATGGCAAGACTTAATTCGTTTAACTCAAATAATTCGTTTAAACCTACTTTTGGGTAAATATTTATCAAGTTTAAGTACGTCAAAATCATCTTGTGCGATTAAAAAAATATGCTTTTAATAAAACCTGTATTAGGGTGTTCGAAACTTATAGAATATTTTTTATTATTTAGCAAAAATTTACACATACTCAGGATTTTAGCATAAATAAAAAATCCAAACTTATTATGATTCCTTTGGATGATGCGTAAGTACTCGTATTAATAAATCTTAATATTTGTTCATACCTTCAAGATTTTTGTTTCTCGCCAATAGGGCCAAAAGCAAATCAGGATCCGGGTGGTCTGCGGGGGTTGGCAAAGACGGCAAGGGCGGCAAGGGCGGAATTGCGGGTGGGGGCGGCGGCGCGAGGGACCCCGAGGGCGCAGGGGGCGCCACGCTGCACCCACCCCCGCATCCCCCGCACCCGCCGCCCACGCATTCCGGACGATATCGAAATATGCTGCCGATGATGTCTCTCTCCGTGGTCACCACAGTGAAAATCGATTTGTCGTAACTTTCAATCACAAGATCATATTTATCTCAAGCATTCGTGTTCCACATTGAATATCGAAATTCTATTGCACATATCTGTCAATTAATGCTGTCGAATTACTGTTTTAAAGTTCGATTTGACGTTAAACGGTTTTCTTCCGATTTTTGGAAGGCTATTATTTTTCGCGGAAAATCACAAAGGATTCGATCGTTGAAGTGTGGATGAAGGTATTCCTCATGTGCACGTCTCGACGTGTAAAGTCGACTGGGCGGCCACGTGCCGCCCTACGCGCCCCGCCCTTCTACACCAGACCTGGCTACGATTAATTTGTCTGAGTGCTACGCCCCGCCCTCACGTGTACACCCACCCAAAATGAAATATTTTCCACCTAAGCTGTATTTTAGAAATAAACAATATAGAAAATCAATCCAAAACATAGTCATTACAATAAGCTTCGATATAATGTAAATACATTGAATTCTTCAAGGCACTGGATTCGATCGTCTTTAAACCAAATTTAAGTCTCAAAATACAGTGTCTAGATAACTGAAATTTGCACAATATTGAAAACGAAATTATATTGGAGTCAAGCTCCAATATAAAAATAAATGAGAATGAGTTTAAGGGTAAAAATGGATACAACTGGAAACTATGATATCAAACGCAATCCCGATCATGTCTTTCGCAATAAACTATTAATATAACTTGCCACATGTCTTCTTGTTCTTTTTATTCCAGTTATACTGATTCATATAGCATAAATGAACTTAAAAGCATGTGAGTTCTATTCGCTCGATCCTCAAGCAACTGGTATTCTAAAATAATGATGCATCATTCTTTTTATGGAACTAGTAAAAACAGTAATTGTATACGTTCTCTCATTTTCGTGTCTACAATGCAATAAAAAATATCAAACCGCAATCCTTCGCCGTTTTAAATTTGTGAACCTTCAAGGTTTTGCTGGTAATTTAAACAATAACACTCAAGCTGTCGATTGAGATATCTCTTCCTAGTTAGATTTAATTTTCAATTGTAAAAATTGTGCTCATCGGCTTATTATATTAAGATCGTACTAGACATTAAGTCAATATTATTATATTTCAGACTGGATGAAGCAAAGCTTTCCGTCCATATTCCAAAATTATATTTTTATCTATCGTTTACATGCAGAAGTATAACCTTTCCCTACTGTATACTTAGAATATGATCTATTCTAATCATGCAAATTAAGGTGAACATTGTTTATTGATCACAAGAATCTATTTCCTCCCATTTTCTATCTGGATTATCAACAGTATCCCTATTTTAAAAATTCAAAATTCAGTCGATAAGTAGTATTTATTTCTGATAGTTGAATCAATACTCGATTGACAAATACTTGAAACATTGTCATGGCTTTTAATCGTCATTGAATTATTGATTGATCATTTTTTTAGCTGTTTGATATGTTCCTGTATTAATTTAGTAATATCAGTATGATAGCGTTTATAGAATAACAAAGTCAATTTACTTTGATCTACCGTTTCTGAATTTAACTTCTAGCTTGAAATACTTTTTTCCAATTTTAGTAACTTTTTGCAGATTGATTATTTCGCTTCTGATGCATATTTATAATTTATTTATTTATATTTATTTGCCAAAAAAATAACAAAAACCAGAAGAATCCACTCACAGATGCATGTCTTATCAATTTGTAATAACTCTTAATTTAATTTAAACAAAAATGATTAAAATAAGTTCAAACAGGCAAATAAGTTATTTACATATTACACTTTAGTCGTATGACTATTATTTTTCCATAGTGCAATTCTTAATAAGCGGGTAATAACTGTGGATTTAATGTGTGGTTAACCAATTCTAATCTAATCAAAGTAAAAATTTATTATTATTTTAAATCACCACTTTTTGATTTGCTGAGCGTACCATTATGAACGCATTGAAAGCGCATGCTCCGTACATAGAATGAGGGTCTAATTAGAAATAATGGTCAATAATAGCAATGGTGTCAAGACTTACTTCGTTTAGCACAAATAATTCGATAACACACAATCCAAATATAATTTATTCAATACATGAAACGTATCCCTGAACTGAGACGTAAAATGCACCATTTAACGATGAAGGTTCGAAATCTTAAAATGCATAGCTATTTTAATTATTTTTTAATATTATACATGTATTTAGGAAATAATCGTACCTAAAGGTGGTCCCATGGCTATGAAAACCATGTTAAAGTGACTGACAATAGTCTCAACATCTATAATATTATACTATGAAAATTGTTTATGATCAAACTATCTGAATCTTTAAGAAATTTTATAACATTATATTTTGCACTGTATATCTTGCGTGCTAAAAATGTATGTAGAAATTGTCACAGTTGAAGTCTTCAAAAAACAAAATGCGATTCTTCAAAGCTGTAAAGAACACGATTTTATCGCATTAATACACATCAAACTTCCCTGTGCATAGAGGGAAGATCAACCCCGTTTCTATAGTAACCGACGCCATTTTTCACTGTAAACCAGCTAAACCTCCCCATCCTAGGGTATATAAACCACACCCTTCCACCTCCGCACAGTTTTATTCCATCATTACATCGGAAAATGTGTATATCTGTCTATATCCGGACACAATGCTTCCACTTTTTTCTAGGAGTACATAATACATATACATATAGGAGTACGATATTGAATCAAATGCAAAATATTTGTTTTCGATGGTAATTTTAGTTTTTTGAGTTATCAATATTTTTGAAATTTTTTAACGATTTTCATGCGCATAATTAAGATATCAGGACGATTGATTGTGTCGATCCAGGTTTAATTTATTTTCCTGTATCTGAAAAATGAAAATACTGAGATAATTTATTAAAAAGCCTATGAATTAATGATTGAATTTTCAACAATAATTAAATAATCATTTGAAATATAATGAAAATTTCACTACTCACTCCTATATTCTCTCCTATCTAAACAAATTTGCACGTATGATGATGTTTAGCAAAATTGTAAGTTATGGAAGTAACAAATAAACACACTAGCGATGGAAATGCTAGAAAATAATAGTTTGCTGTAAGTGAATTTTTAAATAATCGTAATGTCATGCCATACACTATCTAAATATTTAGAATTAAAAAAATCTAATAAATTTATTCTGATCAGATAACAACTCTTACCTTAACTCTATTTAACATTTTGTATCAAATTATTAAGAGAAGAATAAAGAAGTCTCATCCTTGATTACGAAATAAGAACTGATGGAAAAACTCAAAGATATTATGCATCATTTTACGCAATAAAAATATAATCCCAAACAGGATAAAGGCATAGGACCAATATATAAGTAGAACTTTCGATTTATTGCTTGACCATTTTTGGGGATTAGTTTTACTTAGGCAACTGTACTTTTAAGACGTGTTTTGGAATTCTTTTGGTGACTATATTCATCAAGAATTAGCTGTGATTTTTAAAATTCAAATTTAACAACCCAATTTACAATGGATCGATTTTCGCCGAGTGAAGAATTTATTCGAAATTTAATGCTTATATATCATTTTCTCAAAAAAGAGACTGCAACGCAAGCCATTAAACTTATTTGCGATATAATATTTCAAGTATTTGCAAATGTCAAAATTGGCTCCAGAAATTTCGATCTGGAAATTTTGATTTAAAAAATTGCCCTGGAAGTGGAAGACTGCGTAGGATGCCATCACACTGACTGCTAAAATCGAAAGTGATCCAACAGCAACTATTGAAAAAACATCGACCAATCTCGGATATTCATGATCGAGTGCTCGAAAAAAATCTAGGAAAAAATCGGGAAGGTGTGGAGACAAGGAATATGGGTACCGCAAGAAGCTAAGCGAAGAGAATCTGGACGACCACAAAACGTACGCTCATGCGAAAAATGTTTAAAAATGGAATCCGAAATGCCGTTATTAGGCGATTTAATAACTGGAGATGAGAAATGGATTATTTACTATAATTATGGACGCAAAAATCAATGACTATCGGGGAGTTAGTTAGCAAAACTGACCCCTAAGCCCACCTTGAAAATATTTTTTTTAGTATTTTTAGAATATTTTCGTTCAAAGCCCGTGATGTTTTATGGCAGAGGCATTAAAATATTACCAGATAGGTGGAGAGAGGTTATATCTAACGATGGAAGTTTGGTTTGGTGATACTCGAATTTGATCGGAAATGCGGTTGAAATCGTTAGATTAGAATTTAGGGAAGTTTGAAAGCTGAACGCGTACTTTCAATCTTTTGTGCCCTCTAATGATTCCCGGTGCAATCCCCGTGGCCGAATAAAGTGACAGTCGGGGAATGTCGCAGCGGCGAAAGCAACAAAATACAAATGTAGCTTTTTGTCCAGTGTTTTTATAAGCTTGTCAAAGCTAAATTGTCATGGCGACCAATTTAGAAGATATATCATCGTCTTCTATTTTCATTTTGAATTGCAACAGTATGGCGCCTTATTATTGATTATCGCTTGGGCTTCTGGAAAACACAGACAGATTCATACGTGGAATTCCCAACCGTTAGTTTGATAAGGTTGTTTAATATTGATTGACATAATTAGATTAAAAATACTTTAAAATAAAATCGTTTCCTCTGGTAACTATCCGTTATCGCGAATGAAACAACTCAAATCTCCAAAGATATGATTGTTGAGTGTCACAAAATTGCAATGAAATTTTGATTATCGGCACAGATAATAAAAATGGAGGATGATCCGAGGAAATCAGTCTTCAAGTAAGCCTCTTATCACTGAGACGTCAAAGTACGGTGACGTCAAAGAAATATTTTTATACTTTCTCGCTCCTACGATTGTAGCCAGTGGCGAATTTAGCACTTGAAAGGCCATTGGCGCAATTTAAATTTGAACCCCCCCAGACCTATATAGTTTTTTAGCCTAGGACAAATTATGACATATAGCCCTCGATATGCGCAGTTTCCTATTACAATTTCTCTATTACGCGACTTGTAGGCAGAGTTTTTCAATTGAAGGTTGATATTTATGGTCCCTGAATTTTTGAACCAATGATAATAGTTCAAATTTGTATTTGAAAATTCTGCATTATACGTCATGAGATTATACAAAAGCGATAAAATTACGCATCTTATCAACTTTACCTTTAGCAATGCATATAAATCATTATTCATCAACGATAACCGATAATAACTGCAATGAAATTGTAGTTTAAATTTATGACTTGCAGATCAAAAACATTTTTATGGCAAAATACATGCAGTTTTATGCTTAAAAATAAAACAATAATCCTTTGAATTGCAAGTCACCCGAGGTTTACACATATATGTGTCCCTTGAGAGTAAGTCGGAGCCCCTGGGAGAAGTTCATGTCCTGCCTAATTGTATTAACGCTCAAAATAAATAGACATATACACATACACAAATTTCAAGCATATCGTAAATAATATTAATGATGCTCGTTTTAAAATACTATATTCTTTGTGGGACCTAAGTGATATCCATATGACATTTTACAAGAAATAAATAACGCTATGTGATTCAGTTTCCAAAAATATTCATATTTAAATATCACATTGACATTTTTTGTTTACGAAATTTTATAACGACTAAGCAAATCCAATACAATTTAATGAATCGAATCAGGAAAAGAACTAATTTGTCCTATTTAGGCTTGATAAAATCACAATATAATGTTTAAAGAACGATGAAGAACGTGTTAATTCCATACATACTGTCAAATTTGACTCCTGTCAAAAATATTATAACTCACGCTCATTAGTACACATCACAGTAGATCTCCACTCGTCATCTAATGATTATCTTCGCACTGTGATCGCGGCAGCTTCCGATGGCGATATCTTCTAAGATAACACATCCGCTTCCGATGACGCATTTCATATCAGGAAATCTTCTCACTCTGTATAACAAATTTTTATTTTTATTTCTTAGTTCTTATGGAAAGTTGATTTTATGCTTTACATTTTTCCTTTTGTACTGTGCTTAAACTGTGTTTGTGTAATATATATTAAAATAGACTTGCGACAAATCTAGACACAAACATGGTCTGTGATGTATGCGTCAGAGACGGAGGGAATTAGGGAATCCAATCCCGAGCCAAAATTTCAATTCCGGGATTTCGGGATTGCATTAGATCATCCCGGGATCAGTCCCAGGATTCCGGCACCGGGATTTTCAATAGTTTAGAAATTACATGGATAAATTTGATAAAAAATTACTAATAAGTCCATTTGTTTAATATAAAAAAATAACTTGAAGGCAAAATAATTGTATTTATTTTCTTAAAATTTTATTTTAATTTTATTAAAATTCCTTTCTGCTGAGACACGGACTAAAACTTGCAAAATTCCCGATTTCCCGAGAAATTTGATCCGTATCAATTATATTTTATATCGATATTCCCATTATTAGAGTCGAGGTGTAGTAAATACATCACCGGTAGGGAAAGGTAACAATTTGAAAAATATATATGTACTGTACATATGTATACATAGATTAGACAGTTACTGCCTCTAGGTGTCATCTAAGCTCGCCAATTAGTAGTTACGCCACTATTTCCAAGCGTTCAGGTTTCAGCGAGAATATCTCGATTTAGTAGCTTTCATCGTATTGGTGAGGTATACGATTTCTACTAGATAAAAATTTCAAACGCGAATTTTTCAGGATTACGTTTACTAATCCCGGGATTCACAAGCACCTAAAACTATCCGAGATCCCTGCTACTTGAAGTTTCACTTTTCGTGATGTTCAATCCAATTAGCTCTACTGCACCTTTACAAACACATCCCAATATGAACATTTCAAATAATGAATTCAAAAGCAATTATTAATATTTGTCATCTTAAACTATTCTGAATACGATTTGGTAGGACTTCATGGGTCAAATGTTTGTATAGTGAGTTACTTCATAAATTTAATTGATAAAATCGAGCAGGAACGTCTATAAGTGTCTGATTTATAACGATAATTAAAATAAAATTTAATCATAATTTTGCCACTCATTTTCTTCCGTGTTATTCCATTTAGAGATTATTTCTCAAAAAAACCTTATCCTAATTTAATCATGCGTCAACGGTACTAAAGAACTCACCGCTTAAAAATATTTGCCCCCAGAAAAAAAAAATCTTATGGAGATCGTCTAAGTCTGATTACGTATATAAAAAGTTTATTTACATACAAGAGATTGGCTAAAATAAATTTAAAAAAATATGTTTAGTGTGTAGCGTCCACTTTATAATTCTCTTACTTGTTCTCCCCTTGCACATATATCCTCGTACTGGATTAAGCACTAAAATTATAGCTGAAACGGCTTTCTCACGCCCACGTTTTCTAGCAATAAAATTTTCAATACCCTCGTGTGTCATTTATTCTGCAATAATTTTTCGAGAGTCGAGCATACGCTTGTTTCTTTTTTTGCGCCCTAACGACGAGATGAAAAAATTCGAGCCCGAATACAAAAAGGCTCGATTTTAATTTGCGATTTCATAACTGACCTTCGAATGTATAAATTTCAACTCAATCATCACTTAAAAGAATGAGTTTTTATCGCCAAACATGTCTATGTTATGAATATAGAGCAAAAACTTGTAGAGTAAGCGTATTTATATTTTTTGCTCGGCTTTTTGATGTGTTGCTCTTGAAGTTTCTTTCGGGTTTTTACATTTTTTGTGATCGAATTCATCAGTGAGGGGTTAGTCGTTAGTAAATTTATTCCGATATATTTTCCTAATAATTTAAAAAACCAATAATATCCGCTGTTTTTTCCATAAAAACGCACAATCAATCACTGATTTTTAATCATCGTTCTTCATCTCCTTAGAATATTTTATGCGATTTTAACTGATAGCGAATACATCGTCGAGCAATCTTATATTTCTTTCAATCTCGAATGATTATTCACCGGCGATTAATCTGTTGACATGCAACTTTTTTCAATCAAAATAGCCTTAATTCCAATTCTTTATCAAAATGATGTAAATAAAATAATATATTAAAACACAAATTATGTTTATAAGTTATTCCATTTCTTTGCTTAATGATTGCAAATGTTAATTGCCTTTGGAGTGTTTCTTAATACATAGTTTTAAAGTACACATGAAAGATAATATTATATATATCTTTACCAGACCCTTATAATGGAAAATCATCCTTTTTTCAATCTAGCTCTTTTAATCATAGTCTCACTAAAAAATAAATTTGCAGGCTTACTACTATATAAGAGCACATCAGACTATTGGTGTAATTTAAACTATTACACTTTTTTTAGATATTCAAATATCTGTTTCTAAGTTTTTGATGATAACATTTAATCAAGTGACGAAAATACCATAGGTTGCAAATCTGTAACTGTAAAATATGCTGTCATTTTCATTTAAATTTCATCTACAGATTGTCTGCATATGGCTATAATTTATAAGTCAGTTGGCTTCCAAAATATTCCAAAAAATCCATGTTATTTTGACTATATACCTGTATAAGATTTTTAAAATTTGTGTATTAAAGTCAACATAAGCAAAGTGCACCATTGTTGCTTAAATCATGACCGGGGCAGATATCCGCTTTTTCATGGCTACTCGTTATCCATATATTAATAGCTCTTTTCAATCAAACATAATTTGACAAATTACTGAGCTATTTAAGAATACAATGCTTATACGCTAATGTTTCAGTACTTTTAGTATTTCAAGCAATATTTTCTTATTTACATACTACATCTTGTACATTTAAAAAAAGGTCGAATTTGAATTTTATCCTATTCATGTTTATAAATAATCTTCAAGAAAGTTACGGTTTATCTTAAGACTAAGCTATCTACGACTCATTAATACAGGTCCTACTTATTATTACAACTACAGATTAAAATGTTATAACGATTTAAAGGTGAAATATTGGGTATTTTTACACATTATTTAAAAAAATCTATTACGACAACCCTGATACTTAGGACATAGGGCCTATGTATGAAACGTAGCAAAAAAACTCCCCTAACCACAAAAAAAATGTTGTCAGTCCACGTGCAAAATAACCTGTATAATCATGGTACATCATATAAATTGAACTGTAAACTGATAACGCTTGGTTTGATGGACCCTGTATGTTGTATATTCTTATTTCTGTTACCACAAAACAAGCAATAGTTTTACTAAAACATTCTGTTATTTTTATCTAGTATAAATATGAACAAAGATACAAACATTGATTTTTATATATAATATGTACTGTAATTTAATTGTACTATACCTATATTATTTGAAAAAGTACAAACAATAAGTTGACAAAGCTTTATCACAATGGAATGAATGGTTAAGCAGCGCATTAAATACGAACAAACAAACATTGATTTTTATATATTAGACTATGGCTATGTTACTTGCGAGAGTCTTTAGCAATAAATGGATGAAGTTTTATTGCAATCAGATGAACTGTATGGCAGCGCATTTCGAACGAACAAAGCCCAATGCATTTTTATATATTAGATCACTCACACTACATCACTTAATAAGTACGTAGGATGACTTATAGTTGGCCCCATTATTGACAAATTCATATAATTTTTAGAATGAGCCAACTTTTAAATATTATGTTTCAAAATTTCATAACAATCTAATATTTTTTTCATTAGTTACAATGGTTTTAGTGACACTACTTTTGTAATTTTCTAAACAAGGAAAAAATCTGAATTACTCTTTAATGCTAAAAAAAAATAGCGTTGTAGCAACGCAATGGTTTGTAGTGTTATTCGGACACTGTTCCAACGAGGCAAATTGTTAAGAAGAAATTTGCTGGTTCTAAACGCGGCCATACAAACACCAATGATGCTGAACATTCTGGTCGCCTAAATTCAGCGCTTGTTCCAAAAGAGGCCACAAAATAGTTTTGGTCGGTGGTAAATTGAAGTTGCAATATAGCTTATATCTTAAAGATATCAGAAGATATTTTGTATCAATTTTTATTTTTGCAACACCATTGTTTGCCCATGAGAAAGTTCTGTTCTAAGTGAGTACCGAGTTTGCTCACAGTCGATCAAAAACAACAACACGCCGAGAATTCAGAGTGCTGTTTGGAGCCATTTTAGCGCAAAAAAATCATCATTGAACTCCAGAAGCAAATCAACCGAGTGGACAGCAACTGGCAAAAGCCGCCCAAAGCGACCAAAAACGTAAATTTCAGCTTATAAGGCTTTGGTCTTCATATTTTAGAATACGCACAGTATTCTATACATCGATTACCTTGAGAAAGAAAGAACCATCAATAGCGAATATTATATGCCGTTATCGATGCACGTAATGGAAAAAAATACGAAAAAAAACAACCCAAATGAAAGAAGAAAAAAATATTTTTTACCAAGACAAAGCACTTTGTCAAAAGTCGATCGCAACGATGGCAAAATTACACGAATTGCACTTTGAATTGCTTCCGACCCATCGTATTATCCAGATCTGACTCCTAGCGACTACTAACTATTTGTATACCTAAAAATAATGGTCCAGGAAAAAATAATTGAATTGAAGAAATGAAGTAGTGATTATCGAAATTGAAGCCTATTTTGAGCCCAAAGATAATCGTTCAACAAAAAAGCATTAAATATTAAAGAACTATTGGAATGAATGAGACTGTATTGATGAATAAATCAAATTTGGCCTAAAAGTTGTTGTTTTATCAACTTAATTATGTTAGGCATATTCATTTTTGCAACGCCAAAAAAACCGTCATTCTCACATACATAGTGTTTTTATTGGACATGAAATGATTTTATCAAGACATCATCATCGATTTTGGACGTCAGCTTGATCTACTAGGCATTGTCGATTGTTGACAAACACCAATACAGCATTGGATTTTTCAATTCAAATTTACCTGCTTAGCTATCAATGGACAAAGTCAATAGCTTTATTGTAGTGAAGACTCCTGTATACTATAATATGTTTAAAACCTGTTTCTCATTCTTATAACAACTGGTTTGACCTGAAGATAAGCAATGTTCAAATAGACCTGATGAATTGAAAAATAAATCACCCAATACCAGTTTACTTCTTTTTTCTTTTCGATACCAAGCTCCAAATTAGATTTGCATTGAAACACAAGTAACAGATTCAAAGTACAGATAATATTATATTTTTGTGTACTGCCTATGACAAATACTCAACGTTCACCATTTTTTTAAATGCAATACAGTGAAGGGTGAATGCCTGCGTACATGATTTATTTTGATATCGAATTACGGTCACCGCTATTATTCGTACCCAACTCATTCTTTGCCACGGTTTTTCTAAGCTTTTTTCCTATTGAGCAGCTTTTTTTATAAGTTTTTGCCATAAGAAGTACAGGAAATAAGACTAATCGCATCATAAGACTTTACTCAATTCATGACACCCACATGCAGCATGAGATTGACTTTAAACTTTCAAAAAATGCACACAGATGGCATTGGTGGAGGTAAAAAAATTAATGACAATAATTTTAAAAAAATCGTTACGAATATTAAAAATATGTCACATGTCAAAACAATTTACAGCTGAAATTCGTGTACTTTTTGTATGGTATGGACATTTAAAATTTTATTTTTATTATTAAATAATATAATGCCCGAAGATACAACATGTGTACCATAAACCTGCCAACCATTCGCCAATCGGTTATTATGGATGGCATACCAGATAAAAATTAACCATGGTGCGACGAATATCCCGAAAGTAAGTGTACTAAATTTTAACATATTTTTTTTATAAAAGATGTATTTGAAAAAAAAACAGGATATTGTTGAAACACTTGTAAACTATTATATTATATATATTATATAAAAAACTATTATAGTAATATAATAGCCATCCCGTTCAATGCAATGGTGAGCCGTGGCACAAGCTTCTTTATACCCTCCTCAAAGAACTCTCCCGCCAGCTCTTTCTGGACCTGCTCGTCGGTTGAAAATTTAATTTCACTCGTGTGTTCTTTCTGAGAGGAGAAAATATGATAATTTGAAGGCGCCAAGTCAGGAAAATACGGGAAGTGATTCAAAAAATCCCAACCAAATAAGTCCAAGAGCGCATTGGTGGTTAAGGCTATGTGAGGACGGGCATTGTCGTGCAACAAAAAAACTCCTCTCGTCAGCATATCCCTCCTTTTGTTTTAAATGCTTCGTTTGATTTTTTTTAGGATCTCATAATATCGTTGTGCATTGATGGGGGGGGGGGGGGTTCGTGAACACGAATATCGTAGAAAGCTTCAGGGATGATAACTTACACAAAAATCCCTAAATGCCCTAAAAGATGAGGGAGTGGCTACAAAGTTTGTGTGTCCAACTGGTCCGCCTTTCAGACCGCTGACACTTCGAATGAGCGCCTTGCGATCGAACGCCATGCCTGGACATGTCCACAGAACGTGGTCTGCGTCCATGACCGAACTCCGAAATCGGAGAAAGTCTAAACTTGAAAAGCGAAGCCCTAAAGCGTCCGTGCCCTGGGAGCAACTGGGACGTCCAGTAATACGGAACGACCCAGCGACATCTTAGACGGTTGTATTCCTGATATGCTCGCTTTGTCAGGAGATCCTCCTCTACCACTCAGGCCAACTCACACTATGGCCAACTCTTAAAAAGCAACAAAAAAAAAACACAGCCCGTTATTGGCACAGTATACTTACTTTCGGAATATGCCTCGTATGATATTAACAATTATTTTGATTTGTATCCATTGTATTCTCGTAGAAGTAGACTTGTAGAGAAGTGACTGACTGGATTGGGGGTTTATTAATAATCGAACTCATTTCCTGCGCTGCTGTATGGTCTGTTCCGGGTTATCCCGGACTAGCCACAGAAAGAATCTCTTTCACTAATCCTTTAGCCCCACGGGAAATACTACGCGCGGAGCGTCCGGGTGTCCACCCTTTTGCTCCACGCTCTCCAAAAAAGCTGAGGTTTCCGCGGGAAAGACCAGCTTTGGACCGTGTGCACCCGAATATGTAGCAGATGACGAACTGCAGGGGCTACCACTTCCCCATGGTACTTGTATCGATTCGGTCGTTCTTAGTACCTAGCCACGAAAACAAGTCGCCGTTCGAACAGCCTACAACTGTTCTCCTCTGTTTACTTAGGCTGCTGAGGATAGTGGTGAGCCTTTGACAGTCTCCACCAACTACTGAAATCGGCTGTTCCACACACCCCTTCATGGCTACGCAACACAGGGTGACCTGCGCACCCAACTCATGTTAACTGGGCTATCCCAGTAGCGTTGGTGAGCAAACTAACGAAGTTTTGTTTGCGAACATTATTTAAAGCGCGGGACAATGTCTATCCATAAAATTGCTTTTGATGTCTAAATTGAGTAATTAGGTTTAATAAGAATATATTATTCGATTGTGTGCATACATTTTGTAAATACATGAAAAACTGCTAACAACAATTGCGAAGGTTCAAATTTAGGTCCTGTCAATCATCAATCAATGTTGCTTTATCGTACTTTCTTAGTTCTCGTAACTACAATTGAAATACATTTGCTTTAAAAAAAAAACAATAAAAATTCTGCAATTCACTCGTAGATCCTATCCTTTCTAAAAAAATATCCCATTCTAATAACCTTATCTAGGCTTATATTCAGTCTAATCCATTGTTTACAAGACATATGTAACATTCGGTTTCAATGCTAAAATGTAATTTTAAAATTAAGGTTACATTAAAAAATAGACTAGCAGCTAGATATGAACGACACATGACTAAAAAGTATGACTAAAATAGTCATTGCAATATGTATGCAAGTAGAGTAGTTTATTTAGGGAAAGTGAACAAGTATCAATTATTAGGATCAATGAATGATCATAAAAAGACAAAGACTTAGATTATTTTTTAAACTATAATAACCGCCAAATATCATTTTCTACTCGTATTTTTAGATCTTAGCAAAATGAAATGCAAAAATTAAAATTGCAAAACAATATTGAAAGATGTAAATATTTTTACATGACATTCAAAATTTTTTTCAGATTTTTTTCTAAATGCACTAAAGATAATAATGGCCTATATCAAGATGCACAAGATTTTATCAAAATTCGAAGGTCCTTCCGTTCTTGCTGAATTTCCATCCGTTTAAGGGATGAATCCCTTAAACTTCTATTGCCCGATTTAAATTTCTGGAATTAATATTAGCATCTATGGACTGTTGCCATTTCACTATAAACATCATTGAGTTTTGTGTACAACAGCAATGTTCTCGTCAATATATCTGGACACAAACTGAGCTTAAAGTTAAAATCTCAAAATGTTCGAATACTTTCGTGTCCCTCTAATATTTCCCAATCTAACGTAATCACAGATAACTTCCATATAGATGACATCTTCATAGTGAGCTTTGTATATTTATAGTTGTATTGGCGAAATATTCATTTTTTATGTACAAATCGATCAATTCAAAGCACCAACTGTTTTAGTAAAACACATACCATTTTAAACATTTTTTCTATCTGCAATGGATTCAGGAAGTATTTTTTGTGGCGATGCTATAAAGTATTATGCAACATGCTGATAAATTCGATAATAATATATGAAGCAAAATACATATCGTGACTTTGAAAGAGTATTACTTCGAAAGAAAGGCTTAGAGTTGAATTTATTTTTAAAGTGAAACTATCCCAAAATTCGACAACAATGATTGTGCTTAAATGGTTTATCAATATTTGTTCCAAAGTTCACATTACAATGCACACAATGAAAGTGATTTGTTGATAGCTAATTTCAATAACCTAATCAGGATTGGTCTTTATTGGCAATTTGATAAGAAGAAACACTCAAGGGCATTGATTATGGATACAAACAAATATGATTTTTTCAGTTGAATCAGTTTTCAATTTGATATCCAAACCATAAATAGAAGAAGCTGGATGGATTAATCCACATTTAAAAAAGTGCATATTTTAACAAACGATTTAAATTATTGATCAAATTTATATACTAGCAAATAGAAAATAGGGAGTTTATCTATAGGCACGTGCCTCGGTTTCAAATAGTTTTTTGATCCACCGTTTAATTCCAGGGTTTAAAGAAATGTATGCTCATCATTTGAAATACCCGGTTTCACTTTTAAGTGACATGTAGAATTCGTGGTTTAAATACCAACCTTCAACTAATTGAAAAACTGGGCCGTTCTCTGTCTTGATGCCGTGTAATAGTGAAATCGTAAAATTGGAAACCGCGCATATAGAGGACCGAAATGGCTGAATTAAAATGGTTTGAGGGGGAAAATATATATAGTTTTAAAGTATTTTTGATACAAGGATATAACGATCAAGATATAAATTTAACACTTCCACAAGCCTGGAAAAATCTATTCGAAATTATGTCGATATTGTTTTTGCATCCGTTAACGAAATAAAATAATTCACTTTAAATGCTGGTAAAAGTTGTGGTCAGAAGTAGTCTCTGGAGAAAATGTTTTACCATCAATAAAAGCTGAATACCAAAGGATAATAAACGTTTGTCATGATATTGGTGTTAAGGTTTTGTAGACATGGATATTTATGATATCCAAGAAATATTGAAGGATCGTACGTTGAACGAATTAGTAGAAATATTAAATGAATCTATCACAATTAATGACTCAGAAAGCAATTGCAGCGAATTAACTACATGTTTCACATTAAAAACAATTAATAATTGAGTGTTAAATTAGATTTTTTTTTAATAGAACATGATCCTATAATGGAAAGAAGTTTAATATTCAAGAGAGAATTATAACAGATTTTGGAACCTTATAATACGTAAGTTCAAATTTAGTTGAAATCCATTTTTAAATTATAAGCGATTATCTTTACAGTACATCGATGAAGAGGACACAATTTTCTTTACACCTAATCGATAAAATTCTTCTTCTAAAATAGAACTTGAATCAATAGCTCTTTTTTACTGTCCACCATCAAGATATTAACTGGTTAATGAAATATTACAACTAATGGATCGATATGAAATTCCAACACCGAAGCATCGATATTAATTCACAAAGACATTGATTGATTGAACTAACATGTTATTAAATAAATCTTAAATTCAATAAAACAGATTTTTATAACAATTCTCGGAATTCGCAAATAGTTGTATGTATGACTGAATGAATCTGATCATAAATATAAATTTATAAGCCCTGAAATTATAGTATAATATGAATAAGATTTCTTTATATTTTAAGAAATCTAATATTTGTCGTACTAAAAATATTATGTATTGAATTATGCATTTTTAGGCCTTGTTGAGTTTGATGCCAAGCCATAAATACTTTATCAGAGGCCTTCAAAACGATGATACAATCCAATAAATTGAATGAAATAGACGATTTCAAGCTTATCGGAGATATATTTTAAATTTTATGCATTTTAATATTTTCAATACAATCTTACGCTTTAATTCGAATCCATAAACTTTTATTGAAATGCATTTAAAGTCGAATCAGTCAGAATTACGTCGCAGGAAATCGCTCTATTTTCAGCCTCAACCTTAACAGTGATGACGGTCAGCTCGATGATAAAAAAAATCCTTCTTATATAACAGCCAAGCGGAAGAATTTCGCAAATGGTAGCCGTCTGGAGTTGACCACTAAGATAAACAATCTTTACGGCTGATCGATCTCAAGAAGGTTGGATCGTGATCCAAGATCGTACCACCAGGCTATAAAAGCATCTTGTACATAAGATAGTGTTTTAGACGCTCTCTGAACGTTAAAGAGGAACGACCAAGGCACCTGACCGTTCCAATCGGCTCAAAAGTGGTGGGTTTGTAGAAAGTGACCATCATTCAATCGTAACACCGAGCAGTGACGGAGAAATTTCATTTTTGGATCGTTGCCTGAAGGAGGCAAACATGGACAGTGAACAATTCAGGGAATTCGGGAAGGCGGCCGTGGACTATTTGGCCGATTACATCGAAAATATTAGACAAAGGTAACTTCTTAACGATTTTATTAAATTTGCATTTATTGATACAGCAATTAAAATTGCGTTTATTGGATTTATTATTTATAATGCATCATCAAAGGTTTACAGGAATGCCATCGTAATTCAAAATTTATTGCTTTAAAAAAAAAAAACACCAATTATAATATGTGATAAAATCAAGCTAGTCCAAAATAAACGTGAAGTTATAAACTTTATATTGGATTAGGTTTACTGTTAATACCAATTTATGAATTCAAACATGCGGAATTTGGATATCAAAGCAACAATGTTAATTTGCTTATTGTATCATATAAGTAGTCCTGCGAATAAACGATCGAAATAGTAATCCAATCATCCCGGGTTCAAATCTACAGAAGATATAGCTGGTGATCACATTTTTAAAAATATATATTCGCTATAAAAAAAACCATATCAAAATGATTGGCAAAAAAAATTGCTAAAAGCTACAGCAAAAAAAAATCTATTGGATCATTGTCGACTACTTTATTGTGGTCGCTGAGCAGACCTTCTCTAAATTTTAACCCATGAGGCTTGGGTTGTCAATCCAAACGTCAATTCAAAGGACTATCTAAGATACATACTAAATTAAATCCAATAAAAGTAAACATGCCACAAAAACGATACGGATTATTGCATCAAACATATTGCTAAATGTTTCAATAAAAATCTTTTCCGGTCTGTCTCGAGCAATTTCATCGTCCGGATTAGATTATATAATCCATCTTGCATAATATGGCTTTTCTACATCGTTCCGAAAAAACTTGCCTTCGTCCGAATGACAGTGTCAAATCGAGATTCAAAAAAATTCTTAAAAAAATAATCATATGTAATTAATTCGTTTAACCTTGCGTCCGGTGTTTTTTATAATCAATCCACTTTGTTTATGTAATTCGATTTTTTTTCAAACAAATTGATTTGCACATATTTATGTAATGCGTTGATTCAGCACGTTGCGATTGCATTGCTGTAGACCATCTCGCCATCGTGCCAATGAGACAGAAATGTGACAACAGTGAAAATTGAATTGATTTGTGTTATTGAGATGAACGAGATGAGAGAACTACTACAAACAAATAACGTTCTTAAATTTTAAACAAAGAGAGAGTAAGCGTCTTCGCTTAAGGTTAAAATGTTTATTTTGACCCATCGCTTTCTCTCGGATGTTTTCGACGACGCATGTTAAAGTGGAGTACTTATAAATGTCGTTTATTTTTAGGCCAGTCTTGCCATCAGTAGAACCAGGATATCTCCGACAGATGATTCCGGATTCGGCACCAGAGAATCCAGAAACATGGCAGGAGTTTCTTAAGGACTTTGAAAGAGTCATCATGCCTGGCGTAAGAAAACTTTGCTCATTTTAAAATTAATTCTGAGAATCCGCAATTCAACAGATTTTCTCACGTACCATAAAAAATCAAGGCTATATTACAAAACAAAAAGAAAGTTTTGTCACAAATTTAAATACAAAAAAAGCCTTATATACATACAATAAAAATCAATATCAATTTGATTGAACTTTATTACAATAAGCTTATAAAGTTATAATCGTATTATAATAACAGTTCTAGTACGTGTCAGGGTTTTCGATCAAATATCGTCACGCCAATAATAACTTGTTGTATTAAATCTATTTGCATAATAACAGCATCTATTATATTTGCAATAATTCTATTGTAGTGAATCATACGAACCATCAATAATAAGCAAATTTTTTAAAATTACCATGAATCTTCCACGTCACACAATGAAGAGCCGTTTCACTTCGAATCTTATAAAAAACTATCATGATTTCATCTTTCATCTGATTATTACACATTTATTAACAAATTATATTTAAATGGATATGTCGTTAAGATATATTTTTTAAATCGTTTTAGCTTCAATATAAAATTTAAAGAACACATGGAATTTAAATACAAAAATCTTTATTGAAGGCATACATCAGGTCAGTCCAAAAGTTCGTGCGCATTTTTGGGAAATTTTTAAACAGTGTAAATAAAACACAAAAGTAACATTAAATCATCGAGTGTTTCATCATTTGGTCAGGATCTGATTTTGGAAGCCAGGCAACTTGCTGCTGAAAATGCACGCTCAGCCTCCACACTCGTTGGAAGTATCGCCACGGGCTAAAACTCGCAAAATTCCCGATTTCGCGACAAACTATTTATTTCCGTCGCTGCAGATGAATACTTATATACTATATTACTTTGGTGTAATTCGTAATTACATTACAGAGGAATACAAAAATTCTGAACCCCGTATCTATTATATTTCATATCGATATTCCCATTATTAGAGTCGAGGTGTAGTAAATACACCACCGGTAGGGAAAGGTTAATATAAAAATTTGAAAAACATACATGTAATCTATATATGTATACATAGATCAACAGTTAGGCGTCACCTAAGCTCGCCAATTAGTAATTGCGCCACTGTTTCCAAGCGTCCAGATTTCGTCTGAAATGTCTCGATTTGTACGATTTCTGTAAGATAAAAATTTCAATCCCGAATTTTTCAGGATTATATTTACTAATCCCAGGATTCAAGAGCACCTAAAACTGTTCGGAATCCCGTGATTGAATTTCCTAGATATATCGTACAAATTATTTTTTAACTCTATTTATGTATTTACACTATTTAAAAAAGTCCCAAAAAAGCGCACGAGTACTCGTCAGCTTAAAATTTTCATTGATTCAAAGATACCAACTATTTCTTAATTAATGGAATATCATCATTATACTGTATATTTAACAATTCGTATACCGTTGGCCCATTTTTAGATATTTCATAAATCGTTTGGGTTTATCTGATCAAATACACGTGGACTGATTTTATCGATTAGGTTAAAATTCCGATTGTGAAAATGTTTTTCTCCGAATTTGAATGACTGAACGAATTAATATTGCCGATCGATTGTCTTGAACCAGATTTATCCAGATTTCCTGGTTCTGAAAAAGTAAAAATTATCAGACGATCAATTAAATCGGATAGGATCGACAATTAGCGACTAAGATCATATCTCTTCCGATGATATTAATTTATAGTTTGTATAAATGTCGCATTAAATTGGCATTTTTTGCGTCTGGATACATTAGAGATAATCTGTTTGGAAAGTAAAAAATGCTTTAAAATATCCGGTTGGCTTAAGTACCAAATGGTCGAGATATGGAAATGTTTATTTTTTTAAGTTTTGATTATGCAATATCTCAATGCTGCAATAAAGCCTTGATCTTAGATTTCATTACTGAATGACTTGACTTTCTTCTAGATGACTCATTGGACTTCGCCACAATTCCATGCCTATTATCCGACAGGCAACAGCTATCCAGGAATCGTTGGAGAGATGCTGAGCGCCGGGATGGGATGCATCGGGTTCAGCTGGGTAATCTTAATCTCATAAATAATATGTGCGAATCTTCACACGCCCAAAATATTACCTCACAACTTTCATATGTAGATTTCGTTGATATTAAACTTGATTTCCTTTGAGAACGTGTGAGAATGCCAGAACTTATGTTTCTCATTTCCTCAGATCGAATAATGTACGCAAAGGAAGTGAAAGAGGTGGTAATTTTTTGTGGTCATTAAATCACTTTCCCCTATAATTAGGGTCAATCGAAATACTCGTCTCGTGCTATCGTAATTTCTTCCATAATATGATTAGAAAAACTGGTTAGATAATCGCATCAATCCTTTTTTTTTAGCGTATTATTTTGCAATAAACATTCACGTTTATCTCCTTTTCCGCATTCATTCAAACAATCGATTATCATTATTTGAGATAAAAAATCTCAAAATGCTTTAGGAGAACTGGGAAGAGCATGTTGCTTTTGCTAATAAATATATAAATTAATTCATAAACACTTTGGAAAGCTTTTATTTATGATATGTGTGTGTAAAATTATCAAAAATGCTATCATTAGAAGGGGAATATACACTTAAACCTTTTTTTGTGCAGAAGATGCGTTCCGCAAAAAATCGCACACATAAAGATATGACTTACACAGAAAAAGCGATGATGCGTTCCATGGATTTTAAAAACCACATAACTTTGAAACAGCTATATATCCAAAATCGCATAAAAAAAGTTAACAAAAAAAAAACAATAAGGCAATTTAAAAATAATATTTTTGGTAACATTTAAATGATGAATTAAAATTCATAATTTGTAAAGATGTCACTACAGTCCCTAACTCGAGAAAAATCACAATATGGTGACTATTTAAAAAAGAAATCAGTCAAATCGTTTTTTGGCCTTATTTTGCCACAGTTTTATTTTTTTTAAATAGCTAAAAAATGAATTTTGACATAAATCTGGTAGGAATAATAGAAAGTTATATAAAAAATATTCGTACCCAGTTAGAAGTAAATTAATTAATTAAAATCTGAGATATGATGTCAACCTTGTAGAAAAAAGTAGTTTCGAGAAAAACACGTTAAAATATTTCATTATGCTAGGACCGGCCAAGTTGCCGCCTCACTAAAATTGCTATAACTCCGTAAGTAATTAAAATTTTGGAAATTCCTTTGGAGAATGTGTTTTTAAAAGTCGAAATATTGGAAAAATGCAAAAAAAACGAAATCAGAATAAAAGGCGTGGTTGTAATTCATCGATAGCAGATGCAATATGATTTACCCAATCCCAAATAATATTTTTTTTTCCAAATTACGGTTAATGTTGATGATTTATTTCCTATTTTATCCTAAATATCTCGATACGTACTTTTTATGAAATAATAAAAAAATATTGCTTTTAAAATAACCGCATAACTTCGAAATCGCACAAAAAAAAGTCGCACAAAAAGAATGGGTATCCCATCAAATCAAGCAAAATGTTTTCGTGAAATTATTTACAGAAAACATTATAAGATGATCTATTTTGACTAATATTTGACCAAGAAATGTTTGCTTGTTTGAAAAATTAAGTCTCCAGAACGACGTTAAATGTTGGGATGGGGTAAAGGTTTGAGATAGGGCCCGCCAAAAAAAATTGTTCAAGTGAGGTTCCATGGATTGCATAAGTTTAAGAACCCGTGGTATAAAGAACTCACGATTTGTTTATTCAAATCACAAGAAAATATGGATATTTTGCACTGAAATTGATTTGTTTCAACTATCTACAAATTTTACCGCAATTATTCGGTTGACTCCAATTAAGCTATGTTAGTAAGGCTCAAAATATAACAAATTTGTTATAAGTTCATGAATTAATCCATCTATCAGCTACATCCGAAAGAAATACGTGACAATTGTATAACATTACTCTAACCGCTTAACCACAACGGGTCATTCCTATTACTGAATGAGTTCTATTACTTTAACATCAATTTCACGATTCATTAAAGTCAAAATCCTAATATGATTCTAGTGTACATTCGTTGTAGGGTCTACGCATGCATCGATGTAATAATTGATAATAATTATATAGCAGAAGAAGAATAATCTTTTAAGTGTATGCATATTTTTAATAGATTTTTATTTAAAAAATAATTAGATCGCAAGTCCAGCTTGTACAGAATTGGAAGTCGAAATGATGAACTGGCTCGGCAAGCTCCTCGGACTGCCGGAAGAGTTCCTCAACTGCTCAGAAGGTCCCGGAGGTGGAATTATCCAGGTATTGCCATGTTTAAGATATAATGAAATATTTTTCGATATTCCATAGTTTGATTAATGATTATTAAATATAGGGTTCAGCCAGCGAAGCTACACTGATAGGTCTTTTGGCAAGCAAAGAAAAGATGATAAATCATTTGAAATCTACCAACCCGAACGTCGATGAAGCAATTGTTAAAACTAAATTAGTTGCTTATGCATCAGATCAATCGAATTCTTCAGTCGAAAAGGCTGGAATACTCGGATCAGTCATTATGCGTCTGCTGCAACCGGATGATTCGTGCAGATTGAGAGGTAGCACTTTCAGAAAAGCCGTTGAAGATGACATTGCAAAGGGGCTTATTCCATGCTATTTGGTAGTCAATATCGGCACGACTGGAACTTGCGCTTTTGACTGCATGGAAGAGTTGGGTCCAATCTGCAAGGAATATGGAATTTGGATGCACATCGATGCTGCATATGCTGGAGCAGCTTTCGTCTGTCCTGAATACAGACATTTGATGAAAGGTATAGAATATGCCGATTCGTTCGATTTTAATCCACACAAATGGATGCTGGTGAACTTCGATTGTTCAGCGATGTGGGTCAGAGATGCCAATTATCTGATTGATGCATTTGACGTCCAGAGGGTTTATCTAAAAGACAACAAATCGAACAGCATCCCTGATTACAGACATTGGCAAATACCTCTCGGGCGCAGGTTCCGCTCCATCAAACTCTGGGCAGTTCTTCGTCTTTACGGAGCCAACGGAATAAGACACCACATAAGAAAACAAGTCGCCTTGGCTGAACGCTTCGAATCGCTGGTTTTAGCAGATAAAAGATTCGAAATAGTCACAGAAGTTAACCTGGGCCTCGTCTGCTTCAGAATCAAAGGAGACAACTCTTTAACAAAAACTTTAAACAAAAAACTAATGGAAAGGAAGAACATTTACGTCATCCCTTGCCACTACAAAGACAAAAGCATCATTCGTTTCTGTGTATGCAGCAGACTCTGTGAAAACTCAGATATTGATTTTGCATGGAAAGAAATTCAAGATCAAACAGATTCAATTTCTTTTGATGAAAACGAAATTCAAATAAGTCATCCCATTCCTGAAAAGATGGACACGGAAAAATTCAACACTATCGATAAATTAGCCATAACTGTAAATTTACAGGAAAAAACAAAATAATGCTTTTAAATCCAAAAACCATATAAAAATATTTTTTATCCATTGATATAGATAGCAAAATAAGTTTTATAAAACATGCCATAATGTTTAATGGCTATTTTAATAATATCTAAATGTGTCAGAATTAATAATCGGAGTAACAAGCAAACGACGCTAAGAGCATTCGGGAGACAATAATACATTGACAATTGCTCAAAATGATATTTTACAAATATTATAAATAACTATTCAATAGATTTCTATGTATATACATCATCTCAAATTTCAACAACTAAATTTTAATTTAGGTTATTATATTTTAAGCTAATGTGTATTATTCTTATATTTTTAAATAAATAAATGTTTTTTTTTAATACACAAATTTTCATTTAACCTCTTGGTTGCCGCGTGTTTCCAATGCAAAAAAAAGTACTTTTACTAATAAATACATATTTTTCACTTGCATAATTGGTGAACTACAATCAGTCGGGATATAATTTGCTTTTTCTCCTCTTTCAAGAGTAAAAGACTTTGAAATGTACAATTTTTGGAAAGGATAAAAATTATTTTTGAAAGTACGTTTAATCATGCCTGTAATTTTTATTTTTATTTTACACAATATCACCTGCAGCTTGTTCATTATTATCCGAAAAATATTAACATTTAACAATTATTTGAAACCTATTGCTTGGCATCGTGTTAGAATAAATAGACGAATGCAATAAAATATCAGTGTACCAAAATTATTTTTGGCGATTTCTCGAATTTCTTGACATCAGCAAACAAACTCCATAATATTTTCTGACATATATTTTTTGAAAAAAAAAACTATAAAACACTGTAGATATTTTGAATAATTGCTTACTTTTTATCTACTAAAAATTAATAATTTATATTTTTGAATAAATTTGATATTTTCGACACTTTCGACTCGAAGAAATATTTAGAATATATCCTAAACTAAGGAAAAATATTTACAGTTTTTGATGTTAAAAAATGATTCTTAACGTCATTGTTAAAAATTCGAAATGAATTTCCCTTTTTTTTAAGGAATATGGATAGGCGCGCACGGCAACCAACAGGTTAAAAATATCTTACAAATTAATAAAAATAAATTATTACTGACATCTATTGTTAAATTTCGAAAAAAATATATAAACTATATTATTTCCTAATTATTTGAACTTTATTGAATTTCAATTTATTTTTTAACACAACAATGATTTTATGACAAATTGGATGATTTTCGTTCAAATATATCATGTTTATTCATTAAATTGTTAATTATACTTGTTATTTTTTCTGTGTACGTCATCTATGAACTTGCATCTAAAACACTTTCATTTATTTTTAAATGGTTTGAATCTATGATAATTTTTTATCAAAAAAAAAGGACAAAGCTTGTATGACAACCTCCTTAGATTAATCTCATCTATTATGATTTATATAGATTTGTATGAAGTAATTCTTAATAATGCAGGATCTTATTTTATGTATTTTGACTGCGCGATATGTAATCGATGGAAAGCAAAAATTAATATATCTAGAAAAAACCAAACAATCCTTTTCTCTTCCATTTGCAAACATATATTTTATACATATAAGGAAGACACCCTTAATGCATTCGCGGACAAGACTGCATTGTGCAGTCATTTTTCTATAATGACGCATTATCCAGTTAAAAATGACGCATAATGCAGATTTGTCCGCAAACACGTTAAAAGACATATAATATTTACAATATCCTATAAGTTCTCATCCTATTGCTGAAATATATTGTTGTAATAAATATTGAATTACAGCAAAGAATAACACATGGAGTGTCAAACCCATAAATGCACCCAGATTTAAGGAGCGTTCTCACAGATATACAAATAACAAACGAAGCAAGTCGTAATAAGTATTATATTTTAGGCTCTCGATGCAAATTGATATCATATGCATGCGATAAATTATTTTTTTGCACGTTCGACAATAATAATAAAAATTTTCAATTAAAAGTACAACATTATTTAACAACTCTTTCAAATGTTATGCATTAAATTCGCGAAAAACTTCATCCGTACAGTGGCTGATTTCTTTCCAAGATATGTCTATATCTTCTTTCTCAGTGTATCGGGAACAAATACAGAAACGTAATATAAATTGATTGTTGATGAATGCCGATACCATGAAAATGTTTCCTCGCTCATTTATTTTCTTAAGAAGGGCCTCGTTCATAGCATTGGAACCTTTTACCCTGAAGCAAACCAATCCCACCAAAACTTCTTCGTAGATTTCCAAGCGACTGTCAGCCTTAATAAATCCTTCTATATAATGAGCAAGACCGACCTGCTTTCGGATATGCTCCTGCAGGAGTTCGACACCGTAGATTCGGAGTACGAACCACAATTTAAGTGATCGAAAACGTCTTCCAAAAGGTATTTGCCAATGACGATATTCAGGAACTGATGATCCTGCGTTGTGTTTCAAATAGACGGGATCGATTTTATAAGCGTCTATGAACCACGTTGTATCCTTAAACCACATTGCTGCACAATCAAAGTTGATGTTGAGCCATTTGTGAGGGTTAAAGTTGAACGTATCAACTTTTTCGATGCCCTTCATCAGATAGCGAAATTCAGGACAGATGAATGCAGATCCAGCATAGGCGGCATCTATATGCAGCCAGAGGCCTTCGCGAACTGCTATATCACCTATTTCATCTATATTATCGAATGCACACGTAGGGGTTGTTCCTAAAGTGGCAACAACCTAAAAAATAAAAATATAATAAGATTAATACATGTCATAATCGTTATTTCTGCGATAAAACATATGTTACATAAACATTACATAAAATGGAATTAATCCGGCAGCGCGATCATCCCTGATTGCCTTTTCGAGGGCCTTCGTTGAAAATCTTCTTTTATTATCGACTTCCAATATTCTCATCTTTACACCACCCAACATGCCAGCTCGTTCCACAGATGAATGCGCTTGTTCTGAAATAGCAATTAAATAAATTAAATTTGATGATTCGCACTTTCAATTTGTGAAAAAACTGATCTTACCAGAGCAATATGAAACGAGTTTGGGTACGATGTCATCGTCTGTCAAAGATGGATTTTCATCCTTCAACTTCTTAAGCATTCGAGACCTTGCACCCAAAAGACCCACCAGTGTTGATTCACTCGCAGTGCCTTGAATAACACCACCGCCATTGCCACCAGAGCTTGCCAAGAAATCTTCGGGAAGACCGATCATTTTACCCAACCAATCCATCGTGACGACTTCCAGCTCTGTGCAAACTGGACTTGTGAGCTATAAACAAAGTTAAAAAAATATTTCATCAATGCAAGAAACGATGATCGATTAAGAGTCGATATTTTAAAAAATATTTATACCCATGTCACCCCAAGAACAGCAAGAGCACTACTTAGCATTTCAGCTACCACAGCAGGATAACTATTGCCTGTTGGAAAATATCCATGAAAGCGTGGTGAATGCCAGTGACTTATTCCAGGCATTATAACTTTGTCTAGATCGGCCAAGACATCTTGCCATTTTTCTGGTTTTTCTGGTGCAGCATCCGGTAAGAGCGGTCTTAAATAGCCTGGCTGCACTTCAGGTATGACTCGCCTTTAAACATCAATTTAGTATATAAATATCATAAAAAACGTATTTTTCATAATAAAAGTAGGCTATAATTATTTTTTTATAAAGATGATTAAGAAGAACTTTTAACAATAAACATATTTTTAGCAAAACATATTTATGTGGCATTTTTTTATAATACGTTTATTACATATCATGAACATAAACTTGCTTGCTCATTATATGGTTCAATTATGGCACATATATTTTTAGATAATAACTATTAAAGTATTATTTAAGGTTCAATCGTTCAAATAAGAGGCGATATCATTCGGAAAAAAATCCTCAATGGTCTTAATGGAAACGAATTGAATATGATTGTATTTTTGTCTCTTATGAATAAGTATGATGTTAAAACATAGTTACTCACCTGGTGCGAATGTTTTCCAAGTAGTTGGTAATAAAATCTACTGTGTGCTTTGAAAATTCAGTAAATTCTGCAGCGTCCATATTGGCTCTTCGTGAACAAAAAGAAAATTAAACTGTGTTAAGCACAATACAATTTTTATTCATTAAATCATGATTATTTCCATCGATAGCATACATACTGTAGAGTGAGTTTGATGATCCGAATGTTAGACACCAGCGACTTTGATGCAATGATCTTGACCACCAGCTCCTGATCTATTTTATATCGTTTAAGTCAGTGGTTTTTAAACTTTTTTTATTGCGGAGGGAATCTTCAAAAGACACCATCATTCTGGTGGTAGTGTGGGATTTTTACCCACATTTTTACACATTTATCCCTCACGGGCTCTCTATTTGTCTATTTCTGGATGTCATTCTACTGCTATTGTTCATCATCTTGTACGTTAGGCATCCTCCTTCCACCGCATAGCGCACGTCGCGTATTTACACCACGCATTCCATGCCCTAGCATTCGTTAACATTGAAGGTACTATGTTGCTAGGGGAGAGCGAGCTGATTCCCAGCTCCTCTCGTAGGATGTCCTTTTCAGTGCTCCATGCTGGGCAGACAAATGTCGTGTGTGCAGCATCGTCTTACTCCGCTCCGCAGTGGTGGCACTCCAGGCTGTCTCTTTGCTTATTTTGTGTAGGTAGCTACCAAAACAGATGTACCCAGCGAGGACCTGGGTCAAGTGGTATTACAGTTGACCGTGCTTTCTGGCTACCCAGGTTCGGTATTAGCTCGTGCGTCCACAGACCTTTAGCGGAGTTGTCCCATCAGGATTGCCACGCCACCATGGTGCTTTGCTTAGCGTTATTTCTGTCTTCACCTTTCTGTATTGCCTGTCTCTCATAAACGAGCAGGTCGATTAGCGGTATGGCAGTCAGTGCTAGGACAACGTCTTCCGACACTGTGCGATATGCAGCAGCCACTCTGATTGCGCTCTTTCCCTGGACTCCCGCTATGTTGAGCCTGGCCCTTTCAATTTGTAGTGTCTCGGCCCATATCGGCGCGCCGTACAATAGTACCGAGTGCACTACCTCGTTGTAGAATCGCCTCCTGTTTGTTTTTGGCCCACCAATGTTGGGCATCAATCTGGCCAGATTCTCCGCGATGCTGGCCGCCTTCGCTGTCGCCTTCTCCGTGTGGGTGAAGAATCGGAGCTGTCATCAATCTCCACCCCCAAATACCAAATGGATCTTGAGTGTTTAATCTCGCAATCCCCGATCCTCAAGGATGGGGCGCAAGCTTTCTGCATCTTGTGAAAAAGAGGGCTTCCGTTTTTTGGACAGCGAGCTCCAGACCAGCTCCTGTCAGCTACTTCTTGGCCTTCCTCGGCGCGTCCTCGCAGGTCGTTCGCAGGATCTCCGTGAATTTTGTCCGCCCAGTCGACGTCTTCGAAGATAAGAATTCTCCCGTGCAGGTAGCTCTCTGCCATTCTGATGAGGTATGATGGGGTGTCAATTTCCTTCAAGGCCCTGAGGATCAAGTGGAGGATAAGTCTCTCCAGCAGCTGCTCCAACAGACCGCTGGGGTTCGTGGACCCCCAGGGGTCCGCGAACCGTTGGCGTAAAAAATAAAATGTTGACGTCTGCGAAAAAAAAATTGTTCAAGAGGGTATCCGCGGACTACACAAGTTTTAAAAACCGCTGGTTTAAATGATGATAACATTTTAGCAAGATAAGAATATGATAACACACTTTAAATAATATTGATATATATGAGGAAATATACACTTATCCGTCAATTTGCATGACATGCTATTTTCGCATGCAAAAAAGTATTGAAAAGGTTCTTCACGTTACAGTTTTAACCCTCCTGTCATTAAGATGTTCTGACCAGACCATCTTGCTTTTTTTAATAGTAGCTATATTTGGATATTTGGATCTCCCTGAAGTTGTTCATTAAAGGGTTTTACAGGATCCTCGTGTAATAGGGATATTTCTATTTATATACCTAGAGTCAATGAAAGTGGTCTGGCCAGACCCAGACTTTTTTTTCATAGAATTTATTTGGGAAATTATGTTTTTCTTCGTGTTCCGTTAGGATTTTTTTTATCTTTCATGACATATTTTATCATATTTCTCATTTTGATCTGTATTTTTACCTTTGTAGTTAGAAATCATTTCGTATCACTTGTTTGGAAAAACCTATATTTGATATGATATTTTTCTTTTAACCGTACTACATAAAATATTTTTATACCAAATGTCTGTAAAAACCAAATAGTGAGTCTGTGTTTCAAGAAATGGATATCCTTGTAAAGGTATCCTGCATGCTGAAATGAAAAAGGAGGCCAGAGAGCAGTCAACTTAGATGAAAATGTGCTACTGGAATTAACTGACAAGCACAAAGGAAGTGGGAGGACGATTATTGCTGACAAGTATTAAATAACTTTTGATAGCGTGAACAGACTACAGCAGGCAGGGCTTGCTTTTGTTGAGATTATCTGCTGGAATACAAAAAAATATTCTGAAAGAAATCTTGCCAGAATGTCGTCGTCCAATATATTCTTCTATGTTCGGATTTACAGACAATGTTGCAGCTGTTTCATGCGTTTAAAAAAATAAAAATCTGTTATCCCATTGTCAAATGTCCATTATAATACCGAAGTTGTTGGAGAAGCTCAAAATCCACAGGTAATGTTATTTTACAACAAGCACAAAAAAGGAATTGACGTTATGAACCATATGCTTGAGGAGTTTAAATACAAACGGCAGACTAGTGCCCGGTCTAAACGAGGCTGATTTTTAAGCTAGTAAAGCAAGCAAATGCCGGCTAAGCTGTTCAGTTTTTGAGAATCGAAAATACTTAATAATATCAAAATAATAGTTGTATTATATAAAATATGTAAATAAGTTTAAATATGTAATATTCATGATTTTGAATACATCTTATATTTTAGCCGCGTAAATCGCAAATATGATATAGGCTATGATTAAATCATTTTACGAATGAAAAATCAAAAACATTGTATTTTATAGAACTAATTTAAATCGTAGATACCAATGCATTTTAGAATTTTTGAGAACCTCAGATTCTCCATGCTAATGAAAAAAACGATATTATCTCTTCAAATAATGACACGGCTAAAAACATAAACACACGCCACTTTTCATCTATTAGATAATGCCTTTGAATATGTTTTCACTGTATAACTGTCTTATCATTAACTAATTTACAATCATTAAAGCGTCCATCAATACATTGATAAGCTTTAAAAACACTTCTTTATGTCTACATTTTCAATATGTGCTAAATCATCATTATCAACCCAATGGGATTTAAAGCAGGATAAAAAAAAAACACGAAATAATCCATGGGATCATTCACGTGTATTTCGCCTTCTTCTTGTCTTGTTTTTTTACGATGGCTTTAAGCAATATCTTTTATGCGATCATTGCCAAATATTTTGACATGGTGTATATATGTTTTTAAAAATGTGATCCAATGTGATTAAAATCCAAGATGATTAAGTTACGAGTCCAACCACTGGGGATCTTAATAATATTAATGCTTCATAACACCCTATTCGTATATTTTAATTTTAAAAATATCCTTGTATTATATCATCCAGTTATTTATTAATAAAAAGCTAGCGAAGTATTTCAAAATAGTCATCTTGGCGGCCTGTAAAGTTTGATAAAAAATCAAGGGTTGAATATTTACAATAGTAAAGTGAATGTTTATGTCTCTTTGGTTAATTTTTCAGCAAACTATAACTGTTATATGATATTGATGTTAATATAGTAAATGGAAACACTGTGTGGATTTTTCTATCCAAAATTGATTGCTTTAAATATTTATCCATTCTTCTTCCTCTTTCTGCTTTTAATAATATAATGGTTCATCTCATAAATAATGTCGCCTTAAAAGATAGATTTAAAGTATAGTAAGCGAGGCTTATTGTATGTGTGGCTTAAAACACTCGAAAATTACAAGAAACACCTTTCCCTTTTTGCATATATTGAAATTTGTAAAAATCAATGTCAACCTTGTTTATTTTGTTTCAGTTCACTTAATTTCTCTAAGTTTGAGAACCACATGCCTCTCATCGTGCTCTGCATTATTGTTGCCATTCTAACTAATATGACGTTGTTCCAGTTTGAGTGAAGGGAACAGGGAGCAGGACCTGACCTCATTATTACTTGTTTTATTTCGTTTATTAGTATTTCTTTGCTATTGTCACTATGTCAATATGCAATTTTACTACCTACTTATTTTAGCTTATTATATAATATGCTAAATTTTATTACATCTCATCCTTCGTTATCGCCTAAACATGCGGCTTATGGCAAACATCGAAATTCAAAGAAATGCATTTTTTGTGCCTTTCTTTTCTCTACCTCCAGTGGGCCGTTCCCAATCGACGCTTAACTGTAATAAAATTAAGGACTTAAAAACCTTTCAATAATTGTCAAAGTTTAACATTCAGTCTTCTCCCGATAGTCGGAGGTAAAACGACTCGGCGCTCGATACGCTTTGCGAAAATAATTCGTTTCTGTGATACGTTGAGTTCTTTCTGTGACTTGTCGGCACCCTCAACACCGGGGACCCCCTCCCCTGCACTCTCCCCCGCGCAAGTTCATTCGTACGCTCTGACGAAACGCCGACTACACTTGTATATAAAATTCGCGAGTGACGCCGAAAAACATTGTTTTTACGACATCTGCACAAAAAATGGAACATCTTCACCGCGTCACATGAGAGGAACTACAACAAGGATAATAACGCAAGTAAGATCATAATAATCCAAGCTTCCAAGGTAAGTGAATTAACAAACACTCGCACACATCCGCCTCCTACTATCACATAAACGCGGGAACACTGGGAGCAAAATGCTTTTTCGACTGCTCCCATAATACAATCTTGACTATAAAACTATTTGATATGGACCTGACTATTTGATATTACTTGATACCTGACTTTAACCTATTCGTTTCAGCTATGTCTATATATTTTTTTCCAGTTACTCCCAGTCTGACCGATTAAATATTATTTGATTGTGCCCGGTAGACACTAAGCGTCAAAGTTCGAATACTGTGATGCGACATAACCAGGGTCGTAACTAGAGCGTGGCAAAGCAGGCGCCTGCCACGGGCGCAACAGGGATTGGGGCGCAAAACGCAGGATACCGACCCGATTGAGAGAGTTGTACGTGATTTTTATTTTACTTGACCATTTTACTCTAAATGCATTAACACGTAAATTGACATAAGATTCGCAAGAGTCATTTTCGATATCTCTCATGGGGTTCCCGATTCTTCGTTTGGAGATAATATGTACATACTTGCTTCATTACTCATAATTGGCTCGAGATAGATAACACCATCGATGTCATTAATTCAAAGCAACATGATATAATAATTGATTAGCGATGCTTTATCTCCACTTTAATGGTGATCCAATTTTATGGATAATCAGTGTTCCCGATGAAGCCCGTAAGAATTTTAAGTGTCGACCCGATTAGTCATTTTTGGATACCCGAAAAAAGTGTTTCGGCGCTCGTTGTATCATCTCCTTATATTGCTTCATCAGCACCAACACCACCTACGCCCTTCGGCCAGTGCGCCCCTCGGCCAGTGCGCCCCTCGGTCAGTGCGCCCCTTGGCCAGTGCGCCCCTGCCTCATTTTCGTCCAAACGAAAAATACACGAGAAACACTAATAAGTAAATGTAAATTATGTCAATATTAGATGTTCTTACAATTTATTGCGGTTTTTTTCTCAATGCAATTTTTTTCAATTTCGTTAACAGAGGTCGCGCGTTATCGTGCTGGAAAATAATGGTGCATCTATTCACCAAAGTTGGCTTCTCTTGATGTTTACATCAAGAGAAGCATCCGACGCTTTAGCGTCGGAGCGGGGGCGCTCTCGGGGCAGAGCCCCCGGGCGGCGCCCCGCTCCCACGCGCTCGTCGTGATGGTTGCACTAGCGCGCGAGTATTCTGTTTCAATTGCTTTTATATGACTCAAGATATAGGGTGCATCAAAACATAATACATACGTCCAAATTAATAAAAAAAATCAATAAAAAAATGTTCAATTTCTTATGTCCAACATGCATAGCATCTGTTTGCTGTTGCTTAATTATTTTTGCCTATTATTGTGTTGCGAAAATAAAAGGAATGAGTTGCTGTGCAAATCTGTCAGTTTGCTTTTGAAGAAGTAGAAAGGGGGAATAAAAAAAATGATCAGCGATAAGAATGGTGCTCGTTAATTATCAAAATAAATGCCTGACTTCTATGCTCCTTGTGAGCATCCTTCGTCCATTGCCGTTGCTTTGCGGTCTTTATTGGAGATTGTTTACACTTTCAGATCTTTTAGCTGGTCATTGGTGCTTTAATTTTCGGTAAAATTGGTAGCCAAAATCTAGGAATGCTAGTGCCATCATATCGTCTGTTGATTGCAGAGTTTCTTCGTTTTTTGATCTCTTGTAATTTTGATGCTGACGTTTTTGACTGTTGCTATAGTTTATGTGCCGCAAAATTGATGTGATGATCGTTCTTCGTAACATATTCGGTTATTGCTGATTTGTAATCCAATTGCAAAACTGCTTTCTGATATCCTCTCTACGTAATTTCAATGTTTTCATTGCCCTGTGTTTCCCTGTACTCTGTTGATGCTCGCACCGGAAACTGCACGCGCTTCAATTCAAATAGCATATCAGTCGGAATAATTGGGACACATCTTCTTTCCATTTCAAACTGAAGCTTTGATGATATTATTCATTATCTTTTTCTCTAAAAGTCTGGTACTGTTGCTACAATTTTAATTTATTTCAATTTAGTTGCCAATTTTTAGTGTTAAAATACACAATTCAAATATATTTTTTAAATAGAACGATGAACTAACTGAATGTTGCCTTTATTTTTTGTTCATGTGTTTGGGTGTCATTTGATAAATGCCTTTTTATATAATTCAAATCAAAAAGTTACTTTTTGCATTTTGTCGCGCTGATACACGCACCATACATTGAAAACCTCTGTTTTGTTTAAATATATCTGTGCAGTAAGCTCTTTTGTAGGTACAACTAAAATTTCGTTTCAATCTATTAGCTGGTTTAAGAATTATATCAATTTTACGAAAGAAGTAGAGTTTCATGAATTTCTTACGAAATCGCCCGGACTTTCAGCGAAGCTTAGCGCGAAACGCACGGACTGTAAAGTATTAATGTTTTGTAAATTTAATTCTTCGTTTTCGCCGATAGTCATTTCTTCCCAAATATATTTTTCCGACAATTTTAGACTTTTTTATGCGTATTAGCATAAAAAGCTTTGTTCTTTATAGAAAAATGAGGGATAAGTTCCATTATTTTTTAAAATGGCATAATATCAAAATCGCATAAAAAAGATCCGCATAAAAACAGACCAAAGTAAAATATATTGGAATTAGAATGCGATAAAACTTTTACTACTTTAGTACTTGATGTTTATAATATGTATGTACTTCAAGTCGGTATATCGCAAAAATCAAATTATTTATCAAAATTAATTTATCTTATTTTGAGAAGTTTGAGAGTTTTTGAGCCACCTAAGTTTGTTTTCATTTTGATGAGTTTCGTCGGTGTGAGATAAGATTTGAAGTGTCGGCGAAGATGGTATGCATGAACTTATTCTGGCGCAATAAGCAAGTATTATCTGCTAACACATGACGGTATTTGACGGTAACTGTGCATCGATGGGTTAAATGACATTTTCTCGAAACTGCATTTTCAAAAACGGCTGTTTTTGACTGACCCGGCTGAATTTTTAGGTGGTTTCTCACTATAATATTGTAAAATTGTGGGTAAAATTTGTCAAGAATATATAAAAGTTTAATTAAAAAAACTACTTAGTTTTTAATGATATACTTTTATAGGTATATTCTGCTCCTGCACATAATAAAAATTAAAAAAAATTGTTTTTAGATCAATAGAAAAAATCCGACAAATTCTTGATATCAATAAAAAAAAGTCTAATGAAATATCTTATAACGACGCCATTTTGTTTATAACTAACATTAGCACTGTTTTTAATGTAGCAATGTTGTAATAAAATAATGTCAAAATATTAAACATTATTTTATCACCTTTAAAAAATGTATTGAAAATATCCATCCGAAAATGTGGGGGAGGGGGGGGGCGCAATTTTGATTCTTGCCACGGGCGCATCATACCCTAGTTACGGCCCTGGACATAACTACCCCTTGCTAATACAATTTGACTAATACTTTTGCGGCCTAACCACATTTGACTACTCCTAACTATTATACTTATACGATTTTATGTATTTTAACTATTGGCCACTTGACTAGTACCTTTTTACAGAGTAGATACTTAAATACTCTTCTAACAGCAAGCTGATACCCAGTTTATATACTATTCATTGCTTTTTATACGAATCTTAACTTGCATGTCGCTCGTTGTCTCTTGCATGGTCTTCCCTACTTAGCAGTATGGAACTCGAGGAACCTCACCGGTTCGGATCCGAGAGGCTCTAGGAACGGAGCAGGAACAAGAAGAACACCAAGAAGACGGCCTCGAGGAGATGCATTTGATGATCTTTACTTTGCAACGAAAAACAACATTGTCTTCCGTTGACTTCTATATCGTTTTGTAATCGCCGAACTGAGAGGGGCAACCTGAAAAAATGGCGAAACCACTCAGTTTCGAATCCGCTCGGGTAAGTTGTACGGTGACGGGGAGACACCCTCAGTTGGTGTAGGAGCGAATCCGAGATGCACTTAAGCGTCACGTATGTCTTCACCCTACCCCGGCAACGCCCTAGCGAGGAAAGGGGGGACTGGACTCCTTGTACTCCAGAAAACCCTTTCCAGTAGAGTCAAAAAGGTCGTCTAGAGTAGTTTTCCACCATCTCCCTATGAAAACTACTCAGTCTTTACAAACACCCCAAACTCCTTATCGAGACGTTCGCGAAAGCGTTCGTCAATACGTTCACTCAGGATACCCGTTGGGTGAGCGTTCAAAATAAAACTCGGTGGTAATGCTACCTTCAATATCGAGCGAATGAGGAGGTGAATGTATGATACAGACGAAATGGATGTAACCCCTTTCCTATGAATGGATATTGAAGAGGCCCATAGTTCTGTAGTGGACTGTTAGTGGCTGCACTATGATGATGATGATGATGATTATATAATAAGATCGCTTCAAACGGCAAGCTTTATAATTTTTGTTATCGATTTCCTATATTAAAAGTAAAAACAATTCTAGTGCCTTACCTTCTCTCATGCATCTCACTGATGTTACTGCGGACTCCGGTGAAATCATTTGTGAAATGTTTGCAAATTATTTTTATTCAACATTCTTGAACGTATCATACATACCACCAGTGTCCCGATTTTGGATAATATCATATTTAACAAATGATATCTGTGTTTCTTCCCATTACGGGGAAAAATATTTGTCTACTCTCGATACTAACAAATTTGCAGGGTCAGATTCTATTACTCCCAGTGGCGTAGCTACCAAGGGGCTAGGCGGGGCAGTGCCCCGGGGCCCTCAAGCTCAGGGGGCCCTCGAATCCTTACCAGAAATCTCGATCGAACTGAACTTTTGGAAATTTATCCCATTTTCAAAATAAATTTGACAGGTTGCAACCCCACTTTAACCATGACAACTCAGTTGAGAGAAATTCATAAGTTATGCCTACGGAATTCCCCTAAATTCTTTCTGTAGGTTGGCAGTGTTGTCAATCGCAAAAAAGCGCTTTCGCGCGCGGCATCGTCATTTTAGCTCGTTTCCGTGAATCCGATTGCCGACGACATTCATGAATACGTATTAGTGCTTAAGCCATCGCCAGAACACACAATGAGTCAGTTATTCTCTCTCGTGTTTGCCTCTTCACTTCACTAATCGTTTTTGGTGATAACATTCCAGCGATAAGACCGAACTTTTATTGCCCTCGAAACATTTATCAACAAGTAAATCGATCTACACGTTTTTTTAATGTATTCTTTACACTTTTCAGTGATTTTCAACCATTGTATTTTTTTAATAATAAAACTATTTAAACCATCGCTAATACACACAATGAAAGGTCGATCATTCTGTATTAGAGTAATGGGAGTCGAAAGCACTTGTTCTCAACATATTTATTTTTTTAAACAACAATTTTATAAGTTTATTAAAAAAATACAAAAAAAATAAAATTTTCAAAAGAAAAATTCACAAAAAATAGTATAACAAAAAAAAAGATTTTCTAGGTTCGTTGTCAAATAACCTTCTTCTATGTTTTGGATCCATGTTTTGTAAATGGTTTTGTGTCTGGGAGCGCGGTAGGCATAGGACTAATCCGGCGCGAGGTTTATTTGCACTCATGTGCTGCAGCGACGAAGGGATTGACGATGTGCGCGCGCGAAAGCGTTAAGTAGCTTAGCATTTTTAAAGTATTTGTATATTTTATATTTTTATTTGATAAAACCTAATCAGTTTACATAGCAGTGGGGCCCTATTTTTTAATTTGCCCCATTACTCCACTCTTCATTATAAAATGCTCGCATTAATTAGCCTACTCCCTAACTTTACTCTTTAGACGATCTCTATGAGAAGGATCCATGCTAAGCATGTAGAAGTCGGTATATGTAAGTCACATCCATAAAAAAGGGTCAAGGAACCTTATTTTAAATTACAGGCCAATTCCTAAGTTATGCATGTTTGCCAAAGTTTATGAAAGTATCGTTTATTAACAATTGTATACTTGTATTTAAACCCAATCCAACATAGTTTTCTCAAGTGTAAATCAACAGTCACCAGCCTGACTCTCTCTAATGAATTTATCACTGAGATCCTAAATAATGGAGGTGTTGTTGACGTAGTGTACGAATTTCAGCAAAGCTTTTGATAGACTAAATCATATTATCCTGCTACAATCCTACACTTGTGGACATCAGTCAACATGAGTCGGGTACGCAGTGCTGCGTACCCATAAAAGGATGTGTGGAACTGCTGATTACAGAAGTTGGTAGAACCTGTGCCAAATGCATCACCACTATCCTCAACAGCTTAGTGCATACAGGAAAGAATGGCTTCAGGCTGCTCAAACGGCAACTCCATGCCTAGGTACTACAAATGACCAAACCCATACAACTACCAATGTGAAGGAGTAGCCCTTGCAGTCCGTCATCTGCTGCAACCCCTTCAAACTGAGGTTGAACTCGTGGTGGCAGTGAACCCGCAGTAATATACCCTTGAACTTAGTATAACCTCTGTCTTTCTTCATCCAAAAGAGGTGGGTGACTGAACGCTCTTCGCGTAGTGTTTCCCGTGGGGCTAAAGATCAGTGGAAGATCCTCTCTGTGTGGCTAGTTCGGGGTAACCTGGAACAGATCGTGCAGCAGCGCCGACAATAGGGTCATTATTACAGATCATCCAAGCCCGTCAGTCGCTGTCTGTTGTTTGTCATTTGTCCCAAAAGGGGTGGGTGTTAGATGGACGATGGGGACGATGCCCACCCATAAAACCCCAGTTGAAGACCGTGTCCACAGGGACAACAGTCGAGCCCCCGGGGTAAGGATGTGGAGTAGAGGTGCGCGAAAGTTGTTTCGTCAGTTTGCTCATCTAACGCTGATGTTGTAACCCAGCTAATATAATTTTAGTTAATTAGAGTTTAGTTTAGAGAGTTTTGAAATGTGGAACTGCTGATTACAAAAGTAGGTGGAATCTATGCAAAAGGCATCACCACTATCCTCAACAACCTAGTGCAGCGGTTCTTAAATTGAGGCTCGCGAAGATATTATAAGTAAATGGCCCTTTTTGCGTACTCCCATCCCTTCTTTACTATATCTTATTTTCTTATGTAGCAAGTTCGTGTTTTTAAGTTTATTTCTTGTTATTTGAAGAAACTTTTAAATGGCTTTTGTGTGACTATCTAATTATTATATTTATGGTAGCTCTAAATTTCTCTTAAAAATGTAAAAATAAAATATTTGTTTGTTTATATTATAATATAAATGTTTTCTTTGATCTTTGATCATAAAATTTTCCTTGCGCAAATAACTTATTGTTTGAATTTTCATGATATATTCTGTTCTAAACAATTACCTTATAAATTCGAACAATCAACAATTATAAATTATTTCAAACATTCTTGAATTCCGTTATGGTGAAAATTTACTACAAAAGGAATCCCCATGTAAGATATTAGTATATTTATTACTTCAACTTCAATAAAAATGTAAATAAATCAATATTTTCTCAAGGAATTTAACACTCAATATTTTTCACAATGATGAAGAATGTTAATCCTTCAATAAAAAGTGTATTACGTAAGTAAATATTTATTATAAAATATACAAGGCAAGAAAAAATGACATTCAAAAAACTACTTGATCTATAATTTTTTTAATCAGAAAACACCTATTTTTTTCATGTCATTAAACATCAATTGAAATCTGTAAACTATGCTTATATTATACGTAAGATGCTGTTCTATTTATATGCTTATTACTTCTTTCTGAAGCATGTGACGGCATTGAAGTAGCATCTCCAAACACGACCTTTTGGGTGATCAGTCGATCCATGACCCCTCCGCTGGAGACCCATCTAAAAACAAGATTACGTTATTTATGCTCTTTTATCTATTAATTCTTAAACTATCTGGTCGATTACTGTCTTGTTTGGCGGTCGACGATAGTCGATATCATCATAGTTTCTTGGTGCTATCCTCGACTGTGGCCCTTGAATTTCTTTGATGATCGACAAGTCATCAGCGATCGGACCAGATGAGTAGTCCACAAAGTCTTGACTTACGGGAACTGAAGGCCTCCAATTTTTATCCGACGAATTATCCTCATCTTCTAAAGCGTGCTGAAGAGCAACCATAATACGATCAAGAAGCAAAGCTGCCCTCTTTGGAAACAAGCCCTAACACAAACTAGTGGTAAATATTCACATCTTACAATGTTAATTAAATTAAAAATGTATATCGTTTATAATCAATTAATTAGCATTTTATATGATGAGTTTTCAAAGTTCAATAGTATGTGGAAATTATTGGATACATACATGTCAAGTGTTTGTGTTTATAACATGTCTATTAACAAAAAATAAATCATTTAAATATGATAGACAATTGAAATTCGTACATTCGTACACAAAGCCGATTAATCACACAGATTGGATGCCATGCAAAATATTCACGCATCATATCCGAAATCATCAATACAAACATTTTTATATCATGCTTGTAATTAACATAAAGAGACTTGATTGGCTTTAAATTATACAGACGAATATTATGAGTTATACCTATTAAAAGGCTCCGATTATACAACATCAAAGATGAAGTACAATTAAAATCATGCCCAGATATTGAAGCTAAGATGAGAATAAATTCGAGGTAAGCATGGATGCAATTATGATTATCAAACACAGCCTTTGTTCCAGTTTTCCATGCATCTTTTGAACGATGACTTGTTGATCAAAATTGTAAGCGAGAGCGATAAATGTCAAAAAGCAGAGATTAAAAATGGAGGTCTTGATTAAAATTTTAAATATCTGGATAGCAATAGTTAAATGCATATATTCAAGAACTTTTTTTTATTATTGTATCGATAATCTTGAACTTATTAAAGCAAATAAGAACATATCACTGCTCTTAAGCGTTTAAGAACGTACAAGCAAAATTCTGATCCCATTAACCCCTAAAGGAGTACTATCCCAGGGCCTGGGACCCCTCTTCCACTATTCAGAAAAAGCAATATTGTACATTGAGCTGAGAAGACTGGTGGAGGATGATCTTAAGTATTTTAAAAGCTGTCTTTTTCGTCACATTTCATAACGATTGTATCTTCTTATTTGAGTCACGCACAAAAAATATTTGAATACAAACACAATTTTTTATATTTTTCTTTTTCTTGATATTAGAAATGTTCGCAAATGGAAAAATGTTTGTACAATAAAAAATACCATTATATCCTCTAATCTTTGCTTTATTATTGAAAACCATATAAATTTTAATACTAAAGGCAAAAAAATAATTAACAACTCAATAAGCGATGATTTTATATATAAGCGATATTATAACGATTAGGTATTATTTTTAAAATGAATTACATACAGCAATGACGTAAATATTTGAACTTCATAGATAAGATATGTTATTTCAGAGCTGATGTTTTTCTCTCTTTCGATTCACCATATCATCATTATAAATATAAAGAAATAATAAGATTATGTATCTCGTAATTTCAGCCCTTTCTAGTAACTTTGAAGGGTAGAAAATGTTCAGTTCAGTGAGTTGTAAAATGAAAATCGGAAGCTTGTATAATATCAAGAACTCAAAAAATATACACACAATTTCTCAACAGCTCGTTCGATTCACACATTTAAAGTTATTTAAAGATCATAAAATATAAGTTAATCATGCATTTTTCATGCAATTTTTCATATAAATTATATATATTGATGTTTACCTGATAGTCGTTTGGATGAGAATCGGACTCTCGAACGAGGCTGTTGTAATTAACATCGTCAATTATTTCTCGTTCAGCGCAAACTTCTGATATTGAATATACAAAGAATGCATACAAAATTGTATGTATTTTCCACATTTTTTAATCTGTAAAATTAAAAATTGAATGATTGATTTGCCTATGTTTTGGCAATATAATCAAGCAGATCATAGAAAATTTTTCGATTACTATAAAATATAATATATATTGCTCGATATGAATGAAAATAATCAACCCACATCGGATTAACTAATTAATCATTCATATAAAATTTCATGTGTGCAAAAAACATATATCATTCAAGCAACCCTCGTCTATGAAACGCGAGAGGGTTAAAATTTCCTGTGTATGCAATAAATCATCTCTTCCTTCAGTTCCCATCGTGCTATATGATCCTCATAGTATGATCATTTTAATATTTATCATAAACGGTATTATGTTATTTAAATAAAAATAATGTATAAGAAACATTAGAAGATCATCAAAGGAATTAAAAAATCATGTATAAGAGACATCTGTAAGCGATGTAAAACGTTTATTTCATTTTATCAATATAATATTTACAGCGAATAATTGCGCGAAAACTTACGAATATATATTTGAAATATTATGATAAATAGAATTAAAATAACTGAAGGCTGAAATGGAATGGTGTAATGGAGTATATGATGAAATATTGTTAATAGTTTTAGTATTTTTAAATATTATGTCCTTAATCTGGCCATCATGCTAAAATTTCATTTTCATTTTCAGAATCAAAACAACAGACTGAGAAAGAATCAATCTTGTAGGAATAATTACACAAATAATGTCGTTATCTCTCGTACAACTAATTCAATATGATATATAAAAATCAAATTACAAGAACGAAAGTCATTATGTGTTTTCGGGGGAACGCTCGGGAAAATATCAATGTTGGATCCTAAATTGGGGATATAGTAATAATAAATTTGCTAATACAAAAACTACACTAAAGTACACTACAAAGAACACCAGGGGTAATGTTCACCCCTACCTTTAATGTCTTACTCTTATGTGCATTTTTAGGTAATATTAAAGAAAATATATATTATTTTAAATATATTTTTTACGTTGTCCCAATATCAGAAACATAAATATGTCCTTAACTTCTTAGCATAAATATGATTCATTAAAAATTACTCACCTCGTTGCACGGTTTTGCTTTAATCTCTTCAACCCCCAGTCGTTAATTATCACTTTAAATATTTATTTTTTATTTTAGAAACGATTCTTTATAAATACAACACTTAAACCCTTAAACAATCAAGAAGAGGCTTTATCCTCCGCCAGCAATGAAAGCCTATTAAAGGCGTATGCTTTGTGACGGCGGGGTTTTATAGTGGAACTCTTGTCTTACCCTCTGGCCTACCAATCTTTTCCAAGTGGCACCCTTCACATTTTATTAAATATTTTTTTAATATAAATAATGTAAATCATTCGTAAGTCGAGATGTTGATGAGAATATTACAGATTTATACTTCATTATGCAAGCTCAAAAAATCTAAAACAGCAATATTTCAAATCACATCATAAGAATGATTTTGTAACTACATTATTCTCATGTTTTAAAATTTTGACAGTATATTGAAATAGGGTTTCTGTCATCAAACATTATGTTAATCTTCTTCTTAATATGATATATGTTATTAAATATAGATGATCTTCATAAAAACCGTTCCTGGGAAAAATAATTTTCATGTAGTAATTTCTCATTATATTCCGTTTCCCATTATTTTAGATAAGAGGATAGCGAAAAGTCATGAATTTTAAATTACATTGTATTTAAAATACTATCGTGGTCAATATAGTCAATCAAGGCGATTCTGAATGATTTTAATAATCCATATACACTTAGATCAAGACCAACTGCACCAATATTTGGTCACTACAATATTACTCATATTTTGTAGCTTTTTTCTAACCTTTCTAAGCTAAAAATGCTTTTTAAATATTCAATCTGAAAGACTTAATGTCCTTCAATAGGGCACAATAAATTGTATTCGGGTCTCATCGATCTACGTGTATTTTAACGTCTCACCAAACTTATTCATCCCTGATTGTATGTATACTATAGAGGTCAAAGATCTACAAGTAACTATTGATCATTTATAAATAATGTTAACAAATGCTTATTGCACAGCATGAAGTATTTCGTTTAAGCTGTATTCAAATTTGATCGAATTTTAAGCAACCATAAAAAACCATGCCAAAATGATTGGCAATGGTCCTATAAAAGGTATTGCTAAAAGCCACCTCAAAATAAAGTGCTATTTAATTTGCTTTAAGAAAAAAGTGTTGGATTTTTTTTAAATATCAAAGTATTTGATTGACTGCTAAACTAGTATTATTTTTGATGTTTGATGACCGGTTGTTTTATGAAGCTTGGTGAATTCGATGACTTAATAATACGAGGCATATCCCGAAAGTAAGTGTACTATTTTTTTATATTATAGAAAACGTACATCATTAAGAAAAGAAAGCAACTCGAAATTAAAATGAAAATGCTTTCCTGGCTGATGGGCCGAAAATCGTAGCTGTCCTTAGAAAATAAACACTTATATACAAAACCATACTAAAATCTATTTGGAAATACAGAATACAGCTCTGGGGTACCGCATCGACCTCCAATATTGACATTCTCCAATGCTTTCATTCCAAAGTGCCTTCGTATTATAGGCAATGCTCCATGCTACGTAACAAATGACATCATACACAGGGAAATAAATATATCTACAGTGAAACAGGAGATTGAAATCTATAGTCAAAAATATAAACAAAGATTAAACACACACTTAACCAACCAAACCACCAGGACGCGTAGACTGAAAAGATATATGGGCTATGACCTAGAAAAAGGATTCAAATTAATGAACATGAGGTCCTCATTAATGAATGAATACCAAGTCACAAGTCAGCAACATAAAAGTCAAAAAAGAACTAAATATCTCTCAGAGAATAGATCGTTTATATAAAAAGAAAATATCAACGGATTCCAGATACATTCAAAATTGTGAAAAAGGCGAACATCAATCTATATATTTTATGATTTCAGCTCAGTACGACAGATAGCAATATTAAATTTTAAAAATTCAGCTTGAATGTTGCTATTCTTCTAATGTTCCTAAATTAATATTTCAGAACTGTTTGGGAACATCCAAACCCGTTTCAAACGAGAGAAATCTCAGTAAAACGAATCGTTAACTATAACGTGCTCGTTATACGATAAAAGCTATTCTCAAGCAGTCATTAATTGCAATACGCATTTCCTATAGAGGAAGTCCGATTTTTATAGAGTACGTTTATAAACCTATGATCTCTATACTAAAATCTGTTCATCAAAGCATACTTTACGCTTGAAATAAAATAACCATCAATTTCGCAGACGAATATCTGCATTGATCATAAAGGCGAAAAGAATTGACATTTGTGGCATATAATTAAATATATTTGAGTTTCATCCAATCCCTTTTTAACAGCTTAAACGTGTAATATGAAGCGTTAAGTAGCAGCTTTGTACATCCTGAAAGCATAACGAAGCAAAAAAATCTTTGTAATTCTACACCATATTCTTAGCTGATTTCCCAATCTTAATTGTTGGATTGATTAAATTTACATTATTTCCACAATAACAATTTTGCAGTTTCAAGAACTTTCTTCTTACAAAATGGCTTGCAGTGAAAGCAAACTATGTATATAGATTTGAAATAAAAAATGCATTTAAAAGTAATTGTATATGAGACATTATCATTATTAGTAATCGGCACTCGGCCTTAGAAACTAAACTATTCGTTCTTGGGGTAGCTAAGCGATTTTCCATGTTCTCCACGGGAAATCCAGCAAAATAAATCGATTTCAAGATCATTCACCTCTCTTCAACCTTGTAGAAATATTGACCTTTAATGGATAATATGGAAAATATTTGTAAATACGTTCACAATAACTTAAGCATTAAGAGTTTTCTTAATACAATTTCATGTGGTGAAAACATTCAGCAAATCTTGAATACACAAAAATAATCATTAAATCTAATGTTGAAATGACTTTTGTCGATTATATTCAATTTGAATATTCATAATATCTGGTTGTCAATTGCAATGAAAAATCAAAACATGTCAACGAATATATTTATTTGGAGCAAACAATCGACATGTCAATTAATAAAATTTGTATAGATCGCGTCCGATTGATCGAAGATGGTGCTGACATCTCACAGTCTCTTATTATCTCAATAAGAACGTCTATCATTGTTGCATTTTAAACAGGCAATGATTAAAATATGATTTTAAATTTATGGCATTTGAATTCAACAGTAATCGGATACAAACTGATGGCAAGATGCCCTCAAACTATCAAAATTGAAAATGCTGCAATCATCTTGATGAAATATCCTGATGAAGTTGAAAATATGGCACGTGAATTTGTAAACACTAAAAAAATGGTTATCATTAAGTGATACAGTACTTTTATTTGAAAGGTCTCAGTCCAACTAACATCAAATCTGAGCTAGATTCTACTCTCGGTAAGATATTGGATGGCAGAATTTAAAAGAGGCCGTACGAGCTGCCAAGTCGAACAGCGCAATGGTCGACCAAATGAGATAACCACCTCAGAAATGGTGAAGAAAATCCACAAAATTGTATTGGAAGACCGTCGACCGTAAGTGGACGAGCTAGCAGACATGGTAGACCTTTCTAAAAATGTTATACATCACATATTGACTGAAAATTTAGACATGATAAAGCTGTGCGCAAAATGGGGGCCGCGTTTGCTTAAAATGGAACAAAAACAGCGTCATGATGATGTTTCAATCGAGTATTTGGCAATGTTTCACAGTAATAAGGCCGAGATTTTGCATCAATTCAGAATGAAATATGGTTCCATCACTTCACACCTTAAGACAAAGGAACATGGGGACCATCAACTGACCCGAGCTGTTTATAAATCCGATTATTCGGGAGCATGCCAGCCCGTTCGACAAAAGTGCATAGCAAAGTCCAAAACCTGAATTTAATATCTATTTCCGCAAGGCAACAAGATTTTGTAAATCAAAACTAAAAAAACTAGCTAATATAGCAGCATAAATTAGTAAGATAGATAAATATATAGTTTTTATGGGTGGGGAGAAGCCTAGACTCGTTCACGATCTTATTTAGTCTGAGCCTCTAAGGAAGCTTCTGTAATCGTACAGATCATAGAAAATGCCGCAAAAAGCCCCAAAAGAAGACAGAGTGGCCACAAGATTTGTGTGTCCAATCGGTCCGCTTTTTGGACCGCTAACATAACGAATGAGCGCCTCGTGATCCGATGCCATGCCTGAACATATCTACAAAACAATTACGAACTTTGATTACAAAACGAAGTTATCCGAAGAGGACTGATCGGGTGGGTGATTTAAATTTTACAATCTGTCGAAAATATTATTGTCTTTTATTGCGGGCTTATGCCGGTTGGGTCAGCCCAATGTTTAAGCGATAACTAATAAAATAGGAATTAGACAACTTAGTATATATTATAAAAATGGACAGAGTCAATCAGTGTTATTTAATGTAAACTAGAATGGTCAAGTAAATAAAAACCATATGCAACTCTCGACCGCAAAGTCTAGTTGCGCCCGTGGTGAGCATCTGCTTTGCCACCCTCTGGTTACGGCCCTGTAGATCGAATCAACGTCAATTAGAGGCATAGAATAGAAATATATACACATTATGAAGAGTCAATAAATAAAAATAGCTCAAACGATGTACCAACCCGCGTTCGCATGGGCCGCATGTTAACCGCTTATGAATATTTCAGTATCATTCTGAAGATTTTGTTTTAGTAAGCTATCACTTAATAATTATATTTTTTTCTTTTCAATAGCTGTTAGCTCAAATTTGTCATCCTCGGTGTCGCTAAATGGATCCTGTATTCATAAAATCTAATCCAACTTATTGTTTAGTAAATTTAATTTCCATTACATCATTTTTTTTAATAAAAGCATTAATTTATCTTTTTGAAGAAGTGGATGCATTTGAAATGTAATTGTAAATATATGATTTGTTATTAAAAACGAATGTTCACTAACAGCAAAGCTTAAGTTTTTATAATAAAAGCTTACTCTTATTGAAACCAATGTGTTAATGACGATTTATATTTAATAAATATGTACATCTGAAGACATTTCTTTATTGATACGTGAGCCACAGTTTGATTTTCACTAATTTTACCATTATAAAACAAAATAAGTTTTCATAATCAAGTGATTAATTAATATTCCCTCTTTTGATTGCGATCCTCCGTTAATCGTAGCCTTCTAACAAAACATATCAATTAAAATTATGTTTATTTAAGCTGCCTTTACCACGCTTCAAATATCAATGAAAATAAAACGTGTAATAATAAAAGACTAGATAAATCCTATCTTTTCATTCAATTTTAATTTTTTAAATGTCCTCAATAAATATATTCAATAATTCCCAGTTAAAAATTCCAAAATTTATTACATGATGAGCAGATTATTATGTATGTGTTAGATAGTATGTAAACGTCTAAAAATATATTTATAAAAATAAAGATAATTAAATGCTAAGATTGATAATGGTATAATATCTAGCGGAAACATATTTTATTTATAAATTAACAAATACATATTATGTGATAAAAATATACAACATTTATAGATTGAAGGCATTTATTTTTTGTTTGAAAAATGATAGTCAGTTCTTTAGTGATTTTAACGGTGATGGTCGAAATTTGTGCTCCTAAGCTGAATGATTGTTGACAAAGAGATAGCTGTCAAGTTGTCAGGTGACAGAATGGAGTTATTGCGTACGGCGTTATTTGACTATGTGACGGCGCGCGAACGCTCTCGCGCACCTGATGTCGTAGAACAGTTCGTACGTAGCGTATTGGATTTCAGTTCTCAGTATGGAAGTGACATCAGCGTTTCGTATAGTGCTCTCAATCTCAGCGGCAAACCTTCCAACTTCCCCGACTATGGAGACTTTCCACAGGCACTTGTCACCGTTAGTATAAATGTTTTTTGTTTTCAAACAGAAGCCTTTTAGTGAAATCCTCTCAAAATATGTATCTATCATCTCATGATTAATAAAACTCCTTAACTACACTAACCATCCTTTATTTCTAAAGATCATCATTATGCAGAATTTTTCAATAAGAATGGTCGAAATTTGTTAGTTTATAGCGGCCATGTTATTAAAGCAATATCTGTCAAACTTATTGTGAATTGTTCGGTAGTGTATGACTAATCACCATGGAAGATTATAGCGTTGAACAACATGTGCAAATCATCAAATTTGACCCCATGAATCAAAGATAACTGAAAACAAATTAAAGAAACTCGATTCGCAAACGATTCCGCATCCACCTTATTCTCCTAACCTACGTCTTTCCGATTATCGTCTTTTTAGATAGCATCATTTATCAGGGGAAAAAACATAAATGTAGAAGAGGTGAAATGAGGAATAGAAAAATATTTTATATCAAAACTCGTTGAATCTTATTCTGTCGAAATTAAAAAATATATTAATAGATAGGAAAAGGTTGTATCTACTGAAGGAGAATACATTGTACCGATGAAATTAATTGATTTTGTTTGAATTTAACTCTTTCATTTCAAAAATGACATTCCTAACAGGACAATTTATTAGTGTAATTTTATATGATTCCATTTTAAAATCACATTATAAAATATACATTATATATTTAACACAGTTACATGATGCTAATTTGCAAATTCCATGACTTTTTTTCATATTAGTTTAAACTATAACTACTGCAATTAAAATCGCAATACAAATGAAATAGTTTTTAAAATTTTAATATAGTATGTTTAATAATTGCAGCGAACTTACGGTAAGTGGTGGAATGAAGCTCCATCGGCACCTGAAGATTATCAACCTCAAAATAATGGTCCTATTCCTAGCAGCGATTTTGTTGGTAATTAAAAACTATGAAGTAGCAATGCTTAAAATTCGAATATTAACACATTTATTTCTCAATCCAAATAAAATCAAAATACAATTTTAGAAGTGATGTTTCAAAAAGAAGTCTATCCCACTGGTATTCGTATATATGAAACATACAATCCAGGAGCCGTCGTAAGAATTTGGGCAATGAGCCGCCATGGTTGGGTTAAATTGTGGGAAGATTTACCACAATCAGCCGGACATACTTCTCGTCTGTTTAAGCCGACTCTTAGAAAAGTGGATTTTCAGACATGGTAATTTTTTTTATGTATTTATTCTATTTATCAAAATTAATGATAACGTGTATAAACTGTGATGCAATTTCAACATTTAATATACAACAAAAAGAAAAGTTTTTAACAAATAATATTCTATAATCCAATACAGTGGTTCTTAACCTTTTTAGTTTTCTTACCCATATGGTCTATCTGGGAAACTGATTTTACCCTTCTTTAAAATTTGTGCCCAGCCACATGGTGCTGATCTATCATTCTATTTTCTACATACCAAAAATTACCAGCATTATTACCCCTGTAGAATAGCTGTTTTATCCCTGCAAGGGTAATTAGCCCCAGGTTAGGAACCGCTGATCTAATACATAACTTATTCACTCCTCTTTTAGTATATTGAAATTAGAATTCAGTCAACTTCACCTGGAAGATTACACTCAGTTGGATGGAGTTTTATTAGAAGGGACTCTTAAATATGTAGAAGATAATGAAGTTGAAAAAAAAACATGCTGTGAAAATGATGTATCTGATGAACTATTATTACAATCTACTTTATTAAAAACAGGTTAGTTTTTATTTTATAAAAATATACGTTTTTTCGTAGGTAGAAACATCCCTTAACCTTTTAACTGCCAATGACTCATCAGCGCATACAAATTTGACGCGCCGGTGCGTCGTTGGCAGTTAAAAGGTTAATAAACTAGAATATTTCAAATGAAATTTTATATCTATATTATTAAACTAAATTTACACTTACTAAAGATATTATTAATGGAAATTATTTTAGAAGATCTCGCAACATTCATTAAATCTCTCGGACTTCACAATGATCTAATAACCGAATGGAATGATGATTTTTGTAAAATACTCCCAATTGAATCAGCGCTAATGGGAAATTTTCATTCTTTACCTGTAAGAAATGCTCCTTCATGTATAAAAAATCTAAATTGATTACTATTAAATAAATTACATTCACATTATGATTATGTTCTAGGATGAAACAATTATTAAGATCTTTAACTATTTGGATATCAAATCGCTCTGTAGATGTGCTCAAGTAAATAAAACTTTCAATAGACTTGCCCAAGATCCACTATTGTATAAATCTATTAATCTTAAACCATATTGGCATTGCGTGGATGAATCTGTAAGTTGTAGTAATTAAATATACGAATTGGTAACTCTATCAACTAATTGAATACATAATTTCTTTCGTAGGTATTGTATACGATTTCAAAGAAAGCTACATTATTGCAAAAAATTGATTTATCATGGTGCGGTTGTGATAGAATTCCATCTTATGATTGCTTTTCACAGTAAGTTGTATGCTTTTTTTATCCTATTCAACTAATTAATCTACCAATACCATATTTTTTAATATATCCAATTTGGATAACCCATATATGCGTTTTTTTGCATATTTGATAATAGTAAATTTAGAAAATAATTATAATATATTGTATGTAATGAGGAAAGCAAGTGAATTGTGTTTTAAATATCTTTTGAATCATAAGTCAAGAGAAGTGATCACTTTAATGGGTCGGTGTGTTTCTCTATTGACCACTGGTAATAGCCAATGGTACTCGAATGAATACAAAAATAAGAAATACCCATGTAGCGTGGAGGCTTAAATTAAAAAATAAGATTTAAATACAGTGCATGAAATCCATAGAATTCTGCCGGTTTATTGATATTTAACATAGGAATTAGTATGATGCTTATATATTGTTAATTTATGTTTTTATTTTCCCATTCAAATTGACAATTTTTTTATATGCAAAATGCATTTTGGACAAAATTTCTGAACCTGTCAGCCGAATTAAATACAGGCATCAAGTTGGATTTAGCCAGCAGACAGTAGTTTCCCGACTCCTGCATTAACCTTTCTCTTACGATGCTATGTATTTAGTACACCATATGACATTCTAAAACCCCGCATTTATTATATTTCATATTGATATTCGATAATATATATATCAATATAGATAGTATATCGAGATTCAATGTAGTAATGTTGTAAAAATTCCCATTATTACAACTTTACTACACCAGTGTAGTAAATACACCATAGTAAAGGAGAGGTTAAACAATAAGATAACATAAGTCTTGGTAGGATTTTTAATCATTTAAATATTTATTTTTATGGCTTATAGATTAATGCAATCATGTGGAAATACTCTAACTCATTTAAGACTGAACAGCTGTAGATTTGTTGACAATTTCTTCTTAAATTGTGTCACAGAATATTGTCCTAATTTAAGAGGTAAGATTTTAATCACTATATATTTATTACTGTGTAGCTGAGAATTTTTTTATATAATTAAAATTAATGCTTGTTTTTCCACAATTCAATGTCTTATTTTAACCTGAACATTTAATCTGATTTTTATTTTATTCATCCCAGTTGGATTTAAAGTGATTTAAAAATTAAATTTGATTCTTTGAATATATTCCAAAATACAAAAATTGCATCACATTTAAATGTTCTATTAACCCTTTGCACTCGAGAGGTGACTCTCACTCACCATATGATTTGATGCTGCAATTCGAGAGGCGAATTTCGCTAAACACTCTGTTTGATGTAGAAATTCGATACACCTTTTTTCCTTTGAAATGGGTCCCTTTCAAATAGATACATTTTCTTATCTGAAACTAGTCTGCAACCACGAACCGGACTGCATGTTCGGCACTAATTCAAACTTGACAGTCGCGGCAGAAAGACTACTAAGTTTAAAATCCCTATAAGCAGTGAACAGGCGTTGGGAAGGATTATAAAGTTTATTCTCAAAGAAATAAAGCCCGCAAAAGATATATAAATTGTTAAAATATAAAAGTTTTATACATTAATTTATGTGTGTAATGATTTTAAGTTAGGAGTAAGAAATTCACCAAAAGTGCTGTGAAACATCTTGAGTGCCGCGCGATAAAGGGTCTCGAGTGCAAAGATTTAATATCAATTATGACATTTTTGTAATATAAATATAATTAGATATTTCATATAATCCATAAGATGATTGCTACATTTTACTTTATCAATGCCTCCCTTACATTTGTTCAAATTACTTTTATTTAAATTAATATACCTCATTCTTTTTTAGAATTGTCATTGAACAGCTGCCGTAATATTAAATCAAATGAATTTCTTTTCTTAATACGTCTGAAAAATTTAGTGAGATTAGACTTGTACAGGACCAGAATTGAAGCACCGTCACTTTTACGTATCCTTCATCAAAATAAAGGAATCCGTCATTTGAATTTGGGTGAGATTCAAAAATATCAAATAACTCGTAATAACTAAATCCAAAATAATACTGATAAGAAAAATTATTTAATAATATAAGATCTAAATATAAGATAATCTCCTTACCCGCTATAAATATTTTTATCATTAGGTTCTTGTGTTTATTTATCATCAATGGATGAAGTAGCGATGGAAATCGGTTCTAATTGCCCAGACTTAATATCTATTGATTTATGGAAAAATTATTCTCTAACTCCTGTCGGAATAAGATCAATAGCAAGATGCACAAAATTGCAAGAAGTTGATTTTGGTTGGTGGTAAGTTTACTATCAATTTTTTTTATTCCATTTGTATAACTCAATTTTTATTATGTGGAACATTTTTTTCTCATTATCTCCATTCAGAAAACATGCTCTCAGTTAAAATTTGCTATATTAATTGTATTGTATTCAATAAAATATCCATACGTGTGATATAATTTATCAACTATTATTCCTTATTTTTAGTCTGCAAGCAGGTAGCTCTGGTGAATGGATAGGAGAGCTGGCACAATCATGTCCAAATCTTAAGAAACTGTTTATTGGAGCTTTAAGAGCAATCACAGACAAAGATCTTAGACCGCTTGTTAAATACTGTCTTGGTTTGGAGCAATTAGATTTATTTGGCTCAGCAATTACTCCAGATATTTGTGAATTGTTTGTATTAATAATTATCCACGATTAATATTTATACTTGCATACCTATTTCATCTGAAATATATGAATATATTTTTTAGACTATTGGAGAAATGTGAAAAACTGAAACTGATGGATGTAAATTTCTGCGATCAAATATCTGAAGCCCAGGTAATTTTTTCAGAAATATAATTAAGAAAATAATGTATTATTTTAATTAATATAGTATTTTCAATCAGTATGATTTAACTGCATTGACCATACTAATTGAAGCATTGCTGTATTTATAATGAAATTCTTCTTATACACCTTTTTAGGTAAAAATCTGGAGGCAAAACTATCCTGCCGTAATGATCAAAAGATGCCATATTCCAAAATGAAATTAGAAAAAGCATTATATTTTAAATTGGAGTGAGAATCTGGGTTAGATAAAATGTATGTAAAAAGACTTAAAACAATTAGCTTGACATATTTTATGTCTATTTAAACTGCTAAAAAAGTAAATTTTCAAAAATCATAATTTTAATACACGTGTCTTCTGCTTATGAATAATAATAATCAGGACCGTGCAAGGTGAGTCAGTCTTGTATATCAATAAATTAATCTTAACAAAAAGAAGCAAAAAAAACTGTCATTTCACTAAATTCACTATAATTCGTAAACCACTTGATATATCTTAGTAACCCAATAATTTTTCAATAGAATGGAATGTTTGACGTAGGACTCATATAAGAGTTTACGGACAGTAACCGAAGTTTTTCAAAGACTCAAATACGAGTCCGCGGTCCTTAACCTGTTAATCAGTTTTTCAGTTTGATTTATTTCAATATAATTTCCTTTGGCAAGCTAATGATCTGTTTTTTTTTTCTAAATACTGAAATTTTATGTATTTCAATGTATTATTTTTAGTAATTTTATAAATATTAATCGAAATAAAATATTTAATTTTTTAAAACATATTCTGTTTGTCATATATACAAAAATGTTTTATATAGTAGAATATGGAATCATACATATTACCATTTGATATTATCATTTATTCCAAAATGTATGTGATATGACTTATTTCAATTTTGTAAAATAAATTATGCAAATATTTTTCGATTTTATCTTAACACCTTGCATATATGCTTCTCATGTGTTTTTTTTTCTTTTCTTTTTATTGATGGAGATTATGACCATAGAGCCAATGCCTCTCTGAATATACAAGGTTGGCCAATAATGATCTTAATTTATTCTTATTTACATTTTTTCGATTATTTTAAGCTATATAATAAAAAACTAGGGATAGTATTAGAAAAGAGATAAAAGAAAAACTATACAAATAAAATATACAACTAGAGAATATATAAAAATAAAATAGGAGCTTCAACAGCAGTCCTTCGTGCCAGACCTTATTGAAAGCTTTGGCGGCATCTAGGAATACGATACCCGTACCCATTTTTATTTCCATGCCTATGTGAATGAATTCAGTGACACAGAAGAGCTGGTGAAGAGAGGAGTGAGCCCTGCAAAAGCCGAATTGTTCGCAAGGGAGAACATTGAGAGAGTTTGCTTCTGATTCGATGCATGTCAGGATTGTGGCTTCAAGGACTTTGCCTGGGATGGATAACAGACTAATGGGACGATAGGAGGTTGGATTATAATCATACAAATGTGGCTTGCGTATGAGAATTGTATTGGTCGTCTTCCAGCTGATCGGGAAATGATTGAAGCGTAGACAAGTTGATTATATTCTTAGCAATGCGGAGAAGCCTGTATTGGGGAGAAGTTTAACTGCTAAGGAGGGGATATTCAGGCCTAGAGATTTTTTTTATTTTTGAGTGTTTTTATAAATCGTGCAAGCTTCCTGGGGGAGGAATATGGAATTTGTGTAGATTCATTGTCAAAACAATTCAAGTTAATGGGAAACAAAATTCAGTAACTTTGTTATTATATTTACATTTTAGCAAGTCTTTATAAACTAATTGATACATATATGCTTGGGAAAATCAATTAATTTAAATAAACACTTATAATTTGGCACCTGAACTGGTTAAATCGAGGCAAGGATACTAATTGAATAAAGGTACACAGACATTTACATATTGAAAAGATTTATTACAAAATAAAAAATGAGTTTTATTGTTCATCGTCTAAGTATAGTATCTTTATGATAATCACAAATTTATATATTATATGAATAAAATATAGCTCAATGACAATTTCCGCAGTTTGGAGCGCACTTTTTACCGTTTACTCCACAAAGGCAACCTCCAGAATTATCTCCACGGCCATTAGGACCCCATCTCATTCCTTTAGTTGCCCAACACAATTCTGTTAAACATATTGGACATTGCACCCAATCACAGCCAGTCTTTTCGATAATAATTATTCCACATTTACATTTTAACGCTGCTCCATTTTTCACCAGCTCCTCCAATTTTTTAATATTATGTTGTTCGTTTTCATTGTTTCTCAAACCGTCTTGATATTCCTGGCAATTCTTCCCTTCGTGGATAACCTTTAAAGTATAAAACAATTCATAAATAAATGAAAATCTTTAAAGATTCAACGTAAATCAGTAACCGTGCGTTAATGCATATTAGCAATTATTTTAATTCGAATGGGTATTTTTAAAAAATATCATTCCAACATAAATCATGATTATTCTATTTGATTTATTAAAAACAATTACCTGACAATTCACACAATTGTCCTTTCCACAAAGTGGACAAATAAATTGATTAACATCATCCTGATAGAAGCACCAATAAGCACAATCGGGTGTTTTGCAATGAAATTTATCTTTGCTGTTATTCTCTGCATAATTGAGTGATCTTGTTAAATGGTCTTGGTAAGCATTTTCGTCAATCGTTGCTTTAATTTCACGATCTTGAATTGGGCTTTCACAAGATGGGCATTTAACAACAGGAGTAGTAGCATGCAGTATATGATCTTGCAAGCATGCTTTACATATCGAATGAAAACAATCCTGAAGAACTACACCTTCATTAGGTTCGCAATCATCCAAACAAATGGGGCAATTAAATTCCTCCTTGTTTAATACTATTGCTTCTTCTTGTAGAGCTAAAAGTTGTGTATAAGTGAGTGTCTTGCCACTTTTTTCTCTATAATATGGATTTTTTTCTTGGCACATTTCACATTTAGGATTCTGAGGATTATTTGAAAATGTGCATGTTCCACAATTCCAAATTTCTGGTATTTTAGCATTTTCTTCTTTTTGTAGTAAATATTCTACACAAGTCTCTCCTTCATGAACTACCTAAAAAAAAACAAAATACATTTTTTTAGCTTAGATCATCATCATAGTGCAGCCACAAACAGTCCACTACAGAACTATGGGTCACTTCAATATCCATTCACAGGAAAGGGTTACATCCATCTCGTCTGTATCATACATTCACCTCCTCATTCGCTTGATATTGAAAGTAGCATAACCTCCGAGTTTCGTTTAGAACGCTCACCCAGCGGGTCTCCTGAATGAACGTATCGAAGAACGATATGGATTTCTGGAATGCAAAGAGTCCAGTCCCTCCTTTCCTCGCTAGGGTGTTGCCGGACTAGGTGAAAACAGACGTGATGCTTGAGTGCATCTCATGTTCGCTCCTGTACCAACTGAAGGATGTTTCCATGTCCACGTGCAACTTACCTGAGCAAATTCGAGACTAAGTGCTTTCCTATTTCAGGTTGACCCTTGCAGTTCGATGATTTCAAAATAATATAGAAGGCAACTGAAGACAATGCTGTTAACGTTGGCTAATACTATTTGACTAATACTGTTTTGCGGCCTAACCACTTAAAAGCTTAGATCATAAATAATTATATATAATTCCATATTTTAACCTGTATGGGAGTACTATCGGAAATATCCGTTTTGACCTTCACTATTCAGAAAGAGCACTCTTGTGCATTGAAGCTCCAAGGCGGACAGAGACAGAGAGAACTTAGCGCAGTTCGGGAGACTGAAACGGAGAGCTTCTTCATATGCATCGCATGATTGTATAGATCGTTAAGCCCAAATTTATCGACTTAAAATGATTTCGATTTCAAGTGTGTTATTTGTTTACGCAAAAAAATGACCGGATATTGTGTACTATCGACGATGTTTTTTTTTTAACTGCCTGCCGTTCTTCGTTACGTGTTGAATAAGTCTTTGTCCAATTATCATTTCCTTCTAAAGGAGGAGCAAATGAATCGATTTTTTGTGCATTAGCACAAAAAATCTTTTTGTGCAAATCCCACACTATCACGAAATAGTGAAGAAGAGGTGAAATGGTGAATTAAAAAATATTTAATAGCAAAACTCGTTAAATTTTATTCTTCCAGAATTAAAAAAAGTATTAAATAGATGGGAAAAACGTTGTATCTACTGAAGGAGAATACATTGTATCGATAAAATCAAATAATGTTTTTGTTTGAATTTAACTCTTTCATTTCAAAAACGACATTCCTAACGGGACAATCTATTATTCAACTCGGCAAAAACAAATAAATTGCAGTATTTAAATTTTTTGCATCATTTTCCATACAAAGTACATGAAAGTCCAGCCAGACTTATTTCATTGACGAAATTGAATCTATCATTAACAGAAGGGATAATTAGGATTGATTGCATCAAAGATGTTTGGGTAGAAATTTCTTGGGATTTCCCAAATTGTTTCGAATATTTAAATATAATTACATCAGAAACGTACCTCACAAACCAAACAGTTGTTTTTGTTGCAAATGGAGCAATCAAAGTCGGTTGCTGCTCTATCACAAAATTCATATCCTTCACAGTTCGGTGTTTTGCAATTAAAAAATTTTAAATCATCCTTTTCTGGAACATTAGCAATTCTAGCTAAATAATTATCATATATCTCGGGATCGATGATGTATTTTAAATCATCTCTCTCTATTTCCTTGCTACAAATGCCGTACGCCAATATGTAAGGGCATGTAATTTTGCTTTTTTTACTATAGCTTACAATTTTATTTAAGCACGTTTTACAAAACGAATGAGAACATTTTATTAATTTGACAACAGTTTCTATAGTCAAGATTTCTCTACAAATTGAACATTTCATATCTTCTCGTTTTTTCTCTTGTATTATGACCTGCTGTATGAGATTAGCATCAATTGAAGACCCATCTTTATGTGTATTACACATAGTACACTTGACATCCAAAGAAACATTAATAAACGTACACGATGGGCAATTCCACGATGTTTCCACATTATTTTTGATATCCTGAAATTACAAATAAATATTTAACTTAAAATTTCTACTTGTCATAAAATTAAAAAGTAATTAACGTTATATTGTAGCATACCTGAGGATTTACTTTGTTGATCATCTTACAAATTGAGCATATAAATGAATCCATATATCCACTAAAAAGGATTCTACCTTCACAGTTTTTAGTTTGACAGAATAATTCGTGTTCTTTTGTAACAGATTTATCATCGGTTGGTGTTTGATAATTTAAACTGACGATTAATTCTCTGATCTCATCGTCTTCAATTATATTAGAGCATGAATTTTTTTTCCCTTTATATGGACAAAGCGGTTTAAAAATACCATTGCGATTTAGATAAGCTTTAAAGCATTCTGTGCAAAATGAATGCAAGCATTTCTTTATCTCTATTGCAAAATCCATTGGGAAGTCTTTTTGGCAGATTGGACACTTAAATGGAACATCACGGGGTACTGTTTCAGGTTTAGCAGTGGCTATTCTTTGTGGTATTGTTTGTTTTGGAATAGTGTTTTCCTTTAGAGATATAATCTGTTCTTCGGTGACTTCTACGTTAGGTATGATTTCATTACTTTCAATTCCTTGTGTTACACCTATGTTGCTAAAATCTTGCAGGCATGTATAACCACAAACACAGGACTGAATCTCTATTCTATTTAATCGTTTACAATATTCACATTGCCAAACATATTGTATATCATTATTTTGTAGTAAATTAGGTGACTTAACTAAATTTTGGTAATATACTATATTTGCTGAATTTTTTCCATTACATCTTATACAAAAAGGACTTGTTATATCATTGACTTGAGAACAAATTTTACAATTCCAAGTTAAATTATATGAAGCATTTGTATCATTTAGCAGTTGCAGCACACCCATCGTATACGGGAGTGGATGGATATTGTGGTTGATTAATCGGTAATGGGTCATTTGCTGATTTACAATATGCAAGATTTTCAATTAAACTTGGAAAATTATTATTTTCTGTAATAAGAGGTATAACAAGATTTGGATTTACTTTAATGGGTGGAATAGGAGTTGGATAATTAATTAGAGGATTATTACTTGACATTATTTTTTCTGATAATTCTTGAACACTAGAAACTGAACGTTCTTCAGATGCTTTGTTCAGATATTGTACATTCTCGTGGCTGCATAATTCGCATATGTAATCTAGAGAATCATTCTGTTGTTTACAGTAGCAACAAATCCACTGGTTTATACTTGGATTAACTTGTTCATTTATTGTGTCAGATTTTATGTCAGCATTTTTGTCACCGTCAACATTGCATTGTTGAGATGATGGTTCATTATTTTCAAATAATTGTAAGATGGATTTTTTACGAAAGTCCCAATCGTCTAAATTTGGATATGAAAGTGGTAAACTATTATTTACATTAGTTGATAACGATTTATTTGGCTGAGAGTCATGTTTAGTCTTTAAAGCAGATAGAATATTGTTGTCATTTTCATAAAACAGTTCTTTGCTTTTTGAATCTCTCAATTTTTCTCTTGGAATATATTGAATAGGTGGTGCTTCATTAATTAATATTTTGAAATCTTCAATCACAATAAAGTTATCGCATATATGGTAATTTCCTTCATACGGACATTTTATTTTTGTTTCGTTTCTATTATTTATAATTGCCTTTAAACAGTTTATACAAAAGTAATGAAGACAGTTTCTGACGATAACTCCAGTTTTAGGCTTGCAATTCTTAAAGCATTTAAAACATAAGAAACTTTCTAAAATAATATTAACGCTACTTTCATATGTAGATTCGCTAAAATTGTCATCTGGGGCAGAAGGAGGAAAAATTCCAAACATAGTCTTTATAGAAATCTGAAAATAAAAAAAAAAAACAATATAAAAATGTGCAAAAAAATATTTATAAAGAATATCTGTTATTAACCCATTGCACTTGAGGACTTTTTGCATGGGTAAACTCGAACATTAGCAACTCGAGACGATTTTGTTTATACACTTGGGTCTTGTATAAATTGTGATGTGTTTTTTACGACACACTGTATATAACACATTTTGAGGGAAAAAATACACTGTTGAGCTCATCAACGACTACTTCAGAAACCGATGTGTCCATCACAACGAGACTAATACGACGAAGAAATTGGAGATGGGCGTTCCACAGGGATCAGTGCTGGGGCCCACACAACGTCCTCCACAACAGCCTGCTGGAGTTGAAAATGCCAGAAGGAGCAGAACTCATTGCCTTCAGACGGACAATGTCGCACTGCTGGTAACAGCTCGGCATCCATGGGAAATGAAGGCCATAGGCAACAAAGCCCTCGCTAGAATAAACGCATGAACATCGCCTACAACACAACAGTTTTTTTGTCAATGGTCACGAGGTTGACAGCTCATGCCCAACATCAGAGGGCCAAAGCAGTGCAGAAGAAGAACCATAAACGAGGTTATACACTCAATCCTTCTGTACGGAGCCCTGATATGGTAAGAGTCGCTCTGACATGAGAACTACAGAAAAAAGCTAGCAAGAATCCAACGGCAGGGAGCACTCCGAGTCACCACAGCATACAGAACAGTATCTGAATCTCCCTGCTGAACCGCCTTGGACTTCAAAGATCCCCAAAACCACAACGAGCATGACCAGAAACCGAAAGAAGCCTGGCAGCAGAAATGGGATCAGTCCAGTAAGGGAAGATGGACCCACCGACTTATCCCGGCGTCTAGTGCCGACCGAATACAATCAAACAATATTTATTTGGTCAGACTGAGAGCAAACTGGATAAATTAGACATAGCTTCACAATGTATAATATTTTATATTTAACTCACATGAAAATAACATCGTTTTGTCAGGCTTCTATGCAAGCGAACCATAAATAATTAATGTTAACAAACTGCCTACTGTCTGTATTACATATAAAATGTGTAAGCATGTATCCGATTGTCACTTTAGGTCACTGTTTATAATTACTATCAAATAAGGATTAATTGATAACGCTGTTTATAGGTAGTATTATAAGCTGTTGAATACTTTTAAAAATGTTCAATATATGGCATGTCATTTTTGATGTCCTTCATGATTTTCAAACAAATTATCAATTCTTCTTTCGTTATTGGCATTTGAATAATTTCAATACATAGATGGAATAATTGTGCAAATAATGATTTTGCATATCTTTTAGCTCAACCGGATGAGCATACAAATACAGTGTAGTGTTCGACTGATGTCAAACTGACAGCTCGTAATGCGCATGCGCATAATATCCTATATTTGAACTTGTGTATGGCTACTAATCAAACAATTAATCTGCATGACGCGTTTCCTGATATAAAAACTTGCCAAAAATGATTCATGTGACATTCATCCTTATCGTTTGAGCTTATCCATAATGAATTATTATCTAAAATTTAAAAGGGTATTTACTGTTTTATAATTGTAATACACATTTTTTATAACAAATGTATTAAATTTTAATTATTTTGTAGGTAAATATTTATCTAATAATATTTCGCATTTAAAATAAACATTTTTAAGTTTGAAGAAAGGAAAAAACACATTAAATATTTTTGCTATACGAATCATACTTGAAGTCGGTCGAAAAGTAGCTCACAAGGTAAAAAAGGTTGGGTACCCCTGGCTTAATTAGTAAAAGTTTAAGCTAGGTAGACAAGAGATGCGGAGAGCCTACGGACAGTCAGTTTAAAGTTTGTTTTGAGTTGGAGATTTACCTAGTATTTTTTTTTAAATTTATTTTTTCGAGGAACGAGATATTGATGAGCCTCTAATTGATGGGTTGGGGGTAGGGAGTCCAATCCCGAGCCAAAATTTCGATCCCGGGATTTCGGGATTCCATTAGACAATCTCGGGACCAGTCTCGGGATCCCGAAATTGAGATTTTCAATGTTTTAAGAAATTACATTGATAAATTTGATCAAAAATTACTAATAAGTCCATTTGTTCAATATAAAAAATCACTTGAAGACCAAAGAATTTTATTTATTTAAGAAAAGATAAAAACACAATTCAAAAATAGATAAATAAAACACTAAAAAATTCAAATATTATTTTGAAAATATGCTCGAAGTAACATTAACATTTAGTCTGGGTCTGATTTTGGAAGTCAGGCAACTTGCTGCTGAAAATGCACGCTCAGCTTCCACAATCGTTGGAGGTATCGTCATCAGATATTTAAATGCTAGTTCGAGTTGATGACCGCGTGAGCCCCCATTTTCGTATAACACCATCAATGTGACTGATAAAATTCCCTTCTGCTGAGACACGGACTAAAACACCCAAAATTCCCGATTTCCCTACAAATGATTTATTTCCGTCGCTGCAGATGAATACTTATACACTACAATACTGTGATGTGATTCGTAATTATATTACAGAGGAATGCAAAAAAATTGAATCCCGTATCTATTATATTTCATATCGATATTCCCATTATTAGAGTCGAAGTGTAGTAAATACATCACCGGTAGGGAAAGGTTAATATAAAAGGTTAATGAAAAACATACATGTACGCTATATATGTATACATAGATTAGACAGTCACTGCCCCTAGGCGTTGCCTAAGTTCGCCAATTAGTAATTACGCCACTGTTTCCAAACGTCCAGATTTTGTCGGGAATGTCTCGATTTAGTAGCCTTCATCGTGTTGGTGAGGTGTACGATTTCTGTTAGATTAAAATTTCAATCCCGAATTTTTCGGGATTACGTTTACTAATCCCGGGATTCTTAAGTACCTAAAATTGTCCGGGGTCCGGGATCCCGGGACTGGATTCCCTAGTTGGGGAATTTGGCTTCCAGCTAGGAGGGTGAACTTAGACTCAGAATTTTTCATAATTTCATATGGTGTACCAAATACATATCATGGTAGCGTGCAGGTATTTTTTAGCATTGTCGTGGTCGAGGTGTAAATGTTCACTAGGTCTTTCTTTACACTGATGCCGCGTAATAATAAAATCGTGTGAAATAGTGAAACCACGCTTATCGAGGGACGAATGGGTCCAGGGGGCAAAACTTGTTTTATTTAAATGTAAATAAAACGAGTTGTGTGTGAGATATCCACCGATTTATATGCATATATCTGAGATTTAAAATGGCCCCTAAAGGAAGAAATCTAAATGCTGGTGTATCTCGTGTGGATTTGTATCGTCCCAAATCCGACAGAATGGGTCTCGTCACTAAAAAATATTTTTTTGGCGAAACTTGAGTCAACCTCCAACTGCTCCAGAACCCAATCAGCGAACACACGGTGTTGTTAATGGACGTTTACCTTAAGTTTCCGTGTCAGTTGGACTTTATACGGGTGCAGACCCAAATCTAGACACAAAACTCGCCAAATTGAAGTCACAGAATGGCCAAGGTCTTGTGAACGACGAGAAATCGAATGCCTCGGGTTTTCCCAATATTTTTGGATTTGCCATATACTATTGAACAATTTACAATAAATTTGAGAGATGTTGCTTTAACTGCATGGCCGCTATAACCTAACAAATTTTGAGTATATATAAGGTGTTAAATTTTGACTCTGTCATTGGTCAAATTAACAAAAAGTGGAGATAAAAAAATGCAAATAGACAAGGATAGGTTAATGCAAGTTTCGAAGTCGATCTCGAAAGATATTTAGATAGTTGTCATCTGGAAGACATTATAGAAAGACATAACAATGAGAAGCTGGATTTGCTTTTCGGAGACGCGCATATCTGCTAGCACTATATATTTATTTTAGATTTCTAGAAAGATTTCTTTAAATAAACATAAATAATACACTTGAATTCGATTCATTATATTATTCACACATCATTATTCGTCGATGAATCGTACGATGTACGCAGGAAGCTCTCCGTCTCTGTCTCCCATGCACAGTTACCGAACTCCGATTCTATCTCTCTCCGAGCTCAACGTACAAGAGTGCTCTTTATGAATCACTGGAATTCGCTCGCAAATACGCGATTATCCTACCATACAGGTTAATAATGAGCATTTTTATTAAAAATAATGAGTATTAAAATTAGGAAATAAAAAATTGTGTTGTATATATGATATTATAATCGAAACCATGTAGAAATTTGATGATTTGAATTATACGTCTTTTCCAGTTATTTGTGTTTGTCCTCCCCAGCAATCCCCCGGATATTCGAGTCCATTGTAGATAAAACGAGATAAACGAATGTTTCCAAGAAAAGAATACGTGAACGTTTTATTGCATTACATCTCGAACGATCATACGAGGAAAATTCTAAAAAAAATATTGTAATGAACTCGTAGCTATGAAATAAGCATTTAAAAATAAATATAGCAAGTCATAGAACACACGCATGATTTAGAAAAATCGACGAAACTGTCTAATTAGTAAAATTAAACAATAATTTGTTCAATATAATGAATGAATTAATAATTAATTAAGTCCAAATGTAACAATCCAATTATTAAAATGAAATAATCACATATCCATTCATTCAAACAACCCAAACCTCATAGTAAATGGCAAAAGTATCAACGAGTCACTGACAAATTTATTGCCTTTGAATATTTTTTGTTGTATGTATGTATTTAATTCCCTATTCAGTCGATGATACTAGTTGAGATCTTTCTAATTAATATTGACGTTGGCATTTTTCGCAAGAGTTGACAATGACGACATATTGGAGTTCGGTACTAAAAGGACTATACCTCAAATAAACCAAACGACCGAAATTCAAACTGCATATCTTTTCCTTAAAAATAACATGCAAAAATTAAATAATCTTATTAATAAATGATTATTTATTTAGCAAGATATACTGACGATGTATAAAAATTGATATCATTTACCAGTTGTTATCAAGGAATAATAAAATACTTTAGATTAAATTATCTCAAATATCAATGCTATTTTGTAGTTTTACTTAGTCGAATGAGTCAACAGATATAATCAATTATAATGATATGAAGGAAAAATGAACAACCATAATGCAATTGCCAAACATAATTAATATATCAAAGTGATTGATTATATGCACCATTTGTATGTACATTTTGAATAATATCCTTAGGCCCGATCCATACTATGATGCCGGTCTCTCGATCTCGGTCCGGTCAAATATTCTCATACAAAATACGGGATTGGAACGATCCGATAGTGTGAATACTCTGATTGTTTCTTGTGTAAGAATATTTGATCGGACCGAGACCGGAGCGAGATCGAACCGTCAACGGCACCATAGTGTGGATCGGGCCTTAGCCCATTTCCACCGTATTCGCACCGTGTGCGAATAACCCATTTTTCCAACCAACATTTCGTTTTTGCTCTTGTAGACTCGAGGGCAGGGTTATTATTGTTGATATGCGATTCCCATATGAAAAATGCTTGACTCAAATTCATCTCCATATTCACATATTTGAATCCAATATAACGACTCCGTTGGTGTCGTATGAATAAAACTGTGTAGGATGCATGGTGTGAAATTGTTCGAATCGTGTGATTTAATCGCGGGATTAATGATGCCCTCTTGCGCCCACCAAGTAACGAAACCCTACGGGACAGGAGATTATGAATATTGGACGAGAGCCTTGATCGAGAAGGCGTTTCGCCGTTGTTCTCGAACTTGGCCTTGTTTGAGAAAGTGGTTCACCATCATTGGAGTCTCGCAGTTGGTGTCTCTTTCGGTTTGATTTTAAAAATCAATATCTCGAAAAGACTATCTGTATTTGTTTCCCTGACCAACCTCCAAATTTTCGGTATTTTTTTCTGGCCAGATTGTGAACGGACTACGTGGACGCAAGCTGAGACGACTGATCTTCATCGAAAATCTTCGCCCTACGCTTTAAACCCTTTAATTTCTTGTAAATGTTTATATATAAAAACTAATATCTGTAATATAGTTTTTTGGGGACTATACATTCCTATACCATTCATCCGACTGCGATAAAACTTTGGGGAGTCATTTTGCGTACATCTGTGAATATTTATGAATTAGAACAACATTATTTGTGTACGCAAATTGTTTTGCGAGACATTTAGCGGATGTACCATGTTGGCGCATATTGGTCTGGAAAAGTGGGGCTGCGGGGACTTGGAGAAGAGTGCGCGCACAATACGACGGTTGAGCTCAGTGCGCTCGTATTTTTGAATCCTAACCCTTCAGCCCGCGCCACACGTGGCCTGAAGCAATAAACCACGTAACTGCAGTGCTACGTTACTTATCAAATAATTACTAAGCTGGTGTGGCATCACAACTCATTTCGTGTACTCGCTATTATCAGATACAGTTTCAATGAAATATATAGATGAGATAATGAGCGAGTGCATCGATAGCATTTGTTAATAAATGTTGAAGGAAGATTTTTATTGATTTGCGATCTAGAATCGAATTTTCTCATTCATACGTTATGATTCCATATGCCTCAAATATCGAGCGTATGACGAGGTGAATGCACCATTAAGTTGGTATTGCTATGCTCCTTACGATAATTCTGCAGTGGCCTGCTTCTAAATGTACAAATACGCTTGATTATTTGAGAACAAATAAAAAATCGGGAATATGTTCGAATGCCTTCGAACTCATGTATAAAACTTTTATATTTTAACATTTTATATATCTCTTGCTGGCTTTGTTTCTTTGAGAATAAAATTTGTAATCCTTCCCAACTCCTGTTCAATGCTTATATGAATCAAAAAAAAACTAGTAGTCTTTCTGCCACGACTGTCAAGTTCGAACTAGTGCCGAACATGCAATCCGGGTTCGTGTTTGCAGACCAATACAGATAAGATAATCTTATAGCTATTTGAAGGGGTGTCATGTTACACTTCATAAGATTACTCAGAACATAGGGACCCGCTTCAAAGGAACTAAACGTTAACAGTTATTGCCGTGCATCGAGTTTCAGCATCAAACCGATTGGTGAGCGAGAATCGCCCCTCGAATTGAGAATCAAATCATATGGTGAGTGAGAGTCACCTCTCATATATTAATATTTAAATCTAATTTTTAGTTATAAAAGGAATACTATTGCTTTGCTTCTAAGCAATAGATCATTTAATTGTTTCCTGGAATGTGAAAAGAAATATTTGAGATTGGCTGCTTCAAGCTTCACAATTTCAACAATAGTCTTTGGCGAATTGCGTCACCGTGAAACATCTCATATTTGTGAAGTGATCTAACAGTTTAATTATTTTTCGTGAGTTTTTAAATGACGGTGACTCCGGAAATAAAAGGTTACCGTGTATTCACCGACAGATTTCACACTAATCCAGTTTGCAGAGGAACTTTTAAAAATAAATTGTTACCATACCGTAAATATGGGTGGAATAGACACTGCCGATCAACTGGCAACACCATATTGTTTTATGCATAAGTCATTAAAATGGTGGTGGAAATTTTTTTGAGGGTTAGAAACCTCAATTGTGAATAGGGAATCCAATCCCGAGCCAAAATTTCGATTTCGGGATTACATTAGACAATTCCGGAATCAGCCCTGGGTTTCCGGGATCGGGATTTTCAATAGTTTAAAAAATTACATTGATAAATTTGATCAAAAATTACTAATAAGTCTATTTGTTTATTATAAAAAAATAATTTTAAGGCAAAAGAGTTTTATTTATTTAAAAAAAATACAATTCAAAATTAGGTAAATAAGAAACTAAAAAATTCAAATCTAATATATAAAAATAAGTTGCGTTTCCCGGCTAATGCTCGGGCGAAATGGGTTGATATGCGCGTTCATCGGATTGAGACAAAACTTGGTCCACTTATTGCCAAGGGATCAGGGGGTGACATAGGCATAGTACAATTAACTTACAGTAGATTTTTAATTCAAAACTTAATGTGTGAAAGTTGTTGATTCTGACGTGTTTGAGATTATGCGTTGCTAAGGCTATAGGTATATAGTACCTACAAGTTGCAGTAGGAGGCGTCGTGTCGTCGTCACATACAACACATACGTCAAACGTCAATGTCATTTGCAGGTTATCCATCGGCGTGAGTCAATTATATCCAAATTATTTATCGCAAGCACTTTTAAAATGCTTCATTTCATTCATCGCTTATTCACGTACGTAACAATCGAAAAAATACGTTTGAGTGCTATCCGATCAAAATCAGACGACCAACGTGCAACGAGAATCGAAAGTACATGTTGATTTGAATATTGCTGCATTTCAATATGATATTCATTACGATTACAGTTTGCATCCCAGTGTAAAATGGATAAAGGTTAAATCCTGTTAACGGGGGACAAATTTCGACACAACGAAAACAAACGACATTTCGACACAACGAAAACAAACAAACCTAACCTAACCAGATTTGAATTTAAATTTAATTTAAAAAATAAAAACAAGAAACAAATGAATAATTATTTTATTTAATAACAATATGTTGACGTTGAAATCAACAATATATGGATCTTCTTTTTCATCGAAAACATTCAAAGCTCATACCAACGTCGGATATTGTCGTGCAAATTGTACATGCAAATAGGCAGTGATATGGCAGTAGTCAGTATTGAAAGACTCGATGCGCGCAACGATCGAGTTCAAACTCAATTTCAAACAGGTAGATATATCAGCAGTGACGAGGCTCTTTGGCCTATTTTGAGCTTCCTAATTCACAGAAGCAATCCGAATGTTGTTCATCTCAGTGTTCATCTCGAAAATGGACAAAGGCAGACACTGCAAGAAATGTTGCTGCTGAACCAACACTTGCGCTGTGTGAAGAAGATGTATTTGCAGAGACATTATGGTACGCACAAGTTCCTAACTATTTTACATGAAATACTACATCCGAGAATTTTCAACGACGTAAGCAAGGGATGCGTGATGAAGGCTATCGAAATCTGTATTCATCTGATGCGTTGGGCCGTATTTACACATTACATCCAAATAAAGCCGAGTGTTACTATTTAAGAATGCTTTTGGTTAATGTCAAATGTCATACTTCATTGAGAAAGGTCGAACGGAAATTAGAACATTACTCGCCATCATTTTAACCACATGTCCGTCACCCAACCCGAAAGATTTGTGGTAAAAATTCAGAGAGGATTTGAGCGAAGACATTTTACACACCGTTAGCAATGACAATTCAATTGAGTTTTCGGACAATATTTTCAATCAAGCTCTGATCGAAATCGAAGACATTTGCTTAACCATCAACATCAAAGAATTCATTCAACAAAAATTCGTTCTGCAATTGAACAGCAGTACAATGCTAATGATTTGGATGCATTTGTCGAAGCAAACGAACAACTTTTGCTTGCGGAACAAAAATTGACCTACGATACAATTACAAATGATCTGTTCTTCCTTGATGCGCCTGGCGGTACTGGAAAAACGTATCTCATCACTTTACTATTGGCTCACATTCGATCTCAAAATAGAATTGCTTTAGCTCTTGCTTCATTAGGTATTGCGGCAACATTATTAGATGGTGGACGAACAGCGCATTCGGCATTCAAATTGCCATTAGATATGCATTTATTGGAAGCTCTGACATGTAACATTCTTAAAGTTTCTGACATAGCTAAAGTTTTGAAAATTTGCAAGGGGATTATCTGGGACGAATGCAATGCTTGATCGAACTCTTAAAGACTTACGATCAAATGCAAAACCGTTTGGTGGCGCTCTAATTTTATTATGTGGCGACTTTCGACAACCTCTTCCAGTGATGCTTTCATCGACACCAGCTGATGCTTGCCTCAAAGCATCGCATCTTTGTAGAGACGTGCGAAAACCGACATTAAAGACAAATATGCGCGTACATTTGTAGCGTGATGCGTCGGCAGCCACATTTTTAAAACGACTATTGAACATTGGTGAAGAAAAAGTGCATGTTGATGCTACCAAGTTTATTTCATTTCCATCGAACTTTTGCGTTGTTGTGCCATCCATCGATTTACTCATTCAGAAAGTTTTTCCGCAGATTTTTAGTAATTATAAAAATCATTATTGGCTTCGCGAACATGCTATTTTGGCAGCAGAAAACACCGACGTCAATACGATCAACCACACAATACAATAACAAATTGCAAATGATTCTGTTACCTACAAATCGATTGATAGCGCCATGAATGCAGACCAAGTTACTAACTATCCAATCGAGTTTTTAAATTCGTCAGATCTTCCTGATGTGCCACCTTACAAATTGGAACAAGACTCACTATGAAGAAATTGATGCCGAATATCATCGAAACAACTATATATTCTTAATGGAAAGTCGAAAGGAGAAGATGTGCTCATTCCCACCGACGTGCAATTTGATAAGAGACGACTGCAGCTCCCCGTTGAACTTGCATTCTCAATGACCATCAACAAGGCACTTCAAGTGTGCGGAAGAATCTAGAAAATCCACGTTGGACAGCCGAGAAATTTATTTTGTATTTGTTAAAGACGAAAAAGCCAAAACTATTCTCTACCCTAAAGCACTTAGCAGAACAATTAAGTAAGCAAAATGTATGCTTTTAATATTTTTTTCTTTATATATCATTCAATATCAATAAATGTATTCATTGTCGGAAATATGTCATTATTTATATCATTCCTAATTAAACAAGATAACTCTTTCAAATTTCAAATGGTATTTTTAGAACTATTTCTTCTGTGGCAGCAACGCGCCGGGTACCAGCTAGTATTATATAAAAATATTCCCGAAGTAACATTAAAGCATCGAGGGTTTCGTCATTTAGTCTGGATCTGATTTTGGAAGCCAGGCAACTTTCTGCTGAAAATGCACGCTCAGCCTCCACACTCGTTGGAGGTATCGTCATCAGATGTTTGAATGCTAGTTCGAGTTGATGACCGCGTGAGCCCCCATTTTCGTATCATCATCATCATAGCGCAGCCACTAACAGTCCACTACAGAACTATGGGCCTCTTCAATATCCATTCATAGGAAAGGGGTTACATCCATTTCGTCTGTATCATACATTCACCTCCTCATTCGCTCGATATTGAAGGTAGCATTACCACCGAGTTTTATTTTGAACGCTCACCCAACGGGTATCCTGAGTGAACGTATTGACGGACACTTTCGCGAACGTCTCGATAAGGAGTTTGGGGAGTTTGTAAAGACTGCGTAGTTTTCATAGGGAGGTGGTGGAAAACTACTCTAGACGACCTTTTTGACTCTACTGGAAAGGGCTTTCTGGAGTACAAGGAGTCCAGTCCCCCCTTTCCTCGCTAGGGCGTTGCCGGGGTAGGGTGAAGACATACGTGACGCTTAAGTGCATCTCGGATTCGCTCCTACACCAACTGAGGGTGTCTCCCCGTCACCGTACAACTTATCCGAGCGAATTCGAAACTGAGTGGTTTCGCCATTTTTTCAGGTTGCCCCTCTCAGTTCGGCGATTACAAAACGATATAGAAGTCAACGGAAGACAATGTTGTTTTTCGTTGCAAAGTAAAGATCATCAAATGCATCTCCTCGAGGCCGTCTTCTTGGTGTTCTTCTTGTTCCTGCTCCGTTCCTAGAGCCTCTCGGATCCGAACCGGTGAGGTTCCTCGAGTTCCATACTGCTAAGTAGGGAAGATCATGCAAGAGACAACGAGCGACATGCAAGTTAAGATTCGTATAAAAAGCAATGAATAGTATATAAACTGGGTATCAGCTTGCTGTTAGAAGAGTATTTAAGTATCTACTCTGTAAAAAGGTACTAGTCAAGTGGCCAATAGTTAAAATACATAAAATCGTATAAGTATAATAGTTAGGAGTAGTCAAATGTGGTTAGGCCGCAAAAGTATTAGTCAAATTGTATTAGCAAGGGGTAGTTATGTCGCATCACAGTATTCGAACTTTGACGTTTAGTGTCTACCGGGCACAATCAAATAATATTTAATCGGTCAGACTGGGAGTAACTGGAAACAAATATATAGACATAGCTGAAACGAATAGGTTAAAGTCAGGTATCAAGTAATATCAAATAGTCAGGTCCATATCAAATAGTTTTATAGTCAAGATTGTATTATGGGAGCAGTCGAAAAAGCATTTTGCTCCCAGTGTTCCCGCGTTTATGTGATAGTAGGAGGCGGATGTGTGCGAGTATTTGTTAATTCACTTACCTTGGAAGCTTGGATTATTATGATCTTACTTGCGTTATTATCCTTGTTGTAGTTCCTCTCAAGTGACGCGGTGAAGATGTTCCATTTTTTGTGCAGATGTCGTAAAAACAATGTTTTTCGGCGTCACTCGCGAATTTTATATACAAGTGTAGTCGGCGTTTCGTCAGAGCGTACGAATGAACTTGCGCGGGGGAGAGTGCGGGGGGGGGGGTCCCCGGCGTTGAGGGTGCCGACAAATCACAGAAAGAACTCAACGTATCACAGAAACGAATTATTTTCGCAAAGCGTATCGAGCGCCGAGTCGTTTTACCTCCGACTATCGGGAGAAGACTGAATGTTAAACTTTGACAATTATTGAAAGGTTTTTAAGTCCTTAATTTTATTACAGTTAAGCGTCGATTGGGAACGGCCCACTGGAGGTAGAGAAAAGAAAGGCACAAAAAATGCATTTCTTTGAATTTCGATGTTTGCCATAAGCCGCATGTTTAGGCGATAACGAAGGATGAGATGTAATAAAATTTAGCATTATATTATAATGTTTCGCGTGTAATTTTCGTTAGGACAAGATGAAACGGTCTTACTGATGAAGGGGGCCCTGTCGGAGGGCGCAGCCCCGGCGGTGAGGTGCCGACAAGTCACAGAAAGAACTCAACGTATCACAGAAACGAATTATTTTCGCAAAGCGTATCGAGCGCCGAGTCGTTTTACCTCCGACTATCGGGAGAAGACTCCATTTTCGTATAACACCATCAATTTGACTGATAAAATTCCTTTCCGCTGAGACACGGACTAAAACTCGCAAAATTCCCGATTTCCCGACAAATTATTTATTTCCATCGCTGAAAATGAATACTTATATACTATAATACTTTGATGTCATTCGTAATTATATTACAGAGGAATACAAAAAAATTGAATCCCGTATCTATTATATTTCATATCGATATTCCCATTATTAGAGTCGAAGTGTAGTAAATACATCACCGGTAGGGAAAGGTTACTCCACTGTTTCCAAGCGTCCAGACTTCGACGGGAATGTCTCAATTTAGTAGCCTCCATCGTGCTTGGTAAGGTGTACGATTTCTGTTAGATAAAAATTTCAATCCCGAATTTGTCGGGATTACGTTTACTAATCCCGGGATTCAAAAGCACCTAAAACTGTCCGGGATTCCGGATCCCGGATTGGATTCCCTAATTGTGAATGCATACGTTAAATAAGAAAAAAAGGAAGGACGAAAGATCCAGAGTCATATAAAATTTCGCCAAATGATGATGCAACTCATCGGGAATTTTTGTGCAGTCAAAAACAGATACCGGGCGTAGTTCGACGACCGATGACGAAGAATGATTGCATAAAAATCCCCATTATAGATAGTATGGTGTGTTCTTATTGTAATATTACAGGAAAAAGGAGACAGATATCGTTATATTGCGATACATGCGAGAAAAAGGTCGGCCTCCGGCCTGGAGATTGTTTTAAAAACCATGTTTTCTTCATTTTTCAACATATTTATTTAATAAATTCACTGAAAAAGGGTTAAAACTTTTCATTTACCGGTAAAAAAAAAACGGGAAACCGGTAACGGTAGGGACTTTTACCGTTTATCCGTAATGACAATTTGACGGTAAATTGCTTGCGACAAATATGTACACAATTTCTGGCTATAGTTCTGGTATGAACTAGTCGTTAAATTTGAAAGATTAGCGTTAGCTCATAGAAGTAAAGATTGTTTTTTTTATGCAAGGCAAATAACCATTAAAAACAATTTAAAAAAATATTATAGCTGTTTCCGGAACACCAAATTCCTCTTTCGTATTATTAGTCAGATTCTGATAAGGAGATTTGAGTTGCAAATCCTGTAAATGCAACACGAACATTCAGAATTTATAGCAGCAGTGATGAATCAAATTTTCGATCAAATACATCTCCTCAAATAGGTAATAGTTGTTCACTATGAGATGTTACCAGATGTTACCAAATTTCACTAACGTGAACAACCGGAACAGTGTCTATGAAACTACAATAATATCAATACTTTCGTTTCATTGATTTAAATCTGTTTATCTGTTATATTGTCATCTCTTTATTTTTCGATAGAGAAACGCTGATAAAAGAATGCAGACAAAGCGAGCCGTTTTGAATGCTTTTAAGACCACATAGGATGACTAAATGATGCCAATTCCCATGATAACGAATTGACTTCCTATCAGATTAGCCATTTCTAAAAATAAACAAACACAAATTTCATCGGCATGTCGCTGGATTCAAATGAGTGGTGATGATTAAATATCGGAATAGTGATGAAATTACGTGCGGAATTGTGAATCATCTTCGCACAACAATCACTCGACTTGCAAACCTCAGATTTAAGCAAACCTTTGGACGACTGTCAAAACTCTAAGCATTTAGGTTAACAATTTCGAAATAAAGACCATAATGTCATTACTTACGAATAACGGTGCAGCACACCGCAATGCCCCACCTTCGACAACTGACTCTCACGAACCATCAACTGGACTGACTCAAGTGCTGTGATGATAGCTTTTTTTTAATCCTGTTTTTATCAGTGTTGCCCCACAGCTACATATTATTCGACCATGAACTTTGCACGTTCTAATACATTATTAAAAAACCAATTCACCAATAGTACCTAAAATACAACTACAGCGATTCTGATATGTTGAAAATAAATTTAAAAAATATAGTATATACTTATATTTTAAATTTATTAAATTCAAAACTAAAAATATATTTTAACTCAATAATAAATATTCATCAAGTTCTATAAAACATTTTGTAGATGTTTTAATTATTTTATAAACCAGGTGAATCAAAATATTTATCATATTTTCAAAATCTTCATATTTATATATATATGTACATATAATTTAAACAACGTTACAATCACGTTTTTTTGGAGTTTAAGAAGCAAAATTATAATTTTATTTTTTTATTTGAGGGGCAAAACTAGAATGTATATGTTTAACTCTAATTATACCGCGTTAATTATTAAATATAATTAATATTTTTCAGACACGGAGAATCGGCAATCTGAGTAATCTACACTCAGATAATCGAGAATACACTGTATTTAAAATTATGCCGCAAAAGCATTTTATAAGTTGTTTTTAATAAATGGTTTGAATCTTAGCTAACTAATTTTTAAAAAATCATTTTAATAGATGTCAGTAATCATTATAATTGGAAAGTAATTAAAAAGATCTAAATATACTATTATAGTTATAAATCTGTTATGGACATAGTTCTAACAGATTTAATTTGGAGCTTATAAAACATTACATCTGACATCTGACAGTTTAACTTGACGTAAAAATATTGTAACATATGAGCATAACTAAAAAAAAGTTGTGGAACTTGCCCCTCCCTCTAAGAAATAAATTAATTAAATTGTCCTTTAAATATCGATAAACTTTTCTTTAAATTGGTAATACTAAATCAAATAAATTTTAAATTTACTAAAATGTAACCATATTACACTACATATTGTTCATATTCGTTTCCTTGTGCGTTTAATATTGAATAAGGCATGACTCAAATATTTTAACATTCACCCAGTGGGTCATCTGGATAAGAAAGAGATTGAGTCCCTATTGTATTATAAATTAAAACGGGGTGAACTTGACCCGCCGTTACAATAGAATACCATCAAACGCTGGCACTGCCGTTTCACTGGTGTCAAAAGTGAATTATTGAGAGCAAACAAACATTATAACATAGCAGATAATAGAAGCTCTCGACTCGGTTCACCCAAATAATGAAAAGATACCTATTACATATGTATTCGAACTGGTGAGATTATATGTATATGTCGAACAACGGCTAGCCCGATGATGCTTAGATGATTCCCGGGATATATTATGAATCCAACTTTCACGGCAGTTATTATTAAGCCCATGATGCATATTATCATCTTAGTGTAGTCAACTGGTATCTCTGGTACTAGGACATGGGGTCTATGTGTGAAACGTAACAAAAGATCCCCCTAATCCCCAAAAAAAAATCTCGGTCCATGTGCAAAACATCCTGTATGATTAGCATTAATAACACTTTTCAATGCAATCTATTTATTATCTATTTAAAGAAACTACATCAACTAATCTAATCCTTAGTATATTTTGTTGATTTTGATTACATCAATTAAGACGAGACTGAAATTAATAAATTTGCATTATATAGCGTTAGCGATAATTAAATTAAGATAATAAAATTAGATAATAAAATAATACTTGTGATCCAACATGTAGAGCAAGATGCATGTCAGCATCACCAGATTTGATAATAATTTGAGCAGTACCGTCTGATTTAATTGTTACTGTCTTCCCTGTGCAAGAGTTGCGGGATTTTTTACCAGAGATTATGTCGCAATATTGTCCAGCTGGAAGGCAAGTCTGTAAAAATGTAAACTATTTTTATAAATCCATTCAATATGCGATTTAACATATTCGGTAATCATAATTTGGTCAGCCGCTTAAATAAAAGTACAGAATTTGATAAAAGTACTTAAATAAAAGTACTTCGCCTTCAAATAAAAATACGCTTGCTGTGGTTGTTTTGATAGTTATAATGTAACCTTTAATCTGGCGAACCCTATGTTGATATAAATACCTGTAATGACTCGTTCAAATCCTTGCCTTCATTGTTAAATGCAATGAAAGCCTTATTTCCTCTACAGAAAGCGATTTGATTATTTCCATTGTCCCACCAGTTCTTGACTTCACTTCCATTTGCTATGTTTCTGAATGCAACCATTTGACTGATTTGAGACCATCTGTGTTCGCATACCCACCCATTACCACAAGAACCATCCTTGAATATTAAAAAATAGTTTAAAGGCATTATGGAGCTATAAAAATACAATCATAGAGAGGCTTACGGCATTAATAGAAGGCGAAATTATTTGTCCATCCTTGTCTTGAGGAGGTCCGGCATCAGTATTAGTAAAAGCAAAGCTACTCATAATGCGAGGCTCTCCATAAGGATATGCAAGAGTAAAAGCAACTGCACCCTAAAACATATTTTTTTAAATGTATGTATATGTTATTAAAAAAAAGGAAGTAAGCACGATCAATCGACTATACTTTATATTCTTTGGGAGTTTTATATGTAAGGATAGTATCACCACCGCCTCCGTGTCCTCTTTGATTGTCATGGTTGTCGACGAACACCAAAGCATCCTCAGATTCAGCCAAACCCCAAGCAGTACCCCAATTTTTAAGCCATTTCATTTCGTTTTTTCCTCGGAATACCAAACACAATTCAGCCCCAAACTACAACATTATACACACATTTTACAAAAAATACCTTTCCAAAACACATTTTGACATGTAACGATGATTACTTTAAATTCTGTGACCACAGCGAATGCAGTATATTCAAATTTCGAGATGGATTCACCGCCAAGATCGATGACTTCTTGATATATGAATGGTCTTGATCCGGCTGGGAATCCAAGTTCAGTTTTTAAGTCTTTCACCCCGTCGTAGATCTTTTTGAGATCTCCCGGCCACATATGTTTGGCAGCATCAATTCTATGGATTATATCTTGATTAAAAATACTGCATTCGTATGAGTAAGTGTTTTAAAAAAATTTACCTTAAGCCAGCAATTCCAAAATCGATCAATCGATTGAAATAATCAATAATTTTTTCTCGCACGTATTGACTACTTTGGTTAAGATCATGCAGTCCGACTAACTCACAGTTACGAACCTGAAAAAAATATTTATGTATATTAGACCAATTGATAAAACCTAAACATATCTTTATCTTGTTTGATACAATCATATCATGCAGTTATAATTTATTTTTTAGACGTATTAATAGACTTTTTTATGGTGAGTAGTAAAAATGTTCATGTTATATTCCATATAAGAAGAAGGTAACTAAGATTTTTTTTATATATTATGGAAGACTAGATATCTATTAAAAATATCAGTATGTGAAAATTTTAAAAGAGGAATGAAGTGCAGTGTACTCTCGATTATCCGAGTGTGGATTACCCGGATTGCGGATTATCCGAGCTCAACGTACAAGAGTGCTCTTTCTGAATCACTGGAATTCGATTGAATTGAATGAGTGTTTTTTTTTAATAAATAATAAGTATTAAAATTATGAAATAAAAATTTGTATTGTAAATATGATATTATAATCGAAACCAAATAGAAATTTGATGATTTTGATTATCCGTGTTTTCCAGTTATCCGTGTTTATCCTCCCCATCAGTCCCCCAGATAATCGAGAGACTACTGAATAAGGTGACGAAATTTAAACTTCATGAGCAAAATTACAATGTACTTGAACTCTCGATTGGACCTCATGACTTCGAAACCTGAGGTTTCATCTCGGAGGAGTCCGAATACTTTTCTCAAAATTCTTCAAAATTCTTCAAGTAATTTATCAGATGATGGACAATCCAATAGCATATTTATATTGTGAGATAAAAAAACTAACCTGATCAGCATCGTTATAATTGTTGATTGCACAAAGAGTATGGAAATCCTTTGAACTATAAGGTACTGCGGGATAATTTCTTTCTTTTGAATTGAAGATCGTTCCTGCAGTCCCTTGATTACCACCATCGCCCGTCATATGATTGACGACAACATCAACATAGATCCTGATAAAAATATAATCACACTATCAAATAGATGTGACAATACATCCATTGTAAAAATGTTTTTTAAAGCATACCTTATACCAACTGCATTGCATCGTTTCACCATATCAGCAAAAGCCGATTCATTGCCAGATCTTGTAGAAATAACGTACGATACTGGTTGGTAGCGTTCCCACCACGGGCGATTATCAGACACCAAATTCTCTGATGCAGGAGATACCTGGACACCAGCATATCCATTTGGTGCTAGAAATCTTTCACATTCATCTGCTATGTCCTTCCATTTCCATTCGAACAGATGGACGATGGTCGATCTACCAGCCCAATAATGCGGATTTTTATACGCTGCGATGCAATTGAAAAATGCCAGGAAAACCAACACAAATAGTCGCATGATGATCTGCATTGAATTCCAATAATGAATTTAAATTGATTAATAAAAACAAACTACGGCGTGTATATAATATAATTCAATTTACAGTATTTTGTCCAATTTACAGGATTGAGGTTGTCAGAGTCCTGATGATCTGCTCAATAAGCAATGACGACTATTAGTACCCATATTAAATATGTTTTTACAGTATAGAAGTATCAAAACATTATGGCATTCAATTAATATCAATATGAATTCGGACAAATGATCATTATTTTGTCTGAGATCTAATAATAAAATATGATATATTGACGTAAGCTTACCCCAAATATTTGTCTCCTTATTCAATGTACATTTCAGAGATTGACGATCATGATTCATCTTTTGATATGGAAGATGCCAGTTCTGAACACCAACTGTATGCTGCACTGTAGACAGTCATTCAAGTCTTTCGTGCATACCAATTGTCTTCCTTGTTTTGTTTTGTTCATACAGAACAGGACGTGGGACAATATGTTAATATGAATCAAGACATTCTTTTCGCAGACTTCATCAAGAAGATTTTCAACTTTCGATCATAGCACAATATTTTTGCACGTAATCTTAACAATCAAGCGAACCATCTATCTAGATAATTGTATTGATTCGGTTTTATTTTTGTTTTTGTTGTTTACTGATTAATTCAGAGATACTGGATACAAAAATACAAAATTTGTGGAACTCAATTTTAAAGCAAAACAATTTTTCATCATCTGATATAGCTAATATTTCTATTATCTGATCTATGAGTATCGTAAATTATCAATGCAGATATGCAAGACTATTTTGAGCTTATGCTTCGTAAACACGTACCGTAAAATATCAGGCATGATAAAGAGACTAGGCTTCGTGATCCTAGGGTTGCCAATTCTGTCGCGCCCTCACAAATAACAGTTTAAAATGAATCTACAGGCGGGACCTTTCCAATTTTTTTTAATTTCGATTGAAAATTCTATGTTACGGCGGGACAGAGTTGTCAGCCCTAATAAAAAAACAGTCCCGAATTAACGTGCGGTCACTACTTTTCTGCCTCCTCAATTCCTGACTTTTTACGCTATGTGTAAACGAGGCATTATTCGTTAAATTTACAAAAATATATATATCAATGATCATAGCATCATTTTCAGCTTTGCTGACAAAACCATTTGCACACATTTATTATTGACCTTAGTGGTCTATTGTTGGCAGGAAACAATTTAATTTCTACGCTTTCATAGTTATGCTAATTCTAAAAAAATTAACAAACCTATTCAATGCTTCAAGGAAAATGCAGGAATAATTAATTCTGTAAAAATGCACTGTAAAACGTTTCTTGCTTTGAATATGTGTTAATTGTTTAAACATATTTTTTAATTGTCATAAAATCATTATTTTTTAATTGCAGTTGAGTCCATAACAAGAGTTCGTAACCATAACCATAATTAATCCTGTATGCTATTTTTCATAGCAACACCATCCGATATTGTTCAATCAAATTCATAATCAATAGTAATAAAATAAGAGCAGTAATGTCGATAATATTTTATTTAAATATTGACAATTTATTTTATTTTTATATCAAACAAATCTTCCATCACATATTTTTTTCAGTTGAGTCGAGACTAGAAGAAATAATTTTGATTTAGTATTAAAATGGTATATATATATTTAATTTGAAATCAAAATTCATTCTACCTGTGCTCCAGCATGAATAGCGAGTTGCATGTCTTCTTCATCAGACGCTATAAAAATTTGAGCCCTGCCATCTGATCCAACAGTAACCGTTTTGCCAGTGCAAGAGCCACCCACTGCTGATCCAGAAATGATATCACAATATTGTCCAGCAGGAAGGCATGTCTGAAAAATAAATTCGTCAATTGATCGTTGAATTTCCTCATATATTTTTCAGTTGCTAATTCTATAAGATTCAGTAGCATTTTATGGTGTATACCTGTAATGACTCGTTAAAGTCTCTTCCTTCATTGTTAAAAGCGATGAAAGCTTTGTCTCCTCTGCAGAAAGCAATCTGGTTGTTATCATTATCCCACCAGTCATTGACACCAGTTCCTTTGGCGACATTCCTGAATGCCACCATCTGGTAGATCTGACGCCATCTGTGTTCGCATACCCATCCACTACCGCATGTGTTATCCTGAATTTCCAAAAAAAAAAAAAAAAAGTATTAAACCATCACAATATATCCTATTTAAATCAAATAATAAATGTGTATCTTACTGGATTAATAGTAGGTGGGATCAAATTTCCAGAAGAGTCTTGTGGTGGTGGATCATCAAAATTATCGAAGGCAAAGCTGCTCATGATTCGGACAACTCCATAAGGATGTGCAATAGCAAAAGCAACGGCACTCTAAATTTTAATTGATTTTTAAATATTGTTATTTTAAATACAAAGTTGTCCCAAAAATTAAAACCAACCTTATATGGCCTGGATTGCTTATATGTGAGAATTGAATGACCACCGCCATGATCTCTCTGATTGTCGTGATTGTCGACGAAAACTAAAGCATCTTCAGATTCGGCCAAACCCCAAGAAGGACCCCAACTTTGGAGCCATTTCATTGCGTTGAATCCCATGAATATTCTACCGAGTTCTGCGCCAAACTACCAGTTAAAATGAAACATTAAAATTGTTGAAAATCTGAAAATTATTGTTAAAATTTATAAAATTACCCTGAATTCAGTGATGGCTGCCATCACGGTGTATTCATCTTTTGTGATCGCTCCACCGCCAAAGTCAATGACTTCTTGATATATGTAAGGTCTGGCACCAGCTGGGAATCCATGGTCGGTATTCAAATTCCTAGTTCTATCGTATATAATTTGAAGATCTCCAGGCCACATATGCTTGGCGGCATCGATTCTGTAAATATATTTAATTTAGAATTTGAAGCGATTGTTTATATATTTTATAATGATATACTCTGACACTAATAAAATACCTGAAGCCTGCAACTCCAAGCTCAATCAAATGATCGAAGAAATCGACGATTTTTCCACGTACATATTCGCTTCCTTGATTAAGATCATGCAAGCCAACCAACTCACAGTTACGAACCTGAAGAAGTAAATATTTCATTACCAATGATACATTTTTAAAGTCTTGTAAATATAAATAGTTAGATCTGAAACATTGTATGAATGACTGAAAGATTTATAGCTTCTACAAACCTGTATTGGGTCATTCCAGTCGTTTATCGGGCAAGATGGGTTAAAATCGTTGCTGGTATAAGGCACTCCGGGATAATCTTTATCAGCGGGGTTTGAAATTGTACCACCAGTTCCAATATCTCCTCCTCCGCCTGTCATATGATTGATGATGGCATCAATGTAGATCCTTTTAAAATGATCAAAATTAATTCATCATTAACGTTCACATGTAATTAAAAATAGTTTAATTGTGTGTATACAAGGAATCTCTTTCAGTGCATAATGGTCAAAGTACGTAATTTTTACCAAATTTTGTACTCTAATCAGCAGAGATTGCAATTTTTTATCTTGGTAAACAACATGTTATTATAAATCAAAAATAGAATTAGATTGATATTTTGATGAAAATTGATAATGCATCTGCGTAATGGAATGAAAATCAATATAACTAAATTTAGATAATATGATATGTCAGTTTTATGAAATTTTGATTACAATTGAGCAATGTAATGAATCGATACAAACCTAATTCCGACAGCATTACATCTTCTGCACATGTCTGCAAAATCAGCTTCAGTACCAGATCTTGTCGTCAATATGTATGTCACTGGCTGGTACCTTTCCCACCATGGACGTGGCTGAACAATGATATTTTCAGAGGGAGGAGATACCTATTTGGCCATTAAATAGTTATTATGAGTGATAACTAGAGTGAAGAGTTCATTGAATCATTATTAAACAATAATGATTCAATGAACAAATAAAAACAGTTAAAAAAATCATACTTGAACACCAGCAAATCCATTAGGAGCCAACCACCTTTCACATTCGTCAGCTATGTCATTCCATTTCCATTCGAAAAGATGGACCATAACATCGCGATCAGGCCAATAATGTGGATTTTTATACGACATGGCGCCGCTGGCCATGGCCAGGAACACCAGGACTAGAACCTTCATCTTCTACTGAAAATATGCATTCGTTGTAAAATGTGTAATCAAAATTTATATACAAATTAGTACCGTCAATTACCAAAAGTGACAAAACCTGTAGTGAAGTTATGAATGTTTTACACGCGAATGATATGAAAATTTTTGAATTGTTGATTAAATACAATCACAGAGTATAGTAAGGTCAAGAAATATCAACAACAAAAAAAAACATTTTCAAATTTATTTGAAAAATACACACAAATCTCGTCTATTTTGGCATAATTCTTTATCAGAATTTAAAGAAATTATTTACTACGTGCATTCTCAGTACATATAAAAAGTCTCTTGAGATAACGATAATATTTCAAACATTTTTACAAGTATATACACCACGAATGTCATATTAAAATATAAAATTTCTCCGACAATCCGAATATAAACATAACATAAAAATAATGATACGAGGCCTATTCAGAAAGTAAGTGTACTGCGACCATAACGAGCTGTGGTTTTGTGTTTTTTTAAGGTTTGGCAATACTGAATGGTAAAAGGAGTTCTCTGGACAAAGCGAACATCTCAGGAATATGGTAGTACGTAAACTCACGTTGTAGTATCCAGTTGCGTGAAAGATATCTGTAAGAAATCAATGGAAATGCCATCCAAATAGAATATGGGTGGCTCATTACATGCCTGAGTTAAAAGACAATCATCATAGTAATTCCCCATCTGATAAAAAATATAAAACTACAATTTCGGGCCAAAAACTCATGGCCTCAGTGTTTTGGGACCGAAAAGGCATTATTTTGGTCGAATTTCTGCATTAGGGGGAGACCATTAAATTAGATCTTCCTGAAGATAGATATGGGAGAAATTATTTTTTTATCTGACGACCAGATGCAGAAACAGGTTCTGAAGTGAGGGAAGGAGCTGGCGGGAGAGTTCTTCGAGGAGGGCATAAATAAGCTTGTGTCACGGCTCACCACATGCATTGAACGAGATGGCAATTATGTGGAAAAATACTCATCAAGTGTACCAATAATATCCTGTATTTTTTTAACATACATTTTTTCTAAAATAAATATTAAAAATCGAATACACTTACTTTCTGAATATTCCTCGTACATTGTAGTTTATGTATAAATTTGACAATCCGGTTATTCATTTATTATGCTTAAATTAAGTAATCAAATCGATTAGATATATTTATCAGTTTAGTTGGCTTTATTTCGATTTCCTGAATCTGAAAAAATAAAAACTGTTGAACGCTTATTGAAGTCAACAAAGATCCGCCTATGAATGATTGATTTGCAACAATAATTAAACGTTATTTTAAAAATAATGATAATTGTGCCATTCAATCATAGATCTTCTCCTACTAAAAAATTATATTCAAAAAATCTTACCTAAACTAACCATTTGCGGAAGACAATGGGATATCACTACTTTAAAATCTTCTATTTCTTAAAATCTCTTACAGAGATCGCCTGTATCCGATATCAAATATGACACCTTAAGAAAAATGAAAAGATTAAGCCCATAAGGCACAAAATTATTTCGATTATAAATCCAATTCTCAAATAATAGATTTAATATCAAAATAAATAGAATCATGCAGATAACATCAAATCTTGTAATTATATTAATTAATCATCGCTTTGACATATTGTTGCTTAAACACATTAAAGAATTAAACTAATCATAATCCTTACCACACACGTTTTCAATAATATTATGTCACTATGTTTCCACGAGGTTCTTACGTGATTTTATAATTTTAAAACATACGTTGTTGTGAAAATTTGATTTCCCCAATTATGTATCGAATCAATCATATGAGCATTTTTGAGATCTGAAAAACGGGGCTAATAATAAAACAATCTGGGTATTTAAATACATTCAGCACAAAATAACTATTTAAAAAAAATATGGATGACATTGTCAGATTGGGCGGTTTTCCTCGGAAGACGTTGAAAAATTTCTCTAGACAATCATTTTCGTTGCTTAAGAAACATTAAATAGATACTTATGAAAACAGCAGGTGAACAAGAAAATGCCTAAATCGTGAAAAAACTCCAAAACGGTATTCAAAAACGAGACTGCGATTTAATTAATGATGGTTAAATAGTAGTCTAGCGAAGAACTGCAAAGAACTTATATAAAAAAAAGATCATCACTGGAGATAGAATTCAAAGCTGTCTCTCGTCCACCATATTCATTTGATCGACCGATTATTATCCCTTCCGGAGCTTGAGTAACCATTTATAAGATCAGGGTTATACCACTTGAACATTTTTATTTATGTCATCAATGTCATTGATGAAGATAATTAAAATCTAGAAATGTAATCAATTATATTGTCTATACCTAAGGATATTATACACAATAGCTATTTCTATAATAAAACAACAACAAATTGCACATCGATTTGAAAATATAACCTTGAAAGGTTTTGTTGCGATCAGTGTTCCGTTTATCTATTTATAATTACAATCAAATCTTAATTGCAAGAATCCCTTTAATAATTGAATAATCGGAAAAGGGATAATGATTTGAAGTTGTTTCATATAAATATTATTTTTTCTTGTTTCTACGAGTGTTGTTCATCTCAGCTTTGCTCATTACGTAGCTTTTACGATGGGAATTTAAAGAAAAGATAGAAAAATATTATTAATAATGAACAAAATTACATTTTAGATCAAAATGGGTAAATGATTGCATGAAGAATAGTTTTATTTGATATATGTAGTTGAATGATTTATATATAATATTAATTTATTCCCGTGATAGTCCAGATAATTGCGCGCATTTTATTACGTATCAGGAAAAACCCAAAAGATACATTAATTATTTTTAAATCAAATATAGAACACATATGATTAATTCAGCAATCTATTTCATAACAGAAAAAAATGTACAATGTCACTGCTGAAAATTCTCTAGATAACGTTTTGTTTTCCATGTAATTTATAAATATTGTGTAATATTGTCAGAATTGATTGATCGATCAATTATTCTATCTTTTAACCTTTCTTGATATGAAAAGATCTAATCAGACGGACTAAGTATTGAGACCCCATAAGTTTTTTTTCATCAGCAGATAATTATCAAAAATTCAAAACAATGACGTAAAAAACATCAATCATCAACTGGTTAGGTATTAATTGAATACACATTTTTCTCGATTGATCTTTATCGAATACGTAAAGCCAAAGATGTTTGAAAGTCGATGACTATTGGATCATCGAGACTATTGGAGATTTTTTTGGACTGCAAGAAATAAAAAAAAAATATCTAATGAACTGTCGGATTTCTCGAATGAAAATTGAAGCTTGTTCTTAATCCTTTGCGGTCCTTTGTCGAATCTGATTCGACATTGATTTTATTCCAGTGGGTCCTATGTCGACTTTTGACGCGCGCTCTCGTGAACATCTCCAATTATACTTACGATATTTTTTTCGTAATCATATAATATTTTTGTATGAAATTAACGGATATAAAAAAAATATTTTTTTCGTATAAGTTTCTCCATAATATTTAGGAACCTACTGGAATTTTTTTTTAGGACCGCAAAGGGTTAATGTGGACTTCTTAGGCCGAAAATTTTGCCATAGAAAAACAATCGACATAGAATGACTAATCTATAACTCAACATTAACACATAATTACTATCTTGCTAAATATAAGAAAACCAACAATGATGAATAAATACAATTATGTATAAACTAGGCATCAATATTAATATATTAATGGCTTTTTCTTGCGCTGTTTCTTCTATGAGACAATCGCTGACCATTTTGATTAGGTCTTCATAGTATACATGTGATTTGAAAAATGTGATCGCTAGACACAACTCCTGTAGATTTAAGCCCAAAACTATTGTGTTACTAGGCCGATTGCTTTATCACGATAGTCCGATCACACCGGACCAAAAACTAATAAGTTTTTTAAATAATATATATTATATGTCCAAAAAATATTTCCAAATTCTCGTCAAGATATTTTCCTGTGACACAATGGAAAATTCAAAATGATAAAGTTGAATTATTTGCTTATTTTCGATTTATTTGTGTATAAAATAGTATAAAAAGTACAATAAACATTAATATAAAAATCGTCGTTTCAACTGCAGAACATCAAAGATATAATATTTCCTTATGTCCGTGATAGCTTACAGTCTTGACTAAAAATAATAAAAAAACAATGTATTAGATAAAGAATAAAATTTTCATTAGCCATATGTCTCTTTGGAAATTAAAAGATACTTACAGCGCTTCCGACGTGGATGGCAATTACGCTTTCTGGATCACCTGGAGCAATATTAATATTGGCACGACCGCTGCCATCAACGGTGATGGTCTTTCCTCTGCAACTGCTTCCACTCTTGCCACCATTTATGATGTCGCAATATGTACCAGCGGGCAAGCAAGTCTAATAAACATAATTAAATATTATAAATCTGTAATACTTCAATACAAACAAGATAATAGTAAGATTTCTTTTTACATTGAGGTTCTGGTTCATTGTGGTGCCTTCAATGTTGAAAGCAATAAATCCTCGGTTTCCTCTGCAGAAAGCAATCTGGTTGTTTCCGTTATCCCACCAGTTGGTGAGTGGAGTTCCGCTTACTTCATTTCTGAAGGCAGCCATTTCAAACATTGGTGACCAACGATGCTCGCATACCCAACCGTTTCCACAAGTGCCATCCTATTAAGAGAATACATAATAAGAAACACACATTGAATGTGGAAAACAATTCAACAAAAGCAAATATACATACGGGATTGATGCTGGGAGAGATGATGTTCTGTGAAGCGTCTTGTGGGGGTCCAATTTCGGTGTCGGTGAAAGCAAAAGAGCTCATAATTCTGGTTACTCCATAAGGATGAGCCAAAGTGAAAGCAACGGCTGCCTACAAATAATGGAAATCAAATACAATGCAATAATTTTCGGAGATCGAGTTTCATGTAGATAATAATAAGCATATGAATTAACCTTGTATGGTTTTCCATCTTTGTATGTGAGGATGTGATTTCCGCCAGCTCCATGTCCGCGTTGGTTATCGTGATTCTCGACGAAAACTAAAGCATCTCCAGAAGCGGCCAGACCCCATTCGGGACCCCAGTTGACCAACCATCTAAGGGCATTCTGTCCACGGAAAGCTCTTCCCAAATCTGATCCAGCCTATATAAATGGGTTTGCAATTACAATTCCATCCTATATTTTTATACACGTAGACTTATAATATATAAATGCTTTTACTTTGAATTCAGTAACTGCTCCATGAGGAGTGTATTCGAATTTGCTGATAGCTTCTCCACCGAGATCAATAACTTCTTGGTAGATGTAGGGCCTTGCGCCTGATGGGAATCCGTGAGCGGTGTTCAAGTTGTTGAGTCTTCCATAGATTACTGCCAAATCTGCTGGCCACATGTGTTTGGCTGCATCAATACTGCACAAAAACGACATTAGATAATTTATACATATTATAAGATGAAAATAAAACATTGATTTATTATATTTACCGGAATCCAGCAACACCAAGACTGGTCAGGTGATTTAAAAATTCGACAATCTTTCCTCTAACATACTCGGTTCCTTGATTCAAATCTTTAAGACCACTGAGTTCACAGTTGCGGACTTGAATGGGATCGTTATAGTTGGTGATAACGCAATGGGGGGAGTTGAAATCGTTCCTGCCATATGGGACAGCAGGATAACCCCATTGACCAAAGTTGGCAGTAGATCCTCCAGTACCTACATTTTCGTTCCATGTTCCAGTCATGTGGTTAACGACAACATCAACGTAGATTCTATACAAACAAACAAAATCGAATATGATTTAAACTATGTTTTTATGAAATCGTTAAATTACATACCCAAATAATTCATAATTACCTTACACCGACGTCGTTACAACGCCTGACCATGTTGGCGAAGGCGGCTTCGTCTCCAGATCGGGTGATCAACCTGTAGGACATGGGTTGGTATCTTTCCCACCATGGTCGGTTTCTGCTGGTGATTCTCAAATTTTCATTGACTGGTGAAACTTGTACTCCAGCAAAGCCTCTTGGACCGAGGAATCTCTCGCATTCTAGGGCGATATCAGCCCACTTCCATTCGAACAAATGTACCATAACACTTCTGTTACCGGAGAAGTTTGGGTTCTTTTGCGCTAAAGCGCAGCCCACCAGGGCGCACAATAGAAAGGCGATGCTCAAACGCCCCATGATAATTCTACATTTAATATTAATATTGTTCAATATAAAAAAATTAAAAAATCGTGCAAAGTTTAAAAAAATACATGCTTTTTAATACCTATATTACCAGGAGTGCAAACCAAGATGGACGTCTAAGTAATGACGGAACGATTAGATTGTCACCTTTTATACCCCAAAATACAATAAAAAAGATTCTGGTCTAATCTGATCGGTTATCAAAAATTCAGATACATTCTCTAAAAATCAAATCGTATGATGAATCAATTGATCAACGAGGATATTAATACTTTAACAAATAAAATTACTGCCATCAAAAATTGAACGATTTAGTATTATGGTATAAATAGTAATTTATTTTGTCTCACTTTGAAATTCATATATTTATATTATTCTATTTCTCAAAATCATATATTGAAGGTAATCGAGTATATTCGTTCTTAAAAGAAGTATGAACCAAAATATTAAAAATTTGCTTAATCCAAGCTCGAGAATTCTATTCGGTTTAAGTTCAAAATTATTTTTTATATATTATACATACCCCAAATCGATACATACCCAATTTAGTTATTGTAATAGATATTTTAAATAAGAAAGAATCGGACTTTAATAAACTAATGTTCAAGTATATGTGATTGTTCAAGGATATTACTGGATGACAAGTTTATGAGATTGAAAGCATTAATGATTTTAATCGATTATCATCATCCAAGTTTATCTTGATTTTTTAATATTATAAATAATGAAAATTTCTCCACTCATTTATAGATACTCTTCATTTCAAAATGTATATTAAATTAATCTTATTTTAATTTACTCATATCTAAAATTCTAAAAAAATCTAAAGTCACCATATAAATATCCTTTATTAGTAGATTTGTCTCCTATAGAGGTGGCCTACGTTCTATAACAGATATGACACCTTAGGACCAGGGCTCTTAATCTATACCCAATCTTGGATCGTCAAAATTTTCCACATAGATATCAACAAAAATGATAATCTGTACTGATGATTTGCCATCAATACTCGGAGCACATCAAAATATCTGTGCAAGAGTAAAATAAATTCATCTACGGGAAAAACTATTTTATTACTTTCTTTGTTATAAAAAAGGTTGTTCAAATCATACATTTTATAAAAGTACAAGAACATTTATTGAATAATACTGTGTCATAAATGAGTTCTGAGTACACACATTTTCTGTATCATTCAAAGATCAGTCTCGAGGAAATACCCTTAATAGAGTTGTAAACTTTCGCAATGATATTGAATCTTTTTGACTGAAAATAACCGTTCTTTGACTTCTTTAATAATCCAACAAAAAATAATATTAAAATTAGCTCAGCTCTCAGATATTCAAATGTACTTGCTGAGTTTAATAAACTAAACATCTCCATATAAGGCCGCGATCACACAGTAATTACACTAATAAAGCAATTAAAAACAATTTGAAACTATGAGAAAAAAGTTGAAAATAGTGATTTTCTTCCCAACTCGAACCTGCTTCTGGACGTCGAAAACATCAAGCTAGCAGAAGATAAAAATACCTATTTAATATTCAATATTGGGTTCGATTGCTATATTCCATTTAAGAAGGTTTGACTAAATACGTTTGGGTATATAATCCATTTGACAATGGCGTTGAAAACTTATCAGAATTATTGGTCTTCAAAAAAAGCATATTGAAATCCAAAGTGATGAAACTTTGCATCACAGTTTTTAAAAATACACCGAGTTACTAGTTTAAAAATACATTAAATATACATAGTTATGAAAATTATGTTTAGAAGGTGACTATAACTAATGAGATGATACTTTTTAAAGACGCAACCACAATTTGAAAACTTACAGCAAGGCCAAGGATAAATCTGAAGCGATTCTATTCATGTTATTCCATGATAAGAATGATGATTATTACAGCTCTGTATAATAATATCAATGATACTATATAATTTCTGTGCGTGTTTACAGTATAATTATATTAGAACTTTTAAAAAATACTCAAGGATTATGCGTGTTGACCTCTTAATAAATTTTATGTCATGGCAAAAAATATTGAGAAACCCTGCCTTAAGACGATGCAAGGGTGGAATCATGTTAATATGAAGTTTGTAAGCATTTCTTTATAATTCTGATAATATTTTTGCCTTTTTTTCTTTGCAATAAATACAAAATTTCGTTATCAATGAAAGCATTTTTATTTCATATGTAAACTTTAAGTAAGTAAAATACTATAATTTAAGCTGAATGATTTATTTATTTTCATAATCAAGATTAAAATTAATAATACTTAATAAATAATAATATCTTTTCTGTGTGTACATGTCGAAATTTGGTCAAAAATGGATGGTTTTCTGTATAATTTACAGCCTCGACTGGAAAAAAGTAGATATAATTAAATATTTTTTGTACAAATACGTATTCATATTAATTATTTTCTTTAAAAAAAAAACTTACAGCGCTTCCAACGTGGATGGCAATTACGCTTTCTGGATCACCTGGAGCAATATTAATATTGGCACGACCGCTGCCATCAACGGTGATGGTCTTTCCTCTGCAACTGCTTCCACTCTTGCCACCATTCATGATGTCGCAATATGTACCAGCGGGCAAGCAAGTCTAATAAACATAATTAAATATTATAAATCTGAAATAATTCAATACAAAAAAGATGATAGTAAGATTTCGTTTTACATTGAGGTTCTGGTTCAACGTATTGCCTTCCATATTGATAGCAATAAATCCTCGGTTTCCTCTGCAGAAAGCAATTTGGTTGTTTCCGTTATCCCACCAGTTATTGAGTTGAGTTCCGCTTACTTCATTTCTGAAGGCAGCCATTTCAAACATTGGTGACCAACGATGCTCGCATACCCAACCGTTTCCACAAGTGCCATCCTATTGAGAGAATACATATTATGAAACACACATTGAATGTGGAAAACAATTCAACAAAAGCAAATATACATACGGGATTGATACTGGGAGAGATGATGTTCTGTGAAGAGTCTTGTGGGGGTCCAGCTTCAGTGTCAGTGAAAGCAAAGGAACTCATAATTCTGGTTACTCCATAAGGATGAGCCAAAGTGAAAGCAACGGCTGCCTATAAATAATTAAAATTAAATACAATGCAAAACTTTTTGGAAATCGAGTTTCATGTAAATTATAATAAGCATATGAATTAACCTTATATGGTTTTCCATCTTTGTATGTGAGGATGTGGCTTCCACCGGCTCCATGTCCGCGTTGGTTATCGTGATTCTCGACGAAAACTAAAGCATCTCCAGAAGCGGCCAGACCCCATTGGGGACCCCAATTGACCAACCATCTGAGGGCATTCTGTCCACGGAAAGCTCTTCCCAATTCAGATCCAGCCTGAATAAATAAGAATTTGTAATTATAGTAAAATTCAATCAGAATTATAATCATTTATAAATGTCATCATTACTTACTTTGAATTCAGTAACTGCTCCATGAGGAGTGTATTCGGATTTGCTAATAGGCTCATTACCAAGATCGATAACTTCTTGGTAGATGTAGGGCCTTGCGCCGGATGGGAAACCGTGAGCGGTGTTCAAATTGCTGAGTCTTCCATAGATTACTGCCAAATCTGCTGGCCACATGTGTTTGGCAGCATCAATACTGCACAAAAACGACATTAGATAATTTATGCATATTATAAGATGAAAATAAAATATTGGTTTATTATATTTACCGGAATCCAGCAACGCCAAGGCTTGTCAAGTGGTTCATAAATTCGACAATCTTTCCCCTAACATACTCGGTTCCTTGATTCAAATCTTTAAGTCCACTGAGTTCACAGTTGCGGACTTGAACGGGATCGTTATAGTTGTTGATAACGCAATGAGGGAAGTTGAAATCGTTCCTGCCATATGGGACAGCAGGATAACCCCATTGACCAAAGTTGGCAGTAGATCCTCCAGTACCTACATTTTCGTTCCATGTTCCAGTCATGTGGTTAACGACAACATCGACGTAGATTCTATACAAACAAACAAAATCGAATATGATTTAAACTTTGTTTTTATGAAATCGTTAAATTACATACCCAAATAATTCATAATTACCTTACACCGACGTCGTTACAACGCCTGACCATGTTGGCGAAGGCGGCTTCATCTCCAGATCGGGTGATCAACCTGTAGGATATGGGTTGGTATCTTTCCCACCATGGTCGATTTCTGCTGGTGATTCTCAAATTTTCATTGACTGGTGAAACTTGTACTCCAGCAAAGCCTCTTGGGCCGAGGAATCTCTCGCATTCTAGGGCAATATCACCCCACTTCCATTCGAACAAATGTACCATAACACTTCTGTTACCGGAGAAATTTGGATTCTTCTGCGCCAAAGCGCAACCCATCAGGGCGCATAATAGAAAAGCGACGCTTAGACGTCCCATAATGTTTACTACAATTAAAACAATTACGTTAATATTATTGTTATAATAATATAAATTGAAATTAAATGATAAAAAATACGATATAACCTGTGCTTTTATCAGACGATGATCAAAGTTAACTCTCAGCGGCTGAATAGCTACTGCTATGAAATGTTCCTTTATATACTCAAAATCAATTTGAAATGCATCGATAAAGTGAATTAAGAGAGTTCTTAAGATAAGGATCCAATTAATCGTTTATCAATCGATTGATATAATTACATTTTCCATCAATATTGATCACGAAAATAAATATGAACTTTGATTTATTGTTCCTTCCGAGGACACAAAGTTGTTTTTTGACTTTTACCAGTTTTTTAGTCATAATTTATTCACTTGAGCATGATTTTTAAAATTAAATCGTTAAAATGATTAAATAATTACTTGTAGTCGATGTCGAACTGTTGATTGTGCTCTCATCAATCTGACAAATAATCATCTCTTTTGTAGAATCTGAAGATAAATACGTCATAGAAAACATTATCGCTAATCCCAAACATAGTTTCTGGCAAACAAACACGAATATCTGATATTGATCCAAATCAAGGATGGCAAACATTTTTGTAAAATGTGTCAAATTCGGTTCATCATTTTTGAAGTGAAACTTTTATTTAAAGAGAATATTGGCGTCACGAAAAATGAAACTCCCACTGGTAGCTTTAAATGCAAAAAAACAAACAACTTTTCCTAGAAGGTAAGAAGTTTTACTCCTACCGCGTCTTCTTAGAGTTAGTCTTAGTCTCTTAGTCTTTTGCATTTTATTTCTAATACTACTCATTGAGGCAATGGTCGTTTATTTGAAAGTACAAGTTTTTTACATTCCACATTCTTGTCCTTAAAATTCACTTTTACACATTATGTATCATATTTAAAAAGCTTTATTTGGTAAGTGTCTGGCCTGCGGGTCATAGATTCGCCATCCCTGGCTTAGATGATTAATATTTTTCACATTGGATTTCTTTGTTTAATTATCTTTTATCAGTTTTAATACGTACATCTTTAAGGTGTCTTCATTTTATTTAAAAAAATAATATTAATTGATGGAATCTAATAAATTCTATTGGGTTAATTTTTTGAAATAATCTGTAAGTAGTTCCGCAGTTGGATTCGTAATTCAATCCTCTTGGATTCGAATCCTACGCGATTACATTTTTAAGAAACATATATTCAACATGAAAATCCATGTAAAAATTGTTGGCAATAATCCCATAAAAGGGATTGCTAAAAGCCACCTCAATAAACATACAAAAAGAGGAATATACAATATTCTTATATAATGATGTATGGAAAAACCACTATCTATACATAGGATTCTTTTCTTGAAGATAATCAAAGTTAATCCACTTCTACTATGATCATGACTTTTTACGTCGCATTCAAAATCTTATCATTAAAAAACGATAGACAAACGTAGTAAATTATGCAATACATTGTCAGATTATGTATTGTCAATATATGTTATACAACATTTTTTTAGCTTGATTGATTTACATTCCAGTGAAAAAATGCAGTAAATCCTAGTTAATCCGGACAAAGCTGATCCACTTGTTGTTATCATTATAATATTATTAATCATCAGCGTGATGGAGACAATTAAAGACTCTTCTATTCTCCAAAGAGCGTACTTAAACACTATAAAATTGAACAAATTAAATTCAATAAATTCTATATATCTTGAAAGGGCAATATCATCCCTAAAAATTACATTTTTATGCTAAAGTTACATTATATACGGAAATAATTGGATACAAAAATAAAATAACACGATAGTTGCACATTTGTGCAAATCCACCATCTTTATTATCTGTTTGGAGAACACTTTGTATGTAAGTACTTTGGTAAGACAAAGGTCCCTTCCAATCCAACAGAAAATACCTAGATATACAGATTAAAAACACAATGATATTTCGATGCATTATCGTCGGAAAAAAATGCACATTTAGCAGAACATAACAGAATACAACAACACACCTTTAGTAGAAAACAGGGCTTTCCATAATAATAAAAAAACACTCCAAACAACAGATATTCTACAAAATCCTTCTGAGAATAATTACGAAATAATATCATCATCATTAACTGATATTTGCAAAAAAATCGAATACATAAATTTTTATAACAAAAATAAAATGAAATATTTGATTACATATATCCTATGCTACTTCATCAGACCATATTTGATCTTCAGTATTCGCTGCGATTCGAATTGTGACCAATTCAAGTCCATATTTTTTCATAGGCAATCGTATTAGTAGGACTAGTAAATATATCTCTAAACTCACAACTTTGATCTATGTATTCTGTATAGAAGACAATGTTTAGAAAGAACCCGATTGTGTTCAACTACAATATTTAATTGTCTTTACTTTCGTTTTATCTTCCGATTTATTTTTGGGGAAGTTGCTGATACAGTTATTGTTTAGCACATTACCATAAAAATTACTTCAATACACTCAAACCTCTTTTTTCGCGATTTTTTTGTGCGATTTCGAAGTTATGAGGTTTTTTATAAAGCAATTGTTTTCATATTTTTTTAATTTCATAAAGAGTACGTATCGATATATTTTGGATAAAATAGGAAATAAATCATCAAAACCAACGGAAATTCGGAAAAAAAAATTGGGACTCTGTAAATCATATTGCATCTGCCATTGCTGAATATACGACGACGCCCTTTATTCTAGTTTAGAATTTTGAAAAAAATGATTGCATTTTTCAAATGTTTTGACTTTCAAAAATATATTCTCCAAAGGAATTTCCAAAATTCCTGCATTCTCCTAGTATTTCTTGCCATATTAATTCAAATATTCGTACAGAACAACTTTATTATACAATAGATATATGTATATATTAAGTCTGGTTACTAATAATGGAATTTATAACGAAATAAAAAAAATGCTTAATGCTCAAAAAATTTATTTTATTATTAAATATACATCACAATTTGACGAGTAGTCCTTTGATAAGATTAAAGAAGTGCTTTGAATTTACAGCCTCGACTGAAAATAATAATAGTATGTATTAATATGCATTGTAGTTCATTTTTATAAAAAAATATTTTGTGTATATTTCCTTACCTCAGGTCCAGTATGGATGGCCAAAGCAGATTCGCTTTCTCCACCACCGATTACAATATCAGCATATCCTGAAGCATCGACGTTAATAGTCTTTCCAACGCAGCTGCTTCCACTTTTTCCGCCAGTGATGACATCACAGTATGTACCAGCTGGTAAGCAAGTCTGCAAAATATGACGTTGTGAGGAATAGAAATGTATTAAAGACCTAATGGAATGAATTCGCATTATGAAAGATAAGTACCATAAGATTTTGTCTAAGATCATTATTTTCGATGTTGAAAGCGGCGAAACCTTTGTTTCCTCTGCAGAAAGAGATTTGGTTGTTATCGTTGTGCCACCAGTTGGTCATTTCAGTTCCGCTTACTTCATTCCTAAAGGCAGCCATTTGATAGATTGCTGTCCAACGATGTTCACATACCCAACCATTGCCGCAGCTTCCATCCTATGCAGAAACAATCTGTATTATTTAAAATTTATTTATAAGCACACAAATTATAAATATACATACAGGATTGATAATAGGCGAAAGAAGATTTTGTTGGCTATCCATTGGCGGTCCAATTTCAGGATCGGTAAAAGCGAATGAACTCATTACTCTGGTAGTTCCATGAGGATGTGCCAACAAGAACGCAATAGCTGCCTAGAAAAAATCAATAAAAAAATATTAAATTAATATATGTGACTACATTTTTATTTTGCTATAAACTTATTTTTACCTTGTATGGTTTTGGATCTTTGTATGTGAGAATATTTGATCCGCCAGCTCCATGTCCACGTTGGTTGTCGTGGTTATCAATGAAGACGAAAGCATCATCTGATTCCATCAAACCCCAACCGACGCCATAATTTTCCAACCATTTCAATTGATTATGACCACGGAAACATCTGCCTAATTCAGCACCGGCCTAAAAGAACAAAAATGCTTTAAGACAACTGCATTCATGTGAATTTCCAAGCTATCACAAAACTTACTCTAAATTCAGTAACGTCACCGAGTGATGTATACTCGTCTCTGCTGATGGCTTCGCCTCCAAGATCAATGACTTCTTGATAAATATATGGCTTGCTACCAGCTGGGAATCCTTGGGCAGGGTTCAAGTTGTCAAGTCTTCCATAGATTACTTCCAAATCTTGCGGCCACATGTGTTTAGCAGCGTCGATACTATGAAAAAAATTATAAAATCAACATAAATTCGCCAAATGTATTAGTATCACAAAAAATATAAATACCGGAATCCGGCAACTCCGAGGCTTGTCAGATGATTCAAGAACTCGACCAATTTTTCTCTGACTGGTTCGAGTCGTTGATTCAAATCTTTGAGCCCAACGAGTTCACAATTTCTCACCTAAAAATATTAATATAATACAAGCATTCTGCGATGATATGACAAATAAATGTGCTATTATTGAATTACTTGATTGGCGTCGTTGTAGTTTGTAATTTGGCAGACTGGGTAGTTGAAATGCTCCCTTGAATATGGTACAGAAGGATAATCCCAGTTATCAAAGACGGCTGTTGAACCTCCTGTTCCAACGTTTTCTGGCCAGGTTCCCGTCATGTGGTTTAAGATGACGTCGACATAAATCCTACAAATTTTAATTTATCTATTAAGCAGATCTCAAGACAATTAATAAAATATCTGTATCATCAAGACTAACCTTACGCCGACGGCATTACAACGGCTGACCATATCAGCGAAAGCGGCTTCATCTCCAGACCTGGTGACCAATCTGTAAGAAATCGGTTGATATCTTTCCCACCATGGTCGATTCCTGCTAGTCACCATTAAATTTTCATTTGCTGGAGAAACCTGTAATATAAGCATAATCAAAAATCACATTGTATAACATTCATTATATACAGAAATTGGATTTTTATTGACCTGTACACCGGCAAATCCTCTGGGACCCAAGAACCTTTCACACTCATCAGCAATGTCGTTCCATTTCCATTCGAACAAGTGAACAATGACGGATCTGTTGCCAGCAAAATTGGGATTCTTCTGAGCAAAAGTGCAACCCACGAGGGCACAAAGCAAAAAGACAATCGTCAGACGTCCCATACTGATTCTGAAAATTATAAGAACACCATCAGCATCGAAATTCATACACTATAAATTTAATACTAGAGAATTATACTACCAAAATGCTAATGCTACTCACAGCAAGGGTGGAGCACGTAGCAATGATTGGCACAGGCCAAGGGATTAGCTTTTATACTAATCGATAAAGAAGGTTCAAAAGTTAATCGACATCAATCAATACAGACTAATCTAATTTATTACAAATAATTGTGATCTATTTTGAAGAGCAAAATGATAAATGTGTTGTTTTTCTCATTGCATTCCAACATAAAAACAAAATAAACAAAGATTTATTTTAAATGTAGATGAAATTTTTGTATATTAAATTTTGTGAATATTCAGATTTTTTTAAAAATGCTTTACTGATTCAAAGTAAATGTTTTGGTAAATAGTTATAATAATATATAGTTATAGAAATCAATTGTATTAGTATTTTCTTTGGTTCAGCATTGATTATTCCTTTACAGCCATATATTTATAGTTATTTCAATTTTTGGATTATTTCATCAATACCATTTTAACTAAGGAATCCAATCCCGGGATATCGGACAGTTTTAGATGCTTATGAATCCCGGGACGTAAACGGGTAAACGTAATCCCGAAAAATTCTGGTTTGAAATTTTTATCTAACAGAAATCGTACACCTCACCAACACGATGAAGGCTACTAAATCGAGACCTTTCCGCCGAAATCTGGACGCTTGGAAACAGTGGTGTTACTACTAATTGGCGAACTTAGGCGACGCCTAGGGGCAGGAACTGTCTGATCTATGTATTTATATATATACAGTACATATATGTTTTTCAAATTGTTATATTAACCTTTCCCTGCCGGTGATGTATTTACTACACATCGACTTTAATAATGGGAATATCAATATGAAATATAGCAGATACGGGATTCAGAATTATTGTATTCCTCCGTAATATAATTACGAATCTCATCAAAGTATTATAGTATATAAGTATTCATCTGCAGCTACGGAAATAAATCATTTGTCGGGAAATCGGGAATTTTGCGTGTTTTAGTCCGTGTCTCAGCAGAAAGGAATTTTATCAGTCACATTGATGGTGTTATACGAAAATGGGGGCTCACGCGGTCATCAACTCGAACTAGCATTTAAATATCTGATGACTATACCTCCAACGAGTGTGGAGGCTGAGCATACATTTTCAGCAACAGGTTGCCTGGCTACCAAAACCAGATCCAGACTAAATGACGAAACACTCAATGTTTAATGTTACTTCGAGCATATTTTTAAAATAATATTTGAATTTTTTAGTGTTTTATTTACTTATAAGAGGATGTAAATTAATATAAGCTCGTGGAAAAGGATCAATATTCTTATCGTTTATTAATAAAAGTTATTTATTAAATATATTTTCGAGAAATCTGTTTAAAGTCTAATATATTCCAATTGTATATCACATAATTTACAATTTATGCCATACCAATTTCTTGAACCACTAAATCATTAATCCTTGGATAGGATGTTAATTTGGACTTATAATGTTAATAATACCTGAGTTAAGGATTATTTTTACTTCAATGATATTGCAATTTAGAACGAACCATTGTTGAACACTCTCAATATCGTTATCATATTGCAACTTGGATTTTTGTTGTAAAATACTATGTGAATATTATTATATCATATAATGAATTCAAAACTGATGATAAAGACTTCTCATCAGTTTGACAAGTTAAGATTAGAGAAAGTAATATAATATTTGATGTAGCATAGTACTTTTGTGAATATATATTGTAATGTTATTGAATTAGTTAACAAAATTAAATGACCAACGTTATGAACATACTTATATTTAACTCGGGCAACCTTTTTGAGCTCATAAACCACTAACTGAATTTTTGTGTTAAATATTTTATATTGAAATTCCTTTTCAGGAAATAACTATTAAATGCTTCAAAAATCTCTAAGCTGGTTTTTCTACCCGGCAAATTAAGTGAACAAAGGAGTTCTTCATGTAAATGTTCTTCATACTCAACCCTGACAAAACAGAGTAAGAGTGCTCTGTTTGTAATAGTAGTAGATTCGTCAAGTTAAATTGAATAAAACAATAAATTTTTCTTAAAAATACAATAATGCCAGATTTCTCAGGAGGAACACCAAAATTTTCTCATAGATCATTGGTGATCTACGCCGCTTTACTTTTCAGAGTATTTAAAGTCGGGATTCTATATATTCCAAACTTCATTTCATCCATGTATTTGAGATAAAATGATTTACACGGGTATAATGGTTAATTATGCCAAAATTTTGCACTCAAATGAGCAAAGTCCGCAAATCAATATTATATCATCTGCGATTAATGATATCTCTTATAGATTTGATTACAGCATCGATTACACAAGCTATCAACAAAAGAATGATCTACAATATTAAGCCAAGATAAAAATGAATTAAATCATGACCAAATAAAAAATAGATACAATCAAGTGGATGAGTGACTTTTATGCAATGTGATTGATTTTAGATTATTTAATATGAGGGCACATTCAGTAAATGTACATTTTGATTGATTATTTGCTTCTTACGTGCATCTGCGAAGATCTTCAGAATATTAATAACCTTATAATCAATTTTACGTAAATACCATACAGGACTACGAGTTAAGCCTTTTTTTCAACGGCATATTAATTGTTGGAAGTAGAATTAATTTCAGTTCTAAGCCAATAAACTGAATATTTTATAAATTTAAATTAAGAGTACAATATTATTTTGACTAATTCAATGGAAGATAGCATATTCTAAAAGCATATGCACACTCGCTCTTGTCTTTAAGACTGACTTAACCACCGTATTGTGTGCAAATCCTTTCTCTCCCCGTCCCTGCAGCCCAAACTTCATTTCATCAGACCAATATGCGCTAACATGGTGCATACATTATTTTTACTACACCTATGTTATTCCTATGTTATTGATTTTTATATATTAGAAGCTGGTTATTTTAACTTTACACGCTTTAGCTTTGATTCCAAACAATAAGGATAAATAAAAATAACACTTTTTGTAAAGTTTTTTTATTTTCACACAGTAAAAATTTGTCAATAAACATGACAATGAAATTTCATACAATTGCAAAACTCCTAAAAACCTGCATGCAAATATATTTATAGTAGACTTAGTGTATATTTACTATTTATGAGGATGATAATGATACAATTGTAAAGATGTATAATTATATTAAACAAGGAACATACAAAAATCTGAAATCATAAGGTAACGTATGACTAAAATTTCTTAACGAATATGTAAACAAATTATATAGAAAATAAAAATAAAAATTTGTTCATTGAAACTATCACAAAACTATAACACGTTTTTATAGTAAAATTATACCATTTTCATTAGAAAATATGGCACAAATGTCACTTTCAGACTTAATGCTGTATTTTCAGCGCAAATAATTCATCACATTTGGAATGAGCCCGCTCAAAGGGCTGAAACAAATGTATCAATAAATCATTTACACACAATTGAAATTATATTATAAAAAATAAATAATATATTTAAACAGAAGAATACATTTCGCAACAAATACTTTTATGCATATTTTAAAATTCAAGATCATCTCTGCATTTGAAATTTCTATTAAGACTAATGTATAGTTATAAAGATAATCAATATATGAATGCATTTATTTTACGTGTCTATATTAATGCACAATGATACTATTTCGAGAGATATAAGTTAATAGATACACCAATAAATTATATGTGATATTCGTTACTAAAACGTTGTAAGCTCAAAGCTCATCTTCAAAATGCGCTCCAAGAAGTTGATCCCCATAATCAGTCGCTTCACTTCCAACAAATATATCGTGATGATCGATTATTTCTTCAAACGAAAGGCGATAATCACGGTTATCATCGGATGAAGTCATCAAGTGATCTGTTTCATCATCAGCAATCTCCCTATATAAAAAAAGGGAAAATTTATCAGATTATATATTGTTTACAAGTCGGTAAAGCATTTATCTTGATTTTTCATGTGAATTAAATGAACGTTAAGATAAATACTAGATTTGATTTATAATGTTTCCACTATCAAAGTGGAGTCAACGGAAAAGGTAAAAATCACAATACGATCTAGCTTCTGTCTCGGTACGGTCGAATATTCATACTATCGGATCGCTCCAGTTCCGATCCGATAGTGTTAATACTCTGATTGTTTCTTGTGTAAGAATATTTGACCGGACCGGACCGAGCGCGAAGCGAGAACGAACCGGGAATAGCAATATAGTGTGAATCGAGCTTAATAGGATTGCTTACATGTCAAAAAAAATCATATTGTCAATTGAAATTTCAATGTCGAAATGGTTAAGATCATAAGGGTAAAGAAAAAAGATCGAGCTTTATATGTAGCTATTTAAATTAAATGAAACTTGGGAGCAGATGGACAAAACGAATGTTACATGTATCTTGTGTGTATAAATATTCAAAAATACCAATAGTATGTATTATATAAAGATACAAATCTTAAGGAAAAAAAAAAACATAATTGCAGTTGGACTTAAGGGATTTTGCAAATCATTGCCATCGGTCAGAGTCGAATAAGGAGACTCTTTCATAGTTTAGATTATGTAACAATATTAATTCTAGATTTTAAATACTTCCAGTGTAGAATACAAGCTACGAAAACTAAATACAAATTATACTTTTAAATGCACTAGTTTATAACACACCGGTTTTTGAAATGTATCAATTATATTTAAAAAGAATAAGATCTAACTAGAAAACGTAAACACCAACAATTATCAACTGTTAAGAATTGGATGACTTTTTTAGTGCCCGACAAAAAACATTATTTAGAAATTCAAATGCCAAACTTATGTTATATTGATTCAAAATCTTTGACTAAAACATTGATAATTTGAAATATGATATCAGCATACTTTCCGCCCACTTTTTTACCAAATGGGCGATACAAATATAACCAGGAATTTTGCTATATAAATTTTTGAATAAAGGGAACTATGTGGAAAAATAAGATTCTCCAATTGTATTTTTCATTGATAAATTTGTACAGCAAAATTCCGAGCTATATTTTAATCGCCCTCGTGTATTAGATCTGAGTTTTCAACATCCAGAACTATTTTTCTGCTAAGAGGTTATAAATTACTATGGCAATAGAACTATAAGATTAATTATGATCTAAAAATCATGTCTATTTTTTAAAGTGTGTAATAGTTTCATGGAAAGCAAAATCAATGCTCTAATATAACTTACTCGTTATTTGGAATAATCCAAGCTTCAATTTCTTTTCCGACAAGAACTCCGTCTTTATCTAAATCAAAATCGTTATCGAATTTTTCTTTTTCTTCTGCAATCCATTGCTTATCATGCTCAATACCTATAAAATATACAAAAATAAATTTCCATGAATTAATATGCATTTAAATTACATACATTCGATCATAATATCTGATTAACCAATTATAACAACTAATTCATAGTGAAATGTAAAGATTGCTCATTGCCAGAGTTCTAGTTAATTTCAAGGTTCAATAATCCTAAATTAGAATTGTATTAAAAATAATACAATTTTGAATGACCTAATTAGATTTAAAGTGGATTTAAAATAGATATATCACTAATAATTTCAAAATACATAAAAGAGACAACATAATATACACAAATTATCAAACTACATTGATTAATAAAAATATATATTGTTTAAACTACTAATAAAATAAGGCAACATACCCTTTTCTCCAATGAATTCTTTGAAATCGATTTTTCCATCTCTGTTTAAATCTTTCTCCTTAAGAGTTTGTTCTAAAAGTATACCGTGCATCTTTGGATGTTCTTCGGGGTTGGAGAAAACAACAAATTCTTTAAAATTCAGTACACCATCTCCATTTTCATCGGCGGCGTTGAACATTATTTTATCTTCTTTGATCATCGATTCATCACTGCCGCTGTCATCAGGAGGGATACTGTATTCCGATTCCAAACCGTACGTTTCCGATATGTATTCCCGCCAAGTAACATATGCACTTTGATCACTGTCTATTTCCTCAAACCGTTCAGCTGCTTCTTCCTCTGAGAGTTTCCTATAAACGTGAATTATTCAACATGGCATATGAATATCCAAACAAAGATTGACACACAAATGAAGAAGCTTTAAATGTATGAAATTATTATTATGATGTTATTAAACATAATTTAATACTAACGCAAAGGAACGCATTATCCAAGTTTTGAGTTCATGTTCATCTATAAATTTGTCAGCATTCGTATCCATCTTTAAAAGAAGAATGCCAAGTCGTCGTTTAGACTCTTCGATGGGAAGATGATCATATTCTTCAGCATCCTTTATACTGCCTATAAAGCAATACATAAAAAATATAATGACAAGAACCGATTAAATGAAAACCATATGAATAAAGCAAACTTTCTGGCAACGCACCGAGAATGGCTTCATGGTCGAATTCGGTGTAGTGGCGCTCGTCTTCCCTGTAGTGATGGGCGTCCTTCGGAGGATGTCCTCCATAGCCGTCCTGTTCTCGCTCGCCTTGTCTTACATGACTGTGTACCGCAGCGGGCTGACAGCTCGCCCCCCAAGCTACCAGCACCCACAGAGCCAGACACCGCCGCATGACTACGCCTTTTTGCCAAACACCTAACTAAATCATCGCGAGCTTCCTCGCATACGAGCAAAGGATAAACATAGACCGCCAATTTACGTCATTGAAAATCTTAAGCTTCAAAACAACGACCATATCGCATATGCTCAAATTCATATTTTTAAATTCGTATAACTTAATCATTTTCATAAAAATGCACCACGATGATTTTACTGATATAAAAAAATATTTATTTTTCTTTAAATACTAAATTAAAATGTATATTTAAATTTAATTAAATTTATTTTTTCTATAATAAATTGTGAAGAATTTTCATCTGTTTATTCACGCGACAAGTGGATATTTTTACCAATTATCCACGCCATTAAAATAATTTCATTAAAGTAAATAAAAAAATCACAAAAATGGCCAGGTATTTAAACATTTTTAACAAATTCATTCAGATTTACATACTATTTGATACATTTTGTTTACGATTTAAATTCTGATCTTAGGAGTGCAGAATATATTTTTTCATGGCATTTTAGAGATTACGATACGAGCAGTTACGTTCAAGAATTTATTTTACATGGAATTATACGTATAAATTATTAAAAACTTCATCTAAATCATATTTTTTAATTTTACATTGTTTATAAAACCAAAAATTTGTTTTTTCTCCTTGAATAAAAAATATCCGTCATTTATTTCGTAAAAAATAGCTGATACGTTTATGATCTGTTTAAGCCAAATCATTTGACTGATAATAAAATAAATCTTGGCATTTCAAACAGGTTATGTTTATTGCGACTGACATTTATATTAGCGGTTTGAACAGTGCGTGTATAAAATGAGTTGATTTGTGAAATTCGTCAAATTGTAATATAATTTTTCATAGCATACTTCAATGGGAAGGTATTAAAAATATCATTGAATTTATTTTTCTCTTTAATATGTATATTTAAATTTGTTCACAACATATTTCATTTAATATGATAATGATTATTTTAATTATTCACAGCGTGCATTTATATTTTCAGTCATAAAGAATGGCGAAAAATTGCTAAAAAAGAAAGGCGAAAACGAATACGGAAACAAAATGCAAAGAAGCGTTGTGCACAGGAGGAAGCAGGTTTTTATGTTATTAAAATATTCGATGCTGCTTTGATATTAACATTGAGTCTCTAAATAAATTGTGGACATAATGAGTTCTTATTTTAAAATTTTTAGAACTTTTTAAATATGACTTTATGCTGAAATAACTTTTGTAAATTGTTTCAGATGAATTAGCAAAACAAAATGATGAACATTATAAAATATGGATGGAGGAGCAAAAAAAATTGGAGGCATTTCAACTTCTTGAAAATAACAGGATTCATGAAGAAGAAAACGAAAAATGGATGCGCGTCGAAATTATTGCCCAAATGCAATGGCGTCAACTTCAGGAAAAAATTGCAAAAGCACGTTTTGAACGTGCACAACAAGATTTATTAATAAAAAAGGTAATATAATAATATTGAAAAACATCTTTGATAGCAAGTTTTTTAAAAATGTAATCAAAAATTTCAAATATTTTAGGAATGGGAAGAGCAACAAAACAAAATCAAAGCAGCGGAGGAATCTAGAAAGCAAAAAGAAGAGGAACAATTACGATGTCATGAAGAGTTAATGAAGAGGATTGAAGAATTTGCAAATGGTATCGGCGAATTACCAAATGAGCTCCGTGTCACTACAGAAACGAATCCTAATAAAGATGTTTGCCCATTTTATTCTAAAATTGGGATTTGCAGATTTGGTGATAATTGTTCACGAAATCATCAAAAACCTGGAGTGAGCAAGGTATAAAGTATTTACGCGTCGATAATAAAGATAATAAGAAATTATATTTAAATTATGTAATAATTATATTTGTTCATTGTAGGTCTTGGTAGCGAAAAATTTCTATTTACATTTTGGCATAGAACATTCTGGACCTAACGAATATGATACAGATATTCTTTTGGAATATGATGATAAAGATAATTACAAGCATTTTAAAGAATTTTTTGATGATGTTTTACCAGAATTTAAAAAACTTGGAAAAGTTGTTCAATTTAAGGTAATTTCATGAAGTATTATTACTTGAATGAATCCATTCAACTTGCATGGTATATGCTTTTTGTTGTTCAGCTATTTTTGCCTATTATGTATTGTAAAGATAAAAAGAAAGGGTTACCGTGCAAGCCTGCCAGTTTACTTCTGAAGGAGTAGATTTTGCAAAGGAGTGGTGATACTCAGCTAATGACACCACTCCAGAACAGTCAAGAGGGAATAACAAAATTGGTCAATGATAAGAATGATGCAAGTATCTTAATTATTAAAACAAACGCCTGCTCTTAAGACAACACAAATGAAAGTCGTCTTATTTTTGTTGAAATAACTTAATAACTTATCCGATGATAGTGATTTCAGTTAATTATGCCTAAATTTTATGACGGTTAAAAAAGTGTATGATGAAACGCAAAACCCCCGTCTCTATCTCACGATTTCTAGTCCGATAGGATTAATGAAATTTACATTGTATTTTTTTTTTTATCTTAATGACTGTTGAAATGGTTAGATCTTGGGCTCTTATTAAAATGGTTTGGGTTCAAATTCAGATTGTGGAATTAATGCTATTTAAAAAAATCATAGTGAATAATTATAATATTGATATTTGTCCATTATTTAAGTATATTTAATATGATTTTAGGTTTGTTGTAATTTTGAAAAACATTTAAGAGGTAATACTTATATTGAGTATGAATCATTGCACGATGCTGTAAACGCATATAGACAATTTCACGGCAGGTGGTATGGTGGTAAACAGATTTCATTGCAATTTTGTAATGTACCATCTTGGAAACAAGCAATATGTGGTGTGTAATTTATTCAATAAAACTTAATTGAAATGAAAGTGGTGATATTTATATTCAATTGATATGTTTTTTTTTTTTCATAGGTCTGTTTGCAGGAAAACGTTGTCCTAAAGGAAGAGCTTGTAATTTTTTGCATGTTTTTAAAAATCCAGGAGATCAATATTCTGATTTTAGTAGTAGAAGAAATGCCGAGGTTGAACATAGACCTCATAGAAATGCGCGCAGTTCGAGATCTTGGTCAAGGTTGGTTTCTTTTATAATGTAATTATATTGATGAGAGTTTTTAATGTGTACGAATAACAAAGATTTATTTATAGATGCGGTGAAAATGGACATCGTTGGAGATGGTCAGAATCTCCGGAAGCAAGAGAGAAATCTGTGATGAGTGAAAATCGGAAATCAAAAGATCGCTTTGATTCCGACAACTCTAAAAAAGCCAAAAATAAAGAGAGTAACACGCCAAAGCCATATAGTTCTAGCAGATCCAGGGATACAGATGAAAATACAAGGAGAAAGAAGGAAATATCACAAAGATCTAGTCGATCGAAAGATAAAGATAGAAATAAAAAGAAGAAAAGAAGGAAATCAAGAAGCTCTAGCAGATCAAAAGATAAAGATAAAAAAATCAGAAATCACCACTCAAAAGAAGAAACGCTGAAAAATGAAATATAGCATAATTTTTTATTTATTTAAAATTAACCTATTGTTTCTCTAATTCAATAAAAAAAAAACATTACAATGCATATCACACTTACTTTTTATTGCTAAAATTTCTCTTCTTTTTGCAATTTCAATATGTATTTTAACATCATCAATTTTTATTGGCGTGATGAAAAAATGATTATTTATTTTGTGTAAGATCGTTGGAAACACCAAATATGATCGATGCGATAGAATGCCACTATTTTGCATTGAATATTATCCTGGATTTAAGTGGATAAAAACACGTAAAGCAGTTATTTCCGTGAATGTCTTCAATTTCTCAACTATAAAAAATATTCAACAACAGTGTTCTAAACCCCTCTGATTATTATTTATGTCCTATTTGCAATAGAACCAATAAAACTTTTATGGCATGTTTAAAATGCCTGGTTATGCTGTTGACAAACTGCCTCCTCGCATTTCTTATATACAAATCTGAACTTCCTTTGAAGCTTATTCACCCGGTCAATTTGCGTGACAATTTCTATATTCATGTTTTCTTCTACATTTATTGTCACTGGCTGATCCATTAGGATTCATAAACATTTTTTGCATACATCGGTGGGATGAGGTTCTTTGGTTCAAATTCTTATAAACTATAAATGATGCCAATGCTGCAGTATTCAGCGTATTATAGAAAAAGCTGCCATCTTTTATGTCCGGTGCACAAAAGAACAATTTTCAAGCTAGTAGAGCAAGTCATTTGCCAACAAACCAGCAACTCTAGCTCTGTATAAACAGAAATAACTTTACATTTTTAGGCTATTTTTAGCTCGAAAACGGAATTAAAGATACCACCCTCCCAGCTTACCAGCACTTGCTTGCTCTACTAGTTTGAAAACCAGCCTCGTGTGCACCGGGCATTAGTCTCCTGTTTGTATATATACTTCCCAAGCATCTGCTCCATAACGTTAGCACCTTCCTTGTGATTGTTGTAAAATAACATTACCTGTGGATTTTGGGCTTCTTCAACAACTTCAGTATTATAATAGACAGTTGACAATGGGATAATAGATTTTTGATTTTTTTGGAACGCATGAAACAGCTGCAACATTGTCTGTAAATCCGAACATAAAAGAATATATTAGACAACGACGTTCTGGCAACATTTCTTTAGGAATATTTTTTTATTCTGGCAGATAATCTCAACTAAAGCAAGCCCTGCCTGCTGTAATCTGTTCATGCTATCAAAAGTTATGAAATAGTTGGGAACGGTTGTTGTTTTAAGCCAATTGTTAAGCGATAACAAATAAATGAGGAACTAGACAATTTAACATCTAATATATAAAAAAAATATCTCTGTTTGTCCGTATGTAATGCGCTGCTATGCTATTCATTAGATTGAGATAAAACTTTGTCAACTTATTGTTTACACTTGCGGGAATAACATAGGCATAGGACTCACCATTTGGTGCTTACAGACATTTGGTGTAAAAACATTTTCTGTAGCACGGGTAAAAGAAAAATATCATATCAAATATAGGTTTTTCCAAACGATTTCTAACGACATATGATTTCTTACTACAAAAGTAAAAATACAGATCAACATAAGGAATATGATATAATATGTAATAGGGTAAAAGGATAAAAAATTCCTTACAGAATATGAAGAAAAACATGATTTCCCATACCAATTCTGTGGAAAAAAAAATCAGAGTCACAATGCATAGTAGCATAATTTATCGCTGATATTGAATAGACAGGGATGTAAATTTGTATTTTAAGCTATGGTGTCATAATCATTTTTAGTAGGTTTAATACAATGTGCGAATGTAACTCAAAGATATCGCTGTGTGAGACTTTTCATATTTGCATTTTTATTTTTAGAATTTATCGATTATTATATATTAAATTTACTGATTTATATTCAGAATCATATGAGAAAATGTGTTAAATAAATGAACAAATAAAATTCTGCAGACGTTTCATGTTTAAAATGAAGTCAGTGTCAATATGTGATAATCTTATATAGAGTGGTCAGGGTCTAGTCGTGTGTATCATCATTACCGCCCCTTAAGATATACATTCTAAAGAGAATTGTGATATATAAGATGAATCGATCAGAGCTTTCCAATATGCTTTAAAAGTTTATTTTCCACAAGAATAACTCATCGTTTGCGGTAAATTTTATGAAAATTGCATAAATTTTCAATCAAAAATAATTTATGTGAAAATTGAAAATACATTGGGAGATGCCCCAAATACGAATGATGGTGATGAAGGTGAGTATTCTTCCATTCGAAAATATATTATCTCGGTTGTGAATCTCTGCAGCATAATGCGATATTGATATATCACGAAGACCGAATGGCAATCGTTAAAAATATGAAGGTGCAAGTGAATCGTTCACACATTTTTTGCTGACATATAAACTAGACGCTTGTGCATTACCTTTAGGGTATTAAAAACTAGGATGCCAAGGTCCCCATGTCCTATTTACTTCGTTGAATTTAATGGAGGCCGTGAAATATCGTGCGATTTTTTTCGCTTCGGTATCATCAAGTCTGCAGTATCATCTTACGTGATTTATTTATCTTAGCGTTCTAAAGATTCACTGAATGATGTCATTTGGATCACAGCCATGACGGACGATTTGAGCTATAATTGGATTTTAAATGAATTACTATAATATTGAATAAGGACTCGCCTGTCGATCGAATCGATGATTAACATTATTGTTCCAACGATTACATCTATTTAACCCAATAATGTGACGAGACTTAAAAGGATGAGCAAGAATGTTTCTTTATATAAATATATTTTAATTCATTAAACTCCAGCTTGAAATCTTGTCATTATTATGTATTTCGTTTAAATCATATATATTCAATATGCGCACAAACTGGGAATTGCAAATTTCTATTTGTTTCCTAGTTTTATGTACAACAAGATGGGAATCCCATACTTCCAGCCAATAAATTTCAAAGTCAATACCCTTACGTTTAATACATGATATTATTATATACTTCTAGTTATAATTATTATACCTTTAATTTATTATTTATTTTATATAGCTCCAAAATTATAGACATTTTCTAGAAAGAAATTTCTATAAATAAATTCATAACATAAGATGGACAAAAATGTTGCAATGTATGCTAGATAATATTTTTTAATACAAATAAAAACATTTAAAAATGAATCACCCGGAATTGAATCGAAATCCGGAAAACTCGTTATTTTTCCCGGAACGAAAACCGAAACGTGACCGATATAATTTTTTGAAACTGAACAGGAACGAAAATCGAAATGAAAAACATATTTAGAAAAGTTATAATCAATTTCCACTGAATGATTTGAAAAGTTTTATCGTGAAACGTGAAAGGAAATCCTGAAAAATTACAAGCCTAGCAGTTTCGAATTTTCTATTTTCAAGAAGACAAAGCGGCAAACAGCGTCTTACAAGGGGTTGGCAAAGCAGGCGCCCGCCTCGGGCGCAAAACGCAGAGTACTCTTATTTTTCGGTTTGATGCTTATCAGAATTTCTTGATATTATGTATTAAAAATCTTAAAAAAGTTTATAGAGTTGCATAATGTATATAACAAATCAAATCAACTTATTTGAGAAAGTTTGGAGAATTTTGTTGCTGCAAATCTAAAACAATTTTGGTCATGAATGTCGTGATATTGAACTGCAAAGGATTAAAACAATAAACATAATGTTGCATAATTTAGCCTAAAATTATAATTATTTATATAGCCAATTTGTTTCAAAAATCACTACTCAAACACCATTTCATTATAACATTATTTTCAGAAAGCTGCATTATTTTCAGATAAGTACACTTCTTTTAATTACACCAATTTATCTTACACATGACTATTTTTCAATCTCACCTCATTATTCAAAATATTATCCACTTTATTAACCTATACATAATTCGAATTGTCTGGCACACTCTTTCGTTCAATTCTATTAAATATACTTATTGCAAGTTTCCTAATATTGTATCCAGACCAATTTAATTATATTTATGGAACCATCACAATTAAATAGCTGCAAAGACTGCAAATAATTAAAGCTTCAAAAATATTTATGTATATAACATTTGTAACTTGAAGAGCAAATTGAAGTGTCAAAACTAACGAGCATTAAATTACAGTGGGCAGGTAATATGGCAAGGTGGATAGATTATCGTGGAATAATAATCGAGATACATTGATTGTTTAAAAACAATATAAATACATTTAATAAATAATTATATTTTTATTTTCTCAGAAATAAAGATCAGTTTTTCATTTTTAGCTAAAAGTTGCAAATTTCCGTCCAAATTGTACTAATAAATGCATGTTGAGGCCTTGATTTAAATTTACATGATAAACTTAGCCTACTTTTCATTAATGCATTTTTTGCAACATGTTTCACACGTTCTTAAATATTGGAACTTGATTATCCTTTTACTAAGAAAAAAATCAATCAATGTGAAGAAATTTGATGTAAAGACAATATATTTGACCAAAAAATTAACGGTATTGATGAATGAAAAACCGCAATAGGACAAATTGGTCTGAAGTTAAAGTAAAAGAAAGAGAGGATCGCTTGTCCTTGCCCATCTCACTAAACAAAAAATAAAGCCACCACTATGCTAGTTGTGCGCCTATTTTATTATATTTTACACAATACACAACGCAATATTATAGCTAAAAAAATCCGTTAACAAATAGAAAAAAGCAATACATAAAATTAACTTTTTATAAAAACTAAGAAGTTTCACTTCTGCTGCGCGAGAGTGCATTTTTTTTTAACATAACAAAGATTCTATAAAAAATTGAATCAAAATTTTCATTCAGAAAATTGCAAATATACAGAGTTTTTTGTACATGGATCGACTAATTTTTTTTTGGGGATTAGGGGTGCTTTTACCTACGTTTCTCACATAAAAGCCATGACATCTTCTATTGCATGGCTTGCAGTCTCCAGGCCTGAAACAACTGGATTTCTTTGTCTAGGGACGTCCCCTATTCTGTGGCACGCACGATTTCCAGACCCAACAGCTTTGGATCTGTTTGCCTGGGATCGTGAACACGATATCCAAACCTGACACTACTGGATTTATTTATCTAGGAACGTGCAAAAGAATTAGTTTATACGACAGAGGTGGCCAATTTTGAAAAAAAAATGTAAATAAATTTACCTCTTCAATGGTCCTCTTCATGTTTAATGACTTATTTAATTATTTGTATGACATGTAGCATATCGTTGGAAAGGGTATAATCTAGGGAAATTTTTAAAAGTAAACTAAATTCAAAATAAATGTTAGTTTTTTGATTATAGAATTTAGAAGCTGAAATTTCTCATTCTCTTGCCCAGTTTGTGTAACTTTGGAAGCTCAGAAGTAATTTTCTTTAAGCCAATTGCATAAATAATTATTTATTTAGATCAAAAATACATTACAAAATACCAAAACAGCTATTTCGTGCTATTACGACTACAGATTATAAAGTTAAGACGATTAAAGTTAAATTTAAAATTTTGGGTATTTGTTCAAAATATTGAAAAAAAAGTTCTATTTCGACAACCCTGAAACTTACGACATAGTGCCTATGTGTGAAACGTAGCAAAAGACCTCCCTAGCTTCCAAAAAAAATAAAAAGTCGTTTGTTCATGTGAAAAACACTGTATACGGCGAATATAGGAGAAGTATGTATTGTTGTAAATTAACAAACATGACTTGATTTATCAGCTGAAAAGTCTTTGATGCTGAAATGTCTACTGCGACATTGAGAAAGCGCTGGTTAAAATATAAAATATAAGAGAGTCACGGTCTTTACATTTCAACTTTTTCTTTTTCGGTTCTAGTCCATATAGACTACCTATAGTTAATTATTAAATGAATAATGATCAAATCGATTGCGATGAACTTGAATCTACAGATCATACAGATTTCAGATCACTTTCAATTTTGGTCCACAAGTCTTCGTTTGAATAATATAAGTATTAAATGTTCGAATGAAATATAGAATAAATAATATTTTATAGCCAAAATGTCTCTAGTTTAATAATTTGAATACATCTGTAGACTATTTACAACCTTAAAACTGTCACTGGGAGTGCCGATTTCGTTTTGTAGGATTTATTGTGATGCATTTAGATCGATATCAGGCACGATGGATGCTGTGGGAAAAATATGACCGCATTCAGTTGACGGAAATGTTATCTAATAGGCAAAAGGATTCTGAAAAGGCTGTTACAGTTACCGGCATGGCAAGTTATCTTGATCGGCTTGGATGAGTCGTGATGATGATGATGATGCAACGCTTTACCTTCTACTGCGCAGCAATTGCGCCTCCACGAAATCGTGATGTATTTTTAATTATAATATGTAGTGCGTTTATTGGCTGATAGTTGAACTTTAAAATTTAAACGTTTCATTGTTTCGAGCTTTGCGGCAAAGAGAACAATTCAAGAAGATCATCCGAGCAGATCTGCGTAGTTGTATGCATGCAAAATAAAAGCAGTCATCCTAATGTGTTTTAATCAGCATCTGTTTGTGCTCAATATTGATGAGCGATGTGAAATGCAAGCCGTTCAACAGGTAGTAGCAACCAAGTCGTAAATTGTAATTCTAGCCTGATACACTTGCATTTAAAATGCAATCCGATTATAATCTAAATGGGAGTAATGCATAGCAATCACCCACTTGGAAAGAATGGGAACAATTCAATTAAAAATAGTTTGATTTTTGATTAGCTCCAAGTTCTCACGATTTTGTGGCTAAACATGGAATCAGCACAATGTTTGTTTTGTTTATATTACTCAATTGCCTCCCACAATTTGGCACACAATGGAATACATACGAAATAATGCGACCCACCCTTTTGGATCACCTACCATATGTTGAGCTTATAATTTTGCAGCAATCCTTTGTAGTTTCGATCCGAGGTTAAAACAATTTGCATTGAATAACATTTTTTGTGTCCGTTTTAATGCTCTCATGACATAATGGATTCATATCGCATGCAATTATACGACTCGTGGCTTTATTAGATTTTGCCTACTTGATTTGCCATATTAAGCAAAAGACCCAAACAAAAGCTCAAGATCTCTGCAGACAATCTTATCGTAACTTAATTAGTATCAAATTTAATAACCCCATATATATTTTATCTTAATTACATTTTTAATTATTTTGGAGCAGAATTGTTTATTATCATAAAATACTTTTGTAAAATAAAATTACGTTGAGAACGAAAAGACTCATAAATTCTATCAAATCTTGAAAATTAGGCTAAATCTGAATTGAGACAATCGATTGGAAAAATTAATGCCTCCAATGTCTCAAATTTAGATTTGAATCTAGGGGTGCGTCTATGAATTTGGTCGCCCGTGTGCAAATATAAATTTGCTGTTCCCAGTTTTTTTTTAAATCGAAATTAAATATTTTACAGATCAAATTCTATATTTTTCATTTCAAATGCAATTTTAAATTAAACTGTTATATAGATGGGAAAAGGTTGTAGATACTGAAGAAAGATATATTGTATGTATTTGTGAAATGAATACATACTTTTTTATTTGAATACACTCAAACCTCTTTTTGTGCGACTTTTTTTGTGCGATTTCGCGAAGTTATGCGGTTTTTTTCAAAGCATTTTTTTCATTTTTTCATAGAAACGTAGGGCTACTCTGAAACGTTCAGAAATAAAAAAGGACAAGTATATTTTAATGTATTCTTCCTTATACTTATTATCTACTCTCTGCTGCTATATTTTCTACTTCGATGGAAGTATTTCTCGCAGTGATTACTTTCAAAACTGATCCAAGGTGAGCATCGTTAATTCTGGATCTGACAGGAATGGAAATGATTTGCAAGTCTTATAAAAATTCAAACACATCAACTTCAATTAATTTTGCCTACAAATTTGATTCGCACTAAATTTCAATAATCTCTAATTGCATATGATTAGGTGTTTAATAAAAAAATCGAAGAAAACTCTCTTCCAAAGAATTCAAATCTGGTTTCAAATTCGGCCCATGTTGGATCATCTAGATTTTTAGTTATTATTAAATAATATACAATAGCATAAGGGTAAATTGTATTTATGTAGAAGTTCATAAACACAATCAGATGTGTCTTGTCACTGTATCGAAAACACGAAGAAACAACTAATCAAGATACACCCCCAATGTATGGTTTTTATGCCACAAAAATACTTAATACTTTTGATTTATATAGAAAATAAGATTTATTTTAAAATCAGTGGGAAATCATCAGTTAAGTATTGAGACGATTGAAAGTGTATCAATTAGTTCGGCCTTGGATAATCATCGCAAAAGAATAGTCGGAGATGAAGGCAGTCAACACTTTACAGATGTTGTAATGATACGCATATTAAACTGTGGAAAACCTTCAAGCCTTAAAAATAAATCTCATGATTTCATCTCATTGAAGTGAAGCTTATATAGGCGCGGTAGAGCAAATTGGTCTGAACGAGACGAAAAGTGAAACTCTAAGCGGCAGTTGGTTGGAAAGAGAGGAAGAATCGTTTCTACTCTTTCCATGTCAGATCTACAATGTGGCATAAAGACACTAGTAGCACTTTTTATATATTACACAAACACAGCTAAATGTTTAAACTAATTTTCGTTAATAAATGGGGAAAATAACAATGCATTAAATAGAATTTTACTATGAGTTAAGGAACGTCTATTGTATGAAAGTCTCACGCATTTATTTTTTTAAATTTGTTACACGACTCAATTACTATACGGGGTGAAGAATATTCATCTTGTTATATTTGCCGGATGATGTTAGCAAACGCACAATGGCATTATTACACATGTATATACTTGACCATGGCAATCATCGGAGATTATCATATTTGATTTTATTTCCATGACCAGAAGTAGACAAAGTCTCTCCAGAGGTCATCGCGAAGATTCTCGCTACAGCCACTCGTCGCTGATGGCGTGACTATGGATGTAACAATGAATACAGCGCTTGACTGATGGACAAAAAGAGATATGAAGGAGAAAGCTGAAAACTTTGATTTATGGTCAATGGATGATATTTGACTAACAATCGAATTCTAGCGATTGGATCATTGGCCTTAAGATTGTGCAAGGAGAATCCTTAGATGATTGTGTTGCCGTAGGCGTGTGCACTTGCCACCTGAGAACTGCAATAAGAATAACATAATGCTTTGATGGATAAGTTGCGCCATGTTTGATTGAATATGCTGTATCGTTAATCAGGTGTGACATTGAGTAGAAGAAGATCCGGCGCGAATAGAACCAGTGAAAGTTGTCGCGTTATGCGTGTTGTGACGTACTTCAAGGTTGCGCCAATCCACCACCAGCTCGTCTTCGACGACCATCTCGAAGAATCCACATGGTAGCAACTCAGCTGAGGACTTCATTAAACTATTGGGATTTTAAATGCCTCGCAATTAAGTTAAATAGTCGTAGATTTTTGATCAGCGACATGAAAAATGATCCAACATTCCTATTGAATCTAAATCATAAAAATCTAAGACAACAAGCTATACAAGATTTATTAGTATAAAAAATCCGCTACAAATATCCACCTTAATTTAAATCCAATGATTCCAAATATGGAATAAATTAATTACAAATAAAATTCTAGATAAACCGCATAAATAAAATCCACATAATAAAATCTGTTTAACTTTCTATACAGTGAAATATTTCATATCATAAAAAAGTTCTGCAGTAAAACCTTAGAAGATATTGTGAAATGATGTATGCGCATGTGAAAGTCGATTAATGGCAAGAAATTAGAATAATGGATAATAAAAAAGAACCCTCTAAAAAAAGACATTTGTATGACTTTTGTCTATACAAAAAGTACAGAAATTGAAGTTATGAATCGCACAGATTTGTGCACACGGTATTTATAGGTTTAAATAATTATTTAATCATTTATTCAATACCTGCATTAAAAAAATAATAAAATAAAGTCAATGTTAACGGTATAAATATTTACATTTTCTGATTTATTTTAAGAAAAAACCTTAATCATATTTCAAACCTATTCATATTAATCGCATAACTAAGAATCTCCAAAGTTTGGAATCAACATATTTTCTTATTAATAAAATGAGATTTTTTAGATATCAGGTAAATCATCTCAAAATAAACGTATTTATAACAGCGATTTTAGAAACGAGAATGACCGTATGAATATTTCTATAATATAAATATGTTTTTTGTTATAGATGTAAAACGATTTAAATGTCTGTGTAACCGTACGGTCACGTCTTTTTAGAATGCAATCATGCATAACAATGATTCAATTTGAATACCTGATAATCAGTTGTCCAAATCTTCCATTTTCAACGCCAAATATTAGGGGACCCGAAAGTATTCGAAAATTTTTAGATCTTATGTTTGAGCTCTTTTTGTTTCCAGACGCAGTAGCAAAAACATCTTTGGACGTTATTTTTTTAATAAAACTATTGTTAAACATTTTTTTTATTCAACAGATTGTCTTAATTTTTTAGCAGTAAAATTTCCAGACCCAAAACTAATTTAAGTCCGGCAATAAAAACTTAAGGTATGAATTGAGAATGAGAGGACCCTCGAATTTTGAATACCACTGTAACTAGTGATGAGAAATGGCTAATTTATATATCATCATCATAGTGCAGCCACTGACAGTAGTTTTTATAGGGAGATGGTGGAAAACTACTCTAGACGACCTTTTTGACTCTACTGGAAAGGGCTTTCTGGAGTACAAGGAGTCCATAATTGCCTATTAATGTGTTGCGAAAATAAAAGGACAGAGTTACCGTGCAAGCCTACCAGTTTACTTCTGAAGGAGAATATTTTGCGTCATTGACGTCACTCCAGAACAGTCAAGAGGGAATAACAAAATTGATCAAGGATAAGGAATGATGTGAGTATCTTAATTATCAAAACAAACGCCTGCTCTCAAGACAACACAAACGAAATTCATCTTATGCTGATTCGACGATAGCAATTTCAATTGATTATACCTAAACTTTGCAATTTTAATTGATTATACGCGCCTGTGGCACGTATCTAACCTACCCCTCCCCCCCCCCCGGAAATCTATACTATTATCATAAATGCAATATATTAAATACTATTATAATGTATATAAATGTTTTAAAATAATATACAGAGATAGTCCCAAAAGTACCCGATCTAACGTATAGATGGCGATTACTATTGTAAAAAAATATTGATAGAAAGTCTAGACGTTACAGATCGTGCAGATCTTATAAAATGTTATAATAAGCCCAAAAAAAGGACGGAGTGGTCATAATGTTTGTATGCTCAATCGGTCCGCTTTTCTGACCGCTGATATTACAAATGAGTGGATCGCGACCGGATACTATACCTGAAAATAACGATTACGAAGAAAAGAGGGAATAGACAACTTAATATATATTATAAAAACGGACAGTCAATCAGTGTTGGTTCATGTGAAGTAGAATGGTTGAGTAAAATAAAAAGCATGTGAAACTCTCGACCGAGTCAGTATGTTTTGCGCCCCAAGCCCAGTTGCGCCCGTGGTGGGCGCCTGCTTTGCCATGCCCTTGTTACGGCCCTGGTTCTAGTATACACCCTCAATAAAGATGATAGTTTTGGTAGTAATTTTTGAAAGAAAATATTTGTCCTTCTTATTATTGTAAAAATATTATATCGGAAGATTTTTCAAGAATTGCCCTACCCTTTATAAAAATACTGTTATTTTATTGCAAAATAAATTGCATAAATATCGATATAATTCCTATAAATGATTATGCATTCAATGAACGACTTAATATGTCACGTTTCATTGTAAAACAGTATTGATGCAATAGTTATTTCAAATACAAATAAATTAGCTGACGATTAATATTTGAACGACCGGATATTTGATCGAAGCTCACATTATTTATTGACAATTTGAATTAAGTATTGCGGAAATAATTTTATTGCAATCTTCGCTCTAAATAAAAATATCTCAAAAATAAAAATGTTTTTATTGCAAATTCGAATGATGATGGATTGTTGGACGTTGGTTTTAATGATGTTTTTTTTTCTTAGACATTAAAATAAGTATTGATAATTTCCTCTCGTCATTGTATAATATTTTATAAATTATGATGATATAAAAACTTATGAATGTCATTCAAATATCATTTCAGACAAAATGTCAAACAAATTCAGGTCGGATACTTAAATTAACATATTTGCCATAATGTGTTTTTTCGATAAAAAATAAACTGATTCATTTATCAAAAGTCGTTCGTCTAAAGAAAATTGTTTTAAATATTGACTTTAATTTATTCAAACTGGCTCGGTGTGAAAAAAATAACACCAGCCATCATAGATCAAGTCACGTTATAAATAAGCCAAATATTTACACGTTAATATTCAAGAATCATTTTAAAGGCACTAAAAGAGTTTTACGCGCTCTTCTGATGATAAAAAACATCAATAATCAATATTTTTCAAATTCAAATACATGAAAAGCAAAATTAAAACATTTCTATTTGTACGTGTGCGTTTGGCATTCCGTTCTCACACGAGCGTTTATTTGATCTTTTGTACTGTGTCATTGAAAGTATGAAATTTTTCAAAAATTAGGACTCGTGTTTGTGATAATAACGTTTATATTTGCAAATAAGCATACATCTGACTATAATAAAAACAAACAAAAAAGACCTTGGCTCGTGTACAGCGTTAAAAAGAGAGCACGCCTATGGCAATATATTTATGACCAAAACTTAATTCAAATTCAATTTTTCCCCCGTGAAAATATTTAATAATTCAAAACGATGAAAAATTAGCTATCCACATTTTTCATCGTCAATTTAGCACACATTCATAATTTATGTATAAATTAAAACGCCCGAAATATGAACGATGAGCATGTTGTTATGACCAAATGTGAACAAACAAGTACGCATTCAATGAGTTCAAGTCTCACCATTGCTCCCTTATTAATTTTACCCACGCACATTTCGCAATATGGCCATATTTTTTCGCGTTATGATCTCAGCTGTCAAATGAAATTTTGACGCTTATGCGTTAACCTCAAATTTAGCGAACGCTATCGATTCAAATTGAACAATTAAATTAATGTGGCTACTCTTTCGACACTATCAAATGCTTTTAGATTATATTCTTGCGTTTTTTGCTTCATTGCGTTTGCCAATGTTTACATTTTAACGCAGCAAAAAGCCTTAATTGCACTCAAAAGCTAAATCGTCACTTCGTATGTGCTATGCAACATTTTGTATGTATTTATGCAGATCGTGCAAATATGATGATCTGTCAGGTGACCCCAATGAAATCTAACGACCGAAAAGATTGAGAAACACTACAACGTCGTACAATTCACCAGGTAGCCAGGCGCCTATTTTGGACCTTGAAATTTCGCCATTAATGCCGGAGAAAATATATTATTTTTGACATTTTGAATCTGTTCGATTGCTTCTCGATTAATTATGTTACAATGACGCATCCGAAATATATTTCAATGTGTTTAAGCCAAATTTGACAGCGCTAACATCTTTTACGATCAATAAACGGAAATGAATACAAAAACGATGATAAATTGAGTTAGAAATTTTAAAAAAATCTAATAGTTTATTTCTGGAATATATTTGCATGCAAATCTAGACGATCATATTTAATTTGTCTTTTACAAATCCAGTTTGTATGTGGTAAGTGTAAATTATATTAAAATATTCAGGTTTTATTCATCTGAATAGTTCCCAGGATCACGGATGCTCAAGAATCCATTATGTAATATCATCAAGTAATTGATGAATATTCATGATATTGTTTTAAAAATGTTAATTCTTTGAAGTAACTTGAGAAAAATTAACACTCCTAACTATATTTATCACAAAGATTTTCAAAATATCAATATTTCTGTTGCCTATAACATTTAATGTAAAAAGCAGGAGATTTTATTTCATGAAAAAGAGGAATTCTGATGACAAAATTTTCAGCAAAAAAGCCAACAATTACAATCAATAACATAAATGTGAACTACAACAAACTGTTTACAAAAATATTTATAAAATTATAAATTTATTGTTTCTTAATTTTGCTCAGGGATATCCATTTTTTACTAAGAGCTTGGCATGGTTATTTAATTTCTTCTAGGATGTGTTCATCATCAGCCAGTCTGAACGCTCTGTCTATGAGCACCTTCATGACTAGTGAATCCAATCCCGGAAGCCCGGACAGTTTCAACTCGAACTAGCATTTAAATATCTGATGACGATACCTCCAACGAGTGTGGAGGCTGAGCGTGCATTTTCAGCAGCAATCCTAAGTCCTGGGATCGAAATTTTGGTTCGGATTCCCTATTCATGACAGAGTTAAGTCCGAATGATCCATCCGGAATGGGATTTTGTCATTCCCTTCTATTCCCATAGTGAAATGTATTTCTTTGTTCCTGAAATCGAGGAAAGATAGGAAAATTTGAAGTTCTGCCTATCCATATAGTCATATGATGAGATAGAGTCGTCGACATATCTCAGCCACATATTCTGTTTTAGCAAGGCTTCTTCTAGAGCTTTTCCTTAAATCAAATCATCAATATGTTTGCAATCGCTGGGGATCGAGAAGCTCCCATCGGAACAACCACTGGGCTGTTTATAGAATTGTCCTAACTCATACATGAAGTAGGTTGACATGAGACAGGGTTCTGTCGGGTCTAAAATGTGTTTAGCAACTTTGTGAACAAGGAAGTTACATCAAAGCTAACCAGAATGTCACATTCATCGTATTTCAGCGATTGTATTCCTTCTACTTGGGATTCTTGAGAGTTTTTTATAAAATAATTTGCGCTTTTCGCAGTGGTTTGTTAATGGTTTGCTAAATATTTAGCTAAAGCTTGTATAGGGAGCCTCTAGCGCCGATCTACATCACATCCTTGGAGATATCATTTTCTTGCTGTCCTCGTTGAGGCTGGTATTATCGATTAACTATTTTGTTTTTGTTTCCAAGTGTATCGTGATGCCTCTGGTTGTCTTCTTGTATGCGAGATCCTGTAAGAACTCTCTTATCTTTGTGCCATAATCTTCATTCATTACTATAGCTGCATTACCTTTGTCTGCTAAGATGATGACTATTTCTTCGTTAAAAACAGCCTTTCTTTTTAAGTGATATTTGGTGTCGGCGGATTTGCATTACAAAGAACTTTGGCCACATCTTGGCCACATTACGAATTATATTTGCGTATGAATGTTTTACCTTAATAAAAAAAACATTTACGACACTCATTGTGTATCGTATCATGACCCGAGCAGTTCATTGCTTTCTCATTTTAACTTTTTAACCAATCCATTAGTGCATTTGAATCTAATTGCGAATTTTTAAGTTAAAAAATATAATGTACCCTGTGACTTTTAAACTATATTTCAGAATGCTGCATTACATCTTAAGATGAAAATCTTTGCTCTGCGATTGCAAAACATGAAGTATGAATATTTGTCATAAACGATAAATGGAACAAATAAGCAATAGATCATTTAATGTAACGATTAGTAGATCATGTGACGAAACGAACTGAGCAAGTATGGATCAAAGCTTCACATAAATGAAAATTGAGTAGGATTTTCTTAGTTTAAAATTTGTTTTTAATATTTATACACAGTGAAAACTTGAAATATCAGAAAGATTTTAGTACGACAAGGACTTTTATTTTATTCTTCTTGAATAATTCCGATTCTTGATATCGATAATTTTCTTCTCGGCCATTAAAACACTTACTCAATTTTTCACATCACCTTGGAAGTTTATGGACGTTGTCTTTTTTATTAGGCATTTGATACATGATAATTAACGATTCATATGCTTTTTACGCTTGTCTTCTTGAAGCCGAGAGTTAAGAGCGGTTTCGACACCGAAAAACCAATAAAACGGACGTATAACAAAGCCATGAGAGTTAATTAAGAAATAAAAAACGGCAAAAAATCATGATATTAATAATTAAGTCGATAGATGCGTCGTTAAATTGGAATAGATTCGGATGTTCGTGCGAATGATGCGAATTTAAAAAGTTCAGCGTGAACTTCGTGGCGTAAAAAATCGTCGTTGATGATTAATTATTACTTATGTATTACAACCTTTTAGATGTTAATTTGACGTAAAAACTTCTATAAAATGGCATTGAAAAACGTGATGAGTGTTGCCCATTTTGGTTATTGCGACCTCTCCTTGGTAGTTGCAGCAGTTGATTGAGAGTAAATGATTATTTTAAAATAATAATGCTCAAAAGGCACATATAACGATAAAAATAGTATTTTTATTCTGTTTTGTAATTAAAACCACATGGAAATTTCCAAAATCGATTGGCATTTGAAGTTTTCCAAATACTTAGCTCGTTAGGGGTTCCTCGTATTTTAATTTTGTGGTTTCTTGGCGAGGAAAAAATAAGATAGAATTCCATCCAAGTGTTTAAATTATTGCATTATTTCAAAGGTAAAAAGACAATATCCTGTTGATATTTGATCTTGTTGATCGGTTCTTTTTTAAAAAAAGTTTGAATAGATAATAATACAAAAATCTTCATCATATTGAAAACGAACATTCATACATAAAGAGATATATGATCACTATTGATAATGGAGAGAATTTAATTTAATAATTACTACATGATCACGTCAAAGTTTTTGTGTAATGTTTTGAAACATTTTAGAGGAAATAAACTTAATCTCACCTTTATATCATCAGAAACTAGAACATTATAATTAAAATTTATATTATGGCCAATATATAAGACATATACTTTTTAATACGTGCATATCAAATTCGTATTTTTTCTCTTGAAAATGAAATTTATGCAGATAAGTGTTACCACATGGTAACATATGACATCATTAAAATTTAAATCATCTTTAGCTAAACATGTTTTTTTGTTTTGTTTTGCTATAATTATTGCATTATAACATTTCTATATGTATCAAATCCAATCACAGATCATCTATCAGTGTTGATTTATTTTAGAATGCTTCGAATATAATGTTAAACATAATTTTGTCAATGCTTTTTAAATGTAAAATTAGAGATGCAATACCTAAATCTACGACTATGCAAGAAAAAAGAAAAAATGTCAAACAACATAATTTAAGAATGATGTAGGACTTTAAATCAGACCAGGATCTTCTGTACAAAAATTAGTGTATTGAACTCCAATTCGTCTTTTTAAAAAAAATCGTAACTGGATTTCATTGAAAATAATTTATCGACGTGTTTGCCTTCTACATCGAGTGTACCCGTTTTCCTCATTAGTTCTTCAGTGGACATATTATAATTGAAAAATTGGAATATAAATATTATAAATAGTGCAATTAGATATAAAATAATTTCTGTATACTTTAAATGTGTACACTTTGGATTTATACGCATGTTTTGCACGAGGTGTACACCATTATTTGCACAATTGCACTCTGCAATGTATTCTTTTGAAGAGCAAATCACATTTTTAAGATTCAGGGTCGGCGTCTATGGATGTCAATAATTACACAACGACATATACTAAGATGAATGCAATGCCCAATTAAAAAAATACCTCGAATGAGTGAAATTCAATGCTTTATATGGCCATTGAACGGGTCTTTTGAAGGTTATCATTTCTCTTAATTGCATCCGCAATCTTTCCATGCAGACAAGATAGGAAATATTATTTCTCACGACCTTTTTAAGACCGAAAAGAAGATCTTTCCTTGTGGGAATACGCATCCGACAATGCTTCTCGGATTGCATCTGCAGTTGTACTTCTGCAATGTGAGACGTGCATCGACTCTGTTAATTATTTCGCAATTTCCATGTTCTTCTGATGGAAGCTTATTTCTGCTTAACATTTCCAGTTACTCGTCATCATCATAAATTGATAGATGTTGCAACATTTTACCTTCGCCGGCTTAGCTTTGTATATTTTGAAAGTACATCTATGGTATGCACTAATGTTCTATCGTAACATATTTATGGCTCTCATGCTTTAGTACTCTTGAACCGATTTTGATTAGGATGTCTATTTTTGGCAGGTCGCATAATGTTGAAAAGCCATGAATCTCAAGTGCTGATTTTTTATTGCACAAAAAATGCACGAACTGAAGAATAAATCATGTTGATGATAGGCACGTGCTTTAAATAGGACAAACCACAAAAATCAATTTTAAACTCACAATGGCGAAATATTTGTTAAAAATATAGTTCTTCATAAAGGGCTATGAGAAACCTCATCATCAATAACAGATTATATATTATTCTTTCGATAACTATCTATTTTAGAAATACATTCAACCCACCTATAGCATCCACTTCTATAGTATTTTGCGTGATCTCTATTTCGAGTTTTATTTCCTCCTTCCATCTAAAAATTAGTTATTTTTTTAAAAAATTTGATATATTTGAAAATGATGAAAATATTACTGAGTATATTTTAATAACTACTAATTAATAACTAGATTTTTTCAATCTTTCTTCATGATTTCCGTATAAAAATCATATAAGAAGTCGATACCTAGAAAGTTTTAAATAGAAAAGTAGCTCCAAAGGCAAAAAAAGTAGATACAATCAATTTTTACAGCAAGTCTTGCTCAATTAAAAAATCATATTTTTAGTACATTAATATAGAAGAATCATTAGAATACAGACGTCATTTTGGGGGAACAAAGGGAGAAAAATGCCCTCCCCCCTAAATTTTCTACCCAAAGAGAGATTTCAAATAGTAATACAAATATTTTTAATAAAACTTGAAAATTGAATTGAATATATTTTAACTTGAAAATAAAATATGTAATAAAAATTATGTCACCATTTTTTTAGACTTCTTAATTTTAGTGCACCGCCACTTTTTCCCATGATCAAAAGTGCACAAAACACTGTGCTAAATCATTATTTAAATCCAAGAACCACAGATTGAAATTTCAATATTTTTAGATTTTGCAAAATTATTTCGGAATTATTGTGCCGAAGATCTCCGTTAAAAGATTCGCCAACCAATACGTTCATGACTTATGCGACGATAACAACATTAAATAAAAATTAATATAACCCAACAACATATTCGTGTGCATTTAAAATATATTTAATCTCTCGCCGGACAGTTAATAAATATCAAGCAGAGGATTAATTATTCGCCTTAACCTTTTGACTGCTAGTCTCTTCAATTTTTAAGTAGGCGTGTTAAAAAATAAATGGTCATTATGTCAATGTGTTCGTGTGACCCTTTTTCTCCACGAATGTGCATCTCGCCGTGCAGAAATACAACCTTCACCTCTGAAGAACTTTGATCTGAGGTCGATGCACGCGTCAACAATTGTCTTGCCAGATTACAGCATGCTGATGATGGACTATTATGACACTGCACGTGACCGGAAACTTTGGTGGTGCTGATGGTTCAATCCTGCTTCGATACTGGCCCCATCATTATATGACATCATTATTCGATTCGGCAACATCAGAAGCTTTGACGAAAGCTCCAGAAGCAACCTAGGGGTCAGCAGTCTAAGGGTTTAACCCTTTTAATAATCACCATTTTATTTAAATTACTAATTCTACCAAAACCTATCAAATTGACGATTAAATTTTAAAAAAACTACACGCAAATGTTAATGAATGTTTTAACTCAACAATTTGGCGACTGGCTCCAAAGCACCTGCATTCTGGTGTAAAAAACGTTGAAATATTAATATACATTGCTGCTGAGATATTTAATGACGACTACAGCTTCATTTTGAAGATGATGAATACATTAAATTTAATTATTGGCACCTACTGTAAAGTCTTTGCTGAAAATACCGATGAATCGCGGGTAACGAGGTAGAACCGTAAGAGTCTTTCTGAGACAAAAACAGCTCGTATAGCCCGAAAACAACAGTTAATCGAAGATAATCAACTTTTTGAGAAAGCTGAAGATCTATCATATGCATCTGGAATCATTGGTTGATCGGTAAGTCACTAAAATTGATAGTTTTATCGCATTGAAACTTTAAACGAGATTATATCGAAACTGCATTTTCAAAATATTCGCCAGTTGTAGCTTAAAAAATTGTCGATCGATCTGAATGAAATTTTGGAATGTTTCTCACTATAATATTATTTAGTCAACTAAACTTAAATTTTAAGATTTTCGCGTAAATAAACTTTTTTTTTGGGTAAAAATTATCAAGAAAATAATAAAAAAATATGAAAGCTTACTAAATTTTTAATTTTATATTTATTACTTATTAATTTTATTCCTGTGCTCAATGTCCGTTTATGACTGTTGTTACCTTAATAAATAAATAAATTTAAAAATAAAAAAATTATGTTGTGTAAATTAACTCTTTTGGCGGCCCTATTCTATGGCTCGCACGGTCTCCAGATCTGACACCACTGAATTTCTTTTTCTAGGGACATACCCTATTCCGTGACTCGCACGATCTCCAGACCTGACACCACTGGATGTATTTGTCTAAAGACGTGAAAATTCGTATCATTCCATAAATAGTAATCAGTAAAAAAATACTAGGAAATAATTGTACAGGTTCATGTAATTTTGCTCAAGATTTTCAATATCCTACAAATTGATGGATACGGTAAATCTAATGTTAAGCAGTCTTTGGCGTGATTTCTACGTGATAGTTGCGAAAATATAAATTAAAAAAAACTAACTTCAATTGATACTGATAAAATCAACATAGTAAATGTATTTATATGTAAATTTCCATTATGGAAGTGTCATTTGACAAAAAATCATTATCTGATTTTTCAACTCTAAAATGTATTATTGAGAGTTTAATTGGCAAAAACTTTCAACAAGTTTCTTTTGTGATTTGAAGATTTTGTGTTACTAGAATCAGCTATAAGGTTATCAACATCGAATTATTCGGTAATTGTTATTAGGCCAGGATTAATGATTTGGACCTTGACTCCAACGTGTTGACATCGGAAGTAGTAGAAATTTATGACATAGTGGATAGACATATTCGAGAAATGTCCGATGAAGAGCTCTCAGATGAAAAATAACTGAACTCAGATCCAATCCCAACAACAGTAAATATCAAGTAGTGATAGATGTTTCTTGGATTTATGACCTATAAAATATTGCTATTTAAAGCGGGTATTATTTTTTTTAAACAGGCAATTTTAAATCATCTTCTAGTAAATGATTCAATATTGAATTTGTTCTGAATTTGCAATGGAAATAAATATTTTTATCGATTGAGTTCGATTTCGTATTTTTCGGAAATGCCACGAATTCGAATTTGCCACGGTTGTTGTTTCTTAGAGAACGTGAACACGAAAAATTGTATGTACTTAAAACGCACGAAAGAGTTTTTGTTCAAAAGAAAGACCTTAACCCAAAATATTAAGAATTATTAAAATAAATAATGAACTGTGTAATTAACTGAGACGCTTCGTAAAAATGTTCGAAACTAATTTGATGATGAACAAGACAAACATTCATTATATATATATATATATTTATATACTGTGAATTTCGCAAGAAATATAAACTTTGCGGTCATATTTAGCACTTTTAAACAGTTTTTTACGGAATTTCCATCTGAAAATCTTGAGGTAAAAAACATACAATTAAGATTTAAAAGTTGATAAATAAAAACACTACATGAGTTCGTGTATTGGATATAACAAAAAGTTCAATAATTATCATTTTCCGCATTGTCACTTTGGAAAAACTAGTTCTCACGTTGGCATCAATGCGATTTTTATATTCAAATTTATTCATAGAATTCGCATTTCAAAGATCGATTCGTGAAAACGTTTAATTATCTCTAAAATAATACTCAAACAATAGGCTCATTATGATTAAAATTTTTGCAAATCATAAATGTCGAGGAAAATTTATACGCTTGCATAATTCCCACTTGTGTGAAATAATTTTCAACAAACACTGCGATTGACGATGATGGCTCTCTTCACAACTAATCATTCAGTTGAACGATGATAAAGGTTGGAAAAATTGTAAAACCAATATATATTTAAAAACTGGTCATTCGGTGAATAAATTTACACGAACGAAGGCTATTTTAATATTAGCGAAGGTCAAATATTGCAAACATCGAAGTCGTTGTATTTAACAATCGCGATGTTATTAAATAACGTCCAATCTATTCATGTTGACCGCCTCCAAGTAGTAAAAATACATATAAATATGACCGATAAAGATATCAATGCACCCTTGTAATAATCATATATTGCACATCTACAAATCGAACTGGAAATTGACTGCTGTTTGTTTATGAAATTAATTTAACAATTATATAAAATCATTTTCATAAACGTGTTGTGAATTCTCGACGTTGATGACATTTCGTTTCATCAAAAATATGTTATGGACTCTTTTTTATATTAGATAATCACACTAAGTTTGACAAGTGTGGGCGATAATCGATGGTAAGTTGATTCTGCAAAATAGTCGTAAAAAGTCAATATTTTAATTTCAAATAAGAGTGATCAAATACTTGGAAATTATAATATATTTACTAAATAACCTATCTTCCGATAAAATTATAATTAATCACACTTAAAACGATTCTTCCGAAACGTCAAGCTTAAGGACATATTTAGAATATAAGTAGTCTTCTCGAAAATGATGTGTTGAACTTATCTTACTTTTTTTAAATTTCTTCGGCAAACGCCAATTATCGTACAATATACTACGGATGACAAATACTTTACATCAGATCTTACTTAGTGAATGATTGTTGGTATTTTCATTCTTCAGATAACAATTGGCCACAGTGCATTCAATATGATGCATGTTAATGTGAATCTGTCCAAATATTTAAACACACTATTGGCTTTGTTACAAGGAACCATTACCATTGGGGAAATCTATCAATTATTTGTAGTAAAAGCGGCTTTTCTAAATTTTATTCGTATTGATTTTACTTCATCGTTTCTTCCACACTGTGTGGCTTTAAAAACTTAAACGTTAAATATATTGTTGCTTTGGATGCTTCTCATGGCATCCTATAAATGTGCTAATTATTTTCTTCCGTCAATAAAACCATCGAAACCAACAAAAATATCTTATTATTGAATATTGTTTGACTTCAAATTGTTTATGTTTTCTTTTAATTTTAGTGGATTTCCAAGTCATTAAATTACTAAATTAAGGAGAATATGAAATTCAGATCTTGTAAATTCGAAGTTATATTAAAATAATCCAAATTATTTACACGCCTATGATATGAGCACATATTAAAATATCTCATTTCATTAATTATTACGCCCTGCCTTAAAGGGGGGAAATCCCTTTAGCCTTTAGATAGATGCATGACTTTTTTAGAGCTCTTAGTGTTATTTGACTGATTTGATTATCGAATTTTTTTAAATTAAATGCTGGAATTGCATCAAGAAAGTTCGTTTTTCAGAATCGATTGAATTCAGCATTTAAGCAACATTCAGCATTTCTTGCGTATTTGAGTGACGAATCGTGTCATTTTCGATTAAGAGATCCATTGTGATCTTCCGATGAATCAGCGCGAAACAAACGATTTGATGACGTTAATCTTCGACCAAATTTTATGAATAAATATTTTGAAATGTCTCATCCGTAAATGATGCATTTTGAAATCGCCGACTCAAAGTCGTATCCAGAAGGTTGGTGAAAATACGCAATTTTTTCCGATCGACACCAGTTTTTTTCGTTTTGCTCATAAAATAAGCGGAATAACAAGAAGAAATATTTTGACACGTTATTGCGATTAGTCAACAGTGATGTCGTTACAGAAACCTTTGCGAGATTTACATAATCGTCATTGTGTTGCCACAGATTCATTTTTTTATTGGGATGTTTCATGTCTATGAGGTATTGCAAATATTGTACAATAATGTAAATACGATTCGCATTTTATTTAGAAAACAATCTGGATCATTTGACTGAAATGGTAGATATTTGGTCGTTTAAAAATATAAAAAAATTAATTCAAAAGAGATGACATTTGGGAGGATAATTTGATCAATAAAGAAGATAATGTTGGTTCCAACATACGAAATAACTGCAAATTACCTTATTTCCATAACGATGAAAAAATTGAAATAACCCAGTGAGTACCTTTGACCCGTTGCGTACCGTCGACACATCAATGCGAGTTGCGATATTTTAATTATTGTGTTCACGGTACAAAAATAGTTGTGCAATATGAATGCGGCTTTTTATTTGCGGAAAATACTTTTACTCGCATAAAATATTATTCATGTTCTATCCGGAGATTAACCTTATTATTTGGCGATTTTTATTTATGAATATTATCACATCATAACTTTCTTTTTCGGGCTTATTTCTATGTATGCTAGCGCAAACGTCAATTGTAAAGTTCAATGAAAATTTTCATCGCGACCAGCAATGACTATTCAAATTTGATTCCTATTATTCAATCGATGGCTAATTAAATGCTAATTGTTGTCAATAAATTGATGATAATTCAGACAACTATTTATACGTCCGTTCGATATATCGCGACAGGTTTCAAATACAAACTGACTGAAACGGGGTCGACATTTAGAATTGGTGAGAATCAGTACAAAAATAATAGCATTTCAAACTTTTATATTTAGTTTTTGCCATTTATCAATTTTGGATGCTTAATAAAATATAAAAAAAGGGTTAATGTGTTCTGATACGATCTATGAGTAGGGAATCCAATCCCGAGCCAAAATTTCGATCCCGGGATTTCGAGATCACATTGGACCATCCCGGGATTTTCAATAGTTTGATAAATTACATCGATAAATTTGATCAAAAATACTAATAAGTCTATTTGTTTGATATAAAAATTAGTCGTTATGTTTCGTTATTTAGTCTGAATCTGATTTTGGAAGCCAGGCAACTTGCTACTGAAAATGCACGCACAGCCTCCACACTCATTGGAGGTATCGTCATCAGATATTTAAATGCTAGTTCGAGTTGATGACCGCGTGAGCCCCCATTTTCGTATAACACCATCAATGTGATTGATAAAATTCCTTTCTGCTGGGACACGGACTAAAACTCGCAAAATTCCCGATTTCCCGACAAATTATTTATCTCCGTCGCTGCAGATGAATACTTATATTACGGAGGAATACAAAAATTCTGAACCCCGTATCTATTATATTTCACATAAATATTCCCATTATTAGAGGCAGTGATCAATATTTTGCACCCATATTAACAAAGCTAATTTTTATTTTAGTCAGTGATTATACAATGTAAATCGGGAAAGTTACAGCCTACCAATCTTTCAACATTGCAAACATCTATAACTATTTTCGAATCCTTAATTTTTTTTCATACATAGGAGCATTATATTTAAAATCTACAAAGCTGCTTTTTTGTCCACAAGTATTTTACGTTAATTATTGTTAAATAAACGTTGTCTACTTTCGATGCAAGGTGGCTAGAGCTTCGGAAGACGTGGCTTAAGCTGTACCGCGGAAATTTGATTTAAGTATTGCAACTTTCAAAGCATCACAATATATGTTTATATTATAATTATTTTGAAAATCTACAACATTAGTTCAGCCTAGTAAGTATAAGGTATAAGATATTTATTTACAAGTCTCAAAAATTGTTTAAAAGATCTGCAACAACATCATTGTGGTATACCACCGTTTTTTATACATACAAAATCAAAACAACAAAATGAAAAAATAATCAGCTCTGTAGGAATAATTACACCAATAATATTACTAATTAAATTCAGAAATTTACTTTTTCAAAATTTAACTTCAAAGTTAACGGAAAAACTCAACATGACCTAAAATTTGAATTTATTTTTTATTTTCTTCAATCTTCATTATTTTGTTTATTGGCATTGCATTCATCTTACTGCAAAAACCATTAGATCGTTTTGGTAGTCGTTATGTTTAATATAATTTCACTTTTAGCCTAAATTATGTAGTTTGATCCACATAAGACCAATCTCGTTATTTAATAAACACGCCTCGTATTCTGTTTTTTATGTAATTATCTCATATTTTATGTTTCAAAGGCGAGCGACTTTAAAAAATAGCCAATATCCGATTCAAGACTTAATCCAATAAAATATTATTTGACCACTCTAGAAATTCATATAATTTAAGGAAAATTAAATCCTTTTAAGCATACACGAGACAATTATTTAATACACTTAAACCTTTTTTGTGCGATTGATGCGTTCCTCAGAAAATCGCACAAAAAAACTATGACTTACATAGAAAGAGTGAAGATGCGTTCCATGGATTTTAAAAGCAGTATAGCTTTGAGACAGCTATATAAAATATATCCGAAATCGCATAAAAAAGTTAATCAAAAATCAGGAAAACAATATGGCAATTAAAAAATAACATTTAAAGGACGTCTTGCATCTTTGGTAAAATTTAAGGATGTCTGACATCTGACATCTCAAATATTAGACAACCACTAAAAAAATAGGGCTATATAGAAAAAATTCATACCCAATTTGAAGTTAATTAATTAATTAAAAACTTGAGATATGATGTCAACCGTGTTGAAAAAAGTTTTCTTTTCCAAATTTCCGTTAGTGTTGATGATTTATATCCTATTTTATCCAAAATATCTCGATACGTACTCTTTAAGAAATTGAAAAAAAATCTTTGAAAAAAACCGCATAACTTCGAAATCGCATAAAAAGTGGTTTGAGTGTACATATATCAGACTCGCATTGAAAGGATTAACATAATCAACTAATCAGTAATTTTTCTTTATATTAAAAAAAAAACACTAAAAGAGCTCACAGCGTACGCATATAATTTTAAACTATTAAAAATAACGGTACATCTGAATATAAAAATTGTATAATAAAAACACTAACATCCTTGCCTCGATACAAGCAATACCGGAGGTAATTGCGACCTCTGCAAAAATTGTCAAACACAAAAGACGTTTGTCAAGAGCGACCTCTGCATATAATTTTTCTTTAACTGTAATTATCATTGTAAATTTTCATGGTCAAAGTCAAATAATGTTCATTTTTTGCGGGCAATTACATATTTCAATTTTCCGCTAATTTGATGACATCATATAATAGACAATTAGCCTTCTCCTTCGAAATGTTCCTCTCTCTTCGCTTTTGGCCTACAATTCCGTTTGTTGCCAAGTAAATCGGTTTTTTTGTCATGTGGACCATTTCATAGTAGTCCTTTCAGATTGTCTCCAATCACAGACGGATAAAAAAATCTTCGTTCGTGTTGAAAATCGAATCCGGTTTTGGCTTTTTTGCTGGCGTTCATTGCATCGGTGCAATCTGATACTTTCAATAAATTTCTTTGTATGGCTGAAATTAATTCCCACTAAATGAGTATTATCTTCATGCACATTGCTTTTTTTATGTTTGGGAAGATCTTTTGTTGTGTGACTTTGCAAAATATTATTTCTCTCCACATGATCACGCTTGACCTGCTTACATAGAATTATCTGCACGAATTTTATATGAAAAACAATATGACACGGCTTAAATCACACGGTATGATCGAGCGCCTTAAAGCGAAAACAATTTCATACCAAAATATTCTATATTCCTTCTGTATCAAATTTTTCTTTATAAAACCCCTATCCAACTCAAGAAAACTACTCAAGATTGATCTAATATTTGTTTCTCATAATTTTGATCCTTGTGCGAACTTTCTAAATTGACATGGCAAGACGAATTTGAAGCTAAATATCAAACAAATTCGAACAAATGCAACAATGTCACATTACGTAGTTCACTGATGAAGATCGCCTCGAAATATCATAAATACATAATGAGGGTGATTGACATAAATAATGAAGGTGAAGAACCTTGCATTGTTGAGTTCATCAAAGAGCTTTCAACAAAATAAGCATCTAAATTGTTTAAGCACATATAAGATAATGACCCTAACCAATCAGACGTCCAGGAGTATTATTTCATTTTGAAACATTGACTTACAAACAGGACTAATATATACGAGTAAGACTTATACGAGGCATATCCCGAAAGTAAATGCACTGTGCCAATGACGGGCTGTGTTTTTTTTTTGTTTTTTAAGGGTTGGCCATACTGAGTAATAGAGGGGGATCTCTTACAAAAGCAAGCATATCAGGAACACAGTAATACGTAAATTCACGTTGTAGTGTCCAGTTGCGTGAAAGATGTCGATAAGAAATCTCGTCAAGTGCGAGCGGGAAGGTAAGGATTTTCTGAGATCTATTGTGTGAAAAAATCGAGGCCTCGGTGTTTTGGGATTGAAAATGCATCATTTTGATCGAATCTCTGCTTCAGGGAGAGACCATCAATGCACAACGATATTGTGAAACCCTAAAAAAACTCAAAGGGAGAGGTATGCCCACACAGCCTTAGCCACCAAGGCACTTTTGGACTTATTTGATTGTGATGTTTTGAACCCCCCCCCCCCATATCATATTTTCCCTTTCCTGAAAGAACTCAAATTCAAATACAATTTTTCTAAAAAATATAAAAAATAGTACACTTACTTTCTGGATATTCCTCGCAATATCAAAATACTTTCAATATAATTTTCATATCAGAATTTTTTAAATGCATCCCTAATCTAATTATCAGGTATATTTGCAATAAATTCATAAAAATTATATATGAAAAATATGATTGCCAAATTTCGTATTAGTATTAACACTCGTTGATTTTGCATGAGTATATTTATTATTTTAATAAGCAGAGTATTTTCAGCAATGAATGGTAACATTATTTACATAATAGGTGGGAAGTAATTTATGTGCAATTTTTGAATAGTCCCTGTTTACCTATTTTTTAATGATAGTGCTAAATAAAATAAATAGAAGGATCGTTATAAATTCGTAAAATAGCAAGACAAGGTTTTTCAATATGTGCAACGCTGCGTCATAATATTGGTTAAATATGTTAAAACAGATTCCTCATTCAACCCATGAAAAATAAATTTGGCTTTGTTGCAAATGCTGATATGAATTACATGTGCATTACATGATTCATCTAGAAATTTTTTTAGCCTTCGTTTCAGAATAAAGATCATGATGTTTTCGAATGATTTTTTAACATAAATCGCTCTTTGTTCCGAATTTGTCGCATATATTTAAATCATATACGACGTAAATCGGAGTATTGTTGTGCTGTTGAGCTTTTAAAACCTCAGATATTCAATATTTCTTAATAGATGTTAGCCTCCAAGGAGAGGATTGCGTTTCATAAATGTTAAACAAAAAGAAGACAGCCAATACGCACAATGATATTGCAAGAGCATTTGATAATTCTATAACATTACTGTCAAACTTGACACACAAAGAGTTCAAGATTGATCTTAAATTTGACGATGTTGTATTGACATTACGTGTGCAAATTTGATTGATTTTTTATTGTTGAGACATTAAAACGACGAGAGTCATTGGCGATCACAGATGTAGTACAGATGTGAATTATCGGTCTGCAGAAGTTGCTCCTCATCTCGGATGCAATCCGGTTCGGCCCTGAATATAGATGTCACAGAGTGACGGTGAACGATGATGGTTTTGTGGGGCCTTCAAACGTCAATGGTTGTGAAAGGGCCAAGAGCATTTTTTGAAACTGATTATACATATAAAGTTCTAATGTTCCACGATTACAGGTTTGAAGCCAACAGATGTTGATATTGCACATTAGGTGAGCTACCGAGCCTACCTTCACGCTTTTCTCTATGACTTGATTGTATGTAATTTGTGGCAATGTTTATTATAATCATTTTTTGTAAATGACCTAGAAAAATATGCATTGCCTAACAATTGTTATCGTCATTATCATCTTGCTACATCGTCTTCACAGAAAGTGCAACACTCATGAATATTGATGATGGTAAAAAATGTTTGACTGAAATACTTGAAACTAGATCTAATTGGACTTTAATATTGCTTAACATCAACATATGGTCAAATCAAGGGCTATCATCAAAAGAGGATCGCCCATTTACCTAAGAACTTATAAACACAATTGATTCACGATCGTTAAAAAATCTCTTTGTGTCCACATTATCTAAGGATACAATTAGGAGCCATCAATATTAAACTACATATAAATACAACAAAGCGTTAATTTGATGTTAGTATTACATTTTTAATGCATGATTCAGCGTCATCTCAATTCAACAATCAATTAAAACCTGGCATATTATTCAAGCTTTAAAACGTACATAATCAAATAGCCAATATATACAGCATTTAGTACATGTAATGTGTTAATTAATAATATCAAATTCTCAGACGCCATATATTTGCATGCTTTAAAGCTAAAATGAATCGAATAAATACCATAATTAATATTATAAGCAGAATATATTTCATGTGTTAAACCAATCATTATTACAATCCATAAATATCCACCTGGAGATTTTAAAAATATGGCTTGGATGAAAACATAACTTTAAATGCGTCAGCTTTATTAATATCAATCTTAATATTCATAGGCGTTGCTAGGGGGTGGTTGAAGATCATAAGAGATCTTCTCAATAAAAATGATATTAATAAATATAAATGTGCGTCTAAATTAATTTTAACAAAACTATGAAGATAATCGATGTATCATATGATACTTACAAACTAATTAGAAATATAATCGAATAATCAAAGGACATTATAAGCCTAGCTGCTAAAAGGGGTTAATAAAAGTTTAGCTGCATCGCGTGTTTCCGTGGGAACACTATCTAAATAATAAAACAATAACACGTCAAAGTATCACATATTAGCCCGAAAACTTCTTCGCGATTGCAATTTTAGAATTTAAATAAGCATAATTTGCATCAAAAATCATCACAATTATATCTAATTAAATCATAAATGAAGTTCATATCACTTCACAACTAAATTATATCAAGATTTAAATCAATATTGAATAATATCGATTTTTATTTTGTTTTAAAGCTTGAAAATCAAAATACAGAAGGCAGCGACCGAAATTTTGCACTCAATTCTGCAAAGCTAATTTTTGTTTAAGTCAGTGTTCATACAATGTAAATCAAGAAAGTTACAGTCTACCAGGCTTTCAACGTTGTGGACCTTAATAACAATTTTCGAAATCTGAATAATTGTACATATTGGCATTAAATGAAAATCTACAAAGCTGCTTTTTTGTCTACAAGTAGTTCACGTTAATTATTGTTAAATAAATGTCGTCTACTTTCGATACAAAGTGGATAGGGTTTTGGTAGTCGTGGCTAAAGTTGTAGTACGGGAATTTGATTGAAGTATTGCAACTTTCAAAGTATGTCAATATTAAGTACACTTGAGTCGCATATAAAAAAAATACTTAAACTTCATAGAAAACTGAGGGATAGGTTCCGTTATTTTTAAAAACCGCATAACTTCAAATCAATTTGATGAAATGTAGCAAAAATCGCATTAAAAAAATTTGCTAAGATTAACCAATAATTTTTTACGCAGTTCGTGATATGGAGACATGCAATTCTTAATATCGCGCTGGAATTTGAAAGCTCGTTCAGAATTTGAGCCATGTGTAGAATAATCCGAGATACTGTACTTGAAACATTATTTAAACAGTCCAAAATTGAAAACTTTTCCAAGCATCAGGTACAGTTAATGTCTCATTCTCTAGTTTCTTAATATAATACTTTTTAAAAGTGGAATGATGCCCTGATCTAGTGGCTGAATTAAACATGTCGTGTTAAGTAAAAGAAACACTATTTTTACATTTGGATGTTCTAAATGTAGATGACTTTTATATTTTTTTATGCGCATTCGCATAAAAATATCTTCGTGCTCTATAGAAAATTGAGGGATAGGTTTCATTATTTTTGAAAACCGCATAACTTCAAAATACAAAAATAATTGAGAACGTAATAAAATATCATTAAAAAAGTATCATTTTAATTAAAATAAATGTATTTAAAACATAGTCAAATTTGCATTGTCAAAGATTGTTGTTGATAAAAGTTAATTTATGATTTTTTTAAAAATATGTTTTAAACTATTTTAATATTATTTGTATGAACATGGTTTTAAATTCAATTTAATTTCTGATGATTATATTTTAATATAATTTGGGGGAATTTAGGATTAAATTGCAATAGGGTTGATAGTTTTTTGCTATCTTTCAAAAATGCCTAATGGGTTTATTAGTTGTCGATTTCAGAATGGTCCAGCATGAGATCCAGGGCCGAACACTGAAATCCGGCCCTGGCGGGGTTCCCCACCTTTGGATCGGCCCCTCTTCATCTCCTCATATATAAGACCAGCCACCTCACCAGCTCGCATGTATATTCCTTAGTCTGTGCTTTAAGATTCGCGACAAGGTAAGTCTCAAGTGTATACATTCAGTGTTAACTAAATATATGTTTGTGTCATAAGAACATATACAGTATAATTTGATCAAATGGTTGCTAAAACCCAATAGTAATTTAGTTCGATTTTTTTGGATGTAGTGGTAAGTCATTTATTGATTTAAAACCTAAAAGGGAGCTTTTAAATTCAAATTTTGAAAAAATATTTTCCGAACAAATAAGAAACTCGCTTCTATGCATACATCAGTGAAAGTGGCAATGATTGCTGCTGCGGTGTGAAAAATCAATCAATCTTTAAATCAACATTCATAACATGTCAAATTGAAACAGTGCATGTTAAATATTTCTCAGTGATGTTAACATTTTTTATCAATAACTGACTTGCCAAATCAAAAAAATTTGAATGAAAACCTTTTTAAAAAGATGATATATTCTCGTTTTCCATATTTTAAATTGGTAGCACCTTGGCTCGAAAACCTTGGAAAGGAATGCAGTACATCCTCTTCGTCTTCTTGGTATAACCAGTCTCAGAAACGGTTGCTTCTTATATAAAAATCTATCAAACATAAAAGCTTGCAATAACGATTGATTATCAACTATTTGGGTTATTCCATATCCTATAAAATCATCGTTCGTCTAGAATTACATCTAACTGATTTATTACATAAAATGCTTGATTATCACGAAGTGCAACTATGATTTAAATATCGACGCTATAAATCTGTCGATGGATAGGTCAAATCTGTATTTGTTGATAAGGTCATGATATGCATTTAGAAATTGAATTAGTATATTTTTATAGCCAATATTCAATATGAACATAACATCGGCCATAGCGAATCAAATCTGAATTTAAAACAAGCTTGTTGAAATATATGAATGAAGCTTCGATACGTTTGAGTTAACCTTTTAACCGCCAGCGATTATAGAGATATTACGTAAAAAGTTATTTGATTTATATATTTTGTTGTCTAAAGGTGACTTGTATGTCCTAGAATATGCACGTATACCACATGCTATCCTGCGGGATCGTTTACGGGTTTTTGGAATTTCTTTCTGAGAATTTTCATAAGAAAATATTTTTTTACAAGGAATTCTAATCAATAAACCTCAAAATAGATGCAATTATATAGCAAAGATCATTCATTGGGGAGCCTTTATGATTTTATGTTGAATATAATTAAAATTAAAATGGAAACATCAAGATTCATTATAATGTAAATACACATTTGGATTCACATTCTATGATTAAAGTATTAACAAATCTGCATTTATGCATAATTTATATATTATTCCATTACGAATAATATTCATATGGATTAAAATAGCTTATATTTTTTGCTATCAAAGTTGAAGAATCTGTGATGGTCAAAATGCTTGTTGTCGGAAGTGAAATTTATGCATATCCTGGAGTTTATTCTTGAACTCGATGCCATAAATAAATTATGCAAGCGCCATATTACAAATGTGACATTTGCAAATAGTATAAATAAAGAATCGGGCTTTTTGTGCGCTAGCAGTTATTATTTATTATGAAAATCTCCGCGAATAAATATGTTTGGATCAGGTTCTTCGCAATATGTCAGGTGTTTTTCATTAGTATGTGCTCGGCACACCGCGTGCCAAAAATTATGATTGCATTTCATAAATGATTAAGGATCGTATCCATATGGCGCGATTTTGATCTATTAGATCGATGATCCAGCATCGATTTATCCACGAGCCGCATAATCCGATGAAAAATGATCGTCGGATGCTTTTGAAGCCTTGTAGAGTTTGAAGTCTCGATGTGATACATTGCATTGTACCGAAAATATGTTACATGCTAGATCTGTAAGTGTTACGCGTTACATCATATCGTAATGTATTAGATAATGTTTACTTCTTTGTTGTCCAGGTCCGTCGACAACTGTGTCAAGAGAGATTGTTTCTTCTGTGTTTCGAAATTTTTAACTTTGAATTCTGCTCTTAGACCGAACGTAATTGATTTTTTTCGTACTTAGGAGGAAATGTTCAAAGTTCGCCATTTTTTTCAAACATATCCACATCGGGTTTTCGGAAGATTTTATCATCGTTTTGTTTCAAATCGATGTACCAATTGAACGCTTGTTTATATTTTTTCTGCATTAAAAACCACAGATTTTAAATATTAAAATACAATACGAGAATTCATACGTTTATGAGTTGAATGGCGCTCACGTGTCGTGGAAACGTCCGACCCTTTTTTGAAATCCCACCAATACTTCAATGCTCCAATACCTTCCTTGAATGAAAAGATGAATAATTCTAATAATGAATACGGTCATATTATAATGCAAATAATGTATTAATGATTCTTGCTTCACATCTATTATTGTTTTTTTATTTTCCGAACGTTTTCATGGAAATTTAAACGACAAACGAGCGAAAAAATTGAACTGTGTTAGATTAAAACAATATATATATCATATTTTAAAATATGATTCAGCATAATATATCATTATTTTGGATTATTCGGTACCATTAGTTTTTTAATCTAATCTTTTGAGTCATACATATTTTTTATCTAACAAAACAAGCGGATATATATGAAAAATACAGGTGTAAATTCTGCATTTTTTGCACAATTATTTAATTATACAGCCTCAAAAAAAAGCTTTACGTGTTGAATCGTGATTTAAACGATCGTGCCCACATGGAAGAATCTTTTTAATAAAATGCCTTTGTACAACACCAATCTATTTTGACAACATGATTTATGCAGATTGGTGACAATAGTATTTACATTTAGTTTTCGAGTTTCCAAGTCATCATCATCGCCATAACAATAAATAATCATTTTAAAATACTCCGTTTGGACAACGATTAGGCGCTGGATTTCAATGCAATTATTTTTTGATTTATGACCACAATCTAGCCGCTAGGTCCTTGATCGCTTTTTTGAGCACCAGCTTCTGAGAATCCAGATTGTAAAAAAGAAGATGCATAATTTTCCGAGCTCAAAAAAATAAAAGCCATAGATTATAGATATTATGGTCGAGTTAAACGAACCGTTCGATGGACCATTGAACCCATTAGATCATTCTGCATCCAGAACCTGTCTAAAGCCGTTGAGAAATGTAACACATTAAAGTCTCGCAAAAAAGCCCAATGATATCATATGTATTCACATCACAAAGTATTTTTTGCCCATACATCAAGAATAAAATCGACGTTTTAGCATGCGTTCTTATCGAAATGCTTCAGCTATGGCATACGTAAATTTGAATGTGCCGAAGAGTGAACCGAATGCGGCATGAATATTTAATAAGCGAAAATTGGAATAAGTCGAGATTTGTTTGCGATGACGACAGGTCCAACAAGTCATCGGTAAATGTTGAATTAGATCAGTGATTGTCAACATATAATATGGCGTGATGGGTTTCATCATTTTGCTATGGATGTGATATGATGTCAGAAGCGACATCACTCCCGGTAGTATTAGATTACATGACAATTTGTCATTTTATTCATTTTTATTACATCATAATAAATCATATTAAATTATGATTAAGGCTGTTGGGATTTTGTTACGTGCATCTTACTTTGTTGTAAGGAAGCTGCATTTTGATGGACACGATAAGAACAATATAATAACTCTAATTTAACGGATTCCATCAATTGATATTTGTCAAATTTATTCTTTTAATACATAAAGTTCGCTGTTAATAATACATGTGTACGGGTGTAATATAAACTTGGTATACTTTGTATGTTACATCCTCATTAGTATTCTACTGGCAGAGAATTGGTAAATGGGTAAACTTTAGACAACGTCAATCTAATTTTTGTATGAGTCAACTTAGGTTAATTTAAAGCACTTTTATTTTATTCGATCTTGTATATTTTTTATAACTAACCACTTAGATATGGTTTTTATAAGGTATACATAATTTAGAAAATGTGGTCATCAACCATGCTTCTTATAAATTTGAATCAAATATGCCTTTTTATCTCGTATCTGTCTTCCTATAACATATTATATACAAATATTTTTAGTATTATGGGGACCGAAAAGTAATACATTTTTTTTTTGCTGGTGAATTTATTTAAAAAACCTTAAACACTAATCAACGAAATAATTTTCATAATTTTATAACACCTTTTGTCAGCATAAAGGCAATTTTTCAATTCCCTTTTTGAAAAAGTTCTTTGATTTTTCACTGGAAAACTTATTTAAGTGCATTTTTACTTCTCCAATATTGTTAATTTTTTTACGTCTTAATGTATGCTCTAACAATCTAAGAAGATAATAATTCTAAGGCGCGATATCTGCTGAATATTTTGGATGAAATAGAATTTCACTTAATTTCCTTATTTTTCCCTGAGTTATTTCTGTAGAATGCGATCTCGCGTTATCGAAGAAGAATGATTTTTTAGCTATTGACCAAATCAGATTATTTTTATATGGGCTCATATTTCATTCGTTCGAATTGTTTATAATAAACAATCACTGCGACTATCTGATTGAGTTTGAGCAATTAATAAATTTAAAAAATCAGATAAATACCACCAAACACAAAGAAGGATCTTCTTTATTCTTAATGTTAATTGGGGGGTCGAAGCAGGTACTTTTCCGGAAGAAAGCTATTATTTTTCTATGCAAGATTATTGTATATCATCCATTTCTCGTCTTCAATTACAATTAGCTACAAAATCAAATCTTCTTCAAACAAAAACAGAAGATATGCACAATTCATGATGAACCCAAATTCTTTGTTTTGTGCAACTTTCCTATGTGATGAAAATAATCCCCTAACTATATATTATGGAAAGCCAATCTTCAATGATAATTTCTTGATTGATTGACGAGGATCTGATTCCACCATCGATGTCAGGACATCATCATTTTTGACATCGGTTTTGAAATTTTTCCCCTCATAGTTTTTTTTGCAAATAAAATTTACAATCAAAGCTTCAACGTCATAATAAAACTTATGTATTTACTGAACCGTATCTTAATATAAACTAACTGTGAAAGTGCACAGCGAAAAAATTTTGATTACTTTTCGGTTTCCCCTAGTTTACGCAATTATATAAGCCCATCCCTTGTTTAGCGCGAATAAATATATTTTAGATCCAAACGAAAAACATGTTTCATTAAATTGTTGAAAGCTTTAGAAATAAATCGAATTATAATTTAAAAGACAAAATCAACTCAACTCAATCTTAATAAATTTTGCATGTTAATTTTTATCATACATTTTCCTCATAATAATCTATCGTTTGTATTTTAATTTGGTTGCTAAATTGGCTTTTTTTATTAAAAAATCGATGATTTTGAGTAAGTGACGATCTTGTGATTAACGGCTTTCTCCATCGATTTTCACGGTCAAATGTTTATATAAAATATACATATTTATATAAAATACGTTTTACATATTTTATATAAACATCTTATTTATTAAATAACTTATTGTTAATGTGCTATTCTTCCAGTCGCTAAATAATTTCCCCGGACAATTTGTATATGTCAATATGATAAAGTGCCATTGTCGAGTTGATTTAACGTCTAACAGAAAAGAAAGTCGCGAATGTTTGTCACCCAAATATTTATTTTTTAGACATTCGTTGTCATTCACCAGTAGAAAAAAACTCTCATATTTTCGCGGTAGCCGAAGACGAATTTCCATCTATATGGCCATCACGTCCATTAGCTGCCACGTCGTAAAAGTAAATGAAGTCATCGAGACGAAGACAAACACTTTCTTCGGATAATTAAGCTAAGAGACGAAGGTCTCACGAATATTATCATCTGCATAATGTCAACCCGATGGGGAAAAGAACTAGGAATCGTGATGCTCATTTGGAATAATCGTGATACTTTGAAATTTTCTACTTGTTAAATATCAAAACAATAAATCTAATAAAATATTGGGGACAACTTTAAAGAAAGCTACTCAGCATTAACGATTTATATTGGATATTAGCGCTCAATAAGAATGAACTTGATATGGATAAAACGCAATGTATCTTAGATGAAGATTGACGATAATCAGTCGATGCGCATCATTCCAATACAATCCATAATTCTTGCTATATATTCACCTTACCATGCGCTCGATATTGAAGGCAGCAAGACAACAGAGTATTGCAAATGCTCATCCAGGTGAACATATCAAAGATCTCTGAATCCAAGTGATCAAAGATTGAGTATCTTCTAAGTAATAAAAATTTACTCGATAAATATAACAGTTTGTTAGAGTAGAACTTCGTAGATAAAATATTGAAATTGGCTTGTAAATATGGCATCATAATCCACATAGTTGTTGATTCTTAGATACATTTTTCAATACAGATTTATGGCAATCTATAAATTGTATCAATAGGGAATCCAGTCCCGGGATCCCGGACAGTTTTAGGTGTTCATAAATCCCGGGATTAGTAAACGTAATCCCACCGAAATCCCGAGATCCCGGGATCGAAATTTTGACTGGGATTGGATTCCCTAGTCTTAACAAAGATATAGGCTAGATGGATGTAAATCTTTCCTAACAATTAATATTGAACTTATGTACACCAAAAAAATATTAAAATAAATATGAAATATATTGATTCGTTGTTCCAAATTAGGATTAAATACATTACAAACCGCTCACACATTTTTACGCATATGATATTTATATGCAAAAAATTTCTGAATAAATAAATCTATTATATCTATTTATTTTCCGTATTGTCCATTTGTATGATCATCATCCCTATGTAAATAAGCCAAATTTTAGCACACCGACTGTATTTACATATGTGCGTTTGTATATTTTGTTTAGCGTTGTAATGATAAATGTGTTAAGGAACCTATTTCGATACGTCAATATGTAGAGCTTTCTTTTGAATGACGGGCGCCCGGATATGGAAAGTTATATAAAAAAATCGGTTTTTTGCATTTTTTGCAATTTTTTACAATTGTTTTACATAAGCGAAAAATCACGATTATGTAAATACAGAGCTCGTCTTGCAGTGACACACATCGGCGCGTTTCGAAACACAAAACGACGGATTGAACGATATCAATAAATACACGAGCTGTATAAGTTATTGTCTTCGATCTTTTGACACAGGGTTGTGCAACATCTCTTTAATTTATCACGCTCAACTTTCACGTAATGTGCTATCTTTATTTTTGTATATAATTATCTACGTCGCCGTATGGACACATGCGAGTGCATATCGTTGGTACTTTATCGTGATTTCTTTAAAGAAAGCGGTATTTGGGGAGTGGCTGCTGTGTGCTATTTGACATTTTATGGCAGAGCCGACCGAGCTCGATGGCTTAAACTTATTTTATTCGAGGAGATTAAATCATTTTCTGAGATGGCGTCAACGAAAGCGAATTTTAAACGCTCGTCAAACACAATAAGTCCTTTCCATATATAGAAAATTTAGCCTCCTTTCTCGGACGAATGACATGATCGTGCGAGAAAGTTACAGAAAAATCATGAAATCAACCAAATTGTTAGTTGTATAGTATAAAAAAATAGATTATTGTTTGTAAATACGCATAAGATCTATATATAATAGTCTCTAGCTTTTATGTAATTCGTGCTTCTGTAGAAATATTTGAAATGATGTACAGCGTTTTGTTGTATTATAAAAATATTTTATAGTAATCACATTTCCAGGTAAGACGAAGGGATGAAATATAAACGAAAGGTTTTTAACAATTTTTGAGACCTGTAAATAATTATTATATAAGTGTCTTATACTTACAAGATTTAAAATATGATGTAACTGCTTAATATTAAGTCCATATAAATATTATATGGACTTAATATTGCAATTCTTTGAAAGTTGCAATACTTTAATCAAGTACCCGCGCTATAAATTTAGCCGCGTCTACCAAAACTCTAGCCATTTTGTATCGAAAGTAGACAACATTTATTTTATAACAATTAACATAAACTACTTGTAGATATAAAAAGCAGCTTTGTAGATTAAAATTTCAGTCGCTGCCTCCTATACTATATAAATATGTAAAATGACTAGTCTTTGATGATTTCATAGTATTCTATGTTTATCAAAATATTATACATTTGAATGTATATAATATAATATTCAATAATGGCAGTTTTTAGCCACATAAGGGCATTATCAAACTGTGCTCTCGTGAGGCAAAACAATGCATTTTTTGGGATTACCATACTTATGAATAGAAGCACTTTCTTATTATCCAATTATGAGATTGAATACATCTTCAGGTGTTTAATATAAATTTGTATTTATTTCAGATGAAGACAATTTGGTTATTCATCAGCGCCCTGGTGGCTTTGGTCATAGCATCCCCAGCCATCAATGAAATAAGACCGCAGCAGAATAAGCCTGGCAGATTTCTGTCACTTCCCCAAGCGCAGAAATGCTCAGGACGTAAGTGGACCTTTAGATATTACATATTAAAAAATGATGATTTTAAAAATAGTCGAAGAACAATTACATCATCGTCCGGCGGGCGCTCAATTGAGGCGTTGTGCAAAGAACACTGTCTGATTTTATTTCGAACCGGTCCTTCGGCATGCCGGACAAGTCAAGCCAGACGATTTATCGGCGATTTTGTAACATATCTCCTGACCGAAATGCGACAAAATCTAGTCGTTGTAAATCACGTTGATTTATGTGCGAAATTGGTGAATCCCCGGCGTAAACAGAGGTTCCTATTTGCGTAGATCACGAGGTTGTTCTGCGTTCGCGTTTTTCGGCAAGTTTGAACGATTACATCATCGCGTTTCTGAGTAAACTTTGCGGATAATATGATCTGCAATTAGCGTTTTTCTCGTGCAGTAAGAAATCCAACAATGACTGATTAAATCAATAAGTTTGTAGCAGCACGTTTCGCGAATAAGTATCTAAATGTTGTCGCTCATTCGAGGGTATTTTCAATACACAGACGGCTTTTATTGATTATTTTTTTATACATCATAAATACCTTACATTACATTGTTATTTTTATTATGAATCGGGGATGATATCATGTTATATGACTAATATTTACATCCGTTATAGATGTAATCGTACAACGTGAAGGCTGAAACATTTTATATCGTCAAGCATGATCCAAAATTTTCGTGCGTTGCCTTTAAATTTTCCTATCAATTATCATTCAAAAATTAGTTTTATTGCCTGAATAATTTGAATAGCCTGAAGAATCCATTGCAATTTCTAAGCTAATTAATATTTCATGACCTGTTATTCGATATTAAATAACTATTTATGCTTGCGAGAGCATGCCCTAACCAAAATTTCGATCCCGGGATTTCGGGACTGCATTAGACTATCCCGGGATCAGTACCGAGATTCCGAAACTAGGATATTCAATAATTTAAGAAATTAAATCGAAGAAGAAAGAAAAGACCGCGTGAGCACTCATTTTCGTATAACTCCATCAATGTGTCTGATAAAAATTCTTTTTGCTAAGACACGGATTGAAACTCGCAAAATTCCCGATTTCCCGACAAATTATTTATTTCCGTCGCTGCAGATGAATACTAATATACTATAATACTTTGATGTGATTCGTAATTATATTTCGGAGGAATACAAAAAATCTGAACCCCGTATCTATTATATTTCATATCGATATTCCCATTATTAGAGTAAAAGTGTAGTAAATACATCACCGGTAGGGAATTGTCAGTGTAACAATTTGAAAGACAAATATGTACTGTATATACCCCTAGGCTTCGCCTAGGCTCGCCAATTAGTAATTACGCCACTGTTTCCAAGCGTCCAGAATTCGGCGAGAATATCTCGATTTAGTAGCCTTTAACGTGCTGGTGAGGTGTACAATTTCTGTTAGACAAAAATTTCAATCCCGAAATTTTCGGGATTACATTTATTAATCCCGGGATTCATGAGCAACTAAAACTGTCCGGGATTTTTTTTCCGGGAAACAAAAAATTGTATTTCTTTTACCGCGACTCAATACAAACCGATTGTAAAAGGGCAAGTTATTTTTTTTTTATTACTTTCCGGTGTTTCTAATATATATGACTTTGTCTAGTTTCAACTTGATTCATCAGGCCAAAAACCCAAATAAAATATTTTTAAAAATATTGAATATATCAAGCATGATCTAAGCATCAAGCATCATTAGATTCGTATCGCATGATTATGAGCAATTTTTGCCATCCATCATAATGGCACATGAGAATTTCCCACGGCGTTTTCACACATGCTGTTAATTTTCTTTCGGATTTTTCCACAGTGCCATTTGTGAATCACAATGGAAGCTGAATTATGTAAAGAAAATGTCAGGCAATGGTAATGCTTTACGATCCAGCCACAAATAAGCAATTTATGAATTTTGAACACCGTTCATTAGAAAATTAAAAAAAAAACACACACACAAAATTGTAATTTATCCGCATTCGAATAAACAACATTTAAATAAATTTCAATTTAAAGACGTGATAAATTTTAAATATACTCGATATGCTTAATTTATCATTCGGTAGCTGAGTAGTATTTACATATTAAGAGCTTCAAAGCATTAGTCTAAAGAAGGAAAAAAAGCTCTTGATGAATGGAATACCTTTTTTTGTTCCAAAACGTGCGAATATAATGAATGCTTTATTTAATTTCATTATATCCTAAATCAAGCACTTTTTTTCAACACGTTATTCAATCATATATCATAATGAAAAAAGAGGCATGCGACCATGTTTGCTTTTGACATATAGTACCACTTATGGTCATTGGATTAAGCTGATTTTTTTTAAGCGAATAACTCAAATGTTTAGCAGCCACATTCTGAATTTCAAAACGAAAAAATGGCAGTATATTGACATCCACATAGAACACATAGTGTAATTTTCCGACTTGACACACCCGAATATTGACGTTCGTATTTGAGACACTCCTATGGGCGCACCAATGTCCTAATTAAATGTATATACGTTTAATTCGATTGTATCGTGTGTTAATAAAATGATCGTATTAATTGGCATTTTCAAACGTAAATGATCGTTCTGGGACTCCATATTACTGAATATACAGTTCCCTCGTCATGCTTTATATTTATAAATACACCAAGTCAAATCTATCCGAAATAACCGGTACAGTCGTTATTTTGGCTGGAATGAGCGTCAAAATTGGTTGATAAAATTTTGTATGGTCTTGTAACTGCTAAACTGCTTCATTCTCGTCAGCTCTGGTGCCTTTTCCGTGTCCTCCGAGGCTGTTATCGTCTCCGTATAGATCAGTGCTTCCTAACCTTTCCAGTATGGTTACCCCTTTGGCCTGTCAGGGAAACTGATTTTACCCCTCTTTAAAATTTGTGCTCAGCCATTTTATTATCTACATACCAAAAATTACCAGCATGATTACCCCCGCAGAACACCTGTTTTACCCCTGCAGGAGTAATTCCCCCTAGGTTAGGAACCACTAGTATAGATGGTCTTTCTCGTCAGCATTTCGGTTCACTGAATCCCATCCCACTTCTGACACCAATGTAGCGTTCGACGCTCTTCTGACGATAAGAAGTCAGCAATCTTCGTCGCTGCGACTTTTGGAATGGTCGCTTTGTTCGCCCGCGAACCCGCTGTTGAGAGCATCTCGGCTCGATGCAAGATCTGTCGCGGCGCAATCCGTAACAATGGTCCCGACCCGCGAATCGGCTGCGATGAACGACGGAACACGTCTATGATTTCATTAGCACGGTGATAGAGGTCGAAATGAGACAGACGCTGCAGGTGATCAATAAAACGTCGAACAGTCGGCACAACGTATTTATTCAATTAATCCACAAAAATTGGCTGCTGTTTTGATAATTCGCCCCTGATGTGATGACACCTCATGGGAGATCGGGAATGGCATCATCCGAGTATAACTACTCCTTTGCAGAAATCTCTTCTTGAATGTAGAAAATCCGAATCTGAAAGGCTTGCAATTTTCCCAGGATTTTCTTCCACGTTACAAAACGTTACTTCATTAAAATCATTGAATTTTGAATCACTCGGAACTGAATCGAAAACCGATAACCGGAAAAACCGTTATTTATATTTTTTATATGAAAAACATAACAAAAACATAATGCAAAAGTGTAATATAATACAAATACTATATCAAAATCAAACTCGGACAGTCTATTGATAATATTTATGAAATAATTCATAGTTTGACAATTTGATTGGCCGAATGATGCATTAATTTGGAACATCAAATTCAAAAGCCTAAAGCTATTATATTAACCGATGTTCAAATTGAAGAAATTTCGCTTTATAATTATTATTCTGATATCTATTGACATAGGTTTGTATTAATCTATTGAAAAATATTTTTTTAAAAAGCCTACATTTTTGAAATATTTTCATCCCTCTGTTCAGTTGATAAACTTTTCAGAATACTTCATTATGTTCAACCGTCGTACGGTCAATTATACTCAATTAAATCGATAGTATTCATCAATTTTGAATAATTTTACTATGAATTATAGCATAATAACAAGTGCAATTTATCAAACAGAAAAGAAATTTAATTCTGCTCACGTCCATTGTTACCACCGGATATAACGACGTCAAGATCCAATACTAATAACACCTAATAAATGCGTCATTTTTCCAACTTATCCACGAACCATCATACTCTCTCCATAATAAATATGATTTGAAATTACTCAGTGTAAGCGTAAGTGAATTAGCATAATGCCAGCGTATATTACAAGAGAGTCTTAAATGCGGAAACGTTCTCAGTAACCTGATTTCACAGCATCACACCTCGGGCAATCTTAGATTATTTGTTCGCAACCACGACAAAACGATAGCTTTTTACCAAACGAATGCAATAATGGCAGGTTTTAATTGAGTAATGGTGAATTAAGCCTCTCGAAACGTAGTCGTTTCGGTCATAAAACGTCGTAATAGGGAGGAGGTCGTGTTATAAGAGCGCACATTTTATAACACTTTGTGTTGAAATATTATATATTATGCCGTGCGAACCTTCGAGATGTTCACCACAAAATAAACATTAGATGTATCAGATCGAAAGCGGTTATATGAAATGTGATTTTGATTGCTCTTTGTCATAATAGGAAAATTTATAAAGATAGGAATGTTCTGTGTAAGAAAATTTCCTTTTATAAGATCGACAATGATGTTTAAATTGAAATCATCCCCATAAGATGCAAATGCTTTATCAGGCGCGATTGGATGATCTACATTTTTAATCCTGATGGATTTAAAAATAAGATTTCAAGATTGGTTTAAGATAATTAAATTGGTCGCTACGAACCCTAATAAGAAGCTGAAACGTGTCTAATCAGTAAAGTTGCTGGATAGATTTAAACGAACAATACATGGATTTGAATTTATACAGAACGATCTCAATGTTTCTGAAATTAAAATATGAAATAGAATAATTTACTTTTTGGTATGGTCATTCTGATCAAAATCCTTGAAATGGTCATTTAGATCCTTTGTCAGATATAGGGAATCCAATCCCGAGCCAAAATTTCGATTCTGGGATTTCGGGATTGCAATAGACCATCCCGGGATCCCGGGATTGGAATTTTCAATAGTTTAAGTAATTACATTGATAAATTTGATCAAAAATTACTAAGTCGATTAGTTTAATATAAAAAATAACTTTAAGACGAAAGAATTTTATTTAATTAAGAAATGATATACCGAAGAAGAAATAAAAAACCGCGTGAGTCCTTATTTTTGTACAACACCATCAATGTGACTGATAAAAATGCTTTCTGCTGAGACACATTAAAACTCGCAAAATTCCCGATTTTCCGACAAATTATTTATTTCCGTCGCTGCAGATGAATACTTATATACTGTAATACTTTGAAGTGATTCGCAATTATATTACGGAAGAATACAAAAATTCTGAAACCCGTATCTATTATATTTCATATCGATATTCCCATTATTAAAGTCGAGGTGTAGTAAATACATCACCGGTAGAAACAGGTTAATATAACAATTTGAAAAACATATATGCACTGTATATATGCATACATATATTAGACAGTTACTGCCCCTACTAGGCGTCGCCTACGCTTGCCAATTAGTAGTTACACCACTGTTTCCAAGCGTCCAGATTTCGGCGGAAATTTCTCGATTTAGTAGCCTTTAATGTGCTGGCGAGGTGTACAATTTCTGTTAAATAAAAATTTTTCAACCCCAAATTTTTCGGGACTACATTCACTAATCCCGGGATTCATGAGCGCCTAAAACCGTCCAGGATCCCGGGATTGCACTCCCTAGTCAGATATGACAAGTGAATATGCAGTATTCAAAGATGAACTTGTTGCTAACATAAGAACATTGGAATCGGATTAGGAAACTCGTGGAAGATCACATCACATCTCAGGTATGTGAAGATTGAGCAATGCCAAATTTATTGACTTGTAATGATTGTTAAATCGTCATATCGTGAATCAATGGAATTGCGAAGGCATCGAACGGCACTGGAGGCAAATCATCATTAATGTGATATTAAATATCTGGCAAGGATTGCTGATTACCATCGAATTACAACCATTAGATGATTACCACCGACTATTTTCTCTCGCGAAGGGATTATTCCGAACTAATGATTAATTCGTGCTCTCTTAATCATCGTAAAACGCGTATTATATAAATATATAATAACAAAAATGGCGAAACACTGCAGCAATTGGCGCTGTTGGGGTATATCTTCGATTGAAAGTTCATATGGATGCAATCTTAGGTCATTATGGATGTATTAATTTGAATTTTACCCAATAACAAATTGTAGAGAGTTTTAAATTGTTTGATTCCGCCATGACGTAATTGGAACCGATTCTTCAATAATGGGTGGAAAGTCAAAACGTAAGGGCAATTTAGTTTAATTGCATTTTTTATGGATGCGTTATTATACGAATAATTTTGCTCTTTGGCGTCGAAAATAATTTATTTGAAGTTGTTCACGAATGTGCACGAGCACATCGTCGTTTGAAGACATCTTTTCGAAACAGGTTTACAAAAAGCAGGTGTAAGTCCTCGAAATTCGAGGCGATAGAGTGGATGGCCTTTTCGATTTTGTCTGCTGCATCTGCTTTGAAAATAAGAAGGCAAGGCGCTCTTCGAATCTGTCAAAGACGACCGACATTATATTGATTTCGCAATAATGCCAATTGTTTTGCTGCGTGAAATGTCAATTAGCGCGCATTTCATCTGCGAAATAAATTGGCGTAAAATCGCGTAATTTCGCAATTTTCCGACACAAATTCGTGTATAAAACACACATTAATCAAACTTAGTGTACCGGATTCGATTTTGCAACAAAACGATCGAATGTTACGCCAATTATCCCATTCGATACAGGCCGAACTATCATTTATTATAGTGCAAGGAAATCGCTTTAATGATAGTCATTTAATCATAAAACTTGTGCTGGAATTTGACATTAAATCGTATGGGAACTGAAGTTCGAGATAATATTTACAGTTTTGGATGGCATTATTGATTTTGTTTGCTTGTTAAATACTGACGATGCTTTGAAGGATTTTCCGCATTTAATGTGTTTGAAAGCCTTCTTTAAACAATGTTTGTTAAATTATTCACTTTGCTAGATATCTTCTAGAATTTTAGTCAATTTATTTAACGGGATATTGGAAATAATTTGATATTAATAGTTGTGGTTCGCAAATTGTTTAAAAACGAACTAAAACTACATATGCACTTCGGATAAAATTTTCACAAAAACACATCATAAATGTTGATGGTCTATAAAGAGTTAATTATAACATTTAAGTTAAACTGCCACATTTATTATTTCGAATTTCGATGGGCGTTAAAAGAGTACTTTCATTTTCAATTATGGCAGATTTTTATCTAGCTTGTTATCAGAGATCAATAGTATCCGGCATTTACAATCGGCTAGCTCTGGGCAAATTTGTTGTATTTCAATATGCGCCTGCGCTGATTCTGTCTATGATTGCAATATTTGTTGCAATGAGTTATAACACACGATGACCCACAATTAAACGACATTGGTATTTCCTAGTGCTTTATAGGGAAGTAACCCAATCAACTGAAGACTTATTTGCCATTTCAGATCAGATCGAAAAAATGTCAAAAATTACGTAAGCCCGAAATACTTGCAC